>CM033626.1:19287428-20487428 GCA_019453435.1 Rhinogobius similis | reverse complement strand
GGTTTCGGGCCGGCTCCGGCTCGGGACAAGAATTTAAGCTCTAAGCGGCGCACACAGCGCCTAGGAATGCGAAAACAGCAGCTCTGAATTTGTATATATATATATTTTTCATAGTTTCACCTCACAAAATAGCGCGTTAATTCCCGACTGGAAAAAATTTGGCGACCCCACAAAAGTTTTCCGCGACCCCACTTGGGGTCGCGACCCCTAGTTTAAGAACCACTGCCCTACAGTACAGTTGCACTGATGCTGTACAACACTGCATTTAACATCACACAACACAATTTTTTGTTAATACGGAGAGACAATTGGCTGATATTATTAAATACTTATCAATAAGATTGTTCTAAACCAATAAGAGCGCAGGCTACGTACGTGGAGTTATTTACCTCACGGAATAAGTGGAAAAATCAAATCTGTGTGTAAAGAATCCGTCTTAAATTGAATAAATGTTAATGTAAGAAAAAATAGCCTGAGATAGCCTAACATAACTTTTTGCCTATAATGCCTATAAGATTTTCTTATAATGCCTATAAGATTTTCTTATAGGCATTTAGCAAAGTGTGTTTTTGAGCATGATTTACACTAAGTAACAAACAACAATTGCAGGGCAATAAAACTAAAACAATTATTATAAGAAGAGAAGAGTCATAATAAAATAATATCCACAGCTAAGAGCAGATTTGAACTGCAATTGTTAGAGTCTTTATCACATCTTCAATTCAATTCAATTTATTTTTGTGGTGCCCAAAAACACAACAACTGTTGCCTCTATGGACCACAGGTAGAAAGCAGTTCAATTAAACAATGTTCAGTAGAATTTAGCAAGTGGATACATGTCCCGGAGCATCCCTGTCCTTGACCCTCCTTCTCTGCAAGGACAAACTACAAAAAACCCTGTGGGGAAAAAATAGAAACCTCGGGAAAACCACAGTGAAGGAGAGATCATACTCCCATGGACAGACAGGCTGCAGATGGTCCAGGACACATGAACTGAGCCACTCAAGAGGAAGGAAGGTGGCTAATCTAATGAGGGAGTTCTTCTGGACAGATGACTCCTCTCGACAGTCCATCCAGCACAGAGAGATCCCCCAGGCAGACAACGAACAGTTCATCTAGAGAAGAATAGTAGTCCCTCACTGGCAGAAGAGGATCAGTTCATCCAAGGAGAGCTCCTTCAGGCGGATAAGGGGGGTCATCACTGGAGCAGACATCGCGGTGTCTGAAACAGTCTCCACTCCCCGGGGGAAGTGAAGAGAAAGAAAACCATGTGAACAGACCACAGATGGACTAATCTTAAATATTGTTGGAAAGTAGAAACCGAGGACAGTGTTCAAGCTCCATACTTCCCCCACAGCACAGTAGCTCCTGGGTTTTTATTTCTGTTCCTAACTAGCCTGACCATAAGCTGTCTCAAAGAGGAACGTTTGGAATAGTCTGTTTGGATGGTACTCTACTGTTGCATCTTTGAGGTATGATGGGGCCATATCATTTATGGCTTTTTAAGTCAGAAAGAGGATTTTAAATTTGATTCTAAACTCAATGGGAAGCCAGTGAAGATACTCTAACACTGGGGTAATATGATCTCTTTTTCTTGTACCTGTTAACAATCTTGCAATTTGAAACAGTCGAAAGCTTCTTATAGAGCTTTTAGGACACGTTGCAAGCACGGTGTTACAGTAATCTAATCTGGATGTGACAAATGCATGGATGAGTTTTTCAGCATCACTTTTAGGGATGATTTTTCTAAAAGGTCTTCTGGAAGACTGTTCCTCAGACTGTAGTTATTTTGCACAGATGCTCAGGCCTATTTCCCAATTGAATATCTCCCCTATATGCTTTTAATTTATTTTTATCAATTCAAAAATGTAGCCCTTTTAAAATATTAATGCAAAATTACAATTAAATCCATCCAAGTTACTTTTTAAATAAATTACCATCCATTATTCAGAATTGTCAGAATTGTGGGTGCTGTCTGTTGTTAAAAAGTTCTTGAATCTTGATGATTATTACTAATTGTCAATGTACACTGGACAAAAATGCAGATGTAACAGTGTTATTTCCTGTCCGTCTCTGGGTGAGGCTAAATGAAATGGTTGTCATCTGAAGACCACGACTCATTTTGGAAAATGTATGTGACCAATGTCATATGATTACAATAATAACAATAATAATTAAATGATGATTAAAAATGAGCCATTTATGTCTGCACACAAACTACTAACTATTGCTCGCTCTCTACCTCTAACTCTCTATACAATTACTCAAAACTAGTAGAATATAAATGTAATGTGAGCTAACCACTGAAAAATTTCCAGTCAGCTCAACTTCATTTTGTCTTCAGTCGCCTTCATGCCAGAAATTCGATGACGTCACATTTTAAAGGGACTATAACTGTCAAAATGTTGGTTAATTCCAAACTGGCTGCATCTCTATATGAACCCAATCAAATGTAGGTTTTAGGTTTGGTTATTTCTTTGTGAATCTTCTGTAGCAGGTTCTCCAATTAAATTTCCCCAAGGGCCAAAACAAATCCAATCTTTAACCTTAGGGTCCACAAAACATCAAGTGTACAACTACTATAAATGTTAACAGTTAAAGGAATGAATAAAAAACATTATGTGCTTTCTTTGTAATGATTAATACTTTGTAATCTCATCAAGGAAATACAGTACCCAGTGTGTTACCCAGAGTAAAACAATTGTGTGGATTATATCAAATGCCACAGCAGAACTGAACTGTATACATTTTGATTTTAAACACACTTTTTAATGAGAAAAGTGGTACAATTTATTGAGACAATTTATATGAAATCTGGCTTGTGATGTGTAGGGGCAATCCTGAGACACTGCAGCCTCATTCAAAGAAGGAACCATCTTGTCAGCCTCTGGGATCCACGGACCATCAGCTGCTCCACTGAAGGACTGTCTCAGGACCACAACACACTATATTACTTACCATTTTTAAACAAAGCTGTTGTACCCTTTTAAAATATTTTTGTCAATATCTTTCTGAGCCTCCCTGAGATGTCCTCCATATTTTGCGACATTTACTCCACAAAATGTTTTAAACAACACGTAAATCCACTGCTGGGTGGTAAAATCCATGGTTAATTATCTTACCCTTCTGTTACCAGATGACTAAATACCAGTAGAATGTTATTGTTTTCTGGAATATCAAAAACTCTGTTGCGTGTCTTAAGTCACATGACCAAATTGACACGTTTTATTGATTGTAACACGAGTGCATTATTTTACTTCTTTGTGAAGTTTAATTGAAAATAAGCCTAAAAATGAACATAATATATCTAGTGTGGTGTGTGTGTTTGTCCTATTAAATGTATAAAACGCAACGCAAACAATGTCCCAGAATGCTTTGGGTTAGCCCTAACCTGGGTTTTATAGTTAGATAGGCCCCTGTGTACCGTCAGAAGTTGTGTACTCATAAAATTCAACAACGTGATCACAAGATATTGTATTCTATTCAATATAGGCCTGTTTGTTTTTTGCAATTACTTTGATCTAAATCTAAACTGTATTCATTTTTCGGTTTATACTGTATATGGACAGGTAGCAGTGGCACACTGTCTTTATAGTGTGGAAAATACTGCCCTCTGGTGGCATTAGACTGGGCACACAAATGTGAAGCTAAGACAGACCGTCCGTCGTCTTAAAAGGTCGTTTGCATTTTGAATAATAAACTTATCATGTCAGAAAAAAATGTATTTATTTTAAAGAGGGAATATACACCACAACGAAAATGTAAGCTACTTTTTTGCCATGCAAACATGTCATGTTGATTTTGCAGAGTAACTGGAGTTCACACAAAACATGCAACACTAGAGAATTGAGGAGAAGAAGGGTAAGTTCTACACGTGCATGAAACCACATCTGAATCTGCATCTACATGACAGTGGTTGTGACTGACGTCCGGGACACAACTGAACTCATTCTGACTGAATTGTCAGACATTTCTCTGTGGGCCCACGGCCACATCTTCCTAAACATCATCAGGGAGCGCTTCATGAACTTCTGCCCGGCAAAGGCGTAGATGAGGGGGTTCAGACAGCAGTGGCTGAAGGCAATGGTCTCTGTCACTATGATAGAGAGTCTTATATTTGTGTGCAGTTCACAGCTGCCTGACAGTCGACCTTCAAGTCGCAAGTAATCCAGAAATAAAGTGATATTGTAAGGAACCCAGAAAATGAAGAACACAATCATGACACAGATGATGAGCTTGACACTACGGTGTTTCTGTGCACTCCTTAGTTTCATTAGAGTTGGGATGATCTGGGAGTAACACACCACCATCACCGTGAAAGGGAGCACAAGACCCAGGATATTTGTGGCAAAGACGTTATATCCAAACCATTTCATTCCCTCTTGGCTGTATTCACAGCTGACATTTTCTGGTGTATTTCCCTCATGAGTAAAGATGAAAGCTGGCAGTGATATGCAGAAGCTCAATGCCCACACACACACGCTCAGAAACATCCCAATTTTCATTGAGCGGTATTTGGAAGCCGTTTGAGCGTGTTGAATGAGCACATATCGATCCAGGGTCATGACCACCATGAAGAAAGTGCTGCTGTAGAAGCCCACATTGTGCAGTCCTCCACTGATGTGACAAATTAAGTCTCCGAATACCCAGAGGGACGTGGCGCTGTAGTGAGCGTACAGTGGCAGAGTGAGCAGGATCAGCAGGTCAGACACAGCCAGGTTCAACAGACACAGGTCAGTCAGGTTGGACTTGTGACAGTACTTCAGCAGGACACACACCACTAGACCATTACCTGGGACACACAGAGGTATATTTCAGAGGAAATAGCCAATGATATAAAAAATCAAATGCTTTTCATGACACTCACCCACAAAGCCCAGGATAAAGACCAAAATGTAGAGAACTGGCAAAAACACTTTGCCAAAGTCATTCACAAACTCTTCGCATACATTGTCCGGATAGTCATCATAATAGGACGCGTTCACTTAAAAAAATAGAGTAAATCACATACAGTTACCTTGAAGGCAACTTTTTATTATTTTACATGAATTTATTTAGAGGAATAGCCCCTTGAGATAAACCATCTCATTTTCAAGGGCGTCCTCAGAATCAGATACAGCAATTAGGCACAATTTAAGACAAAACACAATAATTACCTAAATCGTCAGCTGTCATGGCTTCTTCAAGACCCCCAGTCCTGGTTCTAAATGAGAAAAGTAAATCTCAAATCTCTTAAACAGAAAGAAGTGTGGTCCAGCCTGCTAGATGCTTCAGCACAGAGACATGATGCAGCTGTTATTTCCTGTAAGTTCTTGTCTGAGATGGCATAAGATCTTTATCAGAAGACCACATCTCAATTTGCAAAACAGAAAAGAACAGTGTATGAACAGGTTGACACTGCAAAGAGTGCTGGGGGAAAACACTGTTTTCTGAAGAATTCTGAAGAAATCTGAAGAGTTTTTTCGTTCATAACTGCCAGTTTCTTTAGCTTACAGTTTTGTCTATTTCTGCCTGTCTTTATTTTTGGATATGACTCTCTTTTTTCTTTTTTCTTTTTTTCCATTCTCCTAAACCTCTTGGGTTATAGAATAGTGCTGTCTAATTGGTCGTAGAAAAGATTTTAGGGGTAGTCATCTGGACACTGTTTTGAAAAACCAAGACATTTCAACATCCATCCGAAAGTCATTCTTAATCTGTGGAACTGGTCTGAGTTCTGGTTTGTATGCTACTTTGAGCTGTGTAAGCCCTGCTCACAGGGAGGAGTTCCTCATATGTTTTTTTCTGGATAGAAAACTCCAACAAAGGATTTCCTAAAACTCTGAAAATGGTTTGACTATTTAAATCACAATGGATTTTATTTTAAACTTGATTTAGCAATCGTCCTGCAAAGGATTTTTTGTGAAGAAAATGTAATTTTTATGAATAAAATTGATGAGTGGAAAGCGAAAGTTTAAGATTCAGTGGCACTGAGAAACAGAATAAATGACGCTGAAAAAATAATTATGTCAGTGTAAACAAAACAAAAAACTTAAATAAAAAGGCATTTTGAGTGTTTAGAAATGAGGGGGGGGGGGGGATTTGTATGTAATTTTTATTCTGTTGTGTAAAGCATTTTGAATTGAAAGTCCTACTCTTGGTTATGGCCTATATTCAGCATAACTTGTCCTATTGTAGCTCCCTCGTTGGGCGCCTGATTAGCATATGACTGGCCTATTGTTTTACTTGACCATGGTTGATTCTTTGACTCCTCTTTCAAACAATTTCTTCCCCCTGCTTAAAATCGAGTGGTTTGTTTGTGGCCTTCAGATGTACTACACTCTGAGGTCCTGGCGATGCCTGCCTTCTGTCAGGTGCTGTTTGTCTCACCTGTACTCAGCTTTTCCCACTGCATTGGATGCACGGCATTGTTTTGTTTTTGTGTGGGTATCTTGTCCTTAAGGCAAAACTCATTTTAATGTTTAGTTTTTTTGGTCAGTTTTCTCTCTCGACATATAGACTTTCATGTGGAATTAACAAACATGCTCAATCTGCCCCTAAAGATGTTTTATTCTTTCATTTGATCGACTTCATACGTAGATTTTTATGGGGCATTGTAACTTCAATGGCTGTTTTCTTAAAATGCATTTTTATCCCCTGATCAGATCCCACAAACAGCAAACTTTACAATCTCGGACTCAACAAGATTTTGACGAAACATACAGAAGGATTTTTTAATATCTAATTCTAAAATTTATTGAAGTTTTGAATTTTCTTTTTTTTTCAAATCTAGTTTACTCAAAAACTGAATAAGAAATCCAAAATGCCCTTTGTAAAAGTTTTTGTAACTAATATGTGTACAAAATTAACCAAGAAATGTAAACCTGGTTCTGTCAATTTTTCATGCCTCATTTCCATATGAAAACATTACATGATGAAAAACTTAATATATATAATAATATATTACTTATAATAATATTATAAGTAATATATTATTTCTTCCATTTATATGAGTAAACTACAGGAGAAGTTTTATATTGATATCTTTAAATTTATATATTTTTCCTATTCACCTCTAGTGTTTCACCTTAAGATGAACCAGTTTCTTTCTTATTGTATTGCTTGTTTTACAGTAGACAGGAATGTCATGTTGTCTAAAATAGCTTTTCAGACAGTCCAGACACATAAGGGATATAAACCCCTCTCCTTGTTTCCCTTTTGTCCTGAAAAGAGGAGGACAGAGTATATGTCTTTCGGATAAAAGTCGAAACGTCTTGACTTTTCTAAACAATGTCCATGACCCCTGAGACCTTTTCTACGATGGAAAACTCCTGGGGAGTGACTTACCGACTTGTTTCTGGTTGGTGTAACAACTCAGTGAGCAGGCCAGGTTCTCTTAGAGTAACAGATCGTTTAGAAAGCAATTATATTATTATAAATTATTATAATTATTTATAGTAAGTTTAGGGTTGACATTGTTCATTTATATTTATAATTATCACACAACTTTCCTGGAAAAAACATAGTTTGAGTTATCTTAAAATGCTGATTTAGCTGTTGCCACAGACTGCAGTGGTGATGCCTCTGAATTTTCTGAACACTCAAGCCTCAGTTGCAGCACAATACAGAATTACTCAAATAATCTATAATCTACACTACTACTGTACAATTGCTGTTTTCACTGCTCGCATTTAAGTAAACCTTTAAAACGACAAGCTCAACCCAAATTGTGCACAGCGCCAGTCCTAAAGGCAGCCCACAAATGGAACAGATGTCAGTCATGATGCTCCACGTCCACCAGGCATTAAAAGGATGATTGACGTGGGATCCTCTGCTGAGGTGGGCTGAGTCAAAGATCAAGTTAAAAAGGTTTTGCTGAATCTTTAACCAACAACATAAACTCCACAGTCCATGAGTGACTGACCACACTCTATCCGTCACAGCATATCGCAAATGTGGTCTCGTCCATCGTTAAAATGTAAGTGTCAAGAAACAAAACGTACAGTCTGTACTTTGACTTTCCTTTGTCCTATTATTTTGAAACGTCACACCGGAACTTCAATCCCACATTTTCAGACGCTCAAAGCGGTTTATGTCCAGAGAGCAACGCAAAGATTATTTCAAGAGAGACTACAAGTGGATTTGGCAAATGACTCCACCAACCATGAACACGTGGGCTTAAGAAGACCGTTTTGAATAAGGTTGGTGTAAAAAGGCTCCTTCTCACTCGTGCTAGCGAGCTTTTGCGGACACTTTTGTAGTGTTTTGCGCCAGGTCAAAGTCGAGCGTCATCCTTGCGCATAGTCTGTCACTTGTGGCTTAGCCTATTATTATTACCGGGCTATTACGCTCCGTTAGTCGGCGCAACTAAAATAAACACGACTGTCTGGATAGAACCAAGACAATGTTAAGGTTTGTTTTATATTTCACACTTTTTGCAGGTCTGTCGATCGCAGGTGGCATGGAGAGGACGCAGCAGCGGATTTAGGATTTTTTTATTTATTTTTTTATTTGCTACAATTATGGACGCCTCCAAACCTCCTTCAGGGTAAGTCTACTTTTGCCAACTCGTTCCTCTACGTTGTCCTTGTAGCTAATAGTGTAATAGAGTTAGTGGATAACCAAATAAGCCCCTTCGTGTTGAATGAGGGGCAAAGGTACACAGAGATTGAGCAAGTTTGTGTTTTTCTTTTCCTATTCAATCCCTAATTTATACAATACGGCTTTTGCGCTTTATACGTGCATTTCAGGTCTATCGTGAAAACTCCAGTGTATATTGTACTAGGATTTCACGAAACAGTAAAACAGGACCACAGTATTGTTCGCAGCCACAGAGAGAGGGTTCCAGAGCTTTAGCCAAAACCTATTCAACCACAAAATAATGACACAGTACTTACTAGGCTATAAATAATGTGTTTTGTTGTTGACAATTTCAGTCCTGCTTCTAACCTCTATTGTTCTGTGTTATGTGTGTGTTTATTGTGTGTTTTTTATAGATTTGTGTGAAAAGTAGGACTGTGTTCAGAGTGCACATTGTAAACAAAACCATGTACATTAAAGAGCGTATGACAGGTTATGATTTTCAAATTTTGACTTTATTTGGTGTATTAATACCTGTTGTAAACATAAATTATAGTTTTAAACCAATAAGGTACCTGAAAAGTTGAAAAATCAAGTGAACAGTACAAGTAAACAGATTGTTGACATCACACTGGGAAGGTTATAGCATAATTTACAAAGAAGAAACCACTTTTTTGACCCTTTAAACATGAATTCAACAAAATAAAGACATTCTCATTATTTTTGTTGTCAGGCACAGTGCACAGCGTGGTTGCTTCTTAATTTTCTAGTATGATATCATCATTTACAACCAGGAAGTTTAAAAAAAAAAAAAAACTGGGATAAAATTTGTAAATAAATTTAGCAAAATTTGAAATATATTTGTCTGCATTTCAGTTTAATGAGTAGTCCAACCTGTCATAGGCACTTTAAGACTGAAATATGAACCAATAAACTAATTGAAGAATCCCATGCATTTCAACACATTAGAACTACACTCTAAACTACAAGTACAGATTTTTCAGTTAAAATAAATTTAGTTCTTAGCAGAAAACATCCTATAATCTTGCTTGAAATAAAATTGTAATTTTAATTTGCAATATATTGTGCTGCCCTGTAATTTATGCTGTTACTTTTTCATTGTTCAGTGACAGGTGGAGCATTATGCAAAGAGTTTATTACATGTGCACTAAGGTCAGCCACTTTATTGTCACCAATGTGATGTTTTTGCTTTACCTGGAATGTTTAGCTGAATGTCTTTAATCATAGTTTTTGCATTTATTCAATTATAGGTGTTTACACTGCTAAAAGACATCAGAGATCTGACCCAGCATCACCTGCTTGTTTAATAAGTTTCATGCCATGGGTTGGAACAATTGCCCCACAAAACAATAACATCTCCTTTGAAACAAGCAGTTGTTTACATGCTGTTTACATAGTCTATCTTTGAGGTGACCATAGATTGTAATCTGTGAGACATTTTCCTTTTGACTAAACCTTCAATCGAGCAGCACATTAACAAACAACATTACAAATTGTTAGTGATTTATAGAATCTATCCTGGAGATTGATTGATATTTTTCCCTTTTATAGTGTTGTAAGTGAGGCATTAGGCTCTTTTAGCTGTTTAAGCTGTAATAATCATGCAGAATCAGATAGTATCTTGAATAAGTGGTACAAAGTTAGCAAAAAGACTGGACTTATTGTCTTATCTGGGGGTTGATGGAGTGAATTAGAGCTCTCTAAACTAAAGGTCATGTTAATCAGATAGCCCTAAATACGGTGATTTTAGACACTCAAGAGCTTTTTGGCCAAATTACAAAGTGGACTAGTCAAAGTGTCTGTTGGCAGTGCAGCCAGAAGTGCTCTTTCCGGTCAGTGGGTGACATTTCTGCCTGTAGAAGTACCATGGAAACTCCTTTTGTGGCATGAGGCTTCCTACGTCATGAGTCTCAATTTTACCTGGCTTTTAAATAAACTGAACAGAACAATACAGTGAACAAATTTTGCCTCATAGATTTTACCGTACCAATTGTATGAGGTATTTTTTATTTGTTTTGTGAAATTAATTGTGGAGCTTTACTAAAATATTAGTTAACCTTCAGTAAATAGCTGTACACTAGTGATCATGTATGCCCCAGTTAAAATATACAGTATTTATAAAGGAATACTTGAGCACTAATTTTCTAATTGTAAAGGTAAAGATACAAGGTGTAAGGTCTATTTTTTTTCCACCAATTTAATCCATGTCCGACGTTTTAAAAGATGACACACCCTTTGAAAATAATTTTATATGGATTTTATTAAGTTATGCCTTGATTGTTTACCTAACATTGCCTAAATTGCGTGAACAGCATAGAAGTTAGTTAGTTAGTATTTATTCTTAGACAGATGATAATGTATTGTTAAAATTGTCCAGCAGTTTAAAATGTGTCATTGTGCTTCCTAACGGTTACTGGTTACACAAATGTCTTGTTCCAATTAAGCTGTTGTATGTTTTACTTTACAGTCTTGTGTACACAAGACTGTTATAGACTACTTAAATAAATAAGGGTGAGCTTAAGAGTTCTGAGACAGCTTTACTCCTCGCTGCGGAAACTTTTCTTCTTCAAAGATTTTTTACAGCTCAGTCAGATAGCTTTAATAGACCTGCTGTGTTTTCTACTTCATAGACACAATCAGTGTGACGTCAGGACTTTACAGGCTGCTCCCTAGTGATGATCAGCACTCCACAGAAACTTGTTATTTCCTCCCTGTCACTGTATCAATGTAGAGGTGAAGAGAAGAGAGCTGAAAACGGACATTAACGGCCTTAAGATTGGTAGGTCATATTTCATACAATTTGTTCATTTTAAAAGGTTTTTCGTTATGTTAAAATAACAATCTTGAGGACAACAAATTTAAAATCACTGTCTGTTCATCTAGCACACACCCAATGGTAATTACAAGCTGCTAAATGTTCTGTTGGTGCCCGCCTTCTTCTGTCCTCTGGAGAAATGTATACAGGAGGTAGAGCAGACCACCACTGGGTTAAACGTCCGACACAACCCTTTCCAAAATACCGCTCAACAGACAGTGAAATGTTATTCTATTGTTTGCACTTTCGTTAAGGATCACTGGATATTATACGCCTTATGGGAGACACCACCCATTGCCCTCCACACAATCTGCTATTTAAGTTTCAATGGCTTCAAGTGTGGCCCTGCTGACTAAGGGATAGTCTTCTATTTTTCTTTCTGCTTGAGGTCGAAAGGAAAGGGTTTTATTGTATGTGGCGCTCACATCTGGATATTTACGGTGAAGTTGTTATGATGACAGATCTAAATTTAACTGCAATATGAGAGAGCTGGATAGAGAGAGAGAATTTGAGGCCATGTGTTGTTGGCAGTGGTACTCCATAAGATCTACATTCACAGGCCATCCCGTTTTAGAGACGGGTGTGGATGCATTGCTTCCATAGACAAGTTAAAGCTACAGAACCTAAGTGCAACCTAACAACACACTAAATTATTAAATACATTGCTTTAACCTTTGATCAAGCTTGTGAGTTTAATAGGGATCACGTAATAGCTGAGGCATGTTTACAAGATTGACTGATGAGATGGTATCTGTCACTGTAATGTTTTGAAGCCAATGGCAATGATTAACAGTGCAGTTAGTGAAGTTACAGTGAAGTGTAAAGAGTCTGTATTATATCCTTTATATTACGTAAAGCTTTTAGCTGTTATAATGGTTTTCCCCCCAACTTACTCACTGAGTGCTCAAAAACTTCAGTTCAAACTGAAATTCCACTTCTGCAGTTTTGTAAAATAATGATCTACAAATGGTATAAATGATTGCTAAATACCCCCAAAAACCATAATATGTCTTTGTTAAGTTTTTGTGTGTGGCGTATTTTTATTTTACATTGACTTTCCTCTGTAGAAAAGCATGGTGAAAAGAATTAGTACACTAAGTAGTTGAGGTTACTGGACTCAACTGTTTTCTAGCTGCTTCATTTTTTGCCATGACACCTATTTTTAAATCATGGTGCATTTGATTTTATGCATGTTCGTCATTGGTATGTTCCTGTCACAGTCACAAGTGGACAACATTATTCAGCAGAAAGATGAGACATGGAGACTTAGTTTGTTCTTCCTTTTTTGCGGAAGCCTCAGGGTTTTCAAAAACACTCTGCGTCTGTAAGAAACACTAATTAATCCCGACGTGTAACATTTAATTTACCAGCTGCGGACTAGTGTCGTTCATTTCCCTGGAGGACTTTATGTTGTGTTTACTCTCACAACACCTTGTAGAAAGATTGTGCAAAACTTTATAGAGGATTAAAAATAATATCTCCTCTGAAACACTGTACTGGTTAAATGTTGAAATAATTATCTTGCACTTACCAAATGACTAGTGAGTTTTGATTAAATTAAGGTGCATTTCTAACAGGGAGTCAATGTATTTTGTTAACTCAGCATTTTATCACAACCACGGAAAAAATGAACCATGGTGGTGGGCTTTTGGAAACCACAAGGAAATACTGTGTAACACCAAAACTGTCAAAGTCGAAAAAAGTTTCACATAGTTTCCTTACTTTACTTTCTGCCCCAGTTTTTGTGGCGCACCCTCTCTGTTGGCATCAGTGTTCACAGCTGTTACTAAAACCAAGGCTGTGTGGCGTTCCAGACTCAAGTGGTGTAAATATAGGTTTCCAAGGGGACGCCATGACAGCCGCGGACATGTTCACAATAACGCATGTGTCACTGGGAGTGGCTCGAGGTCCCGGATCTCTCTGTCAGTCACTCTAGGTCCAATGAACAACAGGCTCGAAGTCAAGTGTGCAAACCGCTCTGTACTGTGTGTACAAGTGTACTTTAGGCCAAGCTTTGAAGTGCCTCTCAACTACAACATGGTTTCTGAATGAGGTAGAGGTTTTTGTTAGTTTGTAGTTGAGTTTTTTTGTTGTTGTTTTTTTAGGTTTTGTGTGATTGTCAGACAGATGGCCAACCCAAAGTAACGGCATTCCTAACGGTTTTGATTGGAACAGTCAATCAGTTGTCATTGTGTTGCAGTGATGACAGACATATGCTCTTGTCTTGGCAAATGGAATATTTATGGTCATGCAGTATATAAATATTGTTATGGGCCTGCATTTTTTTCTGTGTTGGTGTGACTAGATCAGTGTTTTTCAACCGTTTTTGAGACCACGGCACACCACCTACTCCTAAAACATTATGAAATCAGTCAATTTAGTAAAAAATATGCTATATAATGAGGCAATTAATGTCTGTGCCACTGTCTTGTTCTTTAAATTTGGTAATAGTAATGGTTTTGGGTTCTTTTTGGTGCAAAGGTTGCTCAGGACTCTCCAAAAAGATAAATTTGTTCATTACAGCTTGATTTGTGAATCTGTTAACTCAAACTTTTCAAGGCACACCTGGCAAAACCTCAAGGCACACTAGTGTTCCCCAGTGCACTGGTTGAAAATCAAGGGACTAGACAGTCTAGTCAGAATAGAAAAAGTGTATTTCCTTTAGTTGTTGTTTGTTGTCTTACGTAAGATGATCATTTGTTAGGTCACCTCCTGTTTAGTTTGCAGTTATTTTTAATAGTTTACTTATGATACAATTCAACTTGCTTTTAACTGTGCCTTGGATGTTTTCATCTATGCCTCCATTATTTTATTGGTAATACAAAATTGTCAGTGAACATAATTCACCTACAAGTTATGGTGCTTTGGTATGTGCATCACAAACAACTTTCTTTACACGGTTCAGAGCTCATGCAGCAGACACTACACTGCACTACAGCCTTCCAACCGGGCCTCATGTAAGAAGATCATGTGTCTTGAAAACACTGAATGATTTTATAACGGTGGCATTTTGACCTATATTACGACACTTTAACACAGGGTTTTCTGTTGTCTGTCATCAACGGTTAGTCAAAAAGATAGTCTTATGATTATTACCACAGACCACGAGTCTCTATCGCCTGACACTATGAATCAAAAATCAGCTCTAGTATTTTTGCTTGAATGTGTTGCTCGCCGCATTCCCTATGACGAGACTCTCCATAAGCTTTAATATCATTCTCAGAGAAAAAAGCCTGTCCTTGTTAGTCCTGTGTGAAGTGAAAGCATTGGGTGTCCCTGAGAGTTCCATTAGTAACCTCCGTGTGTGTATGTGTGTAATCCAGTCTGGCTTGCTGTCCTGCTATTGCTGCCCCCCTGTGTCCGACCGGGGCAGTGTCTTTCGGCTCTCTTCATTCAGACTCTGTGGGAGCCTGGATTTTTCCTAAAGGCTTCTTTGTGCCAGCGAGGCAAGAGGAACGAGGGACACTGAAAAGCAAGGGAGAGGAAGAGGAGTATACTAGCTGACTGTGTTCGACCTGGCCTTCGTCCCAGCACACAGCTTCACACAGTCTAGCCCTGTGTGCCCCTGACATATATACAGATCCCCACAGTTCCTAATGTCATGCACCTGTTGTTTTGAAATGGACTTATCTGAAATTCTCAAACCACACTTCTAACACAATGCGTGAGGTTTTATTACATGCCACGCCTGCTCTTTTATATAATCAACAGTTACATGACAATGTTTTCAGCTGAGGAGCAACAAGAGTGCTGGGGCAAAACGCCACCTGCTTACTCATCTCAATCTCGTACTTATCAGCTGCCGTTCTAATCAGTAAAGCATTTTTAGCTCATGCTTGTGGTTCTTGCCCATGAAAAGAATTGCATAATATGTCAATGGCACTATAGTTTGTTAATATTTAACTTGAGGCAGGGTTAGAGTCCACCTGTTGGGCTAGGTTCACATTGTTTCTTCCTTACCGTGACTTTGCACTGGGATGTAGTTACCTGTATGCAGAATGTACACCTATGGATTTACAGGTTAAAGATACTTGTGGCATTTGTGTCCAATCATTGCAAGTGACTTTGTACGTCAGCCAGTGTGACATTGACTGTGTCAGGAACACTTTACACAAGGGCCGTGACGTGAGTGACTTTTGTTATCACAGGGTAATATTTGTTTTTGAGAGAAAGGGCACAGGGAAAGTCTTGGAAGTATTTTACCATGTTACCAAGACGAATTGTCGATAGAGGATAAACATTTTACTTATTTTTACAAAACAAAAATAAGCAACCAAAACCAATTCAGTATAGGTCTACAGGCATTAGAAATGGTTCATTGTTACAGTTTTTACTTTTGAGTGCTACCAAAAGACTAAGAATTTCCCAGTAACTCCAGCTCAATTTTACGTTTGTTATATCTATTTACATTTTAAATCAAATACAACAAACTAAGATCATCATCAGATGTTCAAGGTCCGTAATCTAGTTGTCTCCATGGAGATATTATGTTCCACAACATAGCCTTAAACATATATATCAAACATTTATTCAATAACAAGTGTTTTTATTGTATAAAGCAGAGGGGGGCAAACTAAGGCCCGGGGGCCACATGCGGCCCTTTTGGCATTTTGATTCGGCCCGCAAAGCATTCAATAAAAAATTGTATGAGTTAGGTGTGGTGCATTTGTCATTTTATAGTTTCCTGAGCAGCTGCTTGTTCATTAAAAATCAGTTTTGAGAACAGCCACCACTAGAATAACACCAAACTTTGATGCATTGGATAAAAGGAGTGATCAACTGCACTGTTCCCACTAAATAAAGGTAATGATTTTTGCTATTCTGTAGTAAGTTTTTGTGTATTTTAGGCATTAAGTCTATGTGTAGTAGTATGTGTGTAAAATGGTCCGGCCCCCAGGCAAGTGTAAAAATCCAATGTGGCCCTTGCGTCAAAATAATTGCCCACCCCTGGTATAAAGGAACATCACTATCTTGTTAACATGGACATAGATAGGTTTAATGCCATAGAGTGAAACTTTTCAGACAAAGCAATGCAATCAATGGAGGCAACTGGCAACTGGTGGACCCTCTGCCAGAAAAGTTACATACTACACCTTTAAATTTTCTCTGTTTATGCCAAACCCATGTGACATTTTAGTAACTTCTTCACAACTGTGCTTTGTCTTTCTGCCTTTCTGTGCAGGAAAAGGATGAAACCACGCGCCCCACCTCCGCCTCAGGTCCCACAGCCCGCTCCACGGCACATTTTTCGAGGCGCTGACTCTCAGGATGAGGCGAGTGACAGAGACATGAAGGAGAACATGTTGAGTGAAACAGTGGCGCTGCGGCTGACTCTGCCCACAGGATTTCAGACCACTGTCACTGAAGACGGCAGGTGAGGACACGGGAGGCTAAAACAGTGCCCTCTAAAGGATTTACGCCACAGTGCATACTGGAAATTATCCCCTTATCAAGTCATCATGCTAAAAAAAAAACAGAATTTAGCAAACACAATGATCCTCCTTTTTTCCTGTTCCTGTACTAATAGACCAGTGATATGGATATGTGAGGATAGGAGAGTATTTAAAGGGGAAATGGTTTCTGATATTACGTTTTTTATTCTTCAGATTATTACTCAGTTTGGTGGGCTAATACCTTTTTAATTACTGAAATAGCACCGTGTTCCAAAACACACTGATAACATGGGAATTTCATTCAACAGAATTGCTCACGGAACAGATTTTTATGGCAGTTTAAACATTCATTTAGCAAAATAAAGTTGCACTATATTTGTTTTCTTCAAATAATAATTATTGTGGGATTTGGATGAGCTTTATCTGTTTGGTTGCTAGGTAACAGTTAATTTACCTAATTTTTCTTTCTTTCTTCTCCTTTCAAAGAATAATAATGGTGTGAAATAGTCAAAACTTTGACATATACTTTTAAACTTATTATACTTGTTTAGTGGTTGAACATATGATAGAAACATATGGGCGGCTGTAGTTTAGTTGGTAGTGTGGTCAGTCTGAAGCTCAGCGGTTTAAATACCGCTCTCGACGTAAACATCCTTCCATAAGCAGTCATATCCATTGGCCCACAGGTTTGTGGTGTGATTCCAGCTCCCTTGGGTGAATACTACCGTTGTGTCCTTGGGCAAGACACTTAACTTGATGTAAAGTGCTTTGAGTGCCTTGAAGGTAGAAAAGCACTGTATAAATGGGACCATTTTTTTTTCCATTTAAAATAATCAATTCAGTTTGATTAAAAGATGTAAAATCTAGCAATGACAAAGTTCTTACACCTACAGCTGCTGCCCATGTCCAACCAGAAAGTAAAATTATAAATTTCATCAAAATAAAAAAAATCCCTTAAACAAGAGAAAGATAACTTTTTCTTTTTTCTTTTTTTTTAAGCTAAATCTTGATATAGATATAGGTATTTCCTGAGTTTTGCTTGAATGAATAGTCTAACCTGTCACATACATGTTAACATTCACTCTTCTTTGGGTATCATTTATTTCAATTCTACTGCATGTCTTGAATAGTGGCCTTTGTACTAGTGGTACCTCTTTCTGACACATGATCTGCTAGTTCTCAGAACACATTGGAGACAATCTCCTAGTTTCTTTATTCTGCCAGGTAATGCAAAAGGATTCCTCTATGGCCCCTTCCCTTAACTACCTGGTCAACCCTGAAAAAGAGATTTAGATCTCGATGAGAACTTCAACCTTTTTAAAATAAATAAACATAAAGTACACATGTACCTACTGTTGGATGTATGTAACAACAATTATAGTGCAGTTAATTGGTACTTTGGTTTTGTACTTTGGTTTAGTTAAGTGGGCATTTTTAGCATTACAGGTGACATATTGGTGTCCCTATACTGTATGAAGTCATTACACCCACTTCCGTACTCGAGCTTAAGCTAGTTAGGTGTTGTAATCCAATCTTGTGTCTTTTTTTCTCTGTGTAGCTGCTCATATGAGTGGTTTGTTCATCCTATCTCCCTCCCTCTCTTGCCCTGTGTTTCTCCCTCTTTCACTTTCTCTCACTCAGTCATTTTATGTCCCTCTTTCAGCAAGGCGCTGATGGACGTTCTGGTTGAGCTGTGCAGCCGTTACCACCTGAACCCCTCACTACACACTCTGGAGCTATTCACACCTGAGGGGCACCCTTTGGGCTTTAAGCCCAATGCGCTGTTGGGGTCCCTCAATGTTGCCTGTGTTCTTATCAAGGAGAAAGTGCTGGAGGAGAAACAAGTGCGCCGGCCTGCACCCAAAGTGCCTGAAGTGAGTTTGTCTCGACCTCCACACATGATCAGCTGCTTTGAAAATCTTCATTTTGTTCGCATGTTTGTTTTCAATGGGTGTGCACTGATATTTTTGTTCAGATTAAGAAACATTATTGAGATTGGTGCATAAAGAAAGATATACAGTTATAATATACTGTAGCTTGATGTGCATGCAGCCGGCATGCCGGATTTACATAGTAGCTCAATGCTTTATGTAATATCAATCCCTCTCTGTCGCTTGCCATTCAATACTGGCAGAAAGCACACCTGAAACCTCTCAAACCCCAGTCAAAGGTAGGAGGCCACTTGGCTCCACACAGCGTACATTTTTTTGGTCAGTTTCTGTCTCAGACATACACTATTCTCTAATACATTTCTCCCATTCATTCCATTTATTCTGTCTTTTGAGCTCTCTTCCTGCACTTTAAATATTTGATGAGGGGCTTACCTTTAGTTACCATGCATTATTTCTCTGCTCTTCTCAGGGCTCAGTGGCTGCTCTGTCCCTTTAACCCTGTCTGGCCCTGGGCCAGAGACTGACACAGTTTCAGATGCTGCTGTCAGTCACTCGACTCTTGTCTTTTACTTCACCTTAAGAATTGTTTACTAAGAAAATTTTTTTTGCAATTCCTTAATTGTTAGTGCGCTTGTTGATTATTCAATAATACATTTGTTTTGTCTGTTCAAGAACACAAGGAGCTTTTTTTATTTTTATTTTTTGCCATTTTTTGCCGTTTTGTACAATTAATTTACTTTAAATTAATGTGTGTGTGCAATATGACAATTGGCTCAATATCCCCTTAATATATGTGTTACATTAAAAACTGGATATTGTAGTATTTGTAACGTCAATAACTTGTGACTTTTCAGAAAACAGTGCGTTTGCTGGTGAATTATCACGGCAGTCAGAAGGCAGTAGTGCGGGTGAATCCGCTTCTGCCGCTGCAAGATCTCGTACCTGTCATTTGTGACAAGTGTGAATTTGATCCATCTCTCATCGTGCTCCTGAAAGACAGCATCAGTCGCCAAGAGATACCTCTGGACAAGTCTCTGTCGCATCTCGGAATCAAGGAGCTTTATGTGCACGACAAAAGTCTAGGTAACTGTAGTTTGATAACATTATGTATATGTAATTCAGCATACGTAATTCAAGCTCATGTTTCTTTGTTAACTATATTTCTTTAATAGCCATTAGCCAATATGCAAAAAACAACACAAAAAACACCACACACAGACTCACACAAAAGGCAAACTGGTAAAATACTTGCTCTCAAGGTTTATCCTTTAAAACTAGTTATATTTTAAGTGTCTTTATTGTTTCAATTATTTTTCAGTCCTCCAGCCTAAAATGGCTTCAGCACCTGCACTTAATTATTCAGGTATTAGTAAAAAACGTGTATGTGTTCCACTAACAATGTAATATGTTAATGTCCTGCATATTTGTTTGTTTTTTACAATTCACCTAACATTACTATCCCTGCTATTCCCATACTAACATTGTTCACCTCTCTAATTATACTTTTTGCAATGCTGCTTAGAAACAAAATAAAAATGGCAGTAGTACCCTAACATGAAAGCAGTAGCGCCCTCTCCTGGGTACATGTGTTATACTAGTTAAAGTATAGTAGAATTGTATTGTATTTATTTGGCAGCTGGCAACAATACGCTTTCTCCCGTAGTAAATGTATTATTTTAATTTCATTTCAGTACCTCTTACGTAATTCACTGTTTCCTGTTGTATCTCATCTATAGACTCCGTGCGCTCTAGTACAAACAGCTTGGCCAGGGCAGAGAAGAAAGGTCTCCTGGGCATCTTTCAGTTCAGCAGGAGAAAATCGAAGGTAATATTTTTGAATGATGTGTATGTTCATGTATTATACAGTTGGTTACAGTGCATGTAAAGAAATAATCAAACTTTCATACAAACATTTTACATAGTTTAACATTTATCAAACATGAAGTGAGTAATGGCAAGACTAATTGCATGGCCCTCTAAACGAATGTTGCTGGTATTGTGCCTTGCTTCTGCAGACAGAGACAATATCTCTGGATATGGAGGATTACAATGACACAGAGGCACACTCCAATGTAAGTATAACATTTAGCACTATGTATGTTAATACCCAACTCAAGGGTATATTTGGGTATATGTTTTTTATATTATTTTGAGATGCAGACAAGTAATCATAATTTTTAGCTTTTCAACATAAATGGAGATCTAATAATTCATTTCAAATAAATGCCACATGGATACACAAAAATAAATGTTATTTCTACTCATCCAAATCCTCTCAAATCCTTGGATTATTAATCTTCATGCCCACACAATCATGCCCATTTTGCAGTGACCTTGAGGTCCTCTTGGTGGCAGCAGTTGTTAATTTAAGCAGCCATTTCATCTTCAGGGTTTTGTTCTAGGTTAAGACTTCCATATTAAAGTAAACCTATTTAACAGCTCTTTGTTTTACTTGCCATATTTGAGTATTATTTTGTTTGTGTTTTTGCCATGGTAAGACATGCTAATTTTTTTTGTTGACCACTTCTCTCTGTTTTGTTCCTCATGTTAAACGTGTACTCTACACAATTTAATCTTGTGTGTGTGTAACTGTATAAGCCAGTCTTTTTTATACATCATCAAAAACACCTCCACCTCCTCTATTTGCGACAATAGGATCATAGTTGAAACTGAAAACAGCGTCCATCCGCTACCTGAATTCAGTCTGTTCAGGCAACATCAAACCAACCAACCTGAAAATAATTGGGTTAAGGCATATGACCACACGTCCACTACAGTGTTTCATCTTTAGTATACCCTCTTTTTTGCTAATGCAGCAGTTTGATTTTGTTCACAGCACAATGCTTAATCCGTTATCACACACACCTATCATTGTAGGATCAGATTACTCTTCTTATGCTAATCATTAAAAGGCCTGCCTCTTATCTCTAATAGATCATTTCTTTACTTAAGTGTGTGTTTGTGTGTAGTCTGAAATTGACAACAATGTGTTGTTCTAAAGACTTGCTATGCTTATTGAAATCATTCATATGTATAAAAATTTAGTTATTCAACCATCTAACCATGTTTGCTTGCAACTGCTAATGTTAATTAACAGAAATGTATGTACATGTTTAGTGAACAAGTATCATTTATTTCCCATTTCACAGTAAGAAATACCCCAACTGTCTACAGTAATAATCTTCTATGGATTCTGTTCATTTTCTAGTCTTTTCCTACTGTGAGATGTTCTAACCTTGGATCCAATTAATTCCAATGTCCTGAACTCTGTGTTCCTCCTTGCTCTGCCTTTCTATTGCATTGTTTCATTGTCCAATGCATCAATTATTCGGCTTTTAATTACTTTTCTTTAGCTGGGATCCTGCGGGTGTGAGGCATGGACTTTCTGGTTCCCATGTCCCAAGTATTTTTTGGAAGGCCACTAAAATGTGTTTGTACTTATCTGACATGCATGTACATGCTATTTACACTTGATTTACCTATTTGTTTGTGTCTTTACTCATTCCTGATTAACCTAATGTAATTTCTAGGCCATGTCTACTATGTTTGGGTCACCATATGTGGAAGAGAGACCTCACATGAGTCAGTCACTGTCAGCCATGAACATCTCCAGAACGTCTCCTAAAGCTGAGGTTAGGAAGAGGAGAGCCCCCGCTCCACCTGGATCATCTACTCACTCCACTGAGCACTTAAGCTATGACGCAAATCAGGTAAGATGTACATTTTGTCAGTCCCAAAAGGGCAGTTTTGAAAGAAAAGTGTATTTCCAGGAAAACAGTTGTTGAAGCGCATTGTCATCTGTGTTTGTCTGTGGTTACTTTTAGGTAAAAATTTGCTCTTTTTTTCTTGATAACGTCTGTGTAAAGTTGTGGGATTCTGAGTTGTGTGTACGCCCTGACCATTTGTAATGAAAGTTTTAGCTATGTGAACTATTTGAGGCCCTGCTGTGAGTGACCTGACATAGTGGCACAGTCTTTGCTCTGCATGTTTTGACCTAAATTTCAGCACCTCAAGGTCAGGGTGACCTATATTGTCTACATTAAAAGAACAGCTCCCCACAGTCTCATTATAGTGTTGTGGCGGCATTCTGGGAAATGTTGTTTAGCAACTAACATCCTCTTCCCCCCCTCTGATAATGGCTGGAATAGCTTTTGTTTATTTGTCCCTGCTTAATTAAGAAATGTGAACTGAGGATACAGAAGCAGAAAACAAGATGCTGCATCATTTTGGGAGTTGCACTTATTTGTACTTTGAAGACAATGTTTCTCAGTTGGTAGCCAAAAGTTTTTCAAGGTTTTACCTGACAATGAATATGTTTATTTCATGCACAAGTATTTTTTATGGCATCGCTTGGCATGACTTTGTGTGTTTGATAGTGTGGCTGTAGCTCAGTATTTATGGGCACCTATCAGATATACACCAAAGCTGCAGATCATGAGCAGGAGCTGAAAGTCATCTTGGGACCTCCTCCTCTGATATTAGATCACTGTTTCTGGCCTTGTGCCTTCTCAGAACTCATAAATGGTTTGGACACAGTCAGTCTGCGTTTTGCATGTCCACACAGGTCAAGCTTTGGGACAAAGCACTTCTCGCCTTTCATTTCAGTGACAGTTATTTTTACAACAAGGACATTACAGTCCCACTCATGTCTCGTCTACAAATTTATTTCTAGCCCACCTTTGCTTATGTACTATGTGTTTTACTGTAATGGAGCAGGTCCATTACGTGGGCCTGATGTAAAAATGAAAGAGTCAAACAAAGTTTTAAAATGTTTATTAAATGATTGATTTGTGTGTTACCTGTAAAATAAAATATATAATTAGTGAAGACTAAGTGGAAAATGTGAAGTAATGTAATAGTACTCACCTGTGGGTCTGCCATTTTGTGTGTTCCGGGT
Source organism: Rhinogobius similis (assembly GCA_019453435.1). Lineage (NCBI taxonomy): Eukaryota > Metazoa > Chordata > Actinopteri > Gobiiformes > Gobiidae > Rhinogobius > Rhinogobius similis. The sequence goes on along the minus strand of CM033626.1, from coordinate 20,463,854 downwards.
AAAAGAGTCCCCGGGGAGCTGGAGCACCTTAAATGGTTCTGGGGCAGACCATGGGGTAAAAAGGAGCAGGGGTGTCCCAAGTTTTAAAATTGAGTAAAGTAGTTGGGAGTTAGGTTAAAACACTGTTAATTTATAAAGAGATATATTTTTGTATGAATGTTTTGATTGACTGTTATTGGATCACTGTTTGTCTACTTGTAATTTTTAAAATGTTGTGTTGTTTTTTTGGGTTTTACCTGTGATTATTGATGGGGTTACCCAATTGACTAGAGGCCCTATAAAAGGTCTCTGGGCTCAGTCCCTGATGGAGAGGTGCTGTGTGCCATGCTGCTGCTGGTATTGCTGATTTGTACATATGTAAATAAAATAACACTTGGTCTGCACTGGGAACTCGACTCAGCTCTGCGCTGTCCTCGTCAATACCGCTAAGGTTGCTATCCGGGCGTTACATTTACATTAACAAAGGAAATATATAGCTGTAATTAGGGCTGAACGATTTTGTTAGGGTTAGGGTTAGGGTTAGGGTTAGGGTTAGGATTTATGTTTTTATTGTAGAATTCTGTTAAAAGTTCATATTTTTAATTTGTCCAGAAGCATAAACATTTGACAGAGGACTGGCACTTCTAAACTAATACTAGAATCCCATGTATTTCAGGTGTTTGTAGTATGTCTAAACAACATGGTTAGCAGCTTTTACACAGCATAAGACTGGATATTTTGTTGTTGCACAAAAAAATTATGTAACTTAAATAATTGCAGTCTTTGGTTTGGTAACTGCAACTGTTCAAATTGCAATTTCGATTCGATTGTGATTATTCTTGCAGCTTTAGCAGGAATGTTAGTTAGGAAACTTAAATGGCCTCTGTCATTTTGATTAACATTATGACGTCATTTCTTAAGCATTTCTTTAAGGAGATTAAAACTTGTGAGAACCACACCTGCAGTGTCAACACAGATTTATGAATTGCCATTTAAGTCATTTAAGAATAGCCTTTACTACAGTAGACTCCCAGAATATATTCACACATAATCAGATTTTTTTTTTTTAATCAAAGATTTCATAACGACTGAGATTAAAAAATTTAATCATGAATGATGATTTTGGATTCGTAAACCATATTTAGATTCTTAGATGCTTTTCCATGAAGTTTAAAAAAGTTTTTTTTTTACTTTGTTCTACTCATAAAGGAACATAAAGAATATAAAAATATAATATGATATACATGCCTTTTCACATCTTTAAACTTTAAGTTGTGTTTTCTTCATTCTACAAACCAACAGTCTATATCTACATTCATGAGAGCTGCACCAAAATGTTTGGGAACATTTAGTTCAGAGAAACACAACCTACTTTTCCCAAACGCGATAAGAAATCTGTTATTGTGGTTTGGAAAGGAAGCCATGTCTACACACGGCCACTTTAGATTTAAAAAAGGTAGCATTCTTCTCTGCTAGTCTGTTTTTAAGATATAATCACATGTACAATATTTGCTAAAATCAATAGTGTCACCTGCTATCACAAAGTTAAAGCAAGGTAAAATATAAGTACAATATGAGTTCTGAAATTAGGTTTTGAGTGTTTTAGCAGCAATAATGCACGAGCTTGGGGTCATGTTTCCGAAAGGCAGTACAGCGTGAAATCTTGTTGGCATGCTCCCACCCACACCTTCTGAGGAGGACCTAAGAGGGTAAACGTTCAAGGATGAGCCCTGTAGTTCAGTTAAGTTCAGCAGACATTTGAAGCACGAGTGCTGTTCTAATTATAAATATAGAGGGGTCAAGGTAGGGCTGGGCGAATAATTTAAATCAATCAACAAGTACATAATTACATCAAATGCTCATTCTAATGGCTTTATGAAAATTAATTGAATAACAAAGAATGACAAATCTGGTCTGGTCGCTGGTCTGACTAGTATTGTTATCATTATGGTGTTCTGTTAATATTAGAACAGAATAACAGAACAATGTACCTGTGCCATCAAGTCTACCAGTTCTTACAGGGGAAAAAGAATGCTATAAATTCATACACAAAATTGCATATTTGCGTAGCTATCTATCACCTGTAAAAACAAAACTTAAATGTAAATTAATGGTAAAAACAGATTTTAATGGGTTAGTGGGACAATGACAATGAAAGTGGGTCATGAATGCATCTCCTTATCCTCAGCTAGCCTTCTGGACCCCTCCTGCAGACACCATTGTAAAAACAGTTAACATGAAGTGCTTTTATCATCTATGCTTTCACATCCACACATGTTCATTATTACACACAATACACCCCACACACGCTAATTGTGCAGCAGGCTACTGTTGGATGTTTTTGACCTCAGTGCTCTCCCAGTGTTGAGAAGAATCGGGCACTATTATTATTAACATGCACACACATACACATACAGACACGCATGTATGCATAGACGTACTCATGCATGCTGACAAGCAGCACACACCCTCACTGTACCCATACACACACTCCATCTCACATACCACATTAGCATTGTAATGTCGTCTTGTTTCGAAGCCCCTCACCCATCAAGAGCCCTTCAAAACAACTGATGAATGGTCACGCCACCAGGTTGAAGTCTCCATGGGTGGCCCTATCTGATCAACATGCTCCGACATGGAGCCCTAATGTGGTTGAGGAAAACATAATGAGACCATCAGACTGTCTTGGCTTAGCCTTATGTTAGTCCGAGTTGGATGGCTTATTGTCTAAAATTCCAATTGTTGTAATTTATATTGTTGCAACAAAACCTCTTATTTTTAAAAACAAAAAGGATTTGTTTTAAAAATTCTCTTCTCCTATCTTTGTTTTATTTTTTTTTATCTAAATGTATATTTAGAACGTAAAAGATGTGTTAAGTAGTGTGACCAGCGTAACTTGGCCCATACAAATTGCAAATTGTTAACTTGTTTAAAAGTTACTTTTACTACTAAATACAATCTGACCATAAATGTTTTACAGAAGAAAATCCTAAGTTTTGGTTTCAGGCTTTGGGTGATTTTAAGTACCAGTTGTGTTCTAATAACAGCTCTAATAAGCTCAGGAGAGCTTCACATACTTAACCCACAACCCCTAACAAGCCCCTTCTTCATTCTCCCAGCTCAGTGCAGATATGAGATATACTGTTTCCCTGTTGTGAAGAAATACAGTCACTCACACTGCAGCCACAGCCCTTTTCTCTACGACAGACTTACGCTCTGCAGAGAACGCACACACAAGTTTAACCACACAATTGCATGAACACAACACACACGCTCTTATCCATCCTTATTCTTTACAGGCTCCTCAGTCATTTATTTCAGGCCCATATACGATTGTATGTCTGTATTCAAACATGTGAAAGCCAGAGAGGGAGTAAACCAGGACACAAAGGAAGATACATACAACTTTTCAGGGGCCTTTTGTATTTCCATAGCATGTTAGGCAGTGAGTTCAATGAGATTACCTGTGTGAACTCAGTTCGCCTGCTCTTGTCCTGCTGCATGGGGCAACTCTGCATGGCCCTGCAGGCATGTGGTTCTTTTTTGAGTGACTGCCTATGCATAGGCAGTCACTATTTGTTCTTGTATTTTCCGGTTTTTCGGCACGTTTCACAGGCCACAGTTTTTAAATTCTTTGAATTTTTTTTGCATTTTTCAATAGTTCCTAGTCTTCTAATGTCTGCTATTACTTTTGGTTCATGTACCTTTTGTAGTTTTTTCATAATTTGCCGAGCAGTTTTTCCCTCTTTTACAGTGGGAGCCTTTCTGTTGGTCCTCTACAGGAAAGTTTGCTGTTTAAACTGTTTTTGGCGGGAGCACGGTGGCAGAGCGGCTAGAGTTTCTGCCTCCCAATAAGCAGATTGTGGGTTCGAATCCCGGACCAGACCAACATCACACGAATTCAATTGCGCAGTCACTCGTAATAGCTTCAGCTATTGCAACAGCATCTAGTTTAAAATTTCTGTTTTCTTTTCTTTCTTTTTTTTAACACAAAAAATGTCTTTCTAACATTCTTTCTACAAACACCGATCTCTGCTCCGAACCACATGCTTTTTGCTTACAGAGGATTGGCTGTTGACCCATGCATATTATTGATGGTATGTAATGCACAGGAGCAGGCCCTGAGCAACAGAGCAATAGAGGGCCAGATCTACCACACCAGACAAGATCCAAGGTGTAGGCTGTGCAAAGAAGCTCCTGAGACAGTCCAGCACATACAGTAAGGGAAAGGGTACATGGAACACCATAAGCAAGAGGCTGGCATAGTGTACAGAAACATCTGTGCAGAATATGGACCGGAAAGGTCAAAATGTCCAAACCAAAGGTGGTAGAGAATGACCGAGAGAAGATCCATTATGACTTCCACATACAGACTGATAGAATGATAATGGTCAACCAACCAGACATCGTAGTGGTGGATAAAGAGCTAAGGAAAGCCCATACACCGTAGAACAGTGGACTATTGGAGCCCAAATAGGAAGTATCCATGGAGGCTGTACTGGCTCCATCAAGCCGAGCTGCCATTCACTTTCTATTGGGACACTGGTGCCCTTTACTCTTAAACTGCTTCGGTCAAACTCACCATCTTAGAACTAAAATGTTTGTTTTGACACACTCTATGTGATGTTTTTTTTTTCGTTAGGTTGTTCATAAATCAAGTTATTAGCAATAATAACAGACCAATCACTTGCTTCCTTTTCCAAGGGCCCGGTTCGCTTGTTTTAGCAACAGGTTTGATTGACAGCTAGCGCTGCATGTTGCCGCCGTCTCCTCCTGCCAAGGGGTGGAAACCGTTAACAACCTCGCTCCTGATTAGTCCATGTGGTTGCCACGATACGCACTCAGGTCTCCAAATGTGGAGTATGGCTCCACTTTAGCTGCTAAAACTGCTAGCCACGATTGGCTTCATTTGGCTGGAGCCAAACGCTACTGACGAGTGACGTCACATTCCCATAGTCCACTGTTCCATGGTCTATGGGAAGGCCTTTGTGGTTGACGTGGCTACAACAAGTGATGGCAACATCAGGAGAAAAGAACACAAGAAACTAGAGAAATACGAAGGCTCAGAGAAGAGCTGGAGAAGGCCTGGAAGGTGAAGGCCAAAGTGGTGCCCGTAGTGATTTAGAGCACTTGGGACAGTGACCCCCAAAAAGTGGCCACAGCAGATCCCTGGAGGAACATCAGACATCTCAGTCCAGAAAAGTGCAGTACTAGGAACACCTAAAAAAAAAAAGATACTGCCCTCAAGAACTGTCAAGCTCCCTGGCCTCTGGTAAAGGGACCCAAGCTCAGAGATGGATGAGACCACCCGCGGTGGGTGAGAAGGGAAATTTTATATATATATAAATATATATAGATATATAGCTATGTATATGTAGATAGATAGACAGACAGACAGATATATATATATATATATATATATATATATATATATATATATATATATATATATATATATATATATATATATATATGCATGGTCAATAGCCAATCCTCTGTCAGTAAAAATTATGATGATTTGGAGCCGAGTTCATTGTATGTAAGAAATTTGACAATTTTCCTGTTAAATGGCAACGATTTATAGTCTAAACTGTTTAAGTTGAGGGAAAGACTTTTTTTTTTTTATCGAAACTGAGATAATTTAATATGAGGGGATTTTTTTTCTTTTGCATATTGCCTAGCCCTGCTGTAATTATTACATTTTCATTATATGATAATTAAAGAGAAGTACACAAGACTAGGCCTCACCACTTATACCTCACTCAATTTATAAAAGATTCTTCTGACATATCTTTAATAGCCAATGTTTCTGTTCCATCAGATGAGTCTTGGCTCAGACACTCAGCAGAGGAAAAGGAAAGCCCCTGCCCCACCCCCAACACCAGCGTCTCTATCTTCTGGCTCGGAGGACCTCTCTGCCACTGCCACACCTGTCAGCCAGCACGTCCAAGCCCCAACTCCAGTGTCCCGCACCAAAGTGGAAGCGTCAACCACACTCACTACCACCACTGTAGTAATAGAAGACGTGAAACCAGTAACACCCAAAACAGTGCAATCTGCTGTATGCTTTACCAGTGTGGACCTTAGATCTTCTACACCAAGCAGTACCACCTCCGATAGCCTCGTTGTTCAAGACTCCAGCTCTGAACTCTGCCAAAGCCTTGAAGAATCTGATGCTGCTTCACACTGTAGCACTACCACTGGCAGTATGGTTAGTGGACTCGCACAAGTCCAGTCCATAACAAAAAGCTCAATTTCCAGAACGGAGAAATCAGAAAGTACCACCAACATATCAACCAGTGATGTGACTACAGCCAGCAGCTCCAGGTCGGACACAGAGTCAGCCATGAATCTTAAAATGGAGGAAACAGAGAACAACAGGCACAGTGGAATGGGTAAGTGCAATATAGTGTTATAATGTAACCAGCATAACATGTATATGAAATTCCAGGTGTATTGTGAAAGAGTTTTGTGTTGTGACCTGCAATATCAGGGAACATCTGCCGTTGATCAGTTATAAAAATAGATTTGACACACACACAGTTAACAGACACATATTATGCTACAGTGACTATTAACCATGGTCTAACAATGTTACATCATCCTCTCTGACTGTCAAAAGCACTTCCTGCTGAACTCCCTCGATTGGTGACGTTTCTTCTGATTTCATATGTCACTTATCTGAGAATCTTCGGCTGTTTTAAGTCCTTAAATCATCGCCAGACTCTTCTGAGCAATTTCGGCTGTCTATACTTCTAAACAATTACGGCTACTACTAGCTTGATTGTCGCATGTCATACAGTCTCTTAAAGTATTACATAACTAAATTGTGTATAGAGCTAAGCGGCAGACAGCAAGTGCCACGGCAAACAGCAGATAAACTTTTTTTTTTTTTTTTTTTCAAACATAAGATTTAAGGTACTCAAGCGCAAATGCTGCATATTTTTCTTTTAAATCATTCATTTGGATTATTTGTAAACCCTATTGATTTGAATTAAATTAAATAACTGTTGACACTGACACAAAATGGCTTTTACTTGAGGCTGCTTGAACAAAATGAAATAATATTTTACATTGCATTTGCGGTTTTTTGAAGTCAGTATTTTAAGGTGGCTACAAGTTGTGTTGGATTTTTTTTTTATAATAATATTGTCCTGCAGACACTTGTCTCACACTTTTTTTGCCATGAGAAATATGAACCGTCATGACATATGCAGCTTTATGAAACACTGGGGTGTGTGTAAAGTCACGGTCGAGGGATAAAAAAAACTAGAAAAGCAGGTTTTTATCAGCCCATGGGACAAAGCAGGCCTTGTATCTCACCCATAATTCACAGTCTCCAATTTTCACTTTTCCTAAACACGTTAAAGATGAATAAGATAGATCTAATGCAGCAGCAGGTTGAACTCTAGTTGGCCTCATATTGATCTTTATATAACCCACAACTTTCTGTGAAGCAGGGCATGATTGCAGCATGGGGCTGTCACGTCTGACAAGAGCTGAGATCAGAAGGTTGTGAAGCTCAGAGAAATGCATAAATGGAGGAGGGACGGAGCCGCAGGATTGAGTTTAAAAAAGGCAGAATGACCGAGTGCGGGTTTGACATGTTTGAAGTGAACTTGACTTACAGCAGAGGGACTTGATTGACAGCTAGATGAAGTTGAGAAAGTCAGTGTGTTAGACACTAGGCAGTATCAAGCTCCAAGATTATACCATATTTATACCGAACATGTTGCTCTCAAAGTTTCAGTCTTGCACTTTTTTCCCATAACTTAACCCAGTAACTTAGCACTTCATCTTACTGTACTGTCTTACTGAGGAAATTAGTTTGAATTTCATAGTTTTTCGTATGTAATGTGCTTGGTAACTGGATGTGTTCTGTTAAGGAACTCTATACAGGACAGTGTTTACAGTGGTGGTATTTTTATTAATTGCTTTCCACCTGAGTTTGACAGCAAGTATAAGACATGTTGAAACATTTTATAAATCTATATTTTGTAAAGTACAATCTGCCTTGTGCATTTGGCTTTATTGTCATAGTTATATGGATGGTTTGCTGTTGCTTGTGCAACACTGAGCTGTCAAACTTATGATAAAGTAATCTATCATTTCAACCCTGCCTCCCCTACCCTATGCTGCCTCAGATTCTTCCAATTTTGTCTCATAAAATAAAGTGATAAAACAGAGACTGCTGACACAACACTCTTTTTACTGGGGAGTTCTCTTAAACTTTAATTCTTGATGCTGTTTTATTAATGTTTTATATTTATGCTTATCATTGCGTGTGAGTGAAGCTTTTGCAAGCTATAGTATCTGTTTTCTGAACCTTTCAACTCTTCTTTAGTGTAAAGCCTGTCGAGCTGCAGCTCGAAACTCTCCATAGCCTGCTTTTAAGTGCTACTTTTCCACAGACACTGACCGTAAAGCCACGGAGCTGGACGAGACTGGTCTGCAGCGTAGGTTCCTGACTAGCTCACTACCTTCTGATTTTTCCACTTTTCTAGGAGTTCCTGTCCTGTTGTTTTTACTCTTTTCATCCAGTGGCTCCCAAATTGTTATGAATGCATGCATAGCCTTTGCACTCTCTTTTTCAGCCATCTGTGCAGTATGTGACAGTCCTTCTAAACAGACAGGGTGCTTCATATTTATGAATGTCAATTTGAAAAGCCATATTGCCTTTTCTACAAAAGGTCAGGGTTGGGTCAACACCAATCAACTTACACTGCTTATTATGTTACAATGATAATGCTTTTGTGTAATAGAAATATTGTTGAGTCACAGCAGGGCTATTCTGTTGATGTTTTGATGATTGACGATTTTTTATGCTGATGCTCTCCTCTAAATTGGTCCAAATTTCATTTCGTTGTGTTTTATCTTTTTTACCCTCCCAGTGTACTGCTGTGGGCCTGTGCGACTGCGAGCCAAACGCCCCTGAAGCATCCTTCTGCCTTGACTTCTCTTTTCTTCATCTGCTGTTCCTTTTTTTCCTCATTTTATTTTTCTTTATTTTTACTATTCTTTTCTTCTTTTGTTGTTATATGTTTTAAGAAGTAATTTTAATACTACTCAATTTGCATATTTGCTAATAACCATTACCCTAGTTGATGAATTTGATACTAAAAGTGTAAATCTTTTTCCAGTGCTTTTCAAAAATTAAGTATTGTTTCTTTTAATGGTTTTTCTACTTTATATTATATATTGTTTTTAACCAGCCCTGTTGTTGTTGTTATTATATTATTATTATTATTATTATTGTTTTTTTCTTTTTCTTCTTTTTTTACAACCACTACTTAGTTTCCAGTGTGCTCACAGAAAGGGCTTTAAGAGGTTTTCCTGATAAGTTGAATGTATCAGTTTCTACATGATTGAAGAATGACATGAGGGTAAACGAGGCTATGAGGCAAGGCTATGTGATATGTCCAGGTCAATACTTTTGCTATGTGATATGTGCAGGTCAATACTTTTGCTATGTGATATGTGCAGATCAATAGTCCAAGACGTTTCTCTCAATACTAGAGCAAGAGTCAGTATTTAGAAAACCTATCCTGACTTTGCCAGCATTGTGAAAAGCCTACTCTATCAAATACGTATTGGTTTTGCATTTGGTTAGGCATTTGCCTAGAAATTTGAATTTAAGAGATCTTTTAGTGCCTACAAAGTAAGCATAAACAAAATGTTTATGATGAGAAATGCCAAATCATTGTCTCATTAAATTGCCAGCGATTATTTTATAATGAATTGTTTTAACTTGTAAGTCTTTGATGGAACAGTGTGGAATACAGATTGGGAATTGAAAGATTATGTTGTAATAAAAACTAAAAATAAGTATACATTTATATATCTATTGTGATTTATAGAACGTATATGCAAGGTTGTAGAAAAAAATTGTGATTTGGAATGTAATTATGCGTTCAACATTAGATGAGGTTGGGTGTCCTGTGTGTAAATATTACTTATGAGTTTGCTCTTTTGTGCATGACAGCATCAAGTGATGCACGTGTGCAGTTGTGCGTCTCTGTGTGCACATTGTGGCTGTAGCTGGCATGACTAAGCTGTTGCTGGGAATGAGCTGGGAGGACAGACCTGTGAGTCATCCCCACATCTCTTGGAACTCACTGTTCCCTCCAAACCATTAGGACCAGTCCCAAAACTGACAGGCCCTGTTTACACATACCAACAACACAGATGCAGAAGAACAATGAATGAATTCTCTCATATACACCTTGTGGAGTTATGACTGTCGATACTGCAAAAAGCATGTTCTGGAGATGAGAGGGAATCTGTGTCTTTATTTTAAAATACTATATTATTAAACTCTAATTAGAAATATTTTTAATAGTACACCTCATTAAACAATTTACCTAGCCACAAGTGTTTTTTTCTTCTGCCTTTTTCTCATCTCTTTGCTTGCCTTGCATTGCATGCTGCTTAATGTGTAATGATGGTTTTTAAGTAATTGGTATTGCATGTACTATATCATGTCGGGCTTGGTTTTTCATCTAGTAATTGCTGATCTCTTACAGGCTGGATCCACTCCGTGCAAAGCTCTGCTGCCAAAGGTCACTGTAAAGAGATCTCTCCAGAAGAAACTGTGTCTTTGGGCAGTAACAGCAGTGGCATAAGCTTACCAGACCAGGGCTACGCTGCCTCAGAGGGCATGGCTGATGGAGAAGACTCTGGCCTGGTTAGCTCCCCCTCTGAGACCCACACCACATCCCCAGATGGGAGCCTGTCTCTTGATGGAAGCACTGGAGGAGAGAGGCGTTCTGGAACAGCTGTGGACAATTTCAGTGACAGCGATGAGGGGTCGTGGGGGTCCCGACACAGGTTTGAAGGATATACTACTATACAGTGTGAATAAAACAATAACGTATCAAGAAAACAATAAAGCAACAACAAGTAACATACGTCAGTAATTCAAAGAAACATCTTACATCATTAAATCACCATTTGAACTATTATTTAAAACATGTGTAACTTTTGCAGATGTGGTGCTTGGATTTATTGACCCTGGGGCAATGACTCATTTACTGCTTCCAAGAATTTGTTCATTCTTTACTTAACTGAGATTTATCTTTTTACCTGTTCCTCATTATTTTTCAGATTTACGTGTAGGGTTATCTAAACTGTACAGCTGTTAACTAATGGAAATAATGTTTTTAATATATAGGACCAATAATAAGTTTACACTTAGAATATTTTATGATGCTGGATACAATTGAAGTTGCTGTCTATTGCTATGTCTGGTTTGTAGCCGCAGTTTAGCTTGAGTAATAGCACGACATCATATTCACAAATTATACCTTTCCCAGTTGATGTGCTTGCCTAGAAAATCTTTCAGGCTTGCACTAATGTTACTTGTGCTTTGGTTTTCCAGGAACTGACTAAAACCCTGTTTTCTCAGAATTATTGCCAAAAAGTGGAGCAGGCCAAGGCTCTTTGAATGAAAACTTTATTTGGTTTGGCTGTCTTATGGCAATTTGTTTTAGGCAAAACACCAATAATTCATATGAATACTCTTGTGAACTTTTGAACAGCGTGACGGAAGTTAAAAGTGTGGTAATAAAATCTTCACAGCTGAATGTTATGAAAGACTTCAGGCTCCAATGAAAATAAAGTGTGCCATATTTATTTTAGAGTAGTTGCAGTGCATTTACGCTTTGGTCTCTGTGGAAAATTATTGACGGGAAGGATGTTGGATGCAACACTGAAATCAAATAAACACTTGGAAGCAGCTGTTAGGTTGTAACTTTACAAAAATAGCTTTAGCTCCTTCACTTAGTGCCCTTTACAGACACTTTAAGAAGGTTGTGTGCACTTTTAAGCCTACATCAATTTGTTATACCAACAGAAGCAGTGATGTTACACCACACCCCAGGACAGACAGGCTCAAACAACAAGATCTGTCCACTCAGCTTCATCAGACTTTGGCGGATTTAGAGTCATGTCTCGCAGACAGTAATGAAGTCCCAGTTTCTATAGTGGACCATGACGTGCCAGTCACAACCATAGATGAAGTCTTGCCTGATGAGGGGTTTTGGGCTGACTCAATCGCCACCAATGGTACAGTACTGTGTTTTCTGTAATATGTTCAAATCTTGTCTCATTGATTTTTAATACATTTGTTTTTTATTCACAGTTTCAAGTTACAGTGAGCTTCAGAATAGAAACAATAATGCTCACACAGCCACTGAGACTAACAAGGGCCACATCACGGAAAGTAAACATGTTTCTCAAAATAAGCAAAAGTCTGCACAAGAACCATCTAAAACACATAAAAAGAAGGACACTACCTTGGAATCAAAAACAAATGAAATTAAAATGACAGAGCCAGTTGTTCAGAACAAACCATCCTCCGATGCAAAATTGAATTGTCAAGAGCAGAAGGACAATTATAGAAGTGACATTAAACCAGAGGAGAAGAATATCCACCAAGCTGCTCTCACAGCCGTGAGTCAAGAAGCTGTAGATTTACCCAGAGTCAACCACACTACATCCACCTCTAAACCTTTTCAGAGTAAAATCACTCCCAATGTCACCTCACGTTTTGGGGTGAAAACATTTACGGTAGTCCCTCCTAAACCAGCCGTCTTACATGCTGCTGCAGGAGAGCCAGCCTCCACAACCCCTGGTGCCATAAAGATAGACGAACAAGGGAACATGGTAAAGGTTTTCCATCATAGAGCTCCTGGTGTATCAGACTTGAGAAACGGCTATGATTCTTCTCTTCATGGAAAAGCCAAAGCCTTCTGGAGCTCAAATGAAAAGCAGGAAGGTGATGTGGGCCCAAATAAAGCCCATGCTGATAAGACAAGAGACAGTTTGGATAGCCATAAAAGTACTTTGACAAAAACATCTGAAACTACCCAGAAGTCCACTGAAACAGGGAGCTTGAAAACTTCTCAAGGGACACTTTATAAATGTACTCAACAAACAGAGCCTAAAGAGAGTGTTAAAGACGCTGCTGGGCAAATAAAAGACATTGACACTAAGCAAACGGATAGCACAATTGCAGAAGACAAGATTTTACCCACTGTCAACTCAAGTCAGAGGCCTGTACAACCTCCATTTATTACTGACGTGAGAAGAGACCTTTCTTTCCTCAAGCCGTCCAGACGAACCTCCAGCCAATATGTCGCATCTGCTATCACGAAATATGCCCCAAAAACAGCCATTAAACCTGATTATAACCCTACAGCACAGGAGTTTCCATTAAAACCACAGAAATCAGGCCGTTCAATACAAATCAATCCTCAGCACTCACTTCACTCAAGTACTGCGAACAGTTCAAGTTTGACATCCAACCCTCCTGGTCCTAAGAGGTCTATGAGTTACCCTGAATATATATCAGAGAAACAAGAAGTTGGCATGGGTGAAGTAAAGGAGCCAAAAGAAAAGAACTTTGGACTTGGACAGGGACAGGGAAGCTTTAGAATACAAGAAACTCAAAAATCAGTCAATAACCAGTCAACAGCATTAAATACTAAGGTTAGTGACATGTTCAAACCTGTTCTACGCCGAAGTCCAAGCCCTTCTCCCAGCCGCCATCAGTACTCGTCAGATAAACCATCCACAGGACTGAAGAATGGACACCAAGAGCAGGCATTGGTGAGTGGACTCTGCGGGATGACAATTCAAATGGCACTTAATCATAAAACTACAGCCTTGTAAAAGTTAGAAAACATTAATTGCATGCACGTTTCAGACTCCAAAATGTTCTCCCAATGCTGTTAAGAACTGTGTGGTAAATATACATCACCTTTTGCAGTGATTGAATGTTACATTAGGTTACATTAGTTTATTTAAAGGGGACTTTTTCTGCAAAAATAACTTAAATTACGGTAACTTTTAACATTCTCACAGCAGTGTTTCATCATCCTTGGTGTACTCAGAGTTGTATTTTGATTGATTCATGCCTGTTTTTACCTACCCCCTATCTCCATATCCCTGTGCTTAGTAGTGATTATTTGAAAAATGAAGACTATACATCAAGGGTTCTAAAAAGCCACTTTTCAAAAATAAAAACATGTAAACAACAGTCGCTATGGTGAACTGCTACTATAACAAGCATATCATTTGTGCAGTTTTGAACAGACACTCAATGGAACAATTTCTGTTGCAGTTTGCAAATGAACAAATATATAAAGTTAAATAATTATCTACTTATGTTATACTTCAATAATAAGTGTCTGAAAAAAGCATTATATGTCTCCTTTAAAGCCAGACAAACATGCAAAAGAGCTTAGTGAGAAAACATTGCATTTTACCATTACTAAACATTTGTAATTTCTTGTTTTAGAACAATCCAGTCACTATGCTGTCTTCAAACCATCCCAAAACAGAGGAGACCCCTTCAGTAACTGTAACAGACACCCCTGGTTCTCCAGCTGTGACAGTGTTTGGACCAGTGAAGAAGTTCAAACCAGTCATCTGCAAATCAGTGGAGAAGGAAACATCTCTACACAGCAGTCTGATGGAGGCCATACAGAGTGGAGAAGGCAAAGAAAGACTCAAGAAGGTAGGAGATAACATATACACGTGTGAATAAAATAATATTACGTCTCACAGGGTCAACATTAGCACAGTCTTTTCATATTCAGTGTGCCGAGGAACCCCGGTGTGCCTTCTCTTAACGAATTCATGGACATAATTGAATGATTTAGCATTTTGGAGTGTCCTGAACATACTTCTGTATGTTGGCAATTAAAGTTGCCAAATTTAAAGATTTAAAGATTATTTGCCACATTGTATACCACAATTTAATTTGTCTAAAGTTCCGCTTTGGTCATGTTTTAGAGGTTTCAGTTGGTGGTGTGTTGTAGTATCTCAAAAAGTAGGTCACGACTGAAAAAAAGATAGAAAAACACTGATGTAAGAGGTATATAAAAATGTATATTGGGCTGTTTTCTGTCATTCTGGTGACATCATCCAACTATTGTGTATTTATTACCATGGTGATATACTGGTAAGAAGTAATTGCCATAACCATATTTGCTTATATAAAGACATCCTACAGTGTATTTTTTGTGTGTTGGTGTAAATTTGAATTGCTTATATTTGAATGGCACTTTAATTGACTTGTATTTGTTTTGTTATTGTGTTGATAGATTTCCACCTCTGGAGCGAATCTCAGGAAACCATCTTACGTTGAGGAGGAGAATGAGAGATCTGCTTTAATGGCAGCCATTAGAGCCCAGGGTAGCTCCGGGAGGCTAAGAAAGGTAAAATCCCCCTAGAGCTATTTATACAGAGCACAGCACCATGTCTGTCAATCCTAAGTGAGTGTGGGAAAGATAAAACCTGGCACACTGTGTTCAACTGTGAATGTTTGCTTTATTTACTTATAGCCAGTAACACGTGACCAATACAATCATGTCTATGCTAAAACTGGTTTGTCCTTCTGGAGACTTGATCAAGGAGATTAAAGCTGGAGTGAGTGCAAGCTCACAAAATGTGCAGCTGCAGCAACATCTGCGATTCCATTCAAGAGGTTTTTTTTTCTGCAATAGGAATTTGTGGAATGCTCCCAGACTAAAAATATTTCAAAAACGCTACAATCAAAAAAACAAAAAAAAGAGAGAAACAAAAACGGAGATGAATTTAAAAAAAATACACCTCTTTAATACAATTTAATTAACATGTTCCAGATTTGACGTAACTTTGAGATACAAAGTAGATGTATGAATTACAAGCCAATATTTTAATGAATCAAACTGCTGGTCATGGTTTATTATTTTTCCACTATAGGTATTAATTAAACAATTATTTGTCAAAATAAATCTCAAAATATTATCAGTGATTTGAGTAGCCTAATTAATTTCTTTTTGTTTTTCAGACCAAATCTGAAGCTGCTGGGGAGCTAGAAAACTTCAGAAAGACTGCCCTTGATGTGAACAGTAGTGCCCAGATTTCTTCAACACCATCTTCTCCTCAGTCTTTAGTTCCTCCACTTTCCCCACCCGCACCCACAGTGGCACCCCCACCACTGCCTCCTGTCCTACCAGGGCCAAAATCTGTCACCTTGCCACAACCAAACCTGAACCCTGCCATGGCGAGGGAGGCCATGCTGGAGGCCATACGCTCTGGATCAGCCGCAGAGAAGCTAAAGAAGGTACATAGTTTGCCTGGAATCAAGAATATACACTTCTTCAATTCTTTACCAAGAGTGAATCTGGTGACCATGCCCACCGTCCAGCCTCGAGTCAAACTTAAACTGAACCTATTTAGTTTATTTCCATGGTGCATTCATTGTTCATCTTGCATTTAGAACAAAAACTACTCAAACCTCAGTTTATCAGTGTTTAAGCTTCGCTCATTGATTCTACAGAAATACGCAATGTTTTTCTGTAATTTCTGTGATATTTTGCTCATTTATTTTTTGCTTGTAAGTGGCCATATTTGTCTGATCCGGGCAGACCGTGCATATCCCTGAGTGGCTAAACCACCTGTCAATCACGTTCATCTGAACTTGCTGAAATTAACACAGTAACCAGGTTGATATTGATCTGTATAAAAATACAGAGAGATATCATTCTGAACTTTCCAGGTAACATGCCTGCAGGCCACATTAAACATTTTAATTTTGGTTCTGTGCTACTTTGTACTTTAGATAGATAGACTAGAACGAGTGGAAATTCCTGTCATCAAATATAAATATTCTGTTTGGCAGCTTTGCTTTTCAACTTCTGCAAAAGCAAGAAATATAGGTTAGGAAAATATAGTAAATAACACACGCAGTGATTTGAGATAGTGCAGCATAAACAAGTTGGCATCATTGTGCTTGTGGGGTTTGATCAAAGCAGCAGCAGAAAAACACATCAGATTAAGTGTGTTCGCACACACAGTGGAAAAGCCCAGATCCAGTATCTGAGATACTCTAGTGACATGAGACAGGCTTCTCCTCCTTTGTTCCTCCTGCCTCGATCTAAGACATCATAGTGAGAACAAAGATTGCCTGCGCGGCGGCAGCTGGCAAACTCCAAATGAACTCCAGATTGAGAGCACCATACTGTATCAGAAAGTTCAATTTCAGGTTAAGGCCTGTTTCAGATTACTTATTAAAACCATTACTGACATTCCAATGTTTTGATCATGTAGAAAACAGTCAGTCAACAGCTTGTACTAGTAATTGTTTACTGTCCCCCTGTACATGACCAATTATTTACAAAATAAGTAAATCATATTTTTTTCAGGATTTGCTGTTTGCCCAGTTGTTGTTGTTCGGAGGCTCCACTAAAATGCCCCTCATTTGACTCACCTCCAAACACAGGTTCCTCATAGTAAGCAGACAGCGGTCATCACTGCCAAAATAACAAGACTGTTGTTTTTTATTTAGATAGTTGCTAAAAAATATTTCGCAACATTTACCCCAGATACAGCAATCGGCAACCAGCCCAAACCTTTTTTCTAACCTTTATCATACAGACTTATCGTAACCAGACACAGGCCTATACATGGACAAACTTAATCTATGATGCAATCAATCTATAATACACCTTTAGAAGTTTAAGCTATACGTATTTAATCAATACATATTTTTACATTTATTTTAAACTGCTAATACTCTTGTGCAAGTAAGTTTGTATTTTATTTGTTTGGTGAATAAATGTATAATATTTTTGTTTCTATTTAGTTCTTTGCTTTAAAAAGCAACAATTGAAATAAGCATAACCTCCTTTATTACCTTAATGGGGGGGGGCTTGGACACTTAAAATTATCACTATATTCACTTTCATTTCGCTTTGGGGGTCCTGAGTTGGTTGCATGGTTATTATATGGATCCCGGCCAGAAAAGTTTGGGAACCCCTGGTGTAATATATTGAAAAATAGTCCAGGTGCATTTCAGGTTAGGCTTATGTGGGTGAAGCGATGAAGACAGAAGATATTGTGAAAGGTTTTACTATACTACAAGCATTAAAATGTTTTGAATATGTCGAATAAGTACAGGAAACATTTGTCTTAACTTCATTGCAAACCCTGTCAATGATGCTTTCACACTGGCTTAGATCAGCATTAAAGTCATAGAACCAGAGTCCAGATATGCAATTGTAACGTATTGTGTCTCTTTTTACAGGTTGCTGTGCCCGCAAAGACAGTCCAAGTAAACGGGAAACTTGGAACAATCAAGGCGACATCCTCCACTGTGTCGTAGTTTAGAATGAAATTACTTGTCACCTCTAGTTTTATGTTTTTGTTTTTGTGTAAAAAGTGACTCAGTCACATGCTGATGAAGTAAAGCTGGGTGACAACAAAGGATACTGGTCACTGCAGTGAAAGTTAAACATTCTGCACTCACCTTTGCCAACTGCATCATCATATTATTTTCTTTATTTTCTGGACATATCTTGCCATGTGTACTTGAATTGATTGTAACTGGAGCAGTGGAAAAGTGCCAATGAACAAGGGATTTTTAAATAGTCATGTCACAATGTTTTATAAGTTATAGAAGCCTTATACTGTTCCTCAGCCAGTGTTATTTTTGGTTGCATGGTTGAATGGTTGATTTAGAGAACTTTATGGAGTGCAATAATTTGAATATGAAGTTTTTTAAATTTTAATTTGAAGAAGTTTGTGTTGATTTAAGCTATAAGAAAGGCAGTTTTTAATTTATGATGCCAATCTGTAGTTTTAAGTGTGGAGTCAGAGACAATAGTGCCTGATACTTAGTTTAATTCCTTTGTCTTCATCTTCAATCTGCTGCTTTTACAAAAATACTAAATCGATACCTTACTTTCTCTATTGCCTTTTGACATGCTCATATTTAAAAATGATGACAAGTACCTAAAACGAAAAAAAAAGCTTTTTGTAAGATATGTATACAACATCTCTGTTGTGTAGGAGAGAGCATATGCACAGTATTGATTAAAATTATTATCTGCTGTATTTACACATCTGTAGGCCATCTGTTTTGGTGGCTAATACATTTATGAGATAGAATATATAATATAATATATAAAATAGGGTTTGAAATCAAACAAAAAAGCACAATAACTTAAATATCTATAGATTTGTTGTATGTTCATTTTTTTTCTCTGGAATCAAACTGAATCACTTTGATTTATTGTTGCCTTAAGCCGATTGTAGCACTGTATATATTGTAAAGATGACTACATTTGATTGCAATCAGAGTTCTATTGCAGCTCTCCAACTAACACTATTGAGATTAAAAGTGCATATTGTTTAATTAATATGTTGTACATTGTAATTTTGTAATATTTGACTGAATAAATGATTTTATAATGAGTTTGACTGTACGTTTTATTTACTGTAATGGACAGGAAGCCTCTCAGAGCATCTTGACAGGAGTTACATTCACCAGATGCAGTGTGGATCATGTTCTGGAAAGCATCACTGGTGCATGTATGGTTCCCAGCAGTGCAGTAAACTACAGTCTTCCTCATCTCTTTACAAAATATGGTGCTGTCTCTCTCTTATACTTTCCTTCTCTCACTGTGTATTTGACGGTTTTGCTTCTTGCCACAGATGAGCTTATACTATTCCGGGCAGCCGCTCCAGGGCCTGAGTCATCACTATGTGGTCACAGAAATGTGTCGCTCCGAACTTGAACCTAACCTCCATTCCTGATTCTTGAAACACAATCCCAACCACGAGACCCTTCCCCCAGTGACATTAGCGTAAGATGCACATACAAAAAAACACACACACACACACACACACACACACACACATGGACTTGCAGTTAGTGTAAATTTATGGCTCCATATATTTTTAAGCGGGACAGTTGTGGCTTTTTTATGTTTTAGGAGTCAAATGACCAGAAAACAACTAGAATAGAAGAAGTTGTAAAAATCTTGCAGTGATTGAAATGGGTGGATATATATGGACATGACTCATGTTTTTGTTGTCAGTGCGGTAACTTTTCCAAACCATTGTAACCAAACAACAAAAGGCACCCCTCAGTAACCACAATGTAACACCAAATGATACTTATAAAATGTGTTTAGTTAGAATTCCAGACATGTTAGTAGATCTTAACCACATTCCACTTTCACTATTTAGGGTAGAAAAGCATGTGATTTAAATCTCATTTTCTCATTGTGTCCATGGGTAATAGCTAGGTTTGGTAAGTATGGGTGGTTAGATGAACATGTTGCATAAGAACTAGCTTGACGAGTAAACAGTGCAACATTAGGATACTGACTGATGACGATTTTGTTACTTTAACTGTCATCTGTATGAGTGATGGAAGTGAAATATTGTAGTAAACATCTACAGGGCATTATATGGCCCTTGTCTGTTAAATACAAGATCAATCAACAATGAATGAATGACTCAACAAAAGACGTGTCTGATGAGCCAGAATGTAATGTAACATTTTAGTCCAGGGTGATGTTTATATTAGAATAGTCTTTATCTTTGTCAATATTTATGCACTGACTTATTCCCTGTGTTGAACTTGAGACTGCCTTGCTGTGTTCCCACCCTTAAACTTATCTGAATTTCCCATGCAGTGTAAACAACATAATCAAGGGGTTACCTAGAGGCATCATGGCCTAAGGCATAAGACCTTACCTAGAGTTAATATAGCTTTCCCAGTTTAAAGACTCTCTGCATTATACAAAGCCTTATGGTATGAGTGGATTATGCATTAGCTTGGACACCTTAGACATAAACACAAGGAGGTTACTCTGGTGCAATGAGATTTAACCGCAGTTGTGCAATACATACTAGGCTCAACCTATTTTTGCTCCTGCATGCTACTTGTCAGTGCAAGACAGTACCATTTACAGCTGTTGGTGTTATTGGGCTAGAGCCTAATATCTAAATATCTTCCGAAACTGATACGGTCCTGAAAAACAGTCATCTTCATTTCTCTTTTCATATAAGGGGACTTTCATGCAAATGCGTCTTTTGGTATCTTGAAAAGTGTTATATCATTATTATAAACTTGAATCTTTAATACTATAGACCAGTGTTTCCCAATGGGTACTTGAGCAATATCAGGGGTAAATGGTTTCAGGTTTTAAAAGAAGATAAATGTACTTTTAAAAGAAGATAAATGTACTTTTAAAAGAAGATAAATGTACTTTTATCTGAATAAAAAAGTGTTATTTATAATAATTAATTTAGCATATTTTTGGAGTCTCTTGGACTTTAAATATAATTAAATCTAAAATATAATGGAAATAATTGACAATATGTGACTTTAAAACCTATTTGTTTGCCTGAAACTCAAGTTAAGGGGTACTCTAAAGGGTCAGACGAAGCTTAGGGGGTACTCGAGACAAAAAAGGTTGGGAAAATATAGGCCTACCATCAAACCTACTAAATAAACCTGATAAACTAAGATGACATTAGTTGACACAACAATCTTACTTCAACTATTTAAAGATAATTATGTATGGATAAAATATAATTTTGCTTTTCTTAATTAACAAGTAGCAAAAGAAAATTTTATTCTGTCAACTGTACAAAAGTTAATTCACATGTCTTTATAAGATAAGCGTTCCAAATTCTCATATTTTGCATTATCTTAATTTTGTATCATAGACTATTTGTTATGATGACAGCCTCACCGTTCTCACCCCGTACAAACTCTGGCAGGGAGACAGTGCACCTAACAAAGTGCGCTATCTCCAGAACACGCCCTTATTTCCAAGACGTGAACGCCGCATTGATCACCCTTCACTTGTGGGCGTGGTCACGGTTTAAAGGGGGAGGAGTTGTTTTGCCTGCTGCGTGTGTGTACGTGTTTGTACGTGCGTGCATGAGTGTGCTGGTGTGTCTCCCCGCGGCAGCATGAGATGAGCTGCCTGCGGTCTTTGCAGCCACTGTTTGTGCCTCCTCCTCTTCCTCTGTGTGTCTGTCCGGTACGGGAATGTTGACCAGCAGATCGTGAGCCAGCGCTGTCCACTTTGTTCCCGAAGCCGCCGCTCCACGCGCACTCTCCGCGGGTTGTTTGGCCCCTCTGAAACCACTGGACTCTGGACTGATCTGACTTTTAGGTGAGTGGTACCGGATGAAGGGTGATCAGTGTTTGGTTGTTGGATAGAAAGTCCGCACTGATAGGCAGACACTGGTCAGCGCGTGTCAGAAAAGTTGCTTTCGGGACATAGCGCTGAAACGTAACCGGGCCGTGCGCTTTTTAACACATGATGCCTGCTTAAGTGAACTTTCCCAACGTGCAGCTTCTATGGTTCTCCTGAACACGATGACTGCACTCACTGTACTGGCTTCCTTCCGTCTGCGCTCGCGTCTAAACCATGCGCCCCTAACCTAAAACATGGAAACCCTCTTTTTCCACTCCTTGTGCGCTTGCCTTGTTTACAATTACGTAACTGTATGTGTGCAGTTGTCCGTGGGCCACTACTTTCTGTCCCGTAGGTCCACCAGGAGGCCCCCCTCCTTTCACCCACTTACCCCTCCTCGCCCCCACCCAACACACCACAGTAGCACCCAACAACAGCCCCTCAACTCAATTCTGGGAGAGTTTCACCACCAGCAGCAGACCTTATCGCCTTATCCCTTTGGCAGCAGTTTGCTTTGGGGGTGGGGGACAGAAAGGCGTTTTCTAGGGAATACTTTATTGGTAAGTGGCCCCTGTCGCGATCAAGCTCTAAAGGGGACCCCAACAGAAACGGTTAACCTATTCATTAATGTTTTAAAAAATCACTTGGGCCTGGTTATTAGCTACCACAATTATAGTCATCTGGCTTTTGACTTTAAAAATATAGCTATGTTGCTATGTCTCCTGAATAGCCTCCGCTTGGCACTGTCCAGGTGGTTGTATGGGTTACCTGCAGGTTTTGTGCCAAATGCTCTTTCATCCTGATGTAACCCTTTATTTATTCTGGCTTGTGCTTATCTGTGGCTGAATTTGCTATTTGTAAGTGATCGCCCACTTTTCTTGTAGTACTTTCGGTAATTTATGACTTGAATCAATGCCTCATTTGCCCAAATTAAATGTGTACAAACGTGTGTGAGTTTTTGTCAGTATATCAGACAGTCACATACATACTATAGCTCTTGAGAACAGTGTAGTTTAGTTTATGACTGTCTGGTCTTTATCTGATGTAACTTTATTCCCAAATGTCTCAACTACGCTGCAGTTCTTTTATAGACGCTTCGATTTGCCCTGTCATTCGGGCACGCCTCCAAGTCAATTTCTTTATTAGCTGCATGTGCTCTCTCTGGAAAGCACAAAGTTGCATAACAGCCTAAAAATTTATGATTCAGTCCTGAAACTATCAACTTTGGCTTGTGCATTGTGAATCCAGACCAAGACTATAGCAGAGCGTGACTGGAGCGTTTAGGTGGGCCTTAGCGGAATGGCGTTAAGATGCTAAGATCTAGTACATACTGTAAGCCTAATTTTAATTTATTCTGCTCTTTAGACACTGGTTTGAATAGTAGTATCATGATGTAATTTATATCAAAGGTGCTTTAGTTTTGATAAATGAAACACTGCAACATAATTCTCAAGATTAGAAGAAAGCCATACAGGGCGTACACATCCTCATTCAATGCCTTTTCTAAAAAAAAAAAAAAAAAGAAGAAAAAACAACAACAGTGGGCTATAATGGTGTGATATGGTTGGACAAAATTTCAAAATAAATATTATTGCAATGTATTCAGTAATGTAGTCAACTGTTCTATGTATAATGATGAATTTGTCCAAAATTTCCTTTTCCTTACATTTGATTATATTGTGGTCACATCCTTGTGTGCACATGCTAACCGCTTTAGCTGTGGTTTCTTTTTACCCCTTTAGCACCAGTCCTGCTATTTCAAGTCTAAGCTTAGAAGCACAAGCATGATGGGGCATGAACTTTGCAAGTATACAGACTGCCAAGAGGCACATATTGCACATAATTGTACTTGCAATAGGACTCACCGCACCAGCTTTACCATTCTGACTTACGTTTATTCTCACTGGAGAGTGAGACAGTTTATGCGCTTATCTGCCTAGAGAGACACATCATTTCAAAACATATCAGCTGCATGGGATGGAAGATAAAAAAATAATTGCTACTTTGTATCATCTGTCATCTGTAGACAAAAGAATTCAGATCTAGTCCAGGTTTACTTTAAAACTAGATTATTCTTGGGTTGTCTACAGTGCTGGTGTAGACTAGTTATTTCCCCTGTATATTTTCTTTTAATTCTCTTGTTGCTTAGTTAAATGTAAACTAAGTTGCTGCTTCGATAAAATAAAGAAAAGTGCCATTGAACTTATTTTTTGCACTTTACTTTCTAACCTCTAGTATACCCGGGGTGACATTCAAAGGGTTGAATTTTCAAAGATATGTTGTTAGCTGGCATGGGTGCTATAAGAGCCCATGGTCATGCTTTGGGCAGCATTCCTGTGTGTCTTGTGTCAGCAGGCAGTCATTCAGCACTGGTTAGTCTGGGTTTATGGATGGTTAATGCCCCTCTCTGATGTCATGACACCATTAACACAAGCCCGTAGCTCAGGTCATATTGGTCTACACATACAATGTAGCTAAACACTTGACCACCATCTTGGCTCCGTTAGTGGGAAACTCAGAACATCATGTGGACAACACACAGCACTTTGTGAGCAAAGTGAGACACCTCCGCATGGACCCAGATGACGTGATGGTCTCGTATGATGTGGTGTCCCTTTTCACTTGTATTCCTACCTCTGAGGCAGTGGCAGCAGTGAGGATGCGACTGCAGGAGGACTCAACCCTACCGGAAAGGACCAAACTCACACCTGAACACATCTGCCATTTATTGGACATCTGCCTTAACACAACTTACTTCCAATTCAGGGGACATTTTTACAGACAGATCCACGGCTGTGCTATGGGCTCTCCGGTCTCGCCGATCGTGGCCAACCTATACATGGAACACTTCGAGAAGAAGGCTCTGACCTCCTTCCTGGGCACACCTCCGAGCCTCTGGCTACGTTACGTGGATGATACCTTTGTGGTAATCAAGAAACAAGAGCTGGAAACGTTCTCTGAGCATATCAATGGGTTGGATGTATACATTAAGTTCACCCGAGAAGATGCTAAGGACAACCGGTTGGCGTTTCTTGATTGCTCCACAATCAGAGAGGAGGAAGGCAGCCTTCAGACAGAAGTATACAGGAAACCCACCCACACAGATCAGTACTTATTATTCGGTTCTAACCACCCACTGCAGCACAAGTTGGGAGTGATTAGGACATTGCAACATAGAGCCCATGAAGTACCCACCAGCTCTGAGGGGAGAAAGAAGGAGGAAGAACATGTCCAACGTGCCCTCTCAGCTTGTGGATACCCCAACTGGGCCTTTAACAAAGTCAGAAGAGCCAAGAAACAGGACAGAAAGGATAAAGACCCTAGCAGGAGGGGGGTCTCTATCCCTTATGTCTCGGGCCTGTCTGAGAAGTTTCAAAGGATTTTTAGACAACACGACATCCCTGTTCATTTCAAACCTGGCAATACACTTAAACAGAAACTGGTCCACCCGAAAGACAAGAGGCCGACAGAGAAACAGAGCAATGTAGTTTACTCGATAGAGTGCAGTGAGGACAGTTGTAAAGAACGTTACATAGGAGAAACAAAACAGCCATTGCACAAAAGGCTGTACCAACACAGAAGAGCGGCCTCCACAGGACCGCAGAGTGCAGTCCATCTGCACCTAAAAGCTACAAATCACTCGTTTGAGGACAGTGAGGTGAAGATATTAAGCAGAGAGAAGAACTGGTTTGAAAGAGGAGTAAAGGAGGCCATTTTTGTAAAAAGAGAGAACCCTTCTCTAAACAGGAATGGGGGCTTAAGATTTAATTTAGCCAAAATTTATGACAGCATCCTAACACCTTGGTCCAGATCAATAGACCAGTCAAATGCTAATGAGGTAATCAGCAGTGAGGAGGGAGCAACAGCCAGATATCAAGATAACAATAGACCTTTAGACACAGGTAAAACTAGGTGAGGCCAACCATTAATCAACAAGATAGACCAATTAATCAAGTCCCAGGTGACAAACAAACAATTTTCTAACAAAGACAGGACTCAGTGACTCCTCCCTGGGGGCAGGACTCCCAGTACTCAGAGTAGCATATAAGCCTGAGTTCCCATACCAGCTCTCTGATTGACAATGACTTTTGGATAAAAGTCGAAACGTCGCGATCTTTAAACGGCGTCCGGATGACAACCTCTGAACCCCTTTCTACGATTGGTCTACAATGGTCGCAGTCTAAAAATGGACTAACCCTACCCTATCAGGTTAAATTCCATTCCTAACAACTGCAATGCATTTGTTTTTTTAGTTTTTTTTAGCTTAATCTGGATCTATTGCTTAATCCGTTGCAGGAATGATTTTTGCTTATTCTTCGGCAGCTGTATTAGTTCTACACAGGGTTCATTGTACATTTCTTGTCAGATTCTGATTCTGGGATATGCCTCTCTCACCAGTAAGATAATCAACTTTTTTCACATTGAGAGTTCTTTCTTGGAGAAAAGTTGCATTGTATTATATGTTGAACTTTGAAAAGTAGATTCGCTCTGCATTCACTGGTGACAGAAGCTGACGCAATGCTGACTTATCTAACCACAAATGGACAGTGGAAGAGCTGCTGGTCAAGTGTGACTCAATGCCAGTTGTGTCGAGAGGCAATAGTGTTGTCTTTATTCCTTAGGTAACCAAAAACCAGCTTGGGTAGATGCAAGACCAATAGCAAGGTTTTTGGACACACTCAGATATTTGATAAAATGATCTGGCTAACTTGCAGTATATACAAGCAGTGTCTAGCTGTATGGCCAAGTGTCCGCCTATTTGAATTCCTCTCTTGTTATTCTTCTCTATGTTGATATGGGTCTCTCTGTGCACGTAATGGAATCTGCGCTGTTCTATCAAAATAAGCTATGGTTAGTTGGTGTTGTTGGTAGATGTACAATACGATTAAAACCAGAACAATGCTGGCATTTAACTTGAGCTGTGCCGCTGCCTTAGCTCATTCCGATCCTGCGTGTGCCCTGAACAGGTCTGACATTTTGTCATACTTTATTACTTTATTCTCTGTCTTACAGAATTATTCTCATACTAAGAGGTGATTAGGACTTAGAATTTATGATTAGCCTTTTAATATTTTTCAGGGAACCTGAATAACATACTTTCCCCAACTATAATATAACACACTAAATTAAAAATATAAGTAAACAATACCATATATATTTCACAATACCATATATATTCCGCTATAATTCCGCTTTATACTAGGTTTGGTCTTGCTTTGGTGCTTGTTTAATTCTGAATTTGATCTGGTTTGGTCTTGCTTTAGTGCTTGTGTAATTCTGGTTTAGACCTGGTTTAAGTATGGGTTACTTCTGGTTGAGTCCTGGTTTAATTCCGGCTGGTACTAGTTTACCCCTAGTTTAATTCTGGTTCAGTACAAAATTGACAATTTTACAGAGGGATGTTAAAGGAAAAATATTATGCATTTTTCATATTGTTGTTAGCCTTTATATATGCTCTTACGTACCTTAAGTCTGTCAGCAAAAGACTTTCGAATAAGTGACAAAGAAAATCTGAAAAACTTTGCTGATCGAGGGAGTTCAGCAGTACTTTTGATAGTCGGAGAGGAGAGGATTTTCAAACCAACATGCCTTAAAAAGGCATGAATGCTGCAAAATGGAACTCCAGGTATGTTTTTGATGACGGAACATTGTTAAAACAGGCTTAAAAGCTCAAAAAACTATAAAACTAAACTATATCACTATAGCGAAATATGTATTCTTTTTAAAGCCTTTTGTATTTTATTTTTGACAAAAATTGTACATAGCAGTGTTTTTTTATTGTCATTATTTAAATGGATCCCGTGTTGGGGATACTGTGGATGTACAATTATCCAGCTCAGAGGACACGGCCCTCCGCAAAATTTGGGAACAAATTTTGAATAGCCCTTCTCTATAGGATTGCATCTTTAGTGTAATATTTCAAGTGTAGGCTAAAGCCAGAGTTGCTCCAGTCAGGCTATTCCATCTCCAGTCAGGAAACGAAATAGTCGTCCTGTGTAGCACTTTTACCTATTGTTTGAGCAAACTTGTGCCAAGGCTTCAGTGCTTCCAGCTTATTCATTCATCTCTGCCATTGCATAAGCCTGGTTCTCTCAAGCAATCCAATGAAATCCTCATCCAATTAGGCACTGTCCACATTTCCAAAAGGCTATTCAATGTCCCCCGGCATGACATCAGGCCCTCTCATATAGCCCCACTTTCCGCTGTTGCTCTCAGATAATGAAAGCTGCCAATTAATGACTAATCAACATGTGCAACAAGCACATCCAGTGAGGAGTGACTACCATCTAATCTGCTGATTAGAAGTGAGCACAGAGATGCTCTGTTCAGCTCTCTCTCCCAGGGCTGTGAGTTGTGGTGCTCCTGAGACAACAGCCAGGGGGCACACCACTACACACACTACATGTATGTATTTTACATACATATATGAATAGTCTTTTGAAACCTTCAGTATTACAATAAATTAGTGATTTTAAAAGGGTCCAAAATTGTCCATCCTAATGTATTTACACTTCATTGATTTGTAAATCTGTTGGTTGAAAGAGTTTCCAGAAATTGTTGCTAGTTATAGTCAAGGAACAAAGCCTTGAAAGCTTTCAGTCAGTGGGAAACACAGCAACACAATACCATAACGAGGCGTCTGTCTGCTGTTCATATTGTAATTTTCCATAGGTTGGCGCACCATGGGACATTTTGATAACTCAAAACGTCAGGATAAATGTTGTCACGGAAGGTGTCTGACCAATTTAAACATATAGTTCAACAATTGACCTCTCCTCTCTGGGGGTTGTGTTTTAGTCAGTGCATTCACTTCAATAGCCTCTCTGCAAGTCTCCAGACACAGAGTTGGAGCGGTGCCATTTCTTGAATTAAGACGCTGTTCATGTTCTGGTTTGGATCGCTGCGGGATGAAGGAGGGGTTCACAGAGGGGCGATGGGGGGTTGTTGATTAGTAGCAACATGGGTTGACAGTGGGAATCGAGAGATGGGGAGAGTGGGTTGAGTTTAGCGGGTGTGGTTCTTTTTTGAAGGGTCTATAATCCAATCAAATCATATTTAGGAGCAAGAACGTCAGATATGTTTTACAGTGTTGGCCCTTTCTTTTGACAGTGCAGTCTGCAATACAATGGGAAACTTTCTCTCAAAGCTTTCCCTATACTTTTCCTATAGATCTTCATTATTATTGCAATTGTGCTTGCAGGAGCATAATTATCCCGACTTCTGAGTTTAAAAAGCTCATGCCAATGCTCCATTGCCCATGAGCCTGCGCTTTTTGGCTTCTCCACTTCAGAGTCAGTATAGTCCCCCATATGCGTAACATCCTATGGTTTTCTCTGTAGCATTTAGAGACTTTTAAACTATGTGTTTTAGTATTAAGCTCATGTTGATATTGATTAAGTAATGTATTATTAGGTCCATTTATTTATTGAGGAAATTTGAAAAGTTTGCGGAGAAGTACAAGTATCCATGCTGCATTTATCTATCCGCACCGGACTCCTGGAACAGAGGTAGTTAATGCTGCAGTGCATTTTGGTAGCTGTAGTTCTAACAGGTTATTTGCAGGCCATATAATACAAATTTAAAATCATCTCGGGGGCCACCAGAAATCATCTTGAGGGCCACATTTGGCTCCCGGGCCACTAGTTTGATATGCCTGATCTAAACAATACTTGGAGTTATATAATAGTAACTTATAGCTGAACTGAACACCTTTTGCCCAACACTAGTGTCCTATAGAAATTTGCTGGTGCATTCCTAAGATAACTGAGCCTGTGTGAAAGGCCCAGTGTTAAGCGGTGTCCAGGGGATCAGCTGCAGTTTGAGGGGCCACATGAACACACCAAACACACATGAAAGTCTGCAAAGGATAGGTCACAGCTGTGGAGCACTGCTGCTGGCTGTCTTCTCACTGGGTACTCTGAGTTTAAAAAGAAAAGGTGAAAAGATAAATCAAATGTCAAGATGGTTGTCAAGTAGGGGGTGGGCAACATTGAAAAATATTATTAATATATGTCAATCCAATAATAATGCTTTGAAACATGTCTTTAAATGTATTACCGGAGGTTTGATTCTCAGACATATGTGAAATGTATGTTAAATCTATGACAAAGTGCAGAAATGGTACCTTAGACCCTTAGTTTAACATAGCTTTTGTTCATTTTTGTTTGTAATGAGCTTGTTTTGTAGTATTTTTTGCTATAAACAATACACTTGAAAAAAACCTAGTGGACCTAATTGTCCACCCATATTGTCAAGATGGAGTGTGTTGGTCTTAAATGCATTTAAGATTTACACAATATGTGCTGCCCCGGTGGTCACGTAGAAAGATATGCACATAAAAGTCCTTGATTGTCAGATGAGTCAAACCATTGTGGAATATTTTTCATTTAAAATCATGAGCATTGTATATTAAATTTCAAATATATACTTTTGGTTAGGAATGGTCAATTAGTATCTAGACCAAGCCCTACTCAGGTCAAAACAAGGAACTGCACCCGGCCTGAGGCAAGACTAAACCAGGTTGAAATCAAGTCTAATCCATTTTAAAGCCTGGCTGACGCACAATCAAAAAAGACTGAAATTAGTGTTTAAAAAGGACCAAAATGACATTAATGCGGCCCACAATGATGGAATATTGTTTAGGCTATAATTTGGAATAATTTTCTAAATATGGACTGCATGCAAAGAGTATTTGAAGTCCATCGGTTTATTGCCATTGTCAGTGATCAAAATTCACGGACATAGGAACTTGCTTTGGCGTAAGCTGCAACATAAAACAATGAATAAAATATTAGCAAAATATATAAAGGAGGGATGCATAAGATTAAGAATAAAATTAAATAGACTAAGACTATATACAGAAATATACAAGTTGGATAGACAGTAGTGCAAATAAATAGCGCTTTTATAATATGATTGTTAAAGTGGCAGGTGTTACAAAGTGTTCATGAGTCCAACAGCAGAGGGAAAGAAACTGTTCTTGTGGTGGAAGGTTCTGATCCGGATGGATCCGGATATCCTCATTTGGTCCTTTATGGCCTGGTGTGGTGTGTTTGCAAACCAAAAATTTGAATGATTAAATAACTATAATTCCTATTGACTTACACAAGTTATGTATAAGTTTAAATATTTTTTCAACAAGCTGTTGCTCCCACTCAAAATAGTAACATCGGAAATTAAAGTTATAAACAAAATTGGGGGAATTACTGATAATTACTTTATCATGTTGGATGTTGGGCCTGTTTAAAATAAGACACAGGTTAATGCTCACTATCTAATCTCCTGTCCAATACTCTCGCCATAGTTGCTGGGATAGGCTTCTTATTCCCAAAAGGAATATTTATTGCCAGGTTCTAAAGACAATTTTAACTTTAAAAATGAATAACCTGCATGCACCTATAAACAGCATTGCCACCTACATACACAACACAGTGCATATGTAATGGCAACATGTGAGATTGAAATCAGCACAACCACATTTTAGTTCTCAAGTGTGACACCCTTACCAAGGTTAAGACAAACAAAGAGATAATATTAGCCCTGTATAAGTAGCAGGGCATATTTTTGAAATGAAATCAATGGGTCATGAACTGCTGCATAAAAGCATCTCATAGTTCAGAGTCAGAGCTGCTTTGCTCAAAATAAATCCTCCATCTAACTTGAGATCTGGAGAGGTGCCTGCAAGGTATTTATAGGCCAGAGGCTACAAGTGTTTTCGCAGAGGCAGTGGTGTGGCAGCAGCGGCTACAGGTTGATAGGCTACTCACTTTAAGAAGGTCAAATAGATGACAGGGTGATGTTGAATTTGTGGTTATTCTGCTCAAGTTTGCTAAAGAGGTCAAGCTCAATGTTAATTTGTTTATCTCCCTTCTAAAACTGCTAAAAGACATACCTTGTGACTTAGACTTACGCAATTTATCACATCTAAGTTCACAAATTTGAATCTATTATTTTACTTATTAGCGCTTCAATACCTTGTAGACCTCATTGGCATTCTCTATGCACAAAACTTTGGTGAAATATAGCCCACTCAAAATCTCTCAAATTTACATTTTGCCCTTCAAAGAGTCGATACAAATCAAAATACAGACATTGTACTGATGTTTTCACCAACTGACCAATAACCAAACTGCAACCTATTGTTCCACAGACAGGCACTCAACCGCCACACCTGGCAATATGAGCAACTGGCACAGTTTACATGGAGGAGGCATGATTTCAGAAGAGCCACATGTGGTATGACTGGATCTGGGGACCTGGACAAGGCCTTCAAAGGAAATTCGAACACTAGCCTTTTATGATGATGTAGAAAAACACTAAAAATGCCCTCTGGTGTTCAAAACTGGAATTCATTTAGAGTTGTTTTTTACATATTGCACCTTTTTAAAGCAGGTAAATCATATGAACTCAGGACTCAGTGGTGAGGATCCATTGTGACTGGATCCCTATAATGGCCACATCCGCTAGAGAAAAGCTATAAGAACAAAATAACTCATCTAACGCATGACTAGGAACTTCTTTGGTAAAATAACTGCTTTTTGGAAGAGGTGGCAGAAGAATTTGATAAGAACATCAGTTTCAGGGATGCTCTTTGTGGAGACCTCTTTGTAAGTGACACTTCTATCACTTGACTTATTAATTTGACTTGTAAATGCTGTGAACTCAAGAGTCTGAGCGGCCTCAGAACTACCTCTTGGCCATATTTTAAAGGACACATATTCTGGTTCAGTGACTTTTTTTAACCTTTTAAGCATGTTCTAACAATATTCCGTCATTAAAAACAGTGTTTTCTACAGAGTTGCGTTCAGCTGCATTCACGCCAGTTTGAGGAATGTTCATTGGAAAATCCTCTCTCTCCGATTTTGTACATCATTTCTCAGATTTTATACGTCACGTTTTTTTTGCACGTTTTTCAAACAGCATATATTGGATTCTGTTTGTTAGGGATGTTTATAGTCCATAGGTGGGTTAAGAAGCAGTCCCCTCTGAACATCCCCTCTGAACATGCTCATGTCATCCTTCCTTTTCTTCCCCCTCAGCTACCATTTTTGTCTTTTTTCTTATGTTTTAAAGAAAGTATTTCTAATCTCCTTTTGTTTTTTGCCTCTGCAGATTGCCCCTTTGTCATCTTGTAGGTCAAGTTGGGAAACAGAAGAACTGAAGTTTACAAACATGGCTCTTGCTGGTTGTCCTGATTACTTCCTGCATCATCCAAATTATCAGGTAAGATATTCTTTAGAACTCTGTACCTGAGTTTTCTAATTCAGAAAAACACAATTTGGACCAGGCAGTGTGTTGTAAAAGCACACATTTTAAAAAAGAAAACAAAAAAACTGTATGATGAGCGATGCATTTTATTTGGAAGAGAATCATGTGGAAGCAATGGAAGTAGCTTTGTCATTGGTTTTACATCAGCTTCTCTTTTTCCTTGTTTTTCTGTGTACAGTATCAAAGTTGTGAAAGGACATTCACTTAAAACTTTGTGGGATTAGATTCCATGTGGTCTCAAAAACATATTTACTAAAACATGCTGTTTAAACTAATGTTATAAACTCTCCAGATAAACCATTTATTGGGTTTAAGGATTATAGGGCCCTCTAGCACCTGACTGTGTAGATGAAAGAGCTCCCAAACATTTGCATTAAGTCACAAGCACAATAAGCATGATCAAAAGCCAGTCAGTCTGTGCAGGCGATTTATCTGTGACCTTTGGCCTTGGAGCCAGTGGACGGAGAGTTCAGTCTCTTCATAACTATGTGTCAGCAGCAGTAACCTTAAGCACCGGATGTTCACAAGACTAGCCACTTAAAACTCCAAGTTAAATGTATAGGGCAGAGGCTCAGTTGGTGGAGACATGCACCCAGTGTGACTTAGGAATGAAGGAACATTGCAATATTTACTAGTTAACATAGACTTAATATACCTAACAGCTGAAAATTAAAAACTCTTATTAGAGTATAAAAGGACATGTAAATATTATGTATCTTCAGGCACTCAGAATTGCCTTACAGCAATGAGCAGAAGTCCCTTTTGGTTGATGCATATTAATTTAACGTGATTGTGACCTAAGTGCATATCTTTGAGCATTGTCTTTTCTCATTTGTTTGGGGCCAACTCTTCAGAACTTTGTGTCCTGCACTCTGCTCCTAACCTTGTCTCTGGATCAACCCTTCTTAAACCACTTAACCTTTAACCCCTTGACTTTTGTTTGCTCTTGTTTCCAAAACCAAAGGGTGTGTGTATACTCCTTGTTCAAACTGCGTCTGACCGGCATCTATCCATGACCTCTATTGAAATCCATGTTGTTCGCTGGGCTGGTCACAGTGGTGCGACACACCGGACAACATGAATGGTGCGCATTGTGGCTTATCAAACAAGTCTTTTGAACGTTCTACACCAGAGTTTTGTCTGAAAATTATGGACAAAATGAGAGACGTGGATGGGTAGAGCAAAGGTGCTTGGAGCAGGTTACTAATGAGTTTATCGAGAAACAGGAGGTTTCTGTGCGTGTAGACTTCCCTGCACTTCAAACTTTACTGCAGTGCTCCTGTTGGTCACAAACCGAGACTTCTCTGTTCAGATGTGCCAAAAGCATTTTGAGCTATGGTGTTGCATCCAAATGTAACAAGTTCCTGACCAGATGCACGTCTGTCTCTTCCCCATGCAGGAGAGGAGGGTGCACTTTGGAGAAGATCATGTCCCATTATGTGCATCAGTACTGTAAATGGCTTATCCGTTTGAATGTGTCGCTCTAACAGTGCGTGGTGCGTGCTGTATCTGTGGCCTGTCTGCCTCTGTCCTGTGCGCAAACGGGGCACTGACACGGTGTTGCCCACAGTCTGCGTAATGCTCCAAAACAGCTTAATGCCCTTATCTTTTATCACTACATGTACGTGAATGCTTTTGTGGATATTTCTTATGCAGCAAGACTAGAGCAGGGACAAACTTTTTTTCTTTTTTTTATCTCACTCCCGTTTGTTGTTACTTGAAACCTTGTTAAGATGGGACTGTGTTTTTCTCCAACAAAAACAGTCTCTAAAATTCTAGTTACATCATTGCATGTTTCTAAGTCACTGATCTATTACTTCCCATCAGTTGGACAAAGTCACTTTTAGGGCCAGTGTATGGTCTGAAGGAATGCCCACATTTCTGTTTAGTAGAGCCGAACCATGAACATCCCAGTGCTGTTTGACTGTGACTGGTTGTGGCTCAGTCACAGTCTACTGCTTTCTTCTCCGGACATTGCTTTGGGGGTTCACTGTGTCACAGGATCAAATGGGGTGGTGTGCTCCCTTATGTGATTGTTTTTTTTTTTTTTTTTGTTTTTTTTTTCTAAAGCAGGTTAGTCTCATTAAATTCTTTAGCAGTGGGGTCGAGACAGCTGGAACTTAGAAGACAATACAGGGGACGAACATTGTAATGATTGGATGCAGATGGGTTAGGTGGTATAGAAAAAGAGGGGCAGGGGGACTACTACTGGCTGTAATCGGAAGCTAAATCTATGCAGACCAGTAGAGCACAAGGAAGAGGACATATCAAATCATGGATCATAGTATTTCAACTATGGAGAGATTGAAGGTCCCTAACCTCGGAGTGAGTTATTTTTGTACAACCCTTTATTTTAGATAAAGATTAGTTACTGTTAAAATTATTGCATTGTTGTTTTACAGACTTCTGGTTCTGTTTATTTTAATTGAGATTTTTATTTAGCGCGGAAATATTATTTTTGTTAAATTTGTATATAATCTTGATTATCTCATCATCTAGTTCTAGAAGTCTGTTAGTTTCAAAAGATTTTGGTTGGGGTTTGTGTCTTCATAAAATACAAAAATGTGATGAGAGATTCAGAATATTCTGACGTTAACCACAATTAAAATTATTTTACTGAAATGTTAAAACGTATTTGAATTGAAATACGCATAATACAAGTTATAACAATTTTACTAAAATATAACATCTTACTTACTGTTCAGTGCAGTACCCAAATCAGTTAGATATGCATGGCTTAGATATGCATGTGTCCTGGTAATGAATTTGACCTCTCTAACTGAGGCCGAACACACGTTTCTTGTTGCATCAGAGGAGGTCCGGCTCAGACAGTCAGTAGTAATGTTTTTTTTTCTTTTTCTTTTTGAAGACAGTGGCCTGTCCTAGTACGTTCTGTTCCCTCTCTGCTGTCAGTCTCCACACGGGACGCCAGCCTGTTTTTATGTGCACACTTTGGCCCGTACACGCACCATTTTTTTTTTACTACAATACTCGCTTGTCCTAAAATGAAGACAGTGTTTCTGGGGTATTTGTTACACCGCGTGAGCTCATACAGTATGAGTAGAACATGATTCAGAGGTCATCCCGGGACACAAGGGTTACATGTGGTCGACCGTAATTTGATAGACACCTGGCACTCCTCACACACTGGCCTCTATAATTCACTTCATAATCACAATCGGTTTATTGTCATTGTCAGTGATCAGGAACTTGCTTTGGCGGAAGGTGCAACATAAAACGAAGTATTTGCAAAATATATAAAAAAGAGGCATGCATAAGATTAAGAATAAAATAGAATAGACTAAGACTTTTATACAGAAATGTACAGTTGTATAGACAGTAGTACTCTTTTACAGCCACTCCATATTTTGATTGTGGATATATAATGAGCATATTTGTATATTTTAATTGGGTGTAATAATGTTCTCTAAATAGCTTGAATCTCATTTAAAAATACATATTATTTGGTACTGTTCTCTTTCTTTAAAAAAAAAAATGTTTTGTCTGTTTTGTTTTTTTAGCAGGACAATTTAGACCACTCTTCAAATCACCGACAGGCTGACCTCAGTGGTCCGAGTTCTCCCAACCACAATCAAGGTAATACTCTATTTTACTCTTCATCACTTGTATTTGCTCTTACAGTTGCAGTGGGTTTGTATTTGGTCAGGGAAGTATGACAAAACTTTTTTTTTCTCCTCATATTGTGTTTTTTCTTATTAAAATTACAAAATTACTGCCACAGGATAGGCAGTCTGTTAAATCCCCAGACTGATCCCAACTTTATCTCAAATCTGATTTATTGCACATATCTATGTTTAGTACCATTAAATTGTGCATTTTTAAAATATAAACTATAAAATAAACAGTATATACGTATTTCATTAATCTAATTATATCTTTAATATTATTAATAAAATGGTGCATTCTTGGATGCCAATAATGGTCCACAATGACTACCTGTGACTGGGTTACAGCTCAGAGTGCAGTCCGCTCCGTTGTATCGTATTATGAATGGTGAAGAGGGGGCTACCACAGAGTTAATGTATATTTGGGTCTCTTCCGCTATAAACATTTGAACAGTTCAAAGGCTGATCTGCATAGACACAGGGTGCCATTATAATTACGCCCTCTATCTAATTGTGCCATACAGTGCTCATCCATGGCAATCGGAGCATGAGATTTAAGCACAATATTGGCCCAGCATGGAAGGTGAGGGTGGGGAGTCTGAATTAGAACGCTTGTCCTGCCTGGGAAATAAATGGAGCAGAAATTACATTGTCATTTTCCATGATGAGCTCTGATGGAGGGAGCAGACCGACAAAGATGACTTTAACTCGAGAACCGTTTTGGTTATAGGGCCTGGGTATTGATATCCTGCTTTTGTGGAGGAGGCTAAAAGCAACATGTACTCAGTAGAATATTAAATAAATTGGCTCATCTTACCTCATATTATTCTATTTTGTAAACTTGACTGGAAATATATTTCATTTAGCTGCAATCTAGTATCTACTGTTTATGTTATGTTAACATGTTAAGGTCCTGTCCATTGTAGTGGTTTGATGTCCTGTACTGAACGTCCCACTGGGGCTGTGGAACAAACTGGGACTGTCCCACTGCTGTCTGGCGACTGTTGCTCATTCACATTAGTCCCATATAGCTGCACTCATTGTCTATAGGCAGCACACTGTAACTGTCAGGACACACAAAGGCTTGGGCCTGTATGTCCCAATGTCACACCAGGACAAGCACAACATGGGAGTGTCCCGGGACGACATTAGCATGTGTGCCATGCATAGTCACCGTACTAGTGAGTACACTTGTTGCAGATAAATCATGTTTGAAGCCAATGAAAAAGAGAAAAGGTCATTTTACTAAGAGTCATATAAAATTGGCCCTCTTTGAGTTTCTATTTAGTCGAATAAGTTTGATGGCAGATATGTTTTCTAAACTTTGCTGCAAAAACTTGGCCCTCTTGGTCCTGTAACATGGATGTGATTGTTCTTGTGGAGGAGGGCAGTCTCAGCTGGGCATGCAGCTGCTAGGCAACAAATCCCATCAATGTTACCAATGCAGTGCAGTAATCTGATGGCGTGGCTCTGAAGGCATGACCAGCTCCATATACCTCATGTATCCATTTATAGAGACCACATGTATGAGGCAGCAGAATCACACATAAACACACAGACTCACAAGCTTAATGTCAAATATGTTCCTTAATTGCATTGGATGTTAATTTAGCAACAAATAATTCTCAAGTTCACATATCTGTATATAAAAAGCTAAGTAATTATTTGTTCATGGTCACAACAAATACCAAAAGTAGTGTTTTTCAGCACTGTATTTTTCCAACAATAACCAGGACAAAAATTCTTGCAGGTTTTTTGTTTTGTTTTTAAAAGATAATCTATTAATTACTTTTACTGGAATATTTAAGATAGAAAACAAGAGTTACAAATGTAATTATGGTTCTATGAATCCCAGGTGATTGCCAGAGGGCGGCGCTGAAAGCTCAGCCTTCAGAAGGGGTGAAATACAGTCTCGAGCTGACCTGACGTGAACTCTACCTCTCCTTTGCCCTGTGTGTGAATGATCTGGTGTGATGCAGGCCTTTCTCTTTCTCCAGTACAAAGTGTTTTCTCCTCCCGTCACGACTTCCCTCCCTCTGCCCCCTCTGCCCCTCCTCCCCCTCTCCTTGCCTCTTATGGGTGTGTGCCCTGTCACCAGAGGTATTGTGTTCCCCAGTGTGGAGCCTCGCTTTACAGTTTAGACGTGGCTGTCCATGTTCACACTGATCCATTTCAATTGAAAGGCCTGGTATTTAAGGGTTGTTTATGCTTTCTCTGCGTTAACAAGATCCCCTCTTCTTGTCTTTGCTTTTAACCATTGGGATAACATTCATAAATAATTGAATGTAGACTGGACTTTGTGGCATAAGCTTTCTCGCAAAGGTTATTGTTCCCCTGAATAGCTGAAACAGTTTAGAATACAGACTGTCCTTATCATTTCAAACTAATTGTATCCATGCATTGCATATTTGGTAACTCAAAATTAAAACCAATACCCAACAAGTCTTTATACACATAATTGATAAATTGTACAAAACAGAACAATAATGCTCAAGGTCCTCAAGGCAAGCATTTCATGGATCCTACAATGCAAAGCGAGCAAGCAAGCAAGCAAAATGTGTTTGTATAGCACAATTCGTACAAAGCGCAATTCAAATTCAATGCTCAGTTGTACTGGTCTTGTCCTTGACCTGTTGCAAACTAAGAATTATTATGTAGAGAAATATGCATATGTAAAAATGTTGGAATATTGTTTTAAAATGTCCTATTAAAATGAATGCAAAATTTGAGTAGATCCTTTTCAAAACCCACAAGTTTGTCTCAATAATAATAAGCTGTTTTGTGATAACAAAGTACATCCCTATTCTGAACAGTATGAGATTCAGCTTATTCAGTTTATTGTTGGCTCCGGCTCATTTATTGTGTTAAGCAACAATGTCTACTTTATCATACCTGCATTCTTCAAAACACTGTTCACTCAAGTTCCATGTTTGTAAACTAAAAATACAACTTTAATAAACATCATTGAGTTTCGGACTCATAAACTGTACTCAAGAATTTCTAAATCTGGTTCTCAGTAATGCTTTGGATGTTCAATTAATTACACATTTATATTTTCTTAGCATTGTATTTGATATAATTATCATTATTTTTGTGCATAGATGGTTATGCCAAAACAACTGTAAACACATCAACATGCTGCATTATTCATAAGAATATATATATATATAAATGTGAGGAATATTAAATGAATGTCTATTTTTTTATGTGTTTGTCCTAGCTTTATATTTTACCTGTATCTTAACCTCGTAGCTGCATATCACTCTCCCAGTCCAGTTTAGACATGTATTATAAATGCATCTTCAACTGACCTCTTCCAAGACACAAATACAAAAATTTGTTTTTTAGTTACTTTTTGCATTTAGAATCAAGGCTGTACTGCATTACATTATATGATCTTTTTCCTCTCCATTTGTCAGGGCATTGGCTTCTAAGTGAACTCTGAGACAGCAGCCTGTGCTGTGGTATACGGCCTACACCAGGTTATCTTTAAGTAGTCACTGGAGCTTATCTGTTGCTATTAATACACAAAAGATTAACCACCTGTGAACTACAGGTTCTTTTGATTCAGCTATATATTTAGACCCTTTTTGTGTCAAATAAACACAAGAACGTTGCACTGTTTCAATAGCAGTCCACATAGTCACATTCCAAAATTTAGTTTTGTTTGTTTATATCTTAATATCTGTTTACTCGCTAACTCTAGACAGCCTTTGTGATGATTGGTATCTGTCTCCCTCTAGTGGACCTCCTTTGTACTTCATTCTAGTTTAACACTAATGCCGCTGTTTTTACAGTGCAATTTTTGAAGTGTTGCATAATGATAGAATTTTAGTGACGTTTCTGTTAGAGCCTCTTCCTAATTGCATTATTTATATGTGTGTATATGTATATATAATCGTAATAAAATCATAATCTTTTTTTTTTTTTTTTTAAAGCTGCAGGACGGGTAGCATTTCTTTTCTGTTGTTTAGATGGTAATTTAACTCCATGCATCAAATTGTGCCCAAATTATAGTCATGTTGTGTCACCAGTCTTAAATGTGAAATCTTTAAATTGTGAAAGTCAGGGACAACTGGCCACAACAAACTGAATATGAGAAACACTACGACAACAGAATTTACTGTTTCAGCTTCTTTTTAGATTCACGTTATGAAACCAAAACATAAAACATGCACATCTTTCACTTTGAATTCATCTTGAAGTCTTTGGTTGTCTTGTTCTTTTGTTCTGTGTAGAGTTGGTGGCCAGTTCACAACCTTGTGCACAAGTTTAAAATGTTCTTTTCTTACTGCTGTGTTCCAGAAGACGATGTGGATCTGGAAGCCCTTGTGAACGGCATGAACTCATCCTTCGAGAGCCTTTACTCCACGTGCAGTGGGCAGCAGACTGAGGCCACACCCCTTCTCCACAACGGCCAACCGCCTTCCTCCCAACATCACCACCAACACCTTCATCATCATCACCCTCATCACCACCAGCCGCGCCACACTCAGCACCCATCACATATGTCGCCTGAGCCCACCTCCTCCTCGTCTTCATCTGCAGACTCTCCTCAGACTGGGCTCCGGCGCTCTCAGCCCATGCACATCCTGGCTGTCAGGTACAAGCACTAATCATTCATTCATTCATTCATTCATTTTCTACCGCTTATTCCCGTTAGGCTCCAGTCACCCGCGACCCCTATCCCAGTGACTTTGGGCCTTAGGCGGGGTACACCCTGGACAGTGGCCAACTCGTCGCAGGGCTGACACAGAGAGACAGAGACAAGGACAGACAACCATTCACTCTCACATCCATTCACTAGGGACAATTGAGT
Source organism: Rhinogobius similis (assembly GCA_019453435.1). Taxonomy (NCBI): domain Eukaryota; kingdom Metazoa; phylum Chordata; class Actinopteri; order Gobiiformes; family Gobiidae; genus Rhinogobius; species Rhinogobius similis. Next base: position 20,422,170 of record CM033626.1, on the reverse strand, counting down.
TCTCAATTAACCTACACAGTCATGTCTTTGGACGGTGGGAGGAAGCCGGATAATAAATAATAGTAAACTTCTTTTTCCACCATTATCTTTCTCCTATAAGGACAATAGCTAGAGTCATGTCACTTTGTCATCTTGTGCCCCATCACAAATAAACAATTTTTTTTTTAGACAATTTCAACAAATGGGAAGCATACATATGTTCAGTGGCGGCCAGTCAATAGAGGGTGCAGGTGTGCCTCACCTTGATTTAAAAAAAAAAACAACAACATAAATTCATAATTTTATTTTTGACTATATGTTTCATATATTGTTTAAAAAGTGTTTCTACATAGTATGTGATTTAATGATATTAAACATGGTCTTAGTGCATTATTGTGTTCATTTGTTGCCCGTTGCATGCACTGGATCCCTGCACACTGAATGGGTGTGTATTTGAGAGCCTGAAGTTTAGATCAACTCCAGAGCTTCTCTCCATTGGTTTACATCACAGCCGTAAAGTCCCTCCCTCGTAGACAGAAGGGATTGGGATTCATGTATTTCTGACCTGTTGTGATTCAGCTGCAGCTCTGACCCGCCTTTAGTCACAGACTGGTGCATTTTTCTACTGTCTGTGATGGCTATTTCAGCTTCAATCTTGAACCTCATGTGTACAAATGTTAAATACAGTTATGTATGATTAAATATAGAAATCTTGTCTGTGGAGGATCTGGATTGAGCAGTTAAGTAATAACATTAGAACATGACTACAAATGTAGACGTACAGCTCAACAGGATAAGTGTCAAAGTTCACTTGTGCAATGTCTTTAATTGATGTTGCATAATGGTGAGCCCCCAGAAAATATATTACCAGCCGCCACTGCATACATTTATGTCAGGTACAGTTATACTTCTCTGGAAAATTGACCACAAAACCACAAAATCTCTGGTTTAGGTTTTCACCAAATATCATTTATTTATGCTTTCATTTTAGTTTAATTTATGGAAAGTACTCGTATCTAGTCTTTCTTTGTTAATAAGTAATTAGTAATTTTATATTGATAATTACTAATCATCTTTTTGTCCTCTGCAAAAATCTTTTGTAAAATATTGTGTCCTCATTCACTATCCTTTGCAATGTGAACGAAATCCAAGTTTCTAACTCTTTCCGTGAGCCCTTAATTCTCCATGAAACAGAGAGTATCCACACCCTGCTAATAATTGAGCACAACCTCGCTCTCCCTCTATCTGTACCCTCACACTGACCCATCTCATATTGTCATAACTGCAGAAAGTAAAAAGCAGATTCTTATTTTTCACTTTTGAACCCGGTGCGAATGTTGGTTTCACTATAAAGAGCCCTAAGCCAACTGCTCTCAAAGGCTTATTATTGTATACATTTAGTAGAGCCAGACCCACTATTTTCCTCTGCTATCACATCTTTCTATGCAGTTTTTGAGATACACAGATGAAGGATGAGCAGGTAATGGCGTATTCTGTCTTATGAGCTCTCACTTCTCCCTGAAACACACGTTGTGAAGTTCTTATTATTCAGAGCTGACCCCTCCATAACCCCAGCTCTCCGGCTCATATGGGACAACATCAAAAGAGCTATTCCCTTTTGAACTCGCTGCACAGAAACAGAGATAGACAGAGAGAGAAGGGGAGAGGGTTAGCCACTCCGCAAGCTAGACTTTCACCCAAAAAATATGACAGGATGTTGAAAAGTTGATGCTCAGCTGTCAGATGGTTGTGTCTTTTGGGTCGTGAGCTCTCCTGCACTATATGGGCCTAATTTAAAACTGCTTTAAAGTGATGTCTTGATTCAATATTAATGCTTGATGTTAAATATTGCAGAAAATTAGCCGGCAAGCTGCAGGGGTCTGTGATTTATGCTTGCTGGGAGTCGCTTCATTATCGAGAGATCAGACAGAAACAGACATGAGGCCCGAATACTGTACAGAAATGCATCGTTAGGTCCAACTCTACAGGCGGATCTCATTGGCTCAAACTTCTCTGGCATTGATTTCACTTTGCTGCCTGTGGAGGTTATGACCCGGAGCCCAGTGGGTATATATTTCATATTTTGACTTGTCTTTGAATGTTTGTGGGTTGTTTGTAGGAGGTTGCAGGAGGAGGAGCAGCAGTTGCGGACATCATCTCTCCCAGCCATACCCAACCCCTTCCCAGAACTCTGCAGTCCGGCAGGTTCACCTGTGCTTAGTCCTGGGTCCCTTCCACCTGGAGAACCGTCCACTGGAAAATATGTAAGTGAACAAAGACCGTATTTTAATAAAGCTCACTTATGACATACATAATATTTCCATGGAAACACAAACAATCTCTGCGTAACAAAGACATGTATAAGGTAGAATGTGAAAAGTAGATTTTCAGTACTTCAGTAAAATGTTACTCAATGGAAACAAAATGAGTAATTACAGTTAATCAAAAAAAGAGGAGAAAAGGATAAAAGTGCCTACTAAGTTTAGGTTAAATCCTTGTGTGTGTGTGTGTGTATGTATGTGTGTGTATGTATGTGTGTATATATATATATATATATATATATATATATATATATATATGTATATATGTACATATGTACATATGAATATATGTATATATGTATATATGTATATATATATGTATATATATATATATATATATATATATATATATATATATATATATATATATATATATATATATATATATATATATATATATATATATATATATATATATATATATATATATATATATATATATATATATATATATATATATATATATATATATATATATATATATATATATATATATATATATATATATATATATATATATATATATATATATATATATATATATATATATATATATATATATATATATATATATATATATATATATATATATATATATATATATATATATATATATATATATATATATATATATATATATATATATATATATATATATATATATATATATATATGACATAATTTCACACAAAACTTCAAAAAGGGACCTCTGGCACCCTTAACTTAATATTTGGTTGCACACCCTTTTGAAATAATAACTGAAATCAATTACTTTCTATAACCATCAATAAGCTTCTTACACAGCTCAATCAGAATTTTGGAGCACTCTTCCTTTGCAAACTGCGCAATTTTAATCTCTCTCCACACATGTTCAATGGGATTAAGATCTGGACTCATTACTGGCCACTTCAGAACTCTCCAGTGATTTCTTACCATCCATTTCTGGGTTTGTAAAGTATGTTTGGGGTCATAGTCCTACTGGAAGATCCATGATCTCAGGCGCAAACGCGACTTTCTGACACTGGGCCCTACATTGCGACCCAAAATCCTTTGATAATCCTCAGATTCCATGATGCCATGCACACAGTCGAGGCAACTGTGTACTGTAGGTACTGTTTTCTTTTCTTTGTTGGTCTCATTCCATTTTCAGTAAACAGTGGAATGATGTGCTTTACCTTTAAGTCAATTAAATTATGAAAAAGAGACCTCTATAGTTTGCCTTAAAAAGTGTCTTATAGACTGAGTGATCTAAAATTTATGACAGTATAGAAATAGTCAAATAGCTCAACCTCCAACTATCTAAACCACCACTGATTTATTCACATATATTAAGAACTTGGGAACAGACTGCATGTACTGTAGGTCCTTAGTTTGCTGTTTTGAAGCGTCCTAACATTGTAAATCAGCTGTACTAGTGGTCAGCTTGAGCATACAGGAATTTTCCATGTCCTCTATCTGGCCTGTGGTTTTCCCATCCGAGGCGCTTTGATTGCTTACATGTGATACCAGAGTAGATGTGTGTGTGTTTGACAAGCTTTGAACAGAGGAATTCACCCTTTAAACAGTCTTTGTGTTGACACATTGAGGTACCTGCCTTTTTCTGCTGCTGTCCATGTGCGTTTGCGATTAGACAGTGATTTAAAACTCCAGACTGTCTCTTCCTGGAAGCTGGAGTGCGTCCATTGTCGCTGGTAATGATATTCATATGGGGCCAGGCCAATGCTGGTTACTGTTACATACCAGTTTACAGTAATACGAGGGCGGATAATTCTCATAAAGAGCAAAGCCTGGCTGTGATCTCGGTCCGTTCAGGTCCTTATGGTAAAACATCACAGGCTTAGTTTCAGTTCACTGCCAAAATTTGAGCTCTTTGCTTTTCTGACTCATGAGCTGCTTGATGAATTGATAATCCCTAGCCATGCTGTTTGTGTTGGAAATGCAAGAATAAAGTGGTTTAGATTACTGTCTTCCACATGAAGAAATTTCAAAATGTTTAATGTTCCGATGTCCTCTTAAGTCATGATGTGGTGGTCTGTGGGGATGTCAATTTGCTTAAATTATAAAATTCAACAGAACATGGTGAATTTTCATTGAGGTTAAAAGATGAATGTCTCACTGTGTGGTTATGCGTTTAGGATCGTGTTACTAGCTGTGCGTAACATTGGCTGCCTACGAATGAGGTGGGTGTGTTTGGTAAATATTCACAAACCATTTTATTTGACTGAGTGACCTGACTGGAATGGGCGGGATGTTGGTTGTTGGTTGGATTCCCACATGGGCTGTTAGCAGAGCAGCACAGAGACACACTTGGGTTTTTAAGGGGGCAGGAGGGATGAAAAGATTAGAGGCACAAGTTTAGTGTTTAAGACAACTTGCGTCGCACTGCCAGTAATAAGCTAGAAATATGTCTGTAATTTTGTTTAGAAATGAAGCCATATAAGACATAAAATTGATAGAGAATGAATAATTAACAAAAATGTGGTAAATATTTATTTGATTGGACACTGAAAACATGTCCAGCCTTCAAAAGTTGCTTCAAAATACCGAAATAATTGAATGCATGTTCTAAGTGAAATCTGTAACAGACCTTACATGTATCTTGCCTTTTAAGAACAGTGTAAACGGGTAATGGGTTGAGTAAAATGTCAGGTACCAGTACAGCAGTACCTGAAAGCAATTTTTTTCTGTAACCATTTCTGTATTATATAAAACGACATGAATTGTAATGTTCATAAAGTCCCTTAAACCCTATTTCTTAAATAAAACTGTGATGGGCTTAGAACAACGTAAACCAGCATTATTTTCCCTGGTCTTGTTTCTTCAGACCACCAAATGCTTAAGTAATGTTGAAGAAAGTCGTGGAAACTCTAATGTGTGTTTACAATGAGTGCACGCAACCAGTGTCAGAACTGCGGCATGCTCCACATGGCTCTGTTTGTTGACTTAGATGCGTGTGCGTGTGTTTGCGAGCTCTGTAAACTATTTACAGAATTGGCAATATTTGTCCATTGTTGATGATGGCAATGGAAAGTATGTCTCATTGCGGTTGGTTCTTCAGTGGAAATTTGATTCAGCACCTTCATCTGGCGAAGTGTGGGGGTGCGGGGCGGAGAACATGTGTGGAGCAGGTCTAGAGAGAGACGATTTTGACACCCAGTGAATAGGCAGATTATTGCTCCCAGACTTTGACCTCTGACCTCTGTCACTTAAACCACATGTGCCGTGTTTGAGCACATTTCTCTCTTCTGTCTTATCTCTTTGTCTGTATGTGCTGCAAACATCTAGCTCAGACAACCACATTTTTCCTTCTTGTTTGGTTTACTGAATTTTCCGAGCTGGAGGCACTTTCTGACAGGCTTTATGCTTTTGGTGCCCATGTTTTTGCTTAGCTCATTCCTTGGAAAGCGCTCCCAAGGCTGGAGGAAGTGGCATGTCCCTGTCAGGAATCAGGAATGGCTGGGCACATACAGTATGATTCCCAATTATCTCACTTTCCTCACTTTTCTGTCTTTCCATATTTATCCTTCCACTTGGCCCAGCTGTTCTCCTCAGCTGCATATGCTTAACAGGGGAAAATGTGAAGGGGCTGCAGACACGCAACCATCTGATATTTATAGAAGTCAGAGAAGTGCAGTGTTAGGGATGATATAACAGATGATGACCTGACTGTTTCTTTCTGCATAAAAAATAGGCAAAAACTCTCAAACCATTTATTGTTCAATTGGTTTACATTTTTTAACTTGACATCCCATTAAGGTCACAGGCCTGCGCTATGTTCTTTTGTGACTAAGAGGACTTTTCCATGTGTGGAAGGGAAAGAAAGTTTGCTTGGAGAGTAGCCCACAGGCTTCTTTGGTAAGACTAAACGAAAGAAAAATCATAGCAGTGATGCTGGTCTATGCAAGAGTAAAAAAAAAAAAAAAAAAAAGATGGAATTTTCTTAAAATATTCTCTAAACTAAATCTCTATATATTATTGGTTAATGGAAACTTTTACACTACTTAAAACCTCTGCATGGTACCAGGTATATATTTTGATCTGTAACTGTAACAGTAGCTTTATGTTCAAATAAAGTTGTCTTTTCACTGCCATGACTCTCTGCTTCAAACTAGGTGCTTAAACTCATTTATCCATGTCATGCAATGGAAAAAGTTATAAGAAGCCCTGAATGCGAGCTAGTTAATACGTATCCATTAATTTTGTCAGTCCTGGTTCTTGACAGTCTGTCCTCAGTAGTGCAATAGAGAGTCTTGTTATGTGCTCCCTTGAACACAGTGTTCTCAGAGCCGCCTCAGTCATGCCAGTGTGGGAACGCAGATTTGATCAGTGAGTTGGCAGATTTTGTTGGATTTACTGTACTTGGACTAGATGTTCTGTAGCTATGGCATGACAGGATCCCTACATCCTATTTACACCCTACATCTACTTGCCTCTGCTTGTTTTTTATTAACTGTGCATTGTTCTCCATATCATACCACATGTTGGACTTTACTCATGTTTAGCTTTTGGTCATGTGTGTACTGCTTTTAAAGTTCCTGCAGTGTCTGAGATGGACAATTTTGATCTACTTTCCGGATATTATCTCTGAGAGTATAGAGAAAGTTCACCATGCAAGGTACATTACGGTGTCTATGCCAAGTAGGGTTGTCAAAAGTATCACAAATCAGATACTAATTGATACTAGAAATAGTATCGAAACTAGATACTTATTTGAGCAATTATCAACACTAAAAAAATCACTTAACCAGGGCAAAATTGTACCTTTTGTGAACTGTTTTGTGAACAGTTTTAGAATGCTTGTGTATTGTTCTTGTGGTATCAAAGTTGTTATTGAGAATCGAGTATATTTCTTCGAATCGAGTTTGAAAGTTTAGTATTGTGACAACACTGATACCAAGTGATATTATGTTCAGCTGACTTTTTTAACTATGAGCTAACCCAGTGATCAGAATTTGTCTCAACTTAAATAACAACTTGTTGCCTTCCTGAGTACATTTCACTCATTATGTCATATGTGGAAGAGATAATCTGTTGCATTCAGTTTTTGGTCATTGTATCGTCATGCCAAATTACACCTAAAGGTTTAACAATGCTGGTGGTTTGCTGAAGAATCGATCCATCCCTCCTCTGAATCTCTTGGCGCTGAAGCATGGCATTCCCTGGCTGCCGACTTCCTGAGTGTTGAAAATACTCCAGGTCAAAGGGGAGATTTTTCCACTGTAAACTAAACAGCGGAGAGGAATGCACTCAATGCCCAAACGCTTGAGAACATCTGTGGGAGTGTGCACAAGTGTACACTGATGCATGATGTCTTTACAAGCTCAGAAATCAATGTCCGTGTTGTGCTGGGGAATCTGCAGGCCAGAGGTGATGCAGAGCTGAAAAGTACACTGTCGCACTTGTTAAATAAAATGTAGCCCATGCACTATGGTATGGTTTCAGCTATGACCATTACTTTAAGTCTCAAAGCCACACACTGTGATTGCCAAATGTCTTTATTTGAGGAGACTTACTGTCTGCACTTGTGTTCTTATCTTCAAGAACTTCCAAAACTGACCGAATATGCTAGTGCTACTATACTGGAATATATTGTATTATTATGAACTGAAAGTACAATATAAAACCAAAAAATGGCTGCAACATTAAACAGGGGTTGGATTGCAGCTGGAGATTTGCAGCATTGAGCATGGAGTGAATTACAAATTGTATGGCTGTGAATCTACAACCTGGAGAGGTGCCATGCAGGTTGTGGTTGAGTCTGGAACATCTCATGTGTCAAGGATGTATTTATCCCACTGCTAAATGAAAACATGCCTGGACCTGCTTCTTAGACCAACTACTGCCACAGACACAAGCAAGCACACGTCACCATCACTGGCATGATGCATAACTGGTTTATAAATAAAACACTTGCATGCATCGCGCAAATAATGTCCGATAAGTGCGCTCCATGAGAACAGTTATTTAAGGATGTGTTTCATGGCCTTTTCTCATTGCATTATGCGCTCATTAAGATTCATATGACCCACATATTGGGTTGTGTAATGATTGTGTTACATGCTAAATTAATTTACACTCTGGCTGTTAAAATAGGCCAGTGTCACTTTCTGCTGATCTTTCTGTAGTGAACATCCTCTGCCTACGCTCCAGCTCTGCAGAGCTCCATATAAAAGCCTTGAGATAGTAAAAAAAAAAAAAAATCTGTACACACATCAAAACATGCACGCATTTGCACATGGTCAATGTAGTAGCCCCAAGGACAAAGGTTCCCAACAGATAATTTTAACTGTCTTAGTGTGTTTAAAAACCCTGTGCAGAGTTCATTGTTCTACAAAGGCTCCAGCCCTGAGGTTTGCTTACTATTGTATACGAGACACAGACAAAGCTAGGCTACAGCCTTTACCTTACCATGGCACAATTTTAGGGCAAGACAAGGCCATTAAAAAATACTTTCAAAATAAATTCCTGTCAGTCATATGCACAGCTAAACAGAATTGTTTTTAGCTTGGATTTGAACATCAGAGTAGAGGCCAGTCTCACGTCTTTAAGTAGACTGTTCTAGTTTTTAACTGTATAAAACTGAAACTGTGATTTCCCTGAGTCCTGACTCCTGACAATTTATGATCTAAATGTCATACTATTAAGTTGTATATTAAATTAGTTTGTTATTTGAAGTCTCATTTTTAATCTTATTTTGAACCTCATTTTTCTCCTGCATATCCCCTTGTGGATGAATAAAACTAATTCTGATTGGTTTCTTGAGGAATTGTTGAGGAATCCTGTGTATGCCTGCATTTTAGGTGTTAGTACTTGTGTGTGTCTTCGTGTATATAAAACTGATCATTGAACTGATGATATTTTGAAATCATAAATATATGACTGCAAATTAAATTAAGGAAGGCAAGAAAAGGCAATATTTAAGTTGTAATGGCTAACATTCAAGAAGTTCTTTTATGTTATTTTACTCTTACTTTTTCAGCAATGGGACTAATCACAGAGGTAGTGACAGGAAACCCCAAGCTTTAAATATATGTAAAAGGATTACTCGGGTGTTTATCTACAGAACTAAATACTGAAATTATAAAACCTAGTTCCATGGTAGTATTCATGGACCACCCAGGCGCTGGAGCGTGATGCACCTTTAATGGCCCATCCTTCATCCTCGTCCCAGTGGGCAGCCGGTGTAAGATTAGAAGCCACAACTTTCACCCACCTAAAAGCCAAAGATCCATTACTCCTCCAACTAATGGGAATCTCTGTGTGCTCAGTCTGTTTTAACCTCAAACATGCAATGTGTATTCATAGTTTAAATATTCAGATTTTTCATAGGACTGCCTGCACAAAAATGACAATATCTTTCAGCCTGCAGCCATTAAATCAGACCAAAGCTGTATAGACTGTAGACTGCATCCCTCTATGCTTTCTCTCCCTCTGTCTTCGTCTCTTTTTCACAATGGTCCTGCCCCCTTTCCCTTCATTTAGGGGAAAGTAGGACAGCTCTGGTTTCTGAAGCCACTGCTGGGAAAATGTAAAGAGGAGAGGTTTTGAACACAGTGGGTGATAGTACAGATGCAGTGTATATGTAAAATTAGTTGCTCATAAAATCTATAGTGCTAGTGAAAATATCACTGTAAAACACTGCTGGTTTGTCAGCATTGACAAATGTGAAAAGAATAAGGCAAACACAGTGAGCTTTAGTGGAAACTCCCTATTGCTTTGTACAGCAATCTACCACATCATAATAACTACTGTCGTGTGATGCAAGTGCGTCAGAAGCAACCTTTCAGAAATTTAAATCTTGTTTTTGTCTTCTTGCTACAATTCATATTATATAATGATGAACAGTATCTACTTGAAAGCACTCTTCACAATTGTATATTCAATGTATTCAGCCCACAAACAACCAAACCGGACGTTCAGACATGAAACAACTTTATTTTACTATAGCCTATACATTCAAGATATTTGAAATGCAACTTACAGTTCAGCAAAAATATGCTGACCTTGTTTGATCTAGTGTCATATGGCTCACTTTTAGGTCACCATCTGCAAAACTCTGCCACTCTTGTCATACTCTGTTTGGCCAGTCTCTGTTGCTTGCCCCCTCCATTTGCCCTCCTGCTGTAACTGGACAATGGTTCCAAATCAGGCCTGAAAAGATATTTGCTGGCCAGGGTCCTTTGGCAAAAAGCCCTCTTTACAATTAAACATCCGCTGCACACTGTTGGTGAAATATTTGGCTCCATGTGGGGGGGATCCTCATCAGGACACCACAGTAAACGGCCATGCTCTGCACCGTTGTAGCATACGTGACGTTTTCCTGTATATACAACGTTTCAGTATGTCTGTTATGGGCACAAAATTTTTGTTAACTATTAAAAGAACACACAAGAAGGCATTTATAGATGGTGAAGATTGCCAAACTAAACATAGCCATTTGTCCTACTAATTAAATGTGACCCAACGCTGCCTCAGAATGTCCCAGCTTCAGATTCATGAGGCTGAGTGGGTGTAAAAGTCCCTTGTTTATAGACAGAGCAGCCTCTGTGGGTTAACTAACACCCCAATACACCGCACATACACTGTACGGTCTAATGCACGGCTGCACAGCAGCCTGATGGCAGCCTGCCACTGTACCCAAATTATTCTCTATAGATCTCTGAGAAGCCTTTACCATAATCCATCTTCCCTACTCACTCTAGCCGCTCTTCTACTGCCACCTGCTAAATCTCACTTTTTTGATTTGCTGAATCCAGAAAGGCCTCTGTGTCTTGGTTCTTAATTTGACGGGGTAATTGGATGACAAGGGACGGTTCATAGTGCTTACTCATGAGTCAGCAGTGTTTTCTTGGCTTGTGCCTCCCACTGCTGCTGACTGGAGCGCGGAGTGGGAACCACCAATTGTCTGAGCCCCATTCAGGTTTTTGTGTCTCCATCTCATCATTGGGATGTGCGTTTCCTGGGCGGCCCAGACCACACACAGCTCCACATTACAGTCAAAGGGCCATTATGTAGGGACTGTTAATGGGAATATGGAGGTGGGTCTGTCTTGTGAGCCAAATCAGCTCATCAATGGCCGCTGCCTCTGTTGGCCACTAATGTAGGGGTTTGCAGGGCAAAGGGGGCAGAAGGGGCCTTAGTTGGTTTTGCCAACAATGATGACTTGCTGAAGCACTTTGTCAGCATACTTGATATTGGAACCCAACTGTTAATTAGTAGGGCAACATCTAAAGTGAAAAGCTTGTGGAAGTTGTTGGGATTGTTCCATAATATTGAAATATTTATTACAATTCCTATTCCTAAGACATTAAGCATGGGGTCCTCCTGGTGTAAAACATAAGGAAAGCGCATGACATATGAAATTGTCAGCTCTTACAAATGTTTGGGTTTCCGATTAAACACTCTCTTGACTTTAACACTTAATCAAAGCACCCGGATGTGAAATTGTTGTCCTATATTGAAGCAACAGAAAGTTTTCATATTCAGTCTTTGACTATGCCTGTGTTTTAATTCCAGCGACAATTATTTATGTGCATTAGCCCCCCCACCACCACCACACAGAAGCCTATTAAGTTCTGTATCACTGAATATGTTATCCCTAATAATTTGTTTTGAGTAAATGTTTTTTCACTGGCCAGAGCTAAGTTTACACTAAAGATGCAAATCTTGTTGGGCCAGCGGAACAAATGCACATAAGGCTATTCCCCTAATGTGTGGCTAGGCAGGGATGGCATGGGAATTCTTCTAACTATTTGCATATGAATATGTCCTGTCTGGGCTAAAGGCAATTTAAACTTTTGTAACAGTTATAGCAAATGGGGAAGATTGTGTAAAAGTGTGATCCAGGACAGTAACTCCCATATGATGAAATGGGGAGTAATATGTTTGTAATACCAGTGACTATTTTTGGAACAGCTGCCGTTGCTGGAAGCAGACATGGCTGCTGGTGCTGCGCACATGCAAGTGGCTGAGCATGTGCATATGCTTAAGGACACTTGTGTTTGTGCAACACGTACTATGCCGCTAACATCTCAACAGAAGGTTTCAGAAAATGACAAAGTTACTCTAGAGGTATGTTTATCCTGGTCATTTGCATGTTTCATGTTTCAGGTTTTGTGTATTGACTGTATTTGTGTTTATTATTATTAATGGACAGTGTTGTCTATAGCGTATGAGGATGAGCAACATTGCATTTGAAGCCTGTCCCTCAGGACCTTCATCTTATTAATCAGATTTGAGTCATCAGATCAGAGAGACGAGGCCCCCGCCTGTCCTGGGAGAGCAGAGTTAAACTATTCACTAAGTTAAGTAAGTTGTTCTCTCATTCAGAAGAAGCTTAACGACATTACACACGACTGAAATAAAATGTCACATTTAAACTCAACCACATCACGGCCTCCAAATTCAAAGCGGTCTGTTACTTATCTTCACTGTACTTTACATCAGGTGGCATTTAAGTGAATCTCTCAGCTGCTTTCCATCAACGATCTCAGAATTTACCCACTTAGTAGGAATGTGTGCCTTTTTCCTGTATATTTAGTTGATAATACACATCTGTGCTGTTTTTCTGTTATAATAAATGGATTTAAAGTACATTACCTTCCCTTAGCATTTGAGAAGCTTGTACCTAAAATGCTTTAAATTTGAGGATGGGCAAAAATTCTGTGAACAGGATATATGTGAGAAAAGAACATGTAAATGTAATGTAAATTCTACCAATACACGACTGAACAAAGATGTAAAATTTAAAAAGTCTAGTCTAAGTTGTACTTCATCCTATGCCAGGGATTCCCACACTTTCCAGGTTGTAACTGCAAAATTGACATGTGTAATCATTTCAGTTTTGCAAAATGTAGTATATAGTATTTTTTGACTAATTATGCCAGCTGACCTATTTTCAGAAAAATAAAAATAAAAAAACAGAAAAAGAATAGCGTAAACACAAATAAAATATTAAAATAAAATGATATCTTCTAAGTCATCTCGTGACCCTTAGCTCAGTGCCTCCCCCATTTGGCAACCACTGTCCTATCCTATGCCTGTCTCTGGGCTTTCCCCTCTCTCTGACTAAGTGTGATGTCACAGAGGGTGTTACTCTGTATGTGTGTGTGTGTGTGTGTGTGTGTGTGTATGTGTGTGCGTGTGTGCGTGTGTGTGTGTGTGTGTGTGTGTGTGTGTGTGTGTGTGTGTGTGTGCGCAGTGCAAATGGGAGGAGGAGGTTTGGTGGGGGGAGCAATGACAGCTGTGCTGCCTGTGATATGTAGTTAACAGTAGGAAGCATTCATACTACACATTCTGCTGTAGTGTGTCACCAGACTTCCCCTTGCCCCCCCACCGTCTCCCTCCTTCCCTTATCTCTCTCTGTCTGTCTCTCTCTTTCTTTACCCCCACTCTTTCCCCGTCTCACACACTTCCAATGAGTCACCCAGCTCTTTTTTTCTTTTTCATTTTCTCCTGCCTTCACAGTTTACCACTTTATGGGTGTTACCACTTACACTGCTATTTCCTTCTTCCTTCTGTGGAACTGGGTATAATTCCCGGATTATACATCGAGCATTCACCTGTTCACGCACAAGTCAATCCTTCTGAAGTTGCAACATGGAACTGCTTCTACAAGATAGCTGTGATGTAACAAACGAATATATATTCTATACAGTTAAAACGTAGATGGGTTCCTCATTCAAACTTATAGATGAAAAGGTAAAATGATGGAAAGGAAAAAATACAAAAAAATGCCACTTTGTAAAGTTTTAGCTTCTATTTCTACAAAAGTTTTTACATCTCTACTCATATCGATTTTTGCCTCTTTTTTCTGCCCCCGAGCCACACAGCCCTTCTTACACAAACCCAGTTCTAAGCAAAAGAGAAACCGAAGTCGAGAGCTTTCAAGAGTGCAGAAAAAGTTGGCCGTGTCTGTGCATGACTGTGCGTCTGTGTGTCTACCGGCGGGTGTGTGTGGGAATGATTACATCAGCCTTCTCCTGCCTCCTGATTGGTCACCTAGCGTGTGGTTTGATTCAGTGTGCCTTGAAGCCTGTAGCTGAGGCTGTAACCCTTTGTGAGAGAGAGGGAGAGGGAGAAGGGAAGAAGAAAAGAGAAAGAGAGGGAGAGGGAAAGATAGTTGTCAGACTAGAACCGGCGCTGGGAGCACTCTACTGTACCTGCTGCCAGCGCACTGTCCTGAGAGAACTGCAGGTCACATAGGCTTTTCCTTTATTAACATACTTAGACTTTTTACTTTCTGGGCTTTTTACAACAGGCACAACTCACATCTGCCAGAGCCTTTTAAAAAAGATCAGTGTTATTATTATTTTTGACCCAGGGAGCAAAGGTGTTTCAGGAGGGTTTTGACTCTGTTCAAAAGGAAGTGTGACTGAGTAGGGGGAGCAAGGCGCACTCCAAAAATGCCTTCGTGTTCCCCGGACTGCTGCCTATTGCGGACCGTGGAGGTAAGACTCTATCATTTAATAGAGAGCTGCTTCTTACCATATTCTCTTGTAAAATTTTTGCTATATTCATAACCAAGATGACAAAGATAGACGCACAGAAGTGTTGGTGTGTGGATAGTGTTGGCGAGAGTGGAATATGCCATTGACTTTGAATTGAGAAGGCATTACTTGTGATTTATGTATATTTGTGTTTTAATAATATTTGAGCTGATTTGTGTCATATGCCTGGTTTATGCATTTTTGTCAGAGGGAGAGGAACAGAATTTTCTTTGTCTTAATGTATTCTGTGGGAAGTGTGCATGTACACTGTATGTGTAGGCTTAGCTAGCTGGATGTTTCGGCGGGGTGAGTAGGCTGCTCTAGTTCCCTTTCTGTAGCTCATTCATTTCACTCCTGGATAAAATAACTGAAGTACAGTACAGCATATACTGTTTGCTGTGTATGATTAATGGCCTTACAATGTCAACGTGTACTTAATTCATTTACAGAGCAGAGAGCGATAAAACCCATCTCATTATCTGCTCTTGTCCGTTTATTAATGAGATTTTAAACAAGGGTTCATCTGTTTGCAGCAGATGTGCCTCCTCAAACTGAAAGTAGCCTGAACTCTAAACTGAACATCACCAAAAATATCATCTTGAGATTATTGTGCCCTCTAGTTTCTGACGTATAATTGAGCAGAGAGAGTTACTTAACCACGGTCTTTTCCTCGCACGCAAGCCCTGGATATCTGTTTTTAGCATAGACAGTTTATTTGCACCTGTATATTTGCTTCTATATTACACCAACAAGTTGCTTTAAGAAATGTGTGTCTGTGATTTTTAATGCCACAATTGCTACATAGTCTTAAGTGTGCGTTTTTTCTATTGTGTGCTGTAATTACAGGTCTCTCTATGGCACAGTGTATGAGGCACTGTACAATAAATACTATTCTGGCGTTTGAAGTAAATTGCTGGCTTCACCCACACATTAGGCTGCAATAGTGAAAGAACATTGTCAAGCATTATTGATCAGATGATGAATTATAAATGCTGACCTTTGAATCTAAAAGGCTGATCTTTGAACTTTAAATTTCGCTGTGTTCCCGGTTAGATTGTGAAGATCTTCGGTGAGGACGGCATGAGGAAAGCAGTGGAGATCCCAGCTGACATGACAGCCCGGGACCTGTGCCAGCTCCTGGTCTATAAAAGCCATTGTGTGGATGACAACAGTTGGGCACTTGTTGAGCACCACCCGCTGCTCGGACTAGGTAAGATCCGAAAACTCACTAGAGCCGCAGCAAATACTAACTTGACCAGACTTTTAGACTCGGGTAAACACAGGTTCTTTCACATATGTATGCTTTCATGCACCAGGGTAGAACTGCAAACCCACATTCTCACGCTGGCAATCAGGCAGAAATGAATGCTCATGTATGCACACAGGGATATAATGCATGGTGATGTAATTAACCACAGAAAGAACCTACAAAACACCTAAAAGACTCAGCTATTTGATGCCATTACAACTCATGAACAATACACAAGCTAAAAATATTAATGTAAGGATGAACAAAAACATGTTCCTGAATGTCGTGCTCTAAAACAGATGCTTATCATTCTAACTTTTACTACAAATTTGTACGTTACCTAAACATTTAATAAAATGTAATATTGTTAATTGGCTTGTATTTGACACCTGATCTGGTGGTAGATTTATATATTTTTTCATCGCATTCAAGCTTTGAGGGAAAGAACACTTGAGTCTGTGAGTATATTTTTCCTGAAGAGAAAGCGATTACGAACTGCTTATGCAGGACATGTCTGTGTGTTTCTAGAGTCTATAGAAAATAAATGATCATATTCAGTAGAATTTTCTCATGCCCGTTTCCATTTTTCCATTTATTACAGTAATATTCAGAACACCTAAAGATCCTCATCATGCAGCTAAGCGTTTCGTATCCGTTGTGCCAAAGATCGTCTGCCAAGTACAGTTAGGGCTAGTATGTTGTGAATGACATCACTTTTGGCCCGGAGTTACTGTCTATTGTATTACAGCCTCTATTCCATTTTGGCGCACCTGTACAGCAACCATAATCTTTTCAGTGTCCAACTAACCATTTATTAGGTTTTATCTTTAGTACTTCCAGTAAATAAGATGAGATAAAACTTAATGTTCAAATAAATGCCTTCCATCTTTGGCTCTATAGTCAGATACCTCATCGCCTACTGCAGATGTAATATTCATGTATTTTTTTCAAACCAAAACAATGTATATACTGTATATAATAAACAAAAAATTGAAAAATAGACAAACTATATCTTCAGTATCTAAGATGTTTTTTTTTTCGGTATTTCAGTTTTTTACAATAACCCACAAACTACTGATTTACACTATATTGACCTCCTTTCTTATTACACTCAATTTATCCATGTTTGGGACCAGCACAACAACTACATAAGCTTGAAACTATCTGTTGTTGGATTTTTTTTCAATGAAGTTATTAAAATAAAACAAATCTAATAAATATTTTACATTCTTCCTACTTTATTTACAATATGCACATACATTCGCTATAAACATCTTCAGAACTTAGTTTAGTTTACATCTGTATGTGAAACTGCATATGTCTTTAATGAATACTATGTGATTGTGGTGATAATTATAAATAGAAGTTTGAGTGCTCCTTGAACATTAAAATATTTGAATAGAGTCCTATTTTGGTCCATAGCCGCCCGCTTCTTTTAAATAACGGAGTGGGATTGGAGTGGCCCTTTCTGAGATAAGTAACCTTGACCTGTGCTTATTAGCCTGAAACAGATTCACAACATTGGCACTCTGAGGTAATGATGAGCAGTGAATCACTGTCACGACCAACAGTGAGTCACCAAACAGGCACCTAAGGACCAAAAGGAATGGAAAAACCATGACAGTGTGAACAAGGTTTCGAAGGAACGCATTGTGAGAATATAAGCTTCTTTCCATTTTACTATGCAGGTATTTTGTATTACATGGTTGTAAAATTCTAATTGTGTTTCAGTTAATACAATGTTAAGAAGGAAAAAAAACAAAACTAACCATTGTAAATTTAAAAGAACATAATGTAATTTGATTGATGGGAAATGTGTCATAACCTGCAAACTTGATAGAAATAAGCCTGCAGTTATTTTTATTAGCTGTCATGAATGGACTGAAAAATAGGTTTGAACTCTGGTCACAAATATGGAAAATTTTAAGAAACTTTCTCTGCACCATTTCTTTAAAAACGGTCATAAAAAGTGAAGAAGTGAGTCATGGCTAGTTTGAGTTGAAATTCTGAAGAACTTTGACACATTCTGGCAAGGACAGGACTTTCGTGAATCACCCGCGCTTTAATTGTCACTGACTGAGGAACCTTGGTCTTATCCTGTATCCAAGGCCTAAAACCTTGATGGGCACTCTTCAACAGATCAAAATGATTCTTGAAATGGTTTCTTTGTGTTATTATAGCTTTATTAGAGGTTGTCAGAGAGTGTCATTGAGCATATTTCCAAAAATGTGACAGAGGAACATACTTAATATAAATCATTAAAAGGACTAAAACGACATGTTTAAAAGTGTGCATGTGTTTGTCTTTTTTAGAGCGATGTCTAGAGGATCACGAGTTGGTGGTTCAAGTCCAGGCTGCAATGAACAGCGACAGCAGATTTGTCTTCAGGAAGAACTATGCCAAATATGAATTCTTCAGAAACCCTCTGGTAATTGCTCTTTTTGAACACACTTGTTAACGTGTCATGTCATTGCTCAAATATGTTGGGTACAAAATAATTCAGTCATTCGGTACATTGTGTAGTTGTGCCATCTATGAGTTATGGCCACATGTCTTCATAACTGCATATGAAAATTATTTATGATCAGTTTTAAAAGGGCAGTTAAGCTGGATATTCATAGGTAAAATACTAGTGTAGCATTATATTAAGGTGTACAGCAATGAGCATGACTATTTTTATTTTTTCAATGGTGTATGGAATTTTCACTGTTGTGACTGGCCCTACTTCCTTCTACTGAACTCTGGAACAAAATTCTGAAAAAATGTTGGAGACCAGTGGTTTTTTTTGGGGTTTTTTTTTTACAAGCAGTTGTAAAGCTTATACCTGTGTCCTGTTACGCTGTAGCTTATATTGAATATCTCAAACAATCATTGCATTTTTCATTGTTTAAAAGGTGCAGTATTCAGCTTTTCTGATGGAGGGGAGAGGATGAAACAACCATATTTAAATCTGAATTCACGCCACATTTCTTATACTTGGCCCCATTTTGACCTCTTATAATGAGAAAATTGCAATACAAAAATACATATATTACATGTAATATATGTATTAAATACTTAACAAGTTTCAGACTGTTCTAAAATAATCCTTCATACTAATATTTCCTTACAAAAAGTCACACCACTCTAAGGAAAGCTGAGCAGTGGGCTATGTTATGAAATAGTGTGTAAATATCATCTTCTCAAACATGTCTTCTTGTTTTTACAGTCATTTTTCCCGGAGCAGATGATCGCGTGGTGCCAGGAGACAAACCGCACGATTCCTCCGTCTCAGCTTCTACAGGTGTGCACACATCTCTCCTCTCGAACACATCCTCAGAGCTTACATTATGCCCCCGTCAGCAGCAGCTCACGGTACAATCATGCTGACATGCCTCACCTCTGACCCTTAGACACTATGTCTACAGACACGCACAGTAATAACTAGTGTTGATCCACTGTTGACACCACTGTCTCGGCACATGCACCACCAGTTGGTATGTGCTAAGAACGGATTTAGGCATTCACAAGTAGAACATGCAGTACTTTATTCAGCAAACAGCTCAAAATCAGGCATGTGACGCAGAACACGGCTGCTTGATTGCACATGCCAGACAAAAATGCATTGTGGGATGTTGGAGGTAGTAGATGGGATATGTGGGGTATATGTGTATGCAGTCTGGTTTCTCATGCAATACAGCTGTCAGACATGCAAAAGCTCTATGTGCATTAATAATTAAATGCAATGAGGTTAACTTGGTCTTCTGATAATGTATTCTAAAAGGTTATTGTTTTTGTCCAAAATTTGTTTTCAGTTCTTGTATGCTCAATATAGAGATTCCTATTGTATAGTGATAGATCAGGCAGAATAATTCATATGTTTTAATGGGCAAATAGAAATGCTAAGTCTGTGTCAGGACTTGAACGATCTTGATCTGATTTTCAGTGCAAGTACCTGAACAGCACTGTATTAATCGTTATCTAAAATGAAAAAAAAACAACAACAAAAAAACAGAAGAACAATCTTCATAATTAAATACTGAAAACCTGTGTTTGTTATTGTTCATTTCTGGTGAGACCACCGTGTATCTTTCTATAGTGCTCTGCCAGGACACATCAGGCATCCAAACTTGTTATTAAAAGAATACCAGTTTTTGGTTACAGTTTTTCCCATACCAGTAGTACAAAGCTTTTTATTTGGTACCTTTACACAAAATCCATCCCATTAGATGTAATCATCAGTTGTATTCTGGACAGTTGTACCTATAGCATTAGAAAACTGTTCACTATAATAAAATAATGTCGTGACACAGGTCTGAAAGCACATCTTTTCATCCCATTCAGAGATCAGATATTCAAAATGACATGGTGCAGTGCCTCTGGGAGACTAAAATACAAAAAAGCTTGTCTTCTTCTTTGCATGGCGTGTGAATGTGGGCTCTGTGCTGGAGGAAAAAGTGCTCACGCATGAGTTCCATTGTAGCCAAAGTTTCCAAAACAGTAAGAAACATGTGCTTTTAATATTGAGGAGTTTCTGGAACAGTTTACCTTCAGGCCACAAGCCCCAGATCCCAAATCAGCCATAATAAGTTAACCTGCCACTCTATGGTGTGATATTTTGTGAAACGAATACCACAAACGTTGAAATTGTCAGACACCCACAGATGACAGATGATTTGGTTTGAGCGACAGCCAGTGGGAAAGCACTGCATGTTTGTTCTGTGACGGCACTGCTTTCCTTGGCTGGTCTGTTATGTAACAAAGACTACATATTTACACATTTGTCCTCGCAGTGGAATGTGGAATATCGAAGGATGTTAATTACAGGTACTAGTGCTACAAGTGTAATTATGACGTGTGTTTTTATAGTACCAGTATTGTGTAAAAGTAAGACTGCTTGACTGTGAACAAAAACGTGTACAAACATAATGCAGAAAACGCATAAATATGGCCAATAAAGTAGTCGAGGCGCTGGCTCTAAATCAAAATGGTTAAGATATAGTGAATGCTCTTTACTTAAGCATATCTGACACTGGTGAAGAATATAGTGAAACAAATATATAGTGAGACAAGTATTATAGTATTATATATATAGTATATGTAGTAGTATAATAAGTGACAGATTATGTAAGTATGGATTACATGTATTATTCTTATTTTGTCCCAGTGCTGATCCAAACGTTGTAGCGGCATACACATGTGGTTTGTAATGTGTATGCTGTGTCTGTGTGGTTATGATATGAAGCTGGGGCAATATGAATAAAAAAATATAACACATATATAGAAACTCGTCTTTAATTGGTCATTAATTTTGTGTTTCACCTTTTGTCTTTCAGAACTTTTTAGCAACCAGTAGTTGTCCTGAGGTGCAGGGGTATTTATACGTGAAGGAAATGGGAAGAAAGTCATGGAAGAAAGTCTACATGTTTTTACGTCGTTCTGGTCTTTACTGTTCAACAAAAGGAACCTCAAAGGTATTTATTGTTTATACATTACTATGCTATTAAATAACTATCATAGTTATAAATGAGATGAAATACATCTAAATGTTGAGGACAACCTAAGACAAGGTTGAGGCAAAATAAGGGATATTTCACCTGCTTACTTCAGCAAATAGATGTATTTCATCCTATTTTTACACGTCTTGCATGTTTTCCAATAAGTGTACAGCCATTCTTTAGACACTTTGTTTATCATAAATCACCTTTTCTGACGTGTTGCAACTTCTATCCTTTGTCTCAGGAGCCAAGGCATCTCCAGTTACTCGCAGATCTAGACGACGGCAACATCTTTACTGTAATTTCAAGCAAAAAACAGCACGGCGCTCCCACAGACTTCGGCTTCTGTATCAAGGTAAACCACTGGTGACAGATTGGAGGCAGCAGCACTCAAATGAAATGCATATTATGAGCCATTATGTGACTAACAGCGTGTCTAGATCCTGCAACCCAATGCTATGTCGAGTAATGTTGATGTCTCTCATTTGAATGGCAGCCCAATAAATGCAAAGGGGAGCTAAAGGATCTGAGGATGCTGTGTGCCGAGGATGAACAGGGTAGGACCTGTTGGATGACTGCCTTCAGAATTTTTAAGGTACTTTTTATTTTGTTAATCTTTTCATTGCATAAATTACATGTGCACAAGGATGTGTTGAGATATTATGGAAGTATGTTGTGAAAAGATGGGGAGGAAGAGCGGCAAAATAAGTGTGTAACATTTTACATAAGGCTTAAAACATACAGAACATTTAAAGATAATACTGTGCTATATATGCATTACTCCATTTCTGTCTTAACTGTACGGTGAAGTTACAAATAAAAGGATCATGGTCTCTGTTAGGAATTTGTGTAACAGGTGCTTTTAACTTCGCTTTTGTCTTGTCTATTATATTATTGAGGGGCAGATGAACGGTGAAACATTTATCACTGAAATGTTCTTTTCTCTTCACAGTATGGAATCGTATTGTACCAGAATTATAAGATTCCTCAACAAAGAAAAACTTTGCTCTCACACTTTTCTGCACCAGTAGTAAGTTTGTAATCCTCAAATTCACAATGTTCTCTTGACACGTTGTTCTCCTTCTGTAACTTTGCTCATTTTGTTGTGTATCGTTGTCTCCCTCTAGAGGAGTGTTTCAGAAAACTCTCTTGTGGCAATGGATTTTTCAGGGCGGACAGGCAGAGTAATAGACAATCCATTAGAGGCCCAGAGTGCAGCAATGGAAGAAGGGCAAGCCTGGAGGGTAAGAATAAATTGACAATAGGACATATGTGAGTGAAGGACTGTTTTCGCTCAATTCCCTGTTTAAAATCTTTAACGTGTAATTAATGACTGTAATAATACTCATTGTTTTTGTTTGTTTTTTTTAATCTCTAGAAAAGGACTCAGCGAATGAATGTATTGGGCTCCCATAGTCCCTTACACCACTCCTCCTTAAATTCTGGTAAGCTAAAACAAAGACAATTCAGTTTTTAAATGAATAACGCCACCTGTGTTTGTAAGAATACATCTATTTCTCCTTAGTTATACACATAGCCCAGCTGTGGTTTCATGGGAGGATAACCAGAGAGGAATCCCATCGAATTATCCATCAACAGGGACAAGTAGACGGGTAAGTCTTCAGTTAGTATTAATGATAGTTAATTACAGGCACCATTTGATTTCATTTACAGTATCTATATCATTGATAATCTGTGTTCATATCCTTTCTCGGCTCCTTTAACTTTATTTCCCAAGATAAATTGAATTGCATTGACAACAATAAGTGTTTAACATTTAACATATTCTAACAATACATCTTTTTTCTTTTCTTTTTTTTTTTTTTTTTACAGGTTATATCTATTACGAGTAAGTCAGAGCAACCCGAAGGCGTTTGTACTCACATTGTGCCATCACCAGAAAATCAAACATTTCCAGATACTACCGGTAAGCACTCATTTTATGCCATTATTCTCCAATGTACATTCACTTCATTCACATGACAATAACTTCATAATCCTCTTCTGTCTTAGTGTGAAGAGGACGGCCAGCTCTTCTTCAGCCTTGACGATGGGTCAACCAAATTCACAGACCTGATCCAGTTGGTGGAGTTTTACCAGCTCAACCGTGGAGTGCTGCCTTGCAAACTCAGACACCCATGCACCGTTGTGGCCTTATGACACAAATCAGCTCAATCTACCATCACTTGACCTATTTTGCCTAAAACGAAATAGCTCTTCATTTTGTTTGAGACTTTAAAGAAGCTGGGGAATGAACTTAATTGTTTTTCTTTATATTGTTGTGAAAGACATGATGAACCCTTTTGCATGGATTTTGATGCAACGGTAGTACAAATTTCAAAGCAAGATCTTCCACAAGTCTTGCTACGTACTGCCACCAATAAGCTCAGACTTCTTTCTCTTTTTTTTTTTTTTTACTTTTTTGCACAGCTCAATTGTAAGTTGTGCCACAAGCAGACAATCAGCAGATCAAGCTTTTGCGTGGACCACTCTGAACAATTTTAGAAAACGTCCTCAAAAGAAATAATGTCATAGGTGGACAATTGATTGTCTTGTAGTGTTTGCACTCAAAAACTGACTGGGAGTGGCCTTTTGGAGCATGTGACTTGACTTGCTTCTCTGTGAAAACTGTGAGGCAGTGCCACACTTCCCTCTAGTGTCACAAACTTGTAAAGACAAGTAAAATTCAAACAAGACTGGAGGCACTGGAGGCTTGTTTTTGAAGGGAGGGTATGTAGAATGTGGTCTTACTGTTGTTTTTTCTTTGTTTTTAAGTGCTACAAGGACACATACACATTTTTCTTCTTCTCAGTATATGGATTCCATGGCTTCCAGAATGTCCAGGCTCACTGAGCTGCAGAGGCTGCACTAGCACCGATTCATGATTGGTGCTAGACTGGGTCGTGACCATTTTAGGTTTAGTCGTGAGAACTGGCAAATCAAATAAGAGACTCGTGAGGCTCATTCTGCTTTCTGATTAGTGAATTGTCTTGAGAACCAAAAAATCTAATAACAACATCATCAAATTGGTCAGCATGTCCAATGTCTTTGTAATTAAGAATAATTCATTGTTATTGTTATCAGCAAAATCAAAATTTGGTTTGAACAGGTTTACCTCATATCTGGGGACATACACACAGGTTGTGTTTATGAAATTTGAAATAACAACTCTACATACCCTCCCTTTCACGCCTGCATCTTTTGAAAGAAAGTATTTTTTAACTTCACCATTACAGAGAAAAATATCTTCCTCTCTTGATCTCACAGGGTTTTATTGTTATTTACATGTGTCACTGTTTGCGTACCCTCATCTACTGCTTTTTTTGGTATCCATAAGCTCAGTACAATAACCCA
Organism: Rhinogobius similis; assembly: GCA_019453435.1. NCBI lineage: Eukaryota > Metazoa > Chordata > Actinopteri > Gobiiformes > Gobiidae > Rhinogobius > Rhinogobius similis. The sequence goes on along the minus strand of CM033626.1, from coordinate 20,397,302 downwards.
TACATTACAAATATAGTAGTTTAATCAGTACTCTTCAATAAAAGCCATATTCAATTTCTGTTGATTCAAGGCAAAGCAACTGTATCATATGCTTACAGATTATGATAAAGTGTCATTTGATAATTAGTAAGGAAAAAAAAAATCTGAATTTATGTTATGTTAATTTCTGGAAGTAACTGACAAGTAAGAATACGACAACATCGCTGTTTGCTGTCCATACGATTGACATGCTGCTTGTTTAATTGTGGGTAAATAGAGCGACACATGGATGGTCAACCACTAGCATGTGACAGAGGGAACTGTTTACTGGAGGTCCTTTGATTTTGAGACGTTTACACATTATTTGTCCATTCAGGTTTGGGGTTGAGATTTGGTGATATTTAACTTGACACCACTGTGCACTACATTCCTTCAAAAGTCTACTTGAAATCCTTCATTAAAATTAGACTTGTACTACCTACTACACAAAATATAAATTAATGTCATATCATATGGCAACCTGTTTAAAACCCAGTTATACTGGTTTATTATCTAGCATCAAAGGCTTTCAGTGACAAACCACAACAACAATTATTTCCATCTACGTCTGTTGACTGTAGTTAACAGTGCAGTATCTAACATTATAAATGAATACATCTTAGCACTGTTGTTGTTCTGCATTGATGCACTTAGGACAGGAAATACTTGAAAATGCAGCAAGAAATGCAGATACAACTTTGTGAAAATTGATTTAACAAGCATCATTTTAGCGATCACAGCATCCCTCACCTGTCATCATGTGCACAGTCCTCATTATTTGTTTAAAAATTGCAAGGACTCAATCATGTTTAAAGTATTATTTCTTCAAAGTGTATTTATTTATGTGGATGTAACTGATTACTTGAACATGTACAATTTATTTTGCTCAGCGCTGTTTGATACCGTTTTCTTTTGTCATTACCATTTTATTATAATTTGAGATAACATAACATCTGTCTTATTTATATAACATTACTATTTTTATTGAAGTGATCCCCAAAAATAATACACTGGTATAATTTGTGTTAACGTCCTCATTCCAAAACATGGAGTAGACAAAACTAAAACTAATGGTCCATTGTCTTCACTGTGTATAAAAAAGCAACTGCACAACAAACAATTGTTATAAATATTTTTGCGCACCACTAACCTGTTAATTTGGTGTAATGTAAGCAGTTATCAAATGGGATCGTGTGCCCAAACCTAATGTGTGCTAAAGACACAACTAGCCATTTTTACATACATATATATATATATATATATATATATATATATATATATAATATATTTCTTTCAATTAAGTCAGAATTCATAAAGAACAGGTCATTATATCCATGATGAAAACAGAAGCAGATTTGAATAACTGTGCTATGTGTGCTTTAAATGTTATTCGAGCACTTAGATGCCTGTGCTTAACACCATGTGCCCTTCAGTGTATATTATTTACGTTTTACTTTAGTTTCTGGCTATTTACAAATTATTTCAGGGAATGTAAAAAGAAAACGGTAACTCCTCTTTTCAATCATGAAGAGAAATGTATGTTCTTTTAATGTGCTTTGCTTCATTCTGTAAATAGTTAAATGGTGTATATTAATTGTAACCTTTTCAGGTATTTTTGTACAAATAAGGGACTGATATATTCTCTTTATTGTAATTAGAATAAAACCTTAATACATTGATAAAGGGGTTTTCCTTTTTTATGAAGCAGGGGCGCACTAAATACCTTCAAGCAAGTACATGGGTTATATGAAATCTGGAATTACATTTTTACATAAATATAATCATAGTTAGTTTTAGTATATTTTAACCAGTGGTGAAAAGCACTGAAATGTCTCCTCAAGTTAAAGTTCAGTCACACACGGAAAAGAAAAACTCAACTTCAAGTAAAAAATTGTGCTTAAGTTTAAGAAAAAAGTATATGTGAAAAATACTCAATGAGATATTATTTTAGACAATCCTCAAAAACTGCAGATGAAACTGTAGTTTAAAGGTTCACCACTAGATGGCCTAAACATAAACATGTCATTCTTACACATATTCTAAATGATACTGGCACATCACTGAATCCCTGAAAAAATTTCAAAAATTGGTGCAGACCCCCTCGCCCCAATGACCCTTGACCCTGCGTATAGATGTCACACTCGCTGGATTATAGGTCATGCCATAGTGTTCGTGTATGTTGTGAGTAGAGAGTGGGATTAAAGATTAACATGTCTGAAGCAGTGATAACCTGTACACCAACATCAGTGTCACACATTTCATTTACATTTCACTGAATCACAAAGCAGCACAACACAAAATATATGTTTGAAAAATATTTTACATTGATTTTTTTCCCTTAATGATGACTCTATTAAGAGCCAAGTTGTAGTTGAAGTAGTAGCAGCACATTTGTTTTAATTTGCTTGTCCTATTTCCATAAGAACTATGTTCTTATCCTGATATATAAGGTTATGGTTAAGATACACTTTATTGTCCCCAGAGGAAAATTTGTCCTCTGCATTTGACCCATCCTTCAGTGCCACATGGGCAACTGGAGCAGTGGTTGCTGAGTTGCAGATCTTGATTTTGGCTTGGTCAGGACCTTAGCTTGAGGATATGTCGAGTATGAAACCTGTTAAGCATTTCAAGTAAAATACTTTTTCAGTGGTTTTAAATTATATATATATATATATTTTTTTTTTTTCTTATCTGCAAAAAGGCAATTCAGTAATATATTTACTTTATATTGCTTTTATATCTAATATTGTAACATCAGCTGACTGAAGATGAAATAGGAAATTAATCTATTTAATCTATGGTGCATGTTTACAGTTGATGGAGGACATCCACTTAGACACAGGGAGATTCATTCAAACGCTTCACAGAAAGGGCTGTAAAATAATTTAAGGAATTATTATACCTCTTTTTAGAAGATCAAACTACAAAAGAAAAAAGACACACACAACTGCTTATGCATGCACATGTTAGGGTGTGTGCCTCACAAACAGGACTCAGGACTTACATATCCTGCATTAGATCTGTCAGAACTATAAATCACAGACAACATTTGGCCCCTGAGCATATCCTTCAAGATTAGGAAAACACACAGAATGTTGAGCACTAGCATTTCAGGTGAATCAATCAAAATCAAAATGACCCTTTATTAAACATTATGCAGTAAATATTAGACTGTAGGGATAGGCAATACTGACACAATTAATATGTTGCTAATGGTGTTGTTTCAATGATGATATATTAATGGCAATCCATTAAATATGTTGCTGAAAAAGTACTGCACGTTTTTATTTTTATCTTTAATGTCTATTGAACCATCTCGCTTCTTTTGCCTTCAAAGCTCTCCACTTCTGTCTATGCAGAAGTGGAGAGCTTTGAAGGCAAGAGAAGCGAGATGTCTGCCTTCATGGACTGCAAAACCTAAATGTGCGATGGGAAATGCAGTGCTGTGTAACATGTGAGAAAACAGCGCACTGACAGCTGATTGGACCGGATAATCTGTTTGAATTATTATTATTTTTTAATTGTACCACGGCAATGATAATCTAATAGATTACAATTTTAATTGTACTGTAGATTTAAAGTGTATCACACAGAAATTCACGTAAAAATCCATCCATTATTCCATTTTCATTAAATAAAGACAATCAATTCCAAATTCTGAAAACAAAAGTACCTCCTGCAAATGTCAGATTTCCTGCTCTATTCCATGTTCACATTTATGAGTGGGTGTGTTATGACAAGTATATCATTGATAATGATTATTGATGAGCCAAATGCTCTGTACTAGAATGACCTTCAAGGAACCTGTCGCTAATCAAGGTTCCTAGATCAGATCTAGATTTATAATTATTCTGTAACATATAATAATAATAATTACATCAGACACAACTAAATAGGCCAATAAAATACTGGATGGACACAAATGTACACAGATGGTGGCTTCATAAAAGAACGAAAGAAAGTGGACATAGGACAAGGATACAGAACTATAATTAAAACTGGAAGATGAACCCAAAATGCCACCCTGTTTATCCCTATGGCGTGTGCTCATTGGCGCATAACCCCAAAAAGTTCTTTACTTCCGCGTTACTTCCTGATATGGAGGCTGACATCTTTGCTTTAGGGGCACCACGTGACGACAATCCCCCATGATACTTTGAGCGACGTGAGTGACCACGCAGCTTGTAAGTTTTTGTGTCAGCGTTAGCTTGTGTGATTATAATTGTATTCTTCATGTTGGATCACACGTGAAAGTGAAATGAAACGAAATACATCTCCACGTGCTTCTGTTTGTATCGTCCGACGTGCTCGCCCACGTGGCTCACACGTTTGCGTGACGTCACTTTATATAAAATAATTTCTGTGATTTTAGAAATGGTAGAAAAGAACATTTCCTTCTATTTTATTTAAATACCGATAATAATTTAGTACTGTCTGCAATTATAATGTGCAATTATAGAAAAAGGCTGGTTCCAAGTGGCTGCAGTACCTCGCACGGCCTCAATCTGAGACACGGACAGAGGGGGCGTGCCTTATCCAGTTCATTTAATACATCCATGTCTGCAGACGGTCCACGCAGATTCAAGGCATGTGTCTCCGCCCCCAACTACACCACCTGCTCTACTCACCAGTCCACGCTCTTCATCTTGAACACTCTTATTGCTCCTTCTGGCTTGCTCTGTCACCCGACTCATTCACTATTTTTCTGCAATCAAATTGCCTTGAGATCTGTCCCTGTTATGACTCAGTGTGAGCCAAACATATTTAAGGACCAGAGTTCATCTTGTTGTTACTTGCTTCTTCTTTCGTTACATTTTTAGAGTATTTTAACGGAACCCTTACAAAACCCATGGCCAAAAAACTAAACAAAGTAATGAAACACAAAGGACCTGGTGAGGCGACCAAACAGAGTGAACAGGTGCCAACCCTATACACGCCCGCAGAAGCCGGGGCTGACACCCCTAACTAAAAGACACCCCTAACTAAAGAAAAAAAAAGGAGAACTAACATAAGCCCCAAAGGAAAAATGAAAACAGGACCACCAGGCCCACCAGGTCAAACAAAAAGCCAGGCTAACAAAAAACTACAAAAACTCCAGCGTGCCTGCAGGGAGCAGCAGTGCAGAGCCCGGAGCGCGCCTTGGATGTGCGCACGCACAAGAAGCTGGAACGGCGCGCGCAACTGCTCACTCCATTTAAAGGCTCCAGGGTGCATAAAAAAAGAGCTTAGGACCTAGGCCCTAGGTCTTCGACCTCCGTGAAGTTGGCCCCCCGTCAAACCTCATCCACCCAAAAACTATGTTAATCGTTTGTGCTTTATTTGTGCTGGGGTTTTTTTGTTGATTTTTTTTAGCTTTTAATGATTCTTTTATTGGTCAAAATAGCGACACCCAGCCCCCCAGGAAGGTTAAAAATTCTCCACAACGGCCCGAAATGGTGTCAATCGTTAGTGCCTCATTTGTGCTGTGAAGAGTTTCGTTTGTGCTTTTATGGTTTTATCAATATTTCCAATTTTATTTTCGGCCGATGATGTTATTCAGCCAAATATGGCTCGAAAACGGCAAAAAGTTACATGAATCCATTGTGCTTGGTTTGTGCTGTTTTGTGCCATGCATACTTTTGTTTGCGCTATCATATTTAAAAAAAAAAAAAAAAAAAAAATATATATATATATATATATATATATATATATATATATATATATATATATATATATATAATTATTTTGTTGCAATTGTGTGACGTAATTTCCAGCCTGCCTGTGATTGTGGCATGAGGAAAACTGCAAAACAACAGAAGTGCAGAATGTGCAAGACGCTGTAAATGTCTGTATTAGTCACAAATATAATATATAATATCTCAAAAACTAAAGCAGCACAAATGAAACTTTTCTGCAGCACAAACCAACATGAACATAGTTTTAGTGTGGATGTCAAAATATAAGCTTAAAAAAGATACAAAAACATGCAAAAAGATACAAAAAAGGGAATTATGAAAAATGCTACAAAAAAGGAAAAATATACAAAAACTAATCTAAGAAAAAATACTAGAAAAAATATGAAAACAATATGGGGGAAAAAGTGCACAAAGCTAACAGTCTCATCTATGACTATTTTGTTTTTTGCCCAAAAACCAAGCCTGAATAACCGGACCTTTAAGGACACAAATCCTGCTTTTATAAGGTAAGCTGTCTCTGTCACTGAGTAATGGTAACACTGTTGATTTTAACATGCTCTAACAGTTGCAGTAATACAGGGATTCAATCATTTACAGTTCTTAAGAATAGAGTAAATAACCCGCGGGGGTTCATATGGTAAAAGCAGTTCTGAAAGATAAGAAGGCCCAAGACCATTAAGACATTTATAAACCAGTAAAAGAACCTTAAAATCGATCCTGAAACACACAGATGGCCAGGTTTTATTTGGTGTCTTGGTTTTCAAGACTATTATCAGAGAGCACAATTAGCCTAACTCTCTCATTTGGGTCAACAGTTTCGAGGAATAAAACCAGTTAGAAAATAAATCTAATAGTTCTTTCTCTGAGCTGAATCCTCATTGCCAAATCCAAAGATGATCATTAAGCATTCACATAGGAAAGCCTTGCACAGTTTAAGGCACTGCACAGGCAATTTTTTTTAAATTAGTGAGAGCGCAGGCAACATACCCTACCTTTAAGGACTCACTAAATAAATAAATAGATGAATAGCATAATTTAATAATTGTAATGACTTTTTGGACTATTTAAATGCTATGCATGTTTTTGAATGAGTACAGATTCATAAGCATCACAAAGAAAAGTATGTAACGTTATCTTTGAACTAATTCACGCTGTGCTAAAATAGCATTGTTATATATAGCATGCGTTGTTAGGACAATATAATGGAGAAATACAACCTTCAGTCTGATACATACTGATAAGGCACTATCTATGCTTTTTACAAATTCAAGTTTCACAGTGAACACTCCATCTTTTGTTCACATGGTTTTATCATTGTTATGACAATCTGAAGACCAATCAATATTTCCACAAAACTTTTCCACTAGTTACTATTGTAATTAATGTACAAGGCAGTGCTAGCGTTTATGAATCAGTCGTCTACGTGTTTGAAGAGCTGTGCTGTGATTGGACGATCTGACGGGGGCTGAAGGGAGGGGGGCTCTTGGTGGTAAGATAAAAGGAGCAAATGTCTCCTGTCCTGCCTCTACATACAAACAGAGCGGCATATGCCCAGCTGCAGAACACAGCCAAGAGGATCTGCATCATCTACAACTACAACTGTGAGTACACGCCGCTATAATCCTATAAATGTATTAAACTTTCAGTGGGGAGACATGTCGACCGTGAAATCTGTTAAGCAATAAAAGTAAAAGATTGATGTTTTTCGGTGGTTTTAAAATATACATGTTGTTTTTAATTCTTATACTATTCTAGTCAAATAGCAATTAAGTCATGTTGTATGACATATGTATTATATCCAATATTTTACTGTAAAATCAGCTGGCTGAAGAGGAAATAGGCTCAATAAAGTCTTTTTTTACAAGCTTATGTTCTAAAAGGTGAAGAATCAATTTAACACTGAAAATTTGATGAAATAGATTATGCACATTGCACTATCTGCCAACTGTACATTCTGTATATAGTCTATCTTAGTCTATTTTATTCTTAATTTTATGCATGCCTTTTTATATATTTTTTATATTTTATCCTTTGCTTTATGTTGCACCTACGCCGAAGCAAGTTCCTATGTTTGTGAATTTCACTGACAATGGCAATAAACAATTTCTGATTCTGATTCTGATTCTGATTCTGATAAATTAAACACACATCTAAAATGGCATATTTAGTTATTGGATAGGTGCGTTTCCTTAAATGTTGTAACTGCTAGGAAATATGTGTCCCTCTATTATTTGTCCAGACATACTAGGTTTAACAATAGCAGTTGGGATTATGTCTGGTGAGACATGCTAAGGGTCAATAATCTGCCAAAGTGCAACAAGTGATGTTGTTTTTTCTGCACCTTCAAAAATGCACTTGTGAGTTTTGTGCAGTTTAATTGAAGAACATTTTTTTTATTTGCATTCGCTGCGACAAAGCACAGAGAAAATTACAAACTTAGCTCTGATTTAGTTAAATCCTCAATTGTTCTTATTTTAGACCTGGTTTAGTCTTGGATTAGTAAGAGTTAAGACCTGTTAAAGTCTATGTATTGTTGTGGTTTATTCCTGTCTATTTTTCCCCAAATATAATGTTGGTTTAGAGTTTATTTAATACTGGAATTATCTCAGTTCTGGTTTGTTAGACCAAAGAATTAATATGTGATCATTATTTTTCTATTTTTCATAATACTACTGCAATGTTAAAGCCTTCTGCTGTAACATTTGCCTATGGCTTATTTGCAACTGAATACAATATAAATCTCCAAGAGCAAAGGTTGTGTGTCCTTATATCAACCTTTTTGAACCTGCACCTGCATTGAACCAGCCACCATAAAGCTCACTCTGACTCTGACCTGGTTTTTCAGAGCTGATATGGACGCAGAGGAGTTTCGCCGCAAAGGGAAGGAGATGGTCGACTATGTGGCCGATTACCTGGAGAACATCGAGCAGCGGCCGGTCTACCCAGATGTGGAGCCTGGTTATCTGAGGCAACTCATCCCCACCGAGGCGCCCGAGGACCCAGAGCCCTACGACGATGTGCTGAAGGATGTGGAGAGGGTCATTATGCCTGGGGTGAGCGCAAAGTGCAGATCTGTACAAAAGAATTGAAGTGATTTATAAATTTAGACACAGCTGGAGAAGTCATCTAATAACTGGATGGTTCGAAACTAGTCAAAATAATCATACTGTTGTTGTACATGTGGGCAAGACACTTTATTCATCTTGTCTGTATGAAGGTGTCAGTGATGGCAATAGTTACAGTTCATAGTATGTGGATAATGTACCACATTGAGAAGACGTTTGAGCACAGTTCAAATCCAAACCACCGGTTTTAATTATGAATAATTATTACTATAATATAATTATTAATTTATACTGTTTCAATTATATTTCAATAATGTTCAGTGACTGACTTGTATTTGTTAAATTTTGAAAATGTGAATTTATCTGAATATTTCATGGAGATAAAGTATTAAAAAAGTTCAGGTGAGGGCATCAGAGGGTCTGGGGATGTCAAAAGATGTTAAAGGTCAAACAGGACAAAGTAGAAACAACTTGCAGATTAAAAAAACTTATGGACTAGTGTAAAATGCAGTCACAGAAAGTCCTAGACCTTTGTTACCTTTGAAGATAAAAGTTCAAAAGATGGACAATGTTTGGTATTGTAGCTAACAAGTAAATATTTGTAGTATCATTGTTGATGTATCATTAGCCATCAATTCTGTAATAAATGACATTGTAATAAGTTAAATTCTTATTTCTCCAGGTGACACACTGGCACAGTCCAAACTTCTTTGCCTACTTCCCCACAGGCTCTTCTTACCCCTCTATTTTGGCCGACATGTTGAGTGGAGCCATTGGATGTATTGGTTTCTCATGGGTAACATTTGGTCTTTTTAGGATGCGTTCACACTTGTACTTGTCTGGTTACGGTCCGAGCCCAGTTTAATGTTGTAGACGTGATTTGGTCTTGTTTTATTTATTTATTTATTTTATTTTATTTTTTAGCTCAGTTCTTTTTTTTTTTAGTTTAGTTCTAAGCTTAGTTTTAATTTTAATGTGGCGTTAGTGCAAATGTGAACCCACCCTTATTATACCTGTTATTTTTTTACATGACAAGGTAATGAAAGGTTTAATGTGCTATTTAGGCTGCTAGTCCAGCTTGTACCGAGCTGGAGACCGTGATGCTGGACTGGCTTGGAAAGATGCTGAAGCTGCCTGACTGCTTCATAGCTGGAACTCATGGCCATGGAGGAGGGGTGATACAGGTAAATGACTCCCTTTAATACAAAAAATCCTGTCTATTGTGTGATTTTTCATTTAAAATAGTCATTCTTTAAACTCTCCTGATTCTAAATTGTGACCTGCACCAATACCAAGATAACTATCTATTTTGATTACCCTATTTAGAACTACCTATGCTCCTCAGTGTTAAACATTGTTGAATTTAAAGTCAACTCGTCCTCTAAAAGGTGTTGAAACGTTCATCGGCAATTTTCCTTTGCTATTGATTTGTCCTCTCTTGTTCATACTGGCAGAAAATGGACAGGAAATTGCCTTTTAATGTGTCATCCACAAACAGAGGGGACGGCCGTGACAGCTCCATGATTGTTTTCGTGTGGCTCAGACCTAAGCTTAGTTTAGTGTTCCATGCCGGGCCAACAGCGGTGTGTGGTGTGCTCCCAGGCAGAGGTGAATGGGAGAGGAAGTGAGTGAGTGGAGATGACAGATCATTTCATGCCTTCTTTATTGTGAGTGGTGGGTTTGGCATGTGTTTTTGTTTCCCTTTTGGTGACTGGGCTTTTGGAGAGCAGCTTACAGCGGCTCACTATGGCAACGGATAGAGCTGCTCAGAGTGGCGCGGGCTAATGAGTGTTAGGACAGCACATTGTCTAGCCCTGAGTATTAAAGCTTGTATCCAGACAATGGACATGAAAAGAGCCCTCTTTGGTGACCACAGATGAAACATTATAGAAAATGTATACTATATACACGTACAGATATACAGATATACTGTAAATGTGTAAAAGTGGAAATGAATCTGTAGTTACATTTGAAAAGTAGTGCTGCCACATGGTCAAGGTCGCAGTACATAATAACTAACAAGTAAAAACTGAAATGAAAATTGAAAACCAGAATCATGTCATACTGGAAAAGAATAGTTGCATTGCTTGCAGCTTTTAAGAATTGAAAAATAAAAGATGGTATGATAAATGATGACAAATGAATGAAAAACAATTTAGGGTCTTACTAAGACTTAGCAAGTCTTCATATTTTCTTTTTAAAGGATTTTTTGGCCTGTTTTTACTGGACAGGACAGTGCAGTGTGAAATGGGGATGAGATCACCTTATCTACGTCTTAAATTATATTGTGAAAAATGTATGTTTATATGACAATGTTTAAGTAAATTAGGAATCAGCAGGTATAACAAGAATAAAGAAAGCTGCAAATGATGAAACATTTTCAAAAATAAGTCCAAATGAATTATTTGGTTAAAAAAAAAAAAAAAAAAAAAAAAGAAAAAATTATATATATAAATATAGCTCTCTCTCTCTCTCTCTCTCTCTCTATATATATATATATATATATATATATATATATATATATATATATATATATATGTATATATGTATTATTATTATTATTATGATTATTTCATTGTTCACATCATAATTATATAATTATTACTTCATCATATCAGAGACATTATTTATTACACATTTTCAAATTTTGTGCTGATTGTAGAGAATGATGTTGCGGATCACAAATGTTTATTTATAGAGCGCTTTTCCACCTAATAGGCACCCAAAGCGCTTTACAAACAATAATACAAACAAAAATCCAAAACGGGTCAAAATGATCCAAAAACAACAGGAGGATTACAAGTACATATACTGGATTATATTATCTTTGAATTGAACTACAAAAATGTCCCTTTTTAGTACTATTTTACTTTATTCACACACCTGTAAATGCAAGCATATTCTGCTGAACACACACTTGTAAAACCCACCACAGAGTTTTATAAGGCTTTTGTATTAGTCAAACGGATCAAGACAGGAAGTGTGCTTGGAAAGGTGTGCTGGCTCAAAAATTTGCCTTGTTTGTGCTTTGAATCTGATTTGGCAATGAATGGGTCATTATGTGAAGGCCACTTATGTAATTATTGATTTAAAACTTTGAGGTCTTAAATGCTCTAATTTATTCTGTTGGCCTTTTGTCACAATGGAATATTGAATTGTATCTGGTGAGAAATCTATATTGAAGTTTGCATTGATATTTGCCCAGCAGACACCCAAGATAGACTAATTTGTTTATTATGTATAGCCTCCTCAAACCACAATATAATAATAATCACTGTCATTCCAATAAACAGTACTGCACTGAATCAGTGGAACATCTGTTGCTCTTATGTGTAGAGTTTTATATCAATTATGTTTTAGTGATAAGCTCTTGAGCATACAGTTAGGATATTTTGATGAAAACGTTGTTTAATGTTGTCCCACAGTCCACAGCCAGCGAGGCGACACTGATGGCGCTACTTGCAGCTCGATGTAAAGCCATCAAAAGAGTCCAGTCCACTAACCCTGAGCTGTCAGAACCTGAAATCTACTCCAAATTAGTGGCTTACACATCTGAACAAGTAAGTGCAAATAAACATAAATTGTATTATTGTATACTGTACATACTCACATCCTCACTTGATATATGCAGTAGTTTAATTAGATTAGGTTCATGTAAGTATTTTTGAAATGAATGCTTGAAATCATAGCAATCTTTTATCTTATCTTTTAAGGTCAATCAATCAATCAAAATATATTTGTAAAGCACAATTCATACAAAAGTAACACTAAATGCTTTACAATAATAAAAACAAGTTATAAATCACAATACAATCACAATAAGCATATAAATAAATACATTAAAATGTACTAAATGCCGATAAAATTCCCTCAATCATATGCGCACATAAACAGAACCGTTTTAATTGGATTCGCCATATTTGGTCCTGAGTCCTGACTCTAGGCACCAGCAGGAGGCCGGTCCCTGAGGTCCTCAGAGTGTGAGATGTTTCATGTGGCACTAACATGTCAGAGATGTACTTTGGTGCTTGTTCATGGAGAGACTTAAATTAAGCAGAGCTGCTTTAAAGTCTATTCTCTGAGCCTGAAGCCAGTGCAGAGACCCGAGCACAGACTAATGTGATCATACTTCCTGGTTCTAGTCAGGACTCGAGCAGCAGCGTTCTGGATGTACTGCAGCTGTTTTACAGCTCGTTTGGAGAGGCCAGTGAACAGGACGTTACAGTAGTCTAACCTACTGGAGACAAATGCATGGATAAGTCTCTCCAAGTCTGGGTTAGACACTATATCTTTTATTTTGGCAATGTTCTTCAGATGGTAAAAAGCTGCCGATGTTATGGATTTGATGTGGCTGTAAAAGTTCAAATCTGAGTCTATTATTACCCCTAAATTTCTCACTTGATTTGAAGGTATTAAGGAGAGAGACAGGAGGTGACTGCAAACACGTTCTCTTTGTTTCTACGGGCCAAACACAATGATTTCTATCTTGTCTGAATTTAGCTGGAGAAAGTTGTTTTGTATCCATAAACCTATGTGTTGGATGCTGTGGCAGAGTGAATCCACTGGTCCATATTCACCAGCCGTCAGTGAGACGTGGATCTGAGTGTCATGTGCAGAGTTATGGCAGGACACTCCACTGTTGTGAATCCATGAACCTAACGGTAGCATATACAGGTTAAGAAAAATAATAGAAACACAATATTATAAGGTCTTTCAACTGCTTTGAATCTTTGTAAATGTAAACCTGTCATGGTATTGTACAGTATTTCTGTAAGTTAAGATATTTATAGAGAAAAAAAAGCTATGATATCTCAATCTTTACTGATTTCTGGCATTTTTTTCAGTGAAGATGTATTACATACAGATTGGATCCAACAAGTCTTGCTGTACACTGTTACAAGTCGGCTGGCTCTTATCAGGTTGTAGTCTGACGTTGTGATTGGGTTAGTGAGTTGCCTGAGGGCCATACAGACCTTTGAATAAGACCAGCTACTGTTTGTCTACTGCTGGTGTCAAGACATTACATCAAGATGCTTTTCACTGCACATATGTCAAGTTTGTAGTATTTTTACATACGCGTACTTGCTGACAGGCTCATTCGTCCGTGGAGAGAGCTGGTCTGATTGGTGGCGTCATGATGAAGAAGGTTCCCACAGACAACAAGTATTCTTTGAGAGGAACACTGCTTAAGAAGATGATCGAGGAAGACAAGGCAGCCGGGCTCGTCCCTTTCTATGTAAGAAAGCAAAAGGCAATCTCTCTCTCTCTCTCTCTCTCTCTCTCTCTCTCTCTCTCTCTCTCTCTCTCTCTCTCTCTCTCTCTCTCTCTATATATATATATATATATATATATATATATAATTTTTTTTTTTTTTTGATAAGTGGCTGCATCGGAAAACAGTAATTTTCTGAGCGCTCGAGCAAATGCAGGACAATACAAGATTACTCAAAAGACAACTTCAAGGACACTAATGATGAGGAAAAACCTCAAAGAAAAATTACAAAAGAACAGAAGTAATTCCCAAAAAGTAATGATGCCCAATGTAATGATAATGATAATGATGATCAATGATAATCTCCAATACGACTCATTTAAAATAGGTGATCAGCTTGTTTTATTTGAGCCAACATGATTTCTGTGTTTATCTGTTTCAGTTTTGTGCGACCCTCGGCACGACATCGTGCTGTTCTTTTGATGACCTCGTTGAACTTGGACCGATATGTAAGTCTAAAACTATAGAAGCAAAGCAAACAAAGAGACCAATACAGAAAAAACAGCTCAGTTACACATTTGTCGTTTGTGTTTGAGGTAATGAAGAAAACATTTGGATGCACGTGGATGCTGCCTATGCCGGGAGTTCATTCATCTGCCCTGAGTTTAGACCTCTGCTGGATGGGATTGAGGTGTGTATAATGGAAATATATGGAGTAGAAATGTCACATCAACATAATTATAGTCAGATGAAGAATTGCAATTTACTTTTTTTATTGGTACAAAAAAGATCTTGAAAAACATGCAGTGTTAACAAGCAGGTGGTGGACTCTCCAGCATAAAAATTACACTGTGCACCTTTAACTGGACATTCAGACAAAAATGGTATGTGCACATCTTAGGGGTAACTATTACACTTATCTCCAAAAACACTTTGCATGCTGATTGTATCACTCTGGGTTATAAGTGTTTGAAACAGCTTCATGTTAATGCCATGGAGAAAGCGTGGACGATTGAGTGATGGGTCTGAATCTTCAGAGCACACATGAGCTCTTTTGAGGCTGGAAAGGCAGCTGCTGTGGCACAGACTGCACAGACTAAAAGATAAGGACAGAGTAATTTCCTGAGGCACAGCTAGACCTTTATATATCACTGTTTATTAGACACACAAGTTCAAACAATGTGGAGGGAGACAAAACGGAGCTGTTGTGGCTGTAAAACTGTCATGCTCTGTTGCCCTTAATGAACACATAGATCTTAATGACACAATTGCAGGCAAAATGCTTTTGTATTGAACAGAAGGCAATTATTATGTGCAAATTCTATATCTGACTTTCAATAATGTAATTGACTTGTGTCGTTTAAGCGGAATTTACTTGAAAGTGATTAGAACTATTACTAAATTGTGTTCACTCAGGTCCATGAATATATGAGCGGAAAGATGTGTTCTCATTAACCAGTGGCAAATGTTTTACTGATTTTTTTGGAGTGGCGGTTTCTATAACTAGTTGTTACAAATTTTGTTCCACTGTAATGTTTGATCATTTTCAAGTGCTTTTGCGTAATCGAACCTTTGCTCGGGTGGAACAGCACTAACAGTCATGATGATGAGATAGGGTGATAAAGCAGTAACCCTATTATTGGAGGCTGCTGATGCTGGAGGGGCTGTTGCTATGGGAGACGGGTGATGGGCAACAGGCCTTTGAATCTGTCAGCATCACAATTGTTAGTCAGGAGTCTGTCGGCTTTGTTTCTGTGGTGTGTTATTGCATTTGAGGAGGTTGGGCAGAAAGGATATGAGAAAAGATGGGTAACAAAAAGATTTGAACTGATTAGAAACAGTGTTGCAATAAGAAAAAAAAGGCAGGAAGAGAGGTTGTGATGTACTTTACTCCTGGTTACCTCTTTTGCATTTCAAATAAAGTGTGCCTGTTTTAGTCTAGCTCAGACTACTGCAGGAAAAAGTGTCATTATAAGGATAAAATGTCAACCCAGAAGATTGATTCCCATTCAGACCAAGTTCTGTTGTTGTGTTATTAGGCAGAACACATTACCTACATTGCCCAGTGTGTGAGTGTGAGTGATTGGTAGTCAGAGAATCCGCTGACACGGATTGACAGCCTTACTTCTGTAAGTCTACCCCAGGGCAGTTGTGGCTGCATTGGCCCACCACCACCAAGAATGGAGTGAATGAATAATGTCAACAGTGTTGTTGATGGGCTTAGATACGTTTGTAAAGCACATTACAATTATTATATCCCCCTTGAGAAAAGTTAAAGTAAAGCTTTATCACAGTGTGACTCAAACATGTCTTATGTTTAGTCTTTAGTCTCATTTAGTGTCCTTCAGTGTGGCGCACAACCGAGGTTACTAATGTCCCTTTATATGGAGGCATTCCCTGCCTGGATAGTGGGGCCTGCGACCAGTGGCCCACTAATATGGATTTATTTTGGTCCACCGGAACAAAACTTTTTCTATCTCAATGGTAATAAAGATATTCTGCTTAAAGCTGCACTTACACCTATATTTTAATGGACTACCTGTAAAAACTTTCACTACGCCCCAGTTCAAGGCAACAATTGTATTAGTTCTTTAGGGAGAAATAAGCAAAAATACAATATGCTATTATTTACAATAACAATTTAATACTTAAAGTATTGTATTGCATAATTAACTAATTATCACGTTTCCAGTTTGCAGATTCTTTCAACTTCAATCCACACAAATGGCTTTTAGTCAACTTTGACTGCTCCACAATGTGGTAGGAAAGACCTCCTTTTTTATTCCACTTTTCCAATGTTGTGTTTCTGATTGACTAAGAAGGAAACACTGTTTGGCTATTCTGATCTTTGTGAGTCTATTTCTGCTGTGCCAGAGTGTTATCTGTAAAATGAGCAGAAGGGCTTCGTCCATCAACATCTAGTGTTTGCAGTTTAAAACAAAAAAATCTGCCTCATCTGTCAGCAGCTAAACAATAAAACAGAAACAAAGGTTCTTCCTTATTATCAGATGAGAAGGAGAAATGATTTAACACAATGTCCATGATCTATTTATAGTCCATGACAGGTTAAGAAAATAAATACATTACACTGCTCATACACAAATACTACTACCAGACAGCAATAATTTCCTTTGATTTTAGATTTTAGTGTTTTAGTCCCCATCACACATGTTAAACTTGTTATGTTTAATACATGACTAAATAAATGGGCTGAACTCATTTGTGTTATGGCTTGTTTCCCACAGGGTGAAGAAAAGAGCAGACCTCATTGGAGCATTTAAGATGGAGCCATTCTACCTCAAACATGACAACCAGGAGTCAGGTGAACTTACACTTCAATAAACTAGTGAACTCTGCATACATGAATATGCATTCCTACTCTGGCAGTGCTTGGTGTGTGTCAACCAGATTATAAATGCATTAATCCTTCCCAACTTGATGTTAAGCTGATTTGCAGTATTTGTGACCTAATTTAATTAACATAAGTATTAGTATACATACTGTGGGCACTGGACAAGCTGCACTATACCCTTTTTTCCATTGGAGCGTGTTGATGCTCCTTTCTTGCAGATGTGTGAGCTGCACCGTCATTTACGTGATGGACAGACGGACGAACACAATTAGCAGCCTCCCACCACTCAAACACCTTTTAACAGCCCTGTTCATACACTGCACTGTTCAATCTAATTAGTGGTTATTAGCGGCAGCAAACAGGGCTCTCCATTCTCCACAGATGAGCTAGCTGAAGCCGTGGGATTGTGTCAGACAAAGGGCTTGTGCGGACTGTCAGTGATCACAGAGATACCAAGTGGGCAGGGAATGACAGGGCCACCTGGATGAGGATATTACAACAATACAACCTTATTTCAATTAATTCTTGAGAATTTGTCAAATCACTCAGGGGGATTTAGCCTTCACATTTGAGTTCTTGGCTGTGAATGAGGATGTGAACATTTACTGTATTTTGATTAACCTTGATTGCATCTACTTTCTAACCATTTTTGTTGCTATTTTTAACAGGACTGGTCACAGATTATCGGGTAAGATGATTTTAACCTGACACTAAAAATAAAATGTTTGTGTTCTTTCAAGCATGAGTAATCAAGTGTAAATTGTCTTTAAGGGCACATTTACATTTGCACAATCACCACATGAAAACTAGGACTAAAACAGGACTAAACCCGAACCTAACCCCGGACTAGATCAGGACAAAACCAGGACTAGGACAGGACTAAACCCAGTCAACATCAGGACTAAAATTGGCTCAATTTGCGGGCAAATAACAACAAATGTGACTTGATGTGTCTTCTTTTATCTAAAGCACTGGCAGATTCCACTTGGAAGAAGATTTCGCTCTTTGAAACTCTGGTTTGTCTTTCGTATGTTTGGGATAAAACAATTGCAGGCTCATATACGCAAGGTAAGCAACAACAGAGCACAGAGCATATCCGAAAATACAATATAACTAACATTTTAGAGACCAGTAAAGAGTGAAAGAGTTGAGATGAGTAACGTTCTTTGCAATTTCCCCCATCTATTTTATCTGGCTTTTTGTTTGTACAAAGGCCAAGTCATGATTAAAAATAATTGTTTATTTGACACAAAGTACATCTTCCGTATTTACTTACAGTGTTTATCTGTCACAATGATCAAAGTCTAGGCTACTGGAGTTAAATTAAACAATCCCTCTGTGCTATAAAAACATGGATGCAAGTCATAAACCTATGTAGTTATCTTTTTAGTGACTCCTAAAATCTTCCCTCCCTCCAAAGTTCATCATCAAATGACATTCACAAACACACAACATCCACCTCAACCTCCTCACTCTTTATTCTCGCCATGAGGCTGTCAATTCCTGTTTATCTTCCTTTTCTGGCCCTCCGGCCGGCCCTGTCAATCAAATCAGTCTGTTTTCTGTTTATTTTCAATTTGAAATCAAGCAGAAGTAAAAATGATCCCTGCAGGCATAACCATAATGCACTGCTCCAGTGTATGCCTGCATTGCTAGAATATATGCACAAAGACATTTTCCCTTATGGGTGCATATTTTTTTCTACACAAATGTGATGTAATTTCAGATCATATGTATACATTAGGACTGAATCAATAAGAAAATAAACAAGCCGCTAGGGGTTTAAAGGCTTGTAAAAGCTCTGGGCGAGTGAGTTGTTGGCGGAGAATGAGGAAGCGCTGAGTTGGTCAATCTGGCAGGAAATGTGGGTTTTTTTGTGGGATTATTGGACAAAGCAGTAAACAGTCTGGATGGGACTCACATGGTCTAATGCAGGGGTTCTTAACCTTTTTTACCTTGAGGCCCGACTTTTTCTGTCTAAAGTAACTCGAGGCCCAATCTCATATTAAATGTATTATATTTTAGTGATTGTGCGGCCCTCAAGGAGACTTTGGGCCCCGGCCCTATGGTTAAGAATTACTGGTCTAATGAAAACTTTCAAAATGTGAAAATAGTGTGCCATTCCTACAATTCTTCTTCATACAAAAAAGCGCATATTCCTCTTTATATTTTTCTGTGACTTTTAGTTGGGGTCACAGAGTAAATGTATTTTATTTTCATTTTTAATGGGGATTTTAAAAGGAGAGAATGTCAGTGCTTATGGAGTCTAACAGTATTAGCTGAATCACACTGACCTCTTGTGGAAATTGAAGGTTGTTACATGCAATATTGCAGTTGAATGCGAATTAATGAGTCTTGGTAGAAAAACATGCACAAGCGTTGTCAAATTATGTATTTTGTTTTTCCTTTTTGTAGCAAGTAGCTTTGGCCAAAGAGTTTGAGAGTCTTGTCCGAGCTGACAAGAGGTTTGAGATTTGCGCTGAGGTGGTGCTGGGCCTGGTCTGTTTCAGGATCAAGGTAAGACTTTACACTGTTACGGGATTATGCTTTTTGTCTCAGTTCTATTGGACAATCTACAGTGTGGAACATTTGTCTGTTTGCTTTGTGTAGGGTTCCAATGAGCTGAACCAGACTTTGTTAAAGCGTATCACGAAGAGCCGAGAGATCCACCTGGTGCCTTGTCAACTGTCAGGACGGTTTGTGCTTCGCTTCTGCGTCTGCGCCCGCAATACTGAGTCTCACCACGTGCACAAAGCATGGCAGCACATCACGCAGCTCACGTTTGAACTGCTGCAGGAGCAGATCAACTGAACCAGCAGGACAAGGGAAGATTCTGACTTGAATTAGACTCAGTGGCAGAACAAAAATATAATGCTTTAAACTCTTTATGGGTATATTGTCTTAAGTCTCATCTTGTTATGTCTTTAAACTCTTAGAGAGCCTCCATGGTGCACTGCACTGTGATGGCAGGGTGTTGTAGGTAATATGGGTGTGTGTATGTATGCTACTTTTGACTGTGTTTGTAAACTGGTCAAGAAAAAAAAAAAGAAAAAAAAAAAGACCAAGAAAATCTTCCACATGACCAAAATAAAACAAGTGCATTATTTATTTATAACTTATTTATGGAGAGTCAGTATATATATTTAAAAAACAAACAAACAGAGGATATACAGTATATTGTCTTATGTTCACCGAGAATGTAGTACCTACTACTCTGTGTCTGTACATGAGGGACTTTATCATTTTATTAATTTATAAATTGTGGTCTTTTGAGGATTTGGTGCTGTTTAGTCATTTCAAAGTTCTGGCCTTAATGGTAACATTTTAGATCAAATGTTTACAACGAAAAATGTCTAAACATAAAAAAAACAACAACATAAAATTATGAAAATGATATAAATCATACTTAATATGTTTTTCTGAGCAGTACTTCATGAACTCTTCCCTTGTGATTGTGTAATAACATGCTGGTTTGCTGTTTGTGATTTGTCATTATTTTCTAATAAATGAAGCTATGATTGATTTAAAGAAAATCTTTATCAAGTGTGTAGTTTCTATGTGAAACAAAAAGGGGGAAAAAAATCCAAAGCTGTTCCTATTTTTTGTTTAGGATCCCATCTCCAAAACACACGATTGCTGTGATTGCTAGGTCCCTATTTTTTCACTTAGCTTTGGGGGCCTCCTAGTGGTGGGTGATGTGGGGCCATGTGCAAGGAATAACAGAAGAGGCAGCGCAGTTTCTCAAACATGCAGAGTCTGCTTATCGCTGTTTACCAATCGGCATTAACTCTCACTTTGACAAATGTTTGCATTGTTCGTTGCTTATCACTTAGACAGCAGTGTTCTTGAACTAAAAGCTAACAATACATCTGATATTTACTATGTTCCTCTCCTTTGAGTTGTAGGTTCAAAAGCTAAGCTGGCTTCAGTCTGTAAACAGGAGGAAACTGTCCACTGTCATTTGTGTGCTGAAAGGTCACCCAGTCAGTCTGCATAATAGTCAGTCAGAGGGATTAGGCACAAGGGACATAAATGGCAGTTACTTATGTAACTTTAGTTCTATGAGTATGTGCGTAGCCCTCTACGGGCTTCGCTATTGGCTATCACTCGAGGCAGCGCCTCGCGCCTGAAAGATAAAACAATGTACCGCTCCAATCACCTTGGTCCCGTTCGCGCCACTGGGCCTATATAAGGCCACTCTACCCGCACATCACCCTCCTTGAACTCAGCATCAAGAAGAGGACAGGCCTGCTGGGCATGCAGGTAGAGGGCTACGCACATACTCATAGAACTAAAGTTACATAAGTAACTGACATTTCTATGTCGTATGTGCTACGCCCTCTACGGGCTTCGCTATTGGCATAACCTAGGCGAAGGACGTAGGGAAAAATGTACTCCCAGCAGGCGTGGCATCGCGTGATTGGAGCGCGCTCATAATCCTCACCCATCTAACGAAGGGGCGTCAACGGGCGAAGACAACAGAGCGAAGTGAGAGAAACCCCTCCATCAGCGCCCCTCCAAGGCGCGTGGGTGTTTCCCAGGGTACAACGACGAAGTCACAAGGGCCGCCTCTCCCAAGAGCGCCCACAGCAACTGCAACAAGGAGTGTGCCCGGCCGCCTCTCCCAAGAGCGCCGGCACAACTAACGGAAAACAAAAGGGGGTGCGCAAGCCGCCTCTCCCAAGAGCGCCAGCACCCATCATCCGGAGCCACTCGGGGCCAAGGCCGCCTCTCCCAAGAGCGCCTGCACCCGAATGAAGATGAAACTGACAACTGACCTGGTCAGATCACTCCCTCTCCCGAAGCACCATAAGGTGAAGATAGAAGAGCATTTAAACGCGCCTGTTGCCCAGAACCGAATGGGCAACTGACTGCGTGGCGACATTCAGTAAATACGACTGAACAAACGTCGACGAGGATGACCAGGAGGCCGCCAAGCAAATGTCCTCAACAGCCACCCCCCTGTGCATGGCCGTAGAGGCTGCCACCCCGCGAGTGGAGTGGGCCCTGACGGCGGCCGGTGGGGGACGTCCCTGACTCTCGTACGCTAAACGAATAGCATGGCACAACCAGTGGGCCAAGCGCTGAGCGGAGATCGCAGCACCCCGATGTCTGGCCCCAAACCCCACAAACAGCTGATCAGACTGCCTGAAAAGCGCCGTGCGGTCCAGGTAACAGCGTAGTGCCCTGATCGGGCACGATAAATGACTACGCTCATCTTCCTCCGAGGAGTGTGGAGGGGGACAGAGCGGTCTCAGCCTAATAACCCTGGACCTGAAGGAAGAGGTAATGACCTTAGGTCGGAAGGCAGGGTTAGGCCACAATTCCACCAATCCACCATCACTACTGAAGGACAGGCAAGACGGATGAACTGAGAGTGCGCACAAGTCACCTGACCTCTTGGCCGAAGCCAGAGCCAAGAGGAGTGCAGTCTTATAAGACAGGCAGGCGATCTCAGCTCGATCCAAGGGTTCGAATGGCGGACCTGAGAGGCCATCCAGTACCACCTGTAACTCCCAGATGGGGGTAGAACGTCGCAGGGGGGGTCTCAATCTGAGAGCACCCCGCAAAAACCGTTTCACCAGGGGATGGCTACGGGCAGTGAAATTCCCAAATCCGGCGTGCCCAGACGCAATGGCTGCCGCAAAGACTCCAAGGGTCGAGGCAGCCCGTCCTTTATCCAGGAGGCCCTGGAGGAAATCCAGCACTCCGTGAACCGTGCAGGAAGAGGCGTCCAAGGCCCTCTCCGTGCACCATGAAGCGAAGAGCTGCCAGCGTACGCTATACGCCCTCACCGTGGAAGGTGCTCGGGCACCTTGGATGGTAGCCCCCCCGGGAGGGGGACGGCCAAGGCCTAGTAGCCTTCCCCTTTCAGCCTCCAAACCATAAGCCTGCGCCCTAGGACCGGGCGCGAGCGCAGGGCTCCCCCGGCCTGAAGCAGTGCGTCGAGGCGGTCTGGGAGAGGCCATGGTCTCCCCCTCGTCAGCCCCACGAGTTCCGGGTACCACCTGGCACTCGTACTGTCCGGAGCTACCACCAGGATGGACAGGCCCTCCAGCCTCACTCTGTGCAGTAACGGAGGTATGAGGTGGAGGGGAGGGAACGCATACAGTAGACCCGTGGGCCACTGTCTGTGAGCCAGTGCGTCTACGCCTAGCGGCGGGTTGTCTCCCGACCTGAGCGAGAACCACAGTGGGCACTGTGCGTTTCCGGCACTGGCGAAAAGGTCGGCTACGGTTGTCGGCGGCGCCATACCTCTGTCGCGATCTCCGGGGCCAGACTCCACTGCGTCGCGAGAGGCCCCCTGGACATTCTGTCCGCCCCCACGTTGAGCGTACCGGGGATGTGTCGGGCCTTCAGGGAGGAGAGATGGGCGCTCGCCCATAGGAGGATCTCCGCTGCACCCCTGTCTGTTCAGGTAGGCCACCACTGAGGTGTTGTCCGAACGAACCAGGACATGGTGACCCTCGAGCTGCGAGGAGAAGTACAGGAGTACCCTCCTCACTGCCTCCATCTCCAGGAGGTTGATGTGTGACAGTGGTGTGGTCCATGGGCCGCCCACAGAGCACCGGCCTAGCACCCCGCCCCACCCGGCCAGGGAGGCGTCTGTGAACACCTCCGTGTAATGAGGTACACACCCCATCCGGACACCCCGCAGCAGGTGACCTGGTGACATCCAGAACTCGATGTCCCTCCGTGCAGACAGCGGCACTGCCAGCACTTTCCGCCTGTCCCGCACTGGGTGAAGCCTGAGGCGGGAGAACCACCGTTGGAGGCCCCTCATGTGGAGGAGACCCAGGTGGACCACCGGGTGGGCCGCAGCCATCAGTCCCAGGAGGGATTGGATCTGAAGAGACTGAGCCTGTGGTCTGTCCAGGACAGCCCGTCCCTTCCTCAAGAGCGCTGACTGCCTCTCTAGGGAGAGAGAGGCACGCATGCTCCTGGAGTCCAGCAGCAGGCCCAGGTACTTCATCTGCTGCGATGGGTGTAGTGAGCTCTTGTCCCGGTTCACTACAAACCCCAGCCTGGAGATGTGCTCCAGCACCATCTCCGTGTGAGCCTGCGCTTCCTGAGGGGAAGAAGCCAGGATAAGCCAATCGTCGATGTAGGTCAGAACCCTGACACCCTGACGACGAATTGGGTCCAACGCAGCCTCCACACATTTGGAGAAAGTGCGCGGGGCCAGGGAATAGCCAAACGGGAGGCGGCAGTACTCGTAACATTTCTCCCCGACTGCAAAGCGCAGAAACTTCCTGTGTTCCCGCACGATAGGCACATGGAAGTAAGCATCCGTCAGATCCACTGACGTCCAGTCCCCGGGCCTGACGCACTCTAGCAGGTGTTTGGTCGTCAGCATGCGGAATGGCCTCTTCACTATGTGATTGTTGAGGACGCGAAGATCCAAAATGGGTCGAGCGCCCCCGCACTTCTTGGGGACCAAGAAATACGGGGAACAAAATCCTTTCTGTGACTTCCAAGGTTCCACCTCTACTATCGCTCCGCGTCGCAGTAGAGAGGAGATCTCTTCCTGGAGAGCCGCAGCCCCTGCCGGATCGCGCAGCCTCGTCCTGAAAATGCCGTTGAAAGGCGGCGGTTTCCGGGAAAATTGCAGCGCGTACCCCCTCCTTATCGTTCTGTCCAACCAGGGGGACAGGGGGAGCCCCAGGCTCCTCCAAGCCCGATAAAACCCCGTGAGAGGCTGCACCGTGGAACTGGGGAACAGAGAAGGTACGGGCCCGCCCACTGGTCCTGTCAGTGGGGGGCCCCTCACGAAAGGGCGCAACAGCTTCTGTCATGGAGAGTCGTGACAGTGGCTCCGTGCTCCGTGATGCCGTAGTCACATTGCAGACACTCGTAGTGCACATCTGCACCGGGTCAGTCTCGTCCAATCTGCGCCTCTTTATTGCCCCTGCGTAGGCTAGAGCAGTGGTTCTTAAACTAGGGGTCGCGACCCCAAGTGGGGTCGCGGAAAACTTTTGTGGGGTCGCCAAATTTTTTCCAGTCGTGAATTAACGCGCTATTTTGTGAGGTGAAACTATGAAAAAAAATATATATATACAAATTCAGAGCTGCTGTTTTCGCATTCCTAGGCGCTGTGCGCCGCTTAGAGCTTAAATTCTTGTCCCGAGCCGAGCCGGCCCGAAACCGACCCGTCCGCCCTGCTGTCGGGCTGAGTCGGGCTCGGCCGAAGAAAGCGCGCACGTCCGTAACATGCGCTCCACGGTGAAAGAGCGCGATGTGCAGCCAGTGCTGTGTTCTTTTCCTCCTCATCCTCGAATAGAGGGGTCAAGCCACCTGACTGAAAGAGCGCGGCTCTACACGGAGCTGAGGAGAGAGAAAAAGAGAGCGCAACAGAGGAGAGAGAGAGCAGGAGAAGAGAGAGAGTTAGCGCGGAGTGGAGGAAAAAGAACAGGAGGAGAGAGCACGGATGCCTTCCCAAAAAGCTGAAGAAAGGAGCGAGGGAGAGAGCTCATGTGGGCCGGCGTCAGCGGAGGAACAGGCCCGTCTGGGACAGGAGGCGTCCCGTTGGTGCAGGTAGAACACTATACACTTGAAGCCCTGTCAGGCGCTTATTCTGCCAATCTGCGGTCCGTGAGCGGGGCTCGCGCGGTCCGTGAGCGGGGCTCGTGCGGTTCGTGAGCTCCGTGAACTGGACTCGTGCGGTCCGTGAGCGGGGCTCCTGCGGTCCGTGAGCGGGGCTCCTGCGGTCCGTGAGCGGGGCTCGTGCGGTCAGAGCGGGGCTCGTGCGGTCAGAGCGGGGCTCGTGCGGTCAGAGCGGGGCTCGTGCGCTCCGTGAACGGCGCGGTTCGTCATTCAAACCCGCTTCAGCGCTTCAGGTCTTCCGCTCCTCACAGCGCCTTTTGCGTGCAGTTTCACTCAGATGATGGAGAAAAGTCCCACCTGAGGCTGGGCCTCATGGCTCCTGTCGGTCCACGCCTTTTACTCTCTCTCTTCACAAAATCACAGAGGGCTCTGGCTCACTGCCTTGACGAGAAGCGCTCGACCTCTAACTCATCCTAACTTACTCGTCCTAACTAACTTGTGCTAACTAACTTGTCCCAGACAAGGACCGAGATGTGTCCAATACTAACTTTCTCTATAACCTGCGCAGCCTGACCTGCACCTCCAGTTTTATTTACATTTCTAAGCATATTATTTCATGTACAATTTTAAGTGTTTTAGTTTATATACATTGTAAGTGTATAGTTGACATTGGAATCTGTCAGATATAAGGCCATCAGTGAAGTGCAAGTGAAAGTTAGTTTTACTGCTGTACAGTGAGGTAAAGAAAATAAAATCCCACAGTACTTTTTTTGTAGGGCATTTGACCCAGTGACCCCTGTATTTTATAGACATAAATACAACATTATTTAGTCTATTATTTAATGTCATAATTATTCAGTGTTTATTTGTTCACTTTGTTCGCTTTGTTCCACTTCTTGTGAATTAAATTCTTGTAGTTCTTACATTGCGAGCTGGTTTTTAGTTGATTTAGTTTGACGGAATGACAAAAACCTTTTGAGGGAGTGTCAATAACTATAGGTCTGCCCAAAATCGGCGTGGGAGTAATGTGGGGTCGCCAGACCTCACAAGATTTTTTTGTGGGGTCCCCAGACAAAAAGTTTAAGAACCACTGGGCTAGAGGACCAGAGCACCACGGTGTGTGTGTCCGGCTGTGCGGGGGCCGGCGCCGCTCCGGGACAAAATTGTGTGGAACGGGCGGCCACAGTGGGTCGCTGTCTCTCCACAATCCGTGTGGAGGCAAGCGCCGCTCCAGCACCGCGATGTGTGGGGCGGGGAACAGGGGGGGACAGCACCCCGTTCACCGACACAGCGTCGTGTGAGGGGGGTATTACGCGAGCCGGTAACTGTATCCGCCTCCGTGGGCCAGAGCGAGTGCGGGACACAGGTTTGACTGTGGTCCGAGTCACGCGTGCCTCATGGCCCACACGCCGGCGACCGCTCTCAATCACGTTCGCTGTGTTCGCCGGTCGGATTACGTCAGCAGTAGATCTGACCCTGGGCTCACTCACGTCCGCCGTACTGCGGCGCGGCGGGAAAGCTGCTCGTACAGTGAAAACTGCAGAGGGACCGGCGACAGCCGGGTTCTGGCTCGACCGGAGCTCACCACCGTTAGCCGCTTTGCTAGGCGGAGAGGAGGAAGCAGGCGAAATCGACTGAGCACGGACAGAAGACGCTCTCAATGCGTCTGAGCCGTGACGTGGCAGAGAAGTGCGCTCTTTCACCAAGTAACGGGCCGCAGCTCGGCCTTTATTAACAAAAGCGCGTCCCCCCCCTCCCCTCGGAGCAGCAGAAGTCGGGCGACGATCGGTTCTCGCCTCTCTCTCTCTTCTGCGCTGCGGTGCCGGGGTCCCGGCGAAAGCAGAGCGCGCTGGAGCCGGAGCAGAGGGCGCGCGCCGTCGGGGAGAGAGACCTCTCCTTCCCCGGTCATGGTCGCGCCGGCGCGGGGCATGTTGGGGGCGCTGGGGGCGAAGGTGGGGGCCCAGCTGAGCGGACGCCTTGGCGGCGGAGTCCAGACGCTCCACCATGGTTTGGATATCCGGACCAAAGAGCGACGACGTGGACAGTGGGAGGTTGAGGAGCTGTCGTTTCTCCCGGTCCTTGAGGGAGGACAGACCCAACCACAGGTGTCTGCAACCCACCTGTGCGGCGCACATGGCCCGGCCGCCGTCAATAGCGAAGGCCTGGGACATCCGGAGGAATGAGGCCATGGTGGTCCGCACCTCAGTCAGTTCCTCTGGTGATGGATCTGTGCGGTCTAGCATCTCCGACATGGAGCCCGCCAGGAAAGCCATGTTGCTAGCAAGTGCCACCACCTGAGCGGCATTTGCGTAGCAGCGGTCAAACATGGCCATCGTCAACCTATCCCTCTCAGCAGGAAGAGACGGTTTCCCGCTCGGCCAAAGAGAAGACGAAGGAAGGAGGGCCAGTCTGACACCGTCCTCAATGGGCGGTACACCAGACTCCCAGTTCCAATCCTGGATGTTACAGTACGGTCTGTACCCCAGTGCTGGTTGTCTCGCGGTGAGCGGCTGGTCCCAGTCACGCTTGGCATAGTGCATGATGGGCGCCATCGGGGGGCAGAGCACAGCAGTGCGAGGCCGGGGACGAGCACGGGACCCGAGCCCGTCCGTGAAGTCCACCGTGGGGGCCGCCGGTTGCGGGGGGAGCGGCACGCTCATACGATTAGCAGCTGCAGTGAAGAGCGTGGGCAGTTGATCAAGCGGGTACCGGGAAGCGGTCCGGTCTCCCTCCGAGAAGATGGAGGCCGCGTCTTCTTCATAGAGCCTGCGGTCATCTTCCTCGTCATAGTCCGCCCAGTCCTTCCTGGTGGAGGCAGCCACTGGGTGGGAACGGGCTGGCGGTGGCTCGGGTCCAGACGCCACCGGTGACGGCGGTTCCCGCCCAAGCATCCCCGGGTCCTGACCGGGATGCTCAGGGGAAACCGGGTCCATGAAGCCGCGGCGCCGCTCTCGCTCCTCCCTGGGGAGTGAGAGGCAGGCGGGGCAGGTGGCTTCTTCTGCCGAGTGATGCCAGCCGAGGCAGAGGAAGCAGAAGTCATGACGGTCCTCGGCGAGGAGAAAGGAGGAGCACCCGCCGCACCTACGGAGCTCGACACCGGAGGGTGACGCCATCTCGAGCGGTAAGAGCGGCGAGTCCGTCTTGAATAGCTGTAGAAAGAATTTCGTTCTGAAAAGAACGTGCTCAGAAGTTTTCTCTCAGGCGCTGAGTGAAAAGGAGGGTGATGTGCGGGTAGAGTGGCCTTATATAGGCCCAGTGGCGCGAACGGGACCAAGGTGATTGGAGCGGTACATTGTTTTATCTTTCAGGCGCGAGGCGCTGCCTCGAGTGATAGCCAATAGCGAAGCCCGTAGAGGGCGTAGCACATACGACATAGAACATGCTTTTACAGGGGTCCTGTACTTGACACGCGTGACCCTTATAGATAAAAGACATGCTCTCTTTTCATGAGACACTCAGCGGTTAGCTAATTAATTGAAATGTCAGTTCTGAAATACACAGAGCAATTCGCAGGAAAAGTGACAAAATGTTGAAATGTTTTTTTTGTTGTTTTTTTGGTGTGTGTTTGATTTTTTTTAAAAAGTTAAAACATATGGGGGGAAATGTGTAAGCGAAATAAAACAAAAATGCAGAGAATAAACATAATTTCTTCACATCTGCTTGTCTCCATGGAGATACCTGGAAAGTGCCACTGTATGGCATTAAACCTCCATGGAGGCAACTAGATTACTACCATAATGCAGACACTCACAGAGAGAATGCATCAAGATAACAAAAAACGATGTAATAAATAAACTGTAATGCCATACAGTGGAACATTCCAGGCAAGACAAGGCTCTGGAGAGCTCTTGACTAGAAAAGTGGCACAGTGCACCTTTAAGCGTATTCAAACTGGTGTTATTAGTGTGCATGTTTCCAAGTACGCTTTCTCAACTGCACTTCCTCTACTTCCACACCAGATGTCACCATTAATCACTGAGGCTCCCGGGGCCTTGTGACAGTTTTCATCCAGTGCCACACAGCCCAAAATATGCCAGTGATACCGACACCAGCGGACACACTGTGAACACGTGTGACCTGCCCTTTGCATAACTGCGGCCTGGCCAAACGCTCTTCTAGTCTATATACTATAAAAAGATGCATCTAAATTTTAACACCTCAGTCTATCCACACTTTCTCCTGCTCCTTCACATAACTAACATTTGCTCAAGGTAAACAGAAGCTTCATTATAAAGACAATATCACATTATCAAAATGAGTATAGGCCACAATGTCTTGATTTAACAATAAAGATATACAATAGGTTGCAAAGCGTTATATTATAACTCTAATTTTTATCAAATGGTATGTAGGCCTGTCAGGACGACAAATTGCAAAATGTGATATATTGCAATAGAGAAATATCATCATGAAGAATAATATTGAAACAATCCAAAATCCAGGCATAGCAAAAAACAAAAACAAAAAAATTCTAAATAAATAAAATCATTAAAAAACATGAGCTGCAATGAACAAATAGTAGAATGAAACACTTATTTTAGCATCATATAGGTACTTAGTCAACCTTCTACAAGTCAAATCTTGTCATACTACAAGAAAATAACCAAAATAATAGATAAATAGTACTTATTGTGACACGCCTATTACTGTATATGACGTTTCTCTGGTCACAATAAAATAGAACGAGAGTTAAGACTAGACCGATAAATTGGGGTTGTGAATGGACTTATGGATTGGACCAATATTTTGTTCAGCCCTGCCCCACTACAAAATAGACAGACAAAATAGACAAAATGACAGCTCTCTTCAAATGCGTATTTAAATAGGGCTATTGATGAAAAAATATAATTACAATTGATACGGTTCTTTTTTAATAGCTGTTCTTTTTTATCCCAAGAAGTCAATAGCACAGACAGTAACAGAGTGTCTAGCAATTTCAGAGGTGGGAGAGAAATCGTGCTTTTCAGAGTACTTTTCTAGCAGCATACTTTTATTCCTACTTAAGTAATACTTGTATTGAAGTAACAGTCCTCTTACTGGAATAAAATATCTTGTTTCTCTTTCCACTGTGAATGACTCCACAAGTGACAAAAGCTTTATGTTGTCATTATGAAATTATTTGAACATTTCTTGCACCGCTGCCTCAGATATTATTTAGTTTTGGAAATAACAGATAGTATTAATTATCTTGTGTTTTGTCACTTCAAATTGTAAATCAGATATCACGTTCAGTCAGTTACCTTTCTTGGACTCTTACGTGAGTAAAAGTTTACCCAAATACTTTTTCACTCTGGCTTGAGTAATTTCTTGGACTACGACTTTGTACTCCTACGTTGTACTTCTACCACCACTGAGTCATTTCAAATCATATAATTTTGGGAGCATTAGGAAAATCTGCCCTATATTTCAATCCTAATTTTCAACCATCGCTTAATGTGGACTGTCACATTGACATCGGCATGAAAAAAACAGTTAATTTTAGTTCATTTTGTTGCGTAATATTTTTGCTATTACATTTCTCCAAACCACCCCTTAACATTTAACTCCAAGGGTATTACTGAAAGTGGTATTCAGGTTTCATAAAATAGAGAGACACAATAATGCTCCAAAGCGGAAAATAGGGGGTTGCTCGTTTTGTAAATGAAAATCATGCTACCATTTCATATTTTATTTAAGATCTTCTTTGAGCATGACTTTGTCATAAAACAGCTGAATAAATCCCATCGATGCTAAACCTGCATGTTTTAATCACGGCAGCTATGCATGAAAAAGTTATGCTGCCAGTGAAGCCACACCCCACTTTTCAAAAAATAACTCCTCCCCTTCCTGTGACCGGGAAAAACGTTTAACAGAAGAAGCTGCAGCAGCCATTTTTTCCTTCTCTTTGCTTTATTTTGGGACTTTCCGACTGGTTTAAGTTCGTTCCTGGAGTCCTCGTGATTTCTAAAGGTAAACTTGTTTTATTTGGTCCTAAGAATGCAACGTTACTACGTTAGAAAATTAAGCTGTTAGCATTTGTAAGTTGAGAACTATTGGAACAAACCAAGTCAAGGTTAATGTTAACTAAACAGGTGTAATGTTAGGTGCAACAGCTCCACCTGCTACTTTTAAGTGTACAAATCAACCTTTTGAGTGTTACTAAATTTGGTAACTTAGCTGTTATGTTTAATTCATTCATTAATTTAATTTTAGAATGTATTGTGCTAACTGGACATGGACTGGATTAAGGGTGCGCATAGCAGATCTCTGTTCATGTCATGATACTGTCATTACAGTGTGGTACACCAGCTGCTGACGCTGAGCTCCATCCACGACGAGAGACGACACCGCGCTCTGCACAGTCCAGAGGTAAAAGTTAACACTGTTCACCCAGTTCAGAAAGTTGCTTCTCTGTGTGCTAACCAAGCCTCCATTATGACTCTGGTGCTGGTGCGCTGTGTGGATTTTTGCCATCGCTCTCATGTTCGCCAAGAAATTACAACTCATAACCACAAGAAATAAAACACAAGAGTTTAGATACGCCACATGTGGTGGTGCCTCATCAATGATTGGACCACAGAGAACACGAGATAACGCAGACTGCTTCTCTATTATTGACAAAATTACTGTATCATTGTTAGATTTTTCTAACTTGGTTTATACAGTAATTACTATTCTATTCACCTTTATTGCAATTTAGAAAATTTTAACATTTACCATTTTTGTCTTTCCAGATAAATGCGGAGTTTAAAAAAATTACAGCCATCAAGAGGAGAGGACTCATGGGACAAAAACTGAAAAACCTCACAGATCTGATGACAGAGGTAAGATGAGAGAAAGAATTTTGGATACCTTCAAATTTGCTGTTGAGAGTCTTGAGTGGTCCCCACTTTTAACTGAGCCTGAAATCTACATAGATTAGTGATATATATTTTTTGTCCTTTCAAAGCTAATTTTGTTATTTATTGAGCAAAGGACATTTGGGAATATGGTATTTATGGTTATTTTTTAAAGGAGGTCCCTGTGGTGACAAATGTGTCTTTTGTTCCACATTTTGAACTGAGCACGTGAGATCAAAAAACACTGACGTTTTTAAATTTGAGTAGTTTCATAATGCTTTCCTGATAGTGACTTCAACACTGAGAGAAATTATCATCTTTCTTTTCATATACAGCTTTATATTTGTTGTCAAGAAATGTTTCTAATTAAGTCTTTACCACGTCACCAGAATAAAGAAGTAGACATTGGATGGAAGTTCCTTTTGAAAGGGTTATGCCTTTACCTTCATGAGGAGCCTCAAAGCATGTGCTGAGTATACTTGATGATGTTATGATAAATGTTAGATAAAAGTTCTCCCCAAGCTCTCAACAACACTTTGAATTCCCCAGTTCTGTGACGTTACAGGCAATGAATTGAAGCTTTCATGTGAATTTCATTGTGCCAATATAAATTTATAGAAATCAATTAAATAATTGTGGGTTTGAATCCCGGACCACCCCAACATCACACAATCTCTCTGGGTGGAGTCTGCATGTCCTCCCCGTGTTACCGTGGGTTCTCTGGCTCCTCCCACCGTCCAAAGACATGTGTAGGTTAATTGAGAACTCTAAATTGTCCATAGTGAATGAATGTGAGAGTGAATGGTTGTCTGTCCTTGTCTCTGTCTCTGTATTTGCTGCGACGAGTTGGCCACTGTCCAGGGTGTGCCCCGCCTAAGGCCCAAAGTCACTGGAATAGGCTCCAGTGACCCGCAACGGTAGAAAATGAATGAATTAAATAAACATATCAAGCACTAGGACCTCAAACACCCAACATCCGACTAAACACAGAGCAGAGCAGAGAGGCAGGCAGGGGCATTCAGGAGCCGACAGGTGCAATTCACCTGGGCAGATTAGCCAACTGCACTGCTTTCAGCTAATGGTATACAAAAGGCTCAGACATCAGTTTGTAATACACAATTCATTCAATTCTTTAAATTCAAAATCACCACATAATACTTGATGATATATTTTTTTGTAATGTAATAAAGTACTACATCGCATTGTTCCAAATAAAGTTGATATTTTGCTCATATACCTTTAAGTCCTACATTGAGTTTTGATGAGGTAGAGCAAGCATTTTAAAACTATGAGGTAAAAAGGTTTTTGAGGAATGTGTTTTCTTTCTAAAGAAATTCATGTTTTAAAGTCCTTTTTCAGGGAGGGCATGGACATACAAACGTAATAATTAATGATCTTTTGCCTTTTTTCTAGGGAAACGATGAAGTCCTCTTTGAGACATGTGGAAGATTGTACAGTGGGAGATTTCACCGTACGACAAAGTGAGGGTTAGAGGAGCCTGGACCAGGTCTGCACTGGGCGGAGGACCAGGTTGTCATAAAGTGGACATTGCTCTTCTATTTGATCTCTGCATTGAATATGGGCTTTCCACCACATGGACTTTGCACCAAACCGGAGGTACTTTTTTTGAGGTTCTTCAGAAAAGTGTTGATGGAACTTAATGGATCCACACGATCAAAAAAAAAAACTTAAATGCTGAAGAAGTGTTGAATAGAGCACTGGATTGTGACATCTCACCTAGAAGTGGGTCATATAATAAAATGTAGATAATATTATAAAAGGTGTTTTGAAGATGTGCACAATTTGAATACAGAGTATATTGTTGTGCAAATGCAACAAAAATAGCTGAATAAAAAAATGAAAAAAAATATTTTTTAACTTTTCAAATTAGAGGATAATGTGATATGCATTTTGAAAATTTGACAGACATTTTTTGATAATTAAACCTCAACTAATAAGTTTAAAGACGTCTTAACACAATGGTTGGATGAATGTCATTATCAGGAAAAAAAAAGTCTTCATTTTGTCAACCTGTTATATCTTTGACCTTGTTATACTTGTCTGCTGAGTTTGGTTTGTGTTTGCATGAATTTGAACACTTTTTATTGTTGACAAATGACATTTTTGTGTATTGCTGAATTTATATTTTTCAGAATAAATTAAGTAAAAACAAACATGTTGTAAATATTTGAGTTTAATGCAAAATGGTAACATAATTTTAATGGAGGTTTAGTTGTGAAAAAGTCATGCTTGAATGGCATATATTAACAACAATTTTAAACATATAAAAGTCATGCTCACATGGCATGCAATTCTATTCCCAGAGAGCATAAGTAAAATGTAAAGCAGTAGCAGTAACTTTTTTGAAAGTTGTGATCATTAAAAAGTCATGCTCACGTGGCATATATTAATATCCATTTTATTACTTAAATTTGTCTCTAAACAAAACATGACTTTATTGCTTGCAACCGCTTTCCATATCTTTTTTATGCAGAGCTAGTAACCTTTTTTTTTCAGTGTATGTGGCCTGACAGACTCAACTGTTGACCGCCCACATGACCAAATCCCTTCACTGTCCACCATTTGAGGTTATTGAGCTTCATGCTGGAACACACTTTTTCACTTGGGAGACATTAGCTGGGAAAACATTAGAGTTTAACAGCGATCAGCACATTAGGCAATCTGAAGTCATGACTACAGTATATGGCCCTACACTTCAAACATTGTCTTCTGCTAAAACTAATTATAGATATATTATACTAAGTGTTTCCTTCAATAATCAGATTGCACAATTAAAACCGCTACTTCACAGCTTGACTCTCATCTTCTTGCACGTCTCATCTAGATTGTTAGAGTGTAACTGAACTATATTGATGCATTTATGTGAAAAAAAAAAACCTGTCTACTTCACACAGTGCTCTGTTTAATTGGATTAGCCACTTCACACCAACTAAGATGACTTTGGCTTTCCAAGTAACACCAGATCTAAACCTGGACAGTACAGGGCCCAAATTTTGTCTATAAATGGTCTAAATTGAGAGTAAACCAGGTCTAAACGATAATATTTCTTAGAAGGATGAGAGGACCTATTACACAACAACAACAAAAATAAAAATACAGCCATTTCAATTCTATCAAGCAAGCAGCTCTAATACAAGCTTTGTGTTTTTGAATAAACAGAATTTGAATCTTAAAAATGAAAACAGCAAAACACTAAATGTTTTCTAGCCAAACCAAAGACGGCAAAAGTTGTAAAACTGAAGGCCAAATTGTAAAGCTGAGGAGTGTCTGGGGCTCTTTCTCTGAACTGAGAGTGCTTCTGTTCTAATTGATCTGGCCACAGCAGCGCCACTACATTTCCTCCCTGCTGCGGCTGGGACTCATCGGGGTGTTAGTGCCTTTAGAAAGCCCAGATTCACAGACGCATAGACAATTAGTGAGCAGCATTGGAAGCGGTCCAATAGTCCTGTAATGTGCAGTCTCGTACATGTGCTATGAGTGTTGTGTACAGAGAACAATCATTGATAAGAATCCTGCACTGTCTGGTCTGTTCTACATGGGAATTCTATTAATGGGATTTCAAAAGGCTATAAACATTTATGCTGGGGTAATACCAAATCAGTTGTTTGAATAAGCTCAATATGCGTCGTCAACAAAAAATGGATGACACAAACTGCAGGAACACTTAAAGGCTGGACTGACGAACATTTGACAAATATTGGACACAATGGGGTGTTTACTTTGATTGTATGTGCCTTTGTTTTTGTCTTTTACTGCGTTTTTCTGCTCTCTCTGGTCATGTTGTTCTTTGTGTTTTTTATGTTTAAAATCTGAGTATGAAAAAAAAACAACTCAACACCACTACGATAATAAAACAGTTGTTTTGATGACACTGTTAAATGTTCAAGACAAAATCATAGAAGTTTCTTTCATTTCACCATCTGATCTTATACTAGTTGGAATATAGATCAAGATCATGCCACTCAGAAACGTTTTTTGTTCTGTTAATGGGATTTTTTTTTACATGATCAAAACTTTTTCAAAAGATTATCTAGTTATCTAGATATAGATTTTTTTTTTGTCTCTTAACAACAACAATGGCAAATACACATGGTCAACTAGAACACTTAAAAAGTAGTTGGGATGGTGTATTGGACTATTTTGCGCCTCTGTACAAAGATAAATAAAGAGAGGTGGAGGCTGTGTATGGAACAATGCAAATACTTGTTAACTCAAACAGACAGTTAAAACACTTTGGTGACATAATTGCAAAATGTTAACGTTAAGTAAATAACCATGTATCCTGTTGCATCTGCACTGTCAGGTGCTGCATTTGAACTAACAATACCATACAGCACTTGGAAAGTCCAGAGCCGTGGAGCTCAAACAAGTCTGTTAAAGCAACTCAAACCAAAGACAATCTTGGGCAAGACAAGCAGCCCTGAACACTTAAATTTAATAATTAATATTGTATAAAACATATCCTATATCTTCTGACTTTTACAGTCTAATTTGGACAATATGCACTTGTTTAGGGACTGTTAAAGAACAAACTGTGCAGGAACAACATCAGTCTTTCTTAAAGCATGGTGACGCTTACAACCCCCAACAATTATCCTTTGAAACATGACCCTATTATTAAAGTTATCACCTTCAATTTTATCACTCATTTACTCCTGACAAATGTTGTGATTCGAAAGTCTATTATCACACTTGCCAGCAGCACACTTCTCCTCGACTCTAAACTTCATTGATTACATTAATTAGCATAATAATAACCAAACTCTTCTCACATCACTGACTCCTTCTAATAGGCAGAAGAAGCCCAAGATGCCACATTCTGCTTGAGGTGGGTGTGGTGTAAAATTGGGGTTTGTACATAAGCTCCTCCCCAGTCCCCCAGCACTCCCTCTCTGCTGCTGGGTTACAAGACTCCTGTGCATGTGGGCTGGTCATTCTTGACATCTCTCTCACTCACTACACACTTTTCAGTTCTATCTCTGAACTTTGCAAACGGACTCCACAGCAGGGGCACACAAACCAGCTCTGCAAGGTAAGAAACAGCGAGCATTGCTTGTTCGGACGTGCACTATAATTTCATTTTTCCTATCTTTTGTTTTTGCACAGTTATTATTTCATGCAATGACTCATAGAGTCTGTTAGTGCTGCAATGCCACACTGTACTGTACCTGTGCAGGGCCAGTCTCTACATGCACAGATCACTGTGTGCAGACAAGTAGGGTGGTGTTTATAGTGACAGTTATGACAATGCTCCAGTTCCATAATATCACTGACTTAACCATTTAATGCAGTGTCACATTACGATATAGTGCATTGCCCAGTGATTGATTTACAAAAGGCACTTTGTGTATTTTTATCTTTTGTTGCTTCTTCCAAGCTATTTGAATGGAAATTATTTCCCCAGGTTTGATATGCTAAAGGAACAGGCACACCAGGAGGCAGACAAATGGCTTTGGCAGTCCCAAAGCTGAATGAGAAGATGTTCAGTGTAACTGTAAAACTAGTCGATAACTTTTAATTACTTGACATCAGTCTATGTATACGATGAAGCCATACGTTTATTTTATTAATCTGACTGCCAGTATAAAATATTTCATATTGTTAATATGTGTTTAATCTATCAATGAAAATATCTATAATGGGCAGTTTTAACTATGCAAAATACCAATAATTTTGCAACGGTATTAAATAATTACAAAAAGTCACCATTAGTTAATCTCATTCACATACATATTATAACTGATATACTATAAGACCTAAATATCCATGTTTTAGGTAAAAGATGGATCTTTAGGTAAAACTGAACTTGAATGATGTGTTTACATTTATGAAAACATTTTACATGATGCATTGCAAATAGACAGTCTACAGCTTCTGGCAAATGTGCCCTTATGAAGTCACTAAGAGCCAGCAGGACACAGTGACTTTAAAGACAGACCAGGAGCCACCAGTAAAGCCAGAGATCAATGGTCTTACAGAGCGCCACATGCCTTCTGAACTGTATTTACACTGGTTATGTGCTGTCCCCAAAAGGGCATGATAAGAAACCCAATGAAATTCAACTCCTCTATGTCTTAAATACAACAGTAAAGTTGTTTTCAGTTCAAAAACATCTGTGAGAGAGATACTTATTGACATGAGTATAATCACCGCTTGTCTGTCATCACCTGCCTGCTTGTTTTCAACAAAGTACCCATGACAACATCAAGTACATCATGTGTCCCAGACACTATTATTCCAGGGATTTATGTGGGTTTAAGATGAGCCTACCGATAATTAGAAAACTCAGAGTAAATGCAATGGAAAAAGGCGTTGCTTTCTGGATGTAATCCTTAAAATTACATCTGAAAATACCTGCAGACAAGACAAGTTAAGACGTTCAAACTGTTTCTATCACAAGACATCACTGTGAACAGAGTGAATCTTTATAAAACAAGAGAATATGAACCAAAAATGCATCAGATCATGTTAATCTGCAGTTCAAAGACACGCTTCACACATGCTCACTTTTCTGTGCACCAAAAGTGGAACCACATGGTTAAACAAGTGCATCTGTACACAATCGTTTGTCTTCATCAAAGCTAACATCAGGATTTTCACAGGAAACAGGAACCATCTGGGATATTATTTCTTCCATGTATGTTTGGATTGCAGTAACTGCTTACAGAATGAGTCTCAATCAAACTATAATATAAACATGGAACGTGTGGAAATGTGGATGTAATTTTAAATTTGATTTAAAAAAATATATGCTGGAGTTATTGCTTTTGAGCTGCCCATTATTTAAATGATAATAATTATTATTATTATGATTATATTTTTTCCTTTTTACAAATTTTCTCCTCAAGATATGATACTGACTGTCTCCTGACATGGCGATTTGGTAAAAAAAACCAAGAAAAATGTCCTTCCTGAAACAACAATTGGAGTTTTATAGGAGTGGCATAACTTGAGGTCATCTATGGATGGACATATAAGAACTAAACTAAACAGTTAAAATATAGATCCATAAACCTGAGCCTTTCTGTTTTGCTTTTAGTTTACCTATAATTATATTATTGCCCACTCTCTGCTTGTCTCCTGGTATTTTTCTAACATGAGTGCAAAGCTTTTAGGTAAAACCAAAGTGCTTACCTCATTTTCCATCAACAGGAAATGGCCTCTAAAGAGCCCACTGGTTACAAGTGTCGCATTGCTCTGGTGCTGCTTCTTCTTTTGGGCAGCATCGCGGCTCTGATCGCGGTTGCCGTCATCCAGGACAAATGGAAATTCGGTTCATACAGCATGGAGGTGAACATTCTTTTCATATGTACATTGTTGACACTATTTACAAACAGGGAGTGGTAGAGACAAGTGGGACAATTACATATGAAAAGCCCGCTCTACTGTTGTGATATTGAGTAAAGGAATGTGAGCACAGATGTTATCCAGATGCTTTTTAGTGACAAGGGGTCCACTTACGACTCATGTCCAATCAAGTGGTGCCCCAAATGTTATGTCATGTTTCCTGACTGCTAACTTGTGTCCCTTTTCTGTTATAGTATGGTATAGTGATAGATTCAGGCTCATCGCGCTCAAATATTTACCTGTATGAGTGGCCTGGAGAAAAGCAAAATGAAACAGGGATGGTGAAAGAAGTAATGAACTGTAGAGTCGCAGGTAAGTGATTGTAAATAATAAAAAATCTTTCAAACACTCTACTTCTCTTGTGTACTCACTTTATGGAGAGCATTGAGGTTTGACTGTGAACTTGTGCCGACAGGTGATGGCATCTCAGAGATGAAAGTTGATCCCGAGAAGGATGCAGCTTCATGGAGAGGTTTTAAAGCCTGCATGGTTAACATCACCAAAGCCATTCCTGAAGAAAAGCATAAAAAGACCCCTCTGTTTCTGGGAGCAACAGCTGGGATGAGATTGCTAGAGTAATACATTCTTACTGGTTGTTCTAATATGAAAAAAACCCAAGAGGTTTTTATTTATTGTGTACACAACATCTAAAATGTTTTGTTAATTCTTAAAGGAATAGCAATAAAACCAGGGCCATAGAAATCATGGAAAGTCTCAGAGAGTACCTGAAGACCCTGCCTTTTAATTTCCAAAACGCCTCTATCATCAGTGGACAAGAAGAAGGCCTGTACGGATGGATCACAGTCAACTACATCATGGAGAACTTTTTTGAGGTAGGATATTGCATTGCCCAAAGATCTCTACTTTTTTATATGTGACTAACACACATTTTGTTTTACAAATATGAAGTAAAGCAAACTACTTAAGTTAAAGTTTCATTCATCAGCTCATACAAGAGCGCTGCATTACATGACACACTCAACTAACAAAGTAACACTGAAGATGCTTGGAAACATTGCGTGTCATTATTATTTAACTCTACATAGAATAACACAGGGGCAGATATTGTAGCCTACCTGCAGTGTCGATTAGTTTTCTTGCCTTTATGGCGCGCATCATAGACAGATCACATGGAGTGACAGGCCTGGACAGGAAGGCCAACCGTGTCTTCTATGGAAACATTTTCAGATCAATGAAAACACAGCATGGTTTTCTTTGCCTAGTTAGTACATCAGTCACTATTGATATATGCCGAATTTTGGCTCAGGGATCTCAGGACGAAATGTGTCTGACCTGGACGAAAACATACAAGACATTTCTGATCACGTGTGGTGTGTGCCTAATTGATTCCAGTATTTTTGCAGAAAAATATGTGGAACAAATACGTGAGGCCTGAAGGAGGACAAACATTTGGATCCATGGATCTGGGCGGCGCCTCGACACAGATTGCCTTTGCAGTAACAGAGAACTTCACTGGGGAAGATTACCTGCGCGTCAAACTGTACGGCTACACGTACAACGTGTACACGCACAGCTTCCTCTGCTACGGCAAAAATGAGGCCGACAAGAAAATCTTGGATAAAATAATTCAGGTAAAATGATAATATGGTGTGTGGCTCCCTAGGGTTAAGATACATTTACTATTGGCTACAGTAGCCAGGCACTTGATTTGTAGGCAGTGCGCAGCCAAACTCCATTAATGCCTAATTGAGAATTGATTAGTGAACCATGTCCGCCCTGTGAATAAGCAACACAGTCAAGTGAAGTATGCATTATGTTATAAAGAGTATTGATTGCACATTGAATATTATGCATTTCTGTCCTTAAATATTGCACAAGCACGTAGTAACAACCCCGTGCATTAATAATGCACTGGTGCATGCTGTCTGTCTGGAGAGCTGAAGTCGGTTTTTACCTTGCGAGTAATCCCTGAACAAAAGGAAGTTAATTATAATTTTAAGACTGACAGTCAATAATTTGTTTTCAAATTGATCCTCTTATCATGAGTATATAGTGTTACTATATAACTCAAAGTAAGACTTTATTTGAAGTTGCTCAAAAACTGACAGAGGAGATGAAGAAGGTTTCTGCCTGGCTGAAAAACTCACACACTTTCCTCAATCTAAAGTTGACAAAACAGTCTTTTTCCCCCCTACAAATCGCCATAAAAATTGTCCTGAAATATTCATAGAAGGGCAGAAGATTGATAATGTCGATCAGATGAAATATCAGTGGTTATTTTGGGATGGAATTTATTTATAAAATACATCAAGAAGTTAACTAACACAATAAAATTCAACATAGCCAATTTCAGATACATCAGAAATTGCTCATCTAAATGCAATGATAGTTCAACATCTTCTTTACTGCATAACTAGTTGGACACAGGCCTGTAAATCTGTCCTGAGGCCTCTCGAATTATTATATAAAAGTTCTCTCAAGATCCATCATGACATGATTAGCTGTCTATATTATCACTGCCATATTCTTGTAAAACATAAACATTCTAAGTTTTGAAAACTTGATTATGTATAGAAATGTTTGTCTGCCGTACAAGATCATTCACAATACAGCTGCTCCTCTGCTTAAAAAGTTCATTTCTCTGAGCTCTGACACAACATCTCGAGCCACTCGGTCGACTGTGCTCGGCGAGTGAAGAATCCCTAACGCCAGACTACATTTGGAAATTCAGCTTATCTTGTGTGGCCGTCCACCCGTGGAATATGTTACCAACTGAGCTGAATTTTTTGCTTGACAAAAAAATGTCTCTGTTCAAATCAAACTTGCTCCCATAACGTGAACTGGTGTGTGTATGAGCTCTGGGCTGGTGATGTTCTGGGAAAGAATGAATGCTTTCATGTATTTGAGGGATAATGACTTTATGCTGTTGATAGAATTAGATGTGAATGATGTCACAGAACATTTCTGTTGTACTGGTCATTGTGGTGCCATTTCCTGGAATATTTTCTTTTTTATGAACTATACCATCAGCCTGTCGAGGGACTACAGGCGTAAATTAGCACAAGTGCTACAACCTGGTGTAATGCGTCTCTCCTGTTGTTAAGGCTAATGAATATTGTACACTGTCCCTGTGTCATTAAATAACTGAACCAAACCAAACAAGTTGGTGACTCTAAACGAAAGCTAGAATCATTGAGGAAATTATTGTTGGAAATGGTCTCTTTTTTGATAAGTGGCTATTGATAAACTGCTGTCTGTACTGCCTGTAGCTGCAACCGCACTGACCATCAGAAAAAGTTTGAAAATCATTTGAAATCTGTCTTGTTCTTCTGTTTTAGAAATCATCCAACTCGGATCTCATCCTAAACCCTTGCTACCCAAATGGTTTCAATATAACATGGAAAGCCTCAGACATTTATGACACAACATGCACAAAGATACCAGCGAAATACAACCTGAACCAGGAGTTTTTCATGGTGGGAGCGGGGGACTCGCAAGAATGTAAAAAGTTTGTCAGGATGATTTTTGACTTT
This sequence comes from Rhinogobius similis, assembly GCA_019453435.1. Taxonomy (NCBI): domain Eukaryota; kingdom Metazoa; phylum Chordata; class Actinopteri; order Gobiiformes; family Gobiidae; genus Rhinogobius; species Rhinogobius similis. Next base: position 20,353,756 of record CM033626.1, on the reverse strand, counting down.
GACACCTGCAGTGCAGACCGCTGCTCTTTCAATGGAGTGGAGCAGCCGCCGGTTGTCGGAGAATTCATGGTAACGATGAACGAAAGTCACGCACAGAAATGGTGTACGAAGACGTCATGATTTTTCTCTGTATTTTATCAGGCCTATGCTGGGTTCTTCTTCACAGCCAGAGCTATCGGTGATACTGAAGATCTTGACACTTTCAGTGCTGCAATAACAAAATTCTGCCACACGCCTTGGGCACAGGTCAATATTATTTTACAACAACATAATAGATTAGAAGAGAATACTAAAAAAAAACTTAAAAAAAACTAATGATAACTGAGATAACATCCCTGCATAAATAATTAAAACACTGCTCTGATAAGACTTCTCGTAAACATCTTCTCTTACAGATAGTTATTCTTGTTCTATTGGATTTTACTTATTTTTAGGAATTAGCAGACATTGCAAATGAAATATTCTTTTAACTTTATCTTTTCTGTGTCTTGCAGTTGAAGAAAGAAAAGACATCGATCTCTGATAAATATCTCAAGACTTACTGTTCTGCAGGTCACTATATCTTTTCCTTAATAAAAGAAGGATACAAGTTTGACAAAGACACCTGGTCAAACATACACTTTGAAAAGGAGGTAAGTTTCAACAAAACCAAATCTAGACCTGGCTATTATCGTTTTCTATTCTTTTTCTATGATTATCTTAAATGTGAACAACGAACAAAGTAATATTTGGTCAAAGAGTCTGTGCAAAATGATCTCAAAAGATATGTCTGTGGTGCAGCAAGTTTTGACATGAGTTTATGACAGTAGCAGGTTTGAGCAGAAATTTGGGCATATTCTTCCACATGCTTTTCAGACAGCATGCATCCACACAATCACTTCAGTCACTTTATTCAGTTATCACGGACATCTTAGCTTCGTCACAAACCTCAAATCACTTGCTCATCACTGTCTCCTTTATTCCTGGGTTGAATGGCCCTCTCTTTTTGACATTTATTAGCACATTTTTTGGTCTTCTTCCCTCATACTTACAGCCATTACACGGAAACTTACTTCTAGCCTTCAATCCCAGGACCACTTGTCAGTCTTTTTAATCTATTTTGTAAGACTTGGCTTGATTGAAAGTTAATGCAAAAATGTAAATAGATTTTAAAATATTAGATCCCTATGTGGTCAGGTTCTTGAAAAAGGAATCTAAACAAGTAATCCTGGTAATATAATTAATTATAATAATCATTATAATATGTAAGAGTAAGATATTTGTAGATAATATCACATTTGTTGTTTCAAAGGTATGAAAAATAAAAAAAATATTGAGTATAGTTTGTACAATATGAAAACTGTAAAAAAACAACAACAAAACAACAAAAAACACAACAACAGCAAAAATACAAATAGTTTAAAACAGAAAAAACAGAAACATGCAATTTCATTTTTATAAAGGAGCATTTCTGCATCCACAAGCATGTAATGCACATTTCTGACAAATTGCACAAATTCGATGAGGGCTGACTTGAGAATTTCCAAAAATATTGAACCATTCATTTTTATGAAAATTCCCTGTGCCAAAGTCATACGGAACAAAGCAATACAAAACAATCTCACCATGGACTCATTCACAGTTACATATTTAGCACACACGCATGGGAGCGGGACCACCCATCCCTCACATAGTAACTATTTGCATGCCAAAAGCTAAAGTGCGCCTGGTGTGGCAGCAGGACGCCCTGAGGACAGTGAGCAGATCAACAAAGAAGTTCCTTCTGCCTTGGGGGATTCCCTGTCTCTCACTCATGAATCACAAAGATAACTCCCCAGAGACTCTGTTGAAGCTGTTCCCAAAAGACACGACATTTAGCTTCAAACAAGGCGGGATTTCTCAGTTGAGGCTGCAATGATTCACTTTCCGATCCCCAACAGTAGAGTTAGTGTTAACAGCATGTCGTGTGAGTGACTGATAGGCCCTTTACAAAGTGCACTGCATTCTTTACTGCCAGAACTCATTTGTTCCTTAAGTTGCAACTGTACACAACTTGGTAAAGTTGGCAAATAATGTCGCAAAAAAGTCTCGAGTCTTAAGAAAATTGTAGTCAAAATTATGAACTATTAAAAAGCATTTGATTGTATAAGTAAATATTCTTCTGAAATGTAGATGACAAAACATAATTACATCTTTATAAATGTATATATATATATAAACAGAATATATACATTACATTTTATTTACTTTTATGAGATTTTAACATATAATAGTGTTCCCTCAGCATATTCACGGTTGTATTTTGAGTGAAAGATGAAACCTGACTTGACCATGTCCACTGTGCTTTACTTAAATGCAATTAAAATGTCTAGTTGCCATTTCTCTAAAGTAAAACCACATGATGAAATATACCACTTTAAAAATGCAGGGTCAGTTTTGAACAGGAAGTGAAACCAGTCATGTTAATGTCGCAGTTTAGCATGCACAAATTCAGTCAATGTCACGTTCTATGTATACTATAGTTTAATGTAAATAGTTTGTTAACACTGGAGGTTTCGTTGATAAAACAGATCGATTTTATTTTTCTTTCGTTCTGTTGAGATATTGTTTTTTTGTATTTAACAAGTTAATTTTTTTTGAACTTTCCGTGGGCATGAAGAAAAGTATGAATACTAAATACCAGAAAAAGCATACTATGTCTAGTTTAAGGAAACCAATTACACGAGAAACAGGAACATTATTTAGAATTTAATTTGTCCTAATAAAATTCTTAACCGTTCCATTTTCTTTCCCAGATAAAGAAGACAAGCATCGGGTGGAGTTTGGGCTTCATGTTAAGTCTGTCTAACATGATCCCGTCTGACGTGAAGGAAATCTACCCCATGACAAATCCTCTCTTTGCCGGACTTATTTTTCTATTCTCTGCCCTCACCATTATAACCCTTGTGATCGTCTTCATCTTCTGTGTGCGCACCTGCTACTGAGATCCTGTGAAGAAAAGGAATGAATGAAAAGAATTGGCGTGAATGCTGCTGTGGCATCTACCAAAAGCTCCAGATAACTTCACATTAGGACACCTCAGGGATGTTGATTGAAGGGATCTTTTTGAAATGAATTGGCATTATTCATAACAAAAGGTGGCGTAGATGTTTACAGGATGTGCACTTATTTAAAAGTGCTTTAGTGATAAAAACCTCCTTTGACTCCATTTTCTTTGGATGAATGAACGCACATGTGGACTCAGGGGAGCTCATTTGTCTGTTATGTTTGTGTACTGTTACTAATTACTGTATCTATTGTGTGCTTGGTACAAATAATAATACAGCATTCTTGGCATTGGGATCAACAAAGATTTACCAGTCAATGAAAAGTGCAGAGAGCTTTCTTTTAAATTGTTACAGCATGTATGCAGACTTGAGAGGACATATAGGCATCCATGTGTGTACTTTAACTTGAGCTTGTTACCAGTTTGAACATTCCACTATCTGAAGCAAAGACTAATAATGAAACATAATAAACATTTTTTTTTTACACAAAATGCCATAAACTCTTATAATCATATGCATGTGTATATATGAGATATGCTGTTGTGAATGGTAGACCAGCAGTAAGATGAACAAAAGTAGTGGTGAGTAGCTTCTCAATGTGAAAGTAGTTTCATTCTCTGTAGAAAAAAATAAAACAAAAGTGATCAGTGATCAGTGAAGTCTGAAGATCAGTGAAGTCTGGTCTTTCTCTAGAGATAATTTTTAGACATAAATTATAAAATATAAAATCTGGGGCTAAAAATAAAACAAAAACTCTGATCATTTGGACCTGTAAAGTCACTTCTCTAATCTAATACCTGACTTAACAGTGTCATCTAGTGGACAAACGCAGTACCTGTCGCATCCTGGATCCATGAATGCCAGATGTCTGAAACATTTTTATTGAAAGATTTGTCTAAAAAGAAAACAAAAATGAAACAAAATAGACATTTCAAACTACAGCAATATCCACTGGTTCTACAGACACTCTCAAAATCACAACTTGAAAGACATGGGAGGCATGTGACCAAGCAAATAAAAAAATAGCATCATCAAAGTTATTTCTGTTGCATCTTCTTTTACACACCTGTACAAAAATCTCATAAATACTACTCGCGTTTCCTCTCTACTTCACTCTTAGCTTTCAATAACTTATTTACCAATAGAAGTTTGTATCTTCCCAGTTTTGGTTGAATGACAGTTTACCTCCTTTACATCCTATAGCTTTCTGTCATTGGTGTATGATGAGTAGACGGGGCGAGGCAGGAGAGAAAACTCTATGAATTCATTTTTTTCAGCAAATATTTCTCTGAACAATCTTTTAAGGGCATGCACATAAAAACGTGCCCCCAACTAGGCGACTAACCCCAACACCAAAAACTTGTGTTAGCAGCTTACACAGAAGAACATTGACATAAAAGTAAACATCTTTGTGATTGGCTGAAATGATCTGAACAAAATGCCCTTTTTCTTTTGCAGAGAGATCCCTGCTCATATTTCAAATGGCTTATGTTGGTCCGCACAGCAGCCTAAAGCATCATTACATGAAATCACATTACATAACTCAATTAAGCTGTCATAATTAGGAACAGCATTTTAGTCAGTCCATTAAGCTTGAGATTTGGCTGCTTACAACTGTAAAACTAGACACCAATGAGAACGTTTTTTTTTTTAATATTCAGACAATACCAGCTTACATCTGATTGCATGAAAACATCTTGAGGCATTTGTATATTAAGACCTACTGCATGTCCCTAGATATCTCCCACAACAGAATAACAAAAACAAGTGAAAAAAGCAAATAAAGAAGAGCTCTTCAATGTCTAGCTTCTTCGTCTTTGGTATAAAATATGCCACCTGTAGGCTGCACTTGATCAGCCTCTACAAGAACTATTGCTTTTTTGCACATTGAAAAATCCTAGCTGTTTTTTCGGCTTTTACTGAGAAATGCTTGTCACGCAAGATGCAGGCAAAGCAAAATGTTTTCAAGGTACGACAAGCAAAGGATGACAAAAGCAAGCACAAATGGCATGGGAAATAACGTGAAGTCATAGGAAGCAGCACTCTTCCCCAAAAATGTCTTGAATTTTAAAAGTTTTCTTTACAAACACATCCTTTTTGCCTGTACAGTCAGCTTTTCAATGCTCCTCTTGAATCATACTATTTTTGTCAAACACAAAAAAGGGAAACTTCTTGTTCCCAGCATTTCAGAAAATTAAGGCAATAAAGATTTACCAAAACATTTATATTCTAAAAAACTACTTAAATCATAAAAGCGATGATGCAGCTTCATATGAAAGGAAGACGACCTTTGTTTTTCTAGACTGCTGCCTGTGTCCCCTTTCAATTTTTTGTTGAATTGAATAAAAAAGTCTTGAAAATCTACCTGGACATTCAAATGTTCATTTTTTCTGTACAGATTCTAGTCAAGTTGTCTTCTCACAGAGGCAACTTCCAAAGTTTCTTGATGAGAAATGATAAAAAGTTGCACAGTCCAACAGTTCAGTTTCTTTTTCCTAAATTTTTCTTCAGATAAGAAACATTTTTTTATTCTTCATTTTTGTCTTTTGTTTGTGCACAGTGGAAGCCTTCTCCTCAGTATTGTCCTTGTCACTGTTTCCTTTTGATTCCCCTGGTCACCAGTGCAGTCCTTCGGAGGGCAATGCAGCAATGAGCCTCACCAGCCTCAACTTATCTAAGAGACAAAACAGGTTTACACATTTAGACAATGTTTTGAGCTCATTTTGTGAATAAGATTGTGCCATGACAAATGATCACATAAATATTACAACTAAAAATGCACATATCATTCATTTTAAAGCTCTTATTTGTTCCATTTACTTTGATGTGCTATATAAATCAATATGACTTTTTTACTGCCACCAGTCCTATTGAGAAATGGCAATATTGCACAAAGGCTTTGGAAATATCAAAATGAAATCTTAATTCATAAGAAAGTGCATTTTCCTTTCTTCATGGATATGATTTGTCTCAACAGTTTAAGTTTTTTAAGAGTTTTGAACAGCAGTGCCCCCAAGAGGCCATCAGCAGCATAAAACCAACAAGTCTCTCGCAAAAGGTTGGTGTAGTGATTGCTAGGTTGTAGTTAATAACAAATGATGATTAAACATAGTGTACTTTTAACACCTCTAAACTGTTTATCTTATTTTTCCTTTTTTTATTTAAGTGGTTCATTGGTAAGACAATACTATTTTTAGCATTCACAGACGTGCATGACCTCCAGTACATCCACTATCCAACTGCATTCAACATAATGTAATAAAACTGATCTGATCTGTTTAGTATTGAGCGTCACTGCTGGTGTATATTTCTGTAAGTCTATACGCACTTAGTCTGCTGGTAAGAATAGGCCGTGGTGTGGTCCCCCGTGCTCTCCACTGATAAAGGCTGCTGTCCGCTGGCGTTCTGTGAAGAGGGGGCTGTCTGGGGAGAGGCCTCTGTCACCACGCCCTGGAGCAGAAACAATCAGAAAATGCACTCTTTTTGACAAACTGTATTCACTTCAACAAAGAAATAATGTGTTTGCTTCTTTAAAACTTAAATAACATATCGTTGAACTGATCCAAATATATTGTAGGGTTGTCATAATACTACTTTTCAGACTTGATTTCAATGGTAAAGAAAAGCTCAATACGTTATACTGATTTCGATATGGAACGATAAACACAAAAGTTCTGAGGCAGATCAAGACCATTCTAAAACAGTTATTTTTGATATTTTGATGCTAGTTTTAGCATCATTAGTATTTAGGCATGGATTTTGTCGACAAACCTAATGGTGTGGTCACTTATATAATAGCTTTACATCGACACCTTAGTACAGTGGCACCATCCCCTAATGGTATTTCTTTTTTGTCTATTCCAAACTTACACAATCATTTATTTATCTATATGTCAGCCACAACTCAACAAATGACAGCAGTTCAACAGACAATAGCTCTAAAAGACTCGGGTTTAGTACAGATGTGCCACAAGTGCTTTCAGCTCCAGTCGTAAAGCTTTTAACTGTGTCCTCCGAAGACCACTGTGGGTTGCTGTGCAGACAGTTGGCTCATGTAATAGGCTCAATAAACAAGAGTTTGTGTGTCCTTACTTCCACTGTGATGGCAGAGGCAGGCACTGCAGTGTACTGGGGAATGTAGGTTCCTTGCATAGGGGCAGTGGCTGCAGCAGGCATATACTGGAGAAAGAGCACAAACATTGTCAATTTAGCTCTTAATTCTGAAACTAAAAGTGTCAGATGTCATTAATTTTCACAGATAAATGTATTTATTTGATGTGATTTCTATAATCATTTCATTTCACAAAAGCAAACAATATCTCTGCATGCTTTTTTTAACTTTAGTTTTCTTTTCCCTATTGACAAAAATAGTATTAGAATAAATAGAAAGGGTTGCACGATTTAGGAAAAAATATCGAAGTGTTTTTCTAACTATTATAACGAATGCGATTTACAGCCTGTTTCAATAATAGGATTCTGTTCAAACATTTTAAACACGTTCCATGAGAATTAATCAAAACTAACTAATAAAAGAATCACATGTATTTCAAAATGTGTCAAATCTAAACTACAGGGCTGGTCATTTTTATGCAGAGTAAAACAGGATATTTTGATATTTATGAATGAATGAAAAACTTTGCAAATTGCTAATTTCTTCCATTAAAATTCAATTTGATCTTGATTAATTGCGCAGGTCAAGTGACAGTACGAGACAGACTCACATTTCCCGAAGTGCCCAGAGACAAGTGGTTCATCTGCTGCATGAGCGGAGCCATTACACTGGACGGGTGCAGGGACAGACTGGGCTCGATGGCTGCTGCCGGAGTGATCACAGCACCCTGAGGCGAAGAGAAGACACAACAGAAAGAATGTTCAACAACAAGACTAACAGACAGTTATGTTCTGTCAGGGAGGGAAAACAACTGCTACAACAACTTTATGAACAAAGGACCAGGTAAAAAGAACCATGAAAGTTTAGCTTCTAGGTTTTTTCTTTATTGTGGTGAACTTGAGGATCTTATGTTTCATTCGTGTTATTATGACAAAAACTCTTCTTTTTCCTGTGTGCTTAAACCTTCAGATGTGATTTGAACCAGCTACCCTCTGGTTAGAAGTAAAGGTGGGTGGTATATCAAAACTTGAATGTTGTTTTAAAGATTTGCCAAATTTTAATATTGACTATATTGTTTACAGTAAAAATGCAACAAAAAGACCTGACTGAAAATAAAAATGGAAAAGTTATGGGTGATATTTGCACTTTTTGTGATTATTTTTTATAGACATTTCACATGTGTCTGATAATTGCACCTCAACTAACACATTTCTGTTGGACTGACATAATATCTTCTGAATATTATCACAAAAATATCAATATCACCAACTCCTGTTACAATGGCGAGCACTTACGGCATAACTTTTTAAAGAACTACGGTCATACTATTTATGTGTTCAAAGTGAAGCTAAAATGTTTCCTTTTCATAGATAAACGCGGCCTCATAAAGGTTAGAGTGGTTTCAGCGGAGAAGAGCAGGTCTTGACAGAGCTTGCTCCTGGATACAGCAGAATCCTTTTACAGTAAACCTCTTCAGTGTGAAGGGCTTTGACGCGGCCTAACACCTTGATGCTCCGTGCTCCAGACTGCACTGCATCTCAACCCCGGCTCTGTCTGACTTAACAGGGCCCTCCTCTCACCACGTTAAAGAAAAGAGGGGTTATTGGAGAGCGCCGTTGAACTACACTTCCCATAAGCCACACAGGGGAGCTCTGTTGTCAGTATGAGTAGAGACAGCAGTCAGCACTTCTGCCTGTTGAGATGCTGGAGGAACACAGGTATTCAATTTAAGGCGTTTTAGAAAGCACTGCAAGTTCTTTGGCAGCCATCGCGCCCCGGAGAGGCTCACACATACACTGTAAACACACATAGAGTGATGAAAGTTGTGGCAGTTTGAAGTCTTCTTCTTGGATGCACATGCAGTCTGTCTGAGCTGAGTAGAGGCTGTTCAGTGGAGAGGCATTTTGTTTGTGAGCAGAACACAAACAGAAACAGATATGAGTCAGGCTTCTGCTTTGATGGGGAGATATGTGCTTGACTGTATGAAATGGCATCTGTCTATAGCTTTTTATGTCAACACACAAGGGTCCAATAGTCGAAATAACTTCTATTCCATCCATTGAATCACAGTAATAATGGTCAAGTAAGAAAAAAAGGGTCAGCCAAGTACAATCCGCTGTGTTCCCTTAAATATATGTTAGAAAAGTTAGGTTTGATTCCCAGTCTGAGTGAGGGCCATTCACACATCTCCAATAAAAAACTGGACTCTTTTTTTTCTCCCCAAATTCATATGGGCAATAGGTCCATCTGTATCAGAATAAATGTGGCTGTTTATGAGAAAATTGACAAACAGAAACAGCATATTTCTGCTGAATCAATAAGTGAAGCAAGGCTGTCACTAACGATTATTTTTGTAGTCGACTAGCCAGTGATTGTTTTTTCGATTAGTCGACTAGTCAAACGATTATGTCTTTAGTACATTGACTTCTAAATAGAAAATATTCTACAAATAAAGTGTAATATTAATTAAAATATGAAATTGCTGTTCTTTTTGACATTTTGATTTAATAATAACACTGTATTTGTGATAAAAACGTTTTTTTGCATGTATTTTAGTCCCGATAACGATATGGTCGATCTAATTATTTTAGCGGGCCAACTGAGATATACAAGGAGAAGTAGTCTGGATCTGGATGGATACATTTCATCCAACCCTTCAAATACCCACTGTATCATTAATTATAACTATTGTATAGTAATACTGGGATAGGCAACAGTCAATTTGAAGATAAACTTTTGTTGTTATAAACGAATAGCAAATGAGTAAAACTAACTTCCTAGACATTCTCTGCTCTTAAGTATCACACAAGAGACAGACATGAATCTACAAATCACCAGCAGAACCGACCACACTGGCTTAGACAGGTAGATTTTCCACCCAAATCTGCTTAAATCCACTGCATTTTATCCAGCAATAATGCCTTCTTTCGGGTAATCATTTCTCATTCTGTATTATTTTTTCTGTTCATTGCCTTCAATCTCACAGCAGGGGTTCCCAGGCGCGGAAAAAGCAGCATTACAAAAAGATGAGGGGGAAGGAAATGCATTGACTAATTGACGGCGTTGATTTATGGCAGGACAAGTGTTAGACCTGCTATCTCTGCGTGTGTCTGCATCGTTCAATTTATTTTCTGTGATGATTGTTTAACTCAATGCAGCGCCAGTCTAATGCTGTGTGTGTTTTGTTCTTCGGTAAATGCAAGACAGGCAGTTCCTATTCCCGTGAGGACAGGAGACAGACGAAAACAAAATCGTCTTCAACTTTGAACTGGATCTTTGTGTCTCTTCTCCTCCTTCTATTCTCTGGCTGTCATTTCTCCAGAGCAGGAGCATAAAAGGGACTAGCAGAATGCTTTAGGCGCCTAGTGCATCAAAACACAGCATTAGAGATAATAAGGTACGATTATGGAGAAAGAGATTTGTTAAAGCAGTGACAAAAGCAATATTTTAGAATTATTTTAACTGGTAAGATTGTTGAAACTGCACAATAATGTTTTCTTTCGTTTTCCTGGATAACAAAAGCAAATAGCTAGAGTGAATAACGCATTCATTTATCATTAGCAAAATATTCTTCCTTCCAGTCCTCTACAACAATTAAGATTCTAGTATCTTAATTTTATTTTTGTATACAGGCTTAGAACTGCCACAAAAAGAAGAATCAATGATTAGACAGGATTTCAAGTTTTTCCTTGAGAGGACAAACGAGTATGAAGAGACATTTTCAAAATGACTGGTGAGTGGACAGTGTCGAGGCAAGGAGTAGTTGATCACTATCACTATGCAATAAATAAACAAGTAAAGGTGAAACACAGTGAAACCGAAATACTGAAATACCAGCCCCAAAAAAGAACAATCAAAACTAAAAGCACTGAAATGTTGCCTATACTCAAAGATGATTCATTTCCAGTTCAGTGGCAAATGCAATGCTGATCCAAAAAAAATTAAAACAAAGTTCAAATGTGTATCAAAAATGGAACATAATTCCTTAAAATTGAAATGGTATGAGTCATAAGCATAAATAATGATTACATTTTCAGAGCAAACCTACAGTTTACATCATCTACTGTAAAATAAAATGAGACGTTATATGCATGTGCTAGGAATGCTCACATTGTTACTGCTCCTTCCATAGTCTCTTTGCATGGGCTTAACATAGTAATTTAACTCAGGAAGATGTGGAATCCCAATTCTTTGTGCGGCTCATTAAGGGCCGCCCCTAAAAGCTACGCTATCATTCTGATGCATTCACTTCCTGTAGGGGGATTTGTGAGTAATTACACACAAAGACATCCTCTCACTAATTAAGATGTAACGACGCGAAGTTCAAGTAATCTGGGCGTTTCACCAAGACGCAGAAGAGAGCCGGTCCTCCAGGCTCTCCCCGGCACATCGAGGTGTGTTTATAGAGATTAAATACAGAAATGGTGCTCTCTTCTGATTGGGGAGTGAGTAAATACAATTATGGGAATCTAGGCTTGGGCACAAAAGGCTTTAATACAAGGATTTGTTCATTGTTGTGCCATTCATGTTGCATTTTTTAAACAATGTAGTAAATTTAAAATTCACATTTGCCTCAAATGGAACCGAAAGTGGAACGGTGGAAAATGACAAAACCCTCATTTAAATAGCTATGCTAAATGTCTTTATGGCTACTACACACATACACATGCACTCACACACAAACATGAAAAGCAACTGATTTGTGCTCATGGACACACATTTGACAATAAATATAACATTATTTTACTGCATAGTATGTATTTATTTTTCAGCATTTGTTGAATGATATATTATTAACATGGCAAATGCATTTCATTTGTGTGAAACAAAAACTGCAATCATAAATGTGAGCATCAGTTTTTCTTATACATGGAGCCTTCTATTCTAGCCTTAGGCTGGGTACACCGTGAACAGTTTTCAATCAGCCCAGAGCTAATTCACTCCTTTCCATTCCATAACTATCATCTATAGGCACTGTATTTAGTCCAAATCTAATATTTAACCTTGCTGTTGGTCATTGTCCTCTTTGTACCAGTCCCATGCTTGAAAAAATGAAGAGAAGGGAAGGGCATAAAACCCATTCAGATTCTAATTGCAAATTATTGCATGCTTAGATGGCTGTGGTCAGGAAGAAGATGATGACGTTACAATTTACAGTGTGCAACAATACAAAAAGTTTGCAGTGCATTGAGGTGGCACAAATGAAGCCAGCACTACAAACCAGAAGTCACTCCGTATCGGTCTACTCCCTGATGCAGTCTTCATTTGTCAAGCCCCTGTGCAGCCAGGAAATACACAGGCCCACATTTTTGTCTTTGTAGCCCAACCATTTTTTGCACAGAGGAGACAGAAAAGGCACATCATCTAACGCAGCCCTGACATGCTTTTGCAAGATTTGTTTTCTTCGCTTTTGTTCCAGATTTATTCTTTGTAATCCCGTATATTCTGTGAGTTTGCTCCTCTCTCTACTGGCCCCACTCTGTCAAATATACACAAGCCCTATTTACTTATATCTGCTTTATCCCAGTGCTTATTCTCTACTCCCCGCTCACGTAAAATGTAGGAAGTCATATCAAGACGCCTGCCAAATAATTAGATGGGACATTTGTTTGAAAGCACATTTACAGAGGAATAATCTCCCCTCCCAGAGCCATCATTTGAATCAGACGCCACAACAGAATGCTCTAGGAGTTGGCAGTTAGACAGATGGGAGAACAACAATGAGATAGTAGACAGCCAAGGAGCTAAAGTCTAAGAGTTTTATGAAATTCAAAGTAAAGGTGTGCCATTGCTTTATAAAGGCACAGGCAAAAATATAATGTCCAGGCTGGAACTCCAGAAGTGTAGGAATACACTTTGATAGATTTAAAACTGTAATAAATATGTCAATGTAATCCTTCAGTCATCCTTTTGAAACTGTTTTATTGTAATACAAATAGGGGTGGGTGATATGCCAAGAAATACTATTATCACGATTCATGTACACTTGAACAGGTAACCAAAGGCATCTGCTTCTTCTGAATGTTCTTACTTTGTTCTCTCAATGTTCTCACATTGCATTGGTTAAATTCACATGTAACTTTCACCGGAGCATTTCTGAGGCTGACCAATAGGAGTGGGCTCAGAAATGTGTCTGTTTGATCCTAAAGCTGCATTTAAAAGAAAACTAATTTTCCCCAAAAAAAAGGGTTAGCCCTATAAAAAAAAAAAAAAAAAAAAAAAAAAAAAGTTTGAGTAAACATTCTATTGAAAACCCTATGCCTTTAAAAGCCCAAATCTGTGCAAAAATGTAGATTCAGTGTCATTTTCTGTCGGGTATTCACACTGTCATGAAGTTCTCTTTTTGAGCGTTGTCAGGTTGTTGAGCCGTATAAGCAGAGCCTCTTGCAGCGCGCCATCACTGCTGAGGTGGGACGCAATCATTTTCAATTTTTTTAAAAGATCCTGGGGGTTATGGAAAAAAGGTCAAATGGAAGACCAATAAAATTACACCAGCACTAAGCCAGAGGATCCGGATCCGACTGTCCGTCAAGGCACTGGACGATCCTCGACCCAAATTACAGCTGTCACTGGTGCCGACTGCAGCCCACAACCAGACGACATCTGTGACTGAAGGGCTTTAAAAACAAAAAACTTTTTCAAAGGCCTCGTCTCTTGAACACCACAGAACTGCCGCTTGGACTTTGCAAGAGAGCACCAAACATGAGACAGTGAAAGGTAGAAGAAAGTTATGTTCTCTGATGTTTCCAACGCTAGTGGCACCACAAGCAGATCCATCTGAGATGTTTTCCACGCACCACAGGGAAGGGGCACCATAATGATCTGGAGTGCGTTTTCCTTCAGTGGAACAATGGCGCTCCAGGTGGTGCAGGGGCCTCAAATGGCTGCTGGCTCTGTGCAGATGTTGCAGAAAGCATTCCTCATGACCGAGGGCCCTCATCTGTGGAACCATTGGTCTTCTAGGAAAACAACATCACTCTTTTGGACCATCCTGAGTGTTCCCCTGATCTAAATCCAATTGAGAACCTTTGGGGATGGCAAGGGAAATTTACAAAAATGGACCACAGTTCTAGACAATAGATGCCCTTTGTGAAGCCGTCTTCACCAGTTGGTTGCCATTCACCTCCTGGAAACTCTTGCATCAAGCATGCTGCAACCAATTTTTGAAGTGATGAACGGTGGCGCTACTCAAGACTCATTTCTGTGTTGAGTGCTGGGTTTCAGAGTTTTTTTTTTGAGGTGTGGTTTGAAATTTTTGATCACCTGCTAAATAACTGTTGAATTTTTGTTTTCAATATAATGTTTACTCAAACTTTTTTTTCTCACTCCCATTTCTTCTTGCTTATTGAAGCTCTACTTGGAACCTTATTAAGATCCAACCATACAAAATGTGACTTTTGCAATGTATTCAATTGGTCTTAAACTTTTGATCAGGACTATGTGTCCAAGCAGTAAAATATCAACTCAGATTAATGGTACCACTTCATAAGAACTGCACCTTAATTGACCTTAATAACGCATGAACAAAGACTTGATTCAAAATGAGCAAATAGTTGTTTTTTTTATTATGATTTAGGCTTCGTAACTACCTGTTACTGATTGGGTTTTAATTAAGTTGTTACTAAGCCTTAATAATTAATTAATAATTTATCAATTTAATAATTAATAAAATAATAACATAACAATAAAACTATGAATTATTATTATTATTATTATTATTATTATTATTATTAATTTATTCTTTGTTCATAAGACTAAAAATAGTATTTTAATAAAGTGAATTGATATATTATTTAATATATATATATATTTTTTTTTTTTCCTTCCAAAGTTTCAGTCTGTAAAAAGTCTTACCAATCTTTTCACAGCTCAAAAACTTCAGCCCACTTTGCACAGTGAATGGCTAATATACAGTACAGCACGGCCCTTGTGTAAGGCTTATGTACGGCTGATGGAGCGTTGCAGCCGGCTCTGTACTGTAACAAGTGAAATGGAGCAGAACAGAGCTGTGCAGGTAGAAAGTGTCTGCAGATGTTGGAGGAAGTCCAAAGCACAAGCACTGATGAAATCCTCCACAATCTTCTGAATACAAGTGAGGCCAACTGGAAATTATATTCTCAAAACACCTGGTGCCAGTACTATTTCTCAATTATAGAAGAAAGTATTTGATAGATTACACTCAAAGTTTCATTAAAAAAGTAAAATGTGGAAAGTTGATCAAAGAAATAGTAAAGTAAATTACAAATGTTGCTTTGTAATATAAGCATGGAGACGTTTGGAAAAGAGTTCAGAAATATGTGTTTTATAAGATACATGTTTACATGCATTTAAATGCATTGGAATTTTGCCACTTTGACAATGAATCAAAGTTTTTTATGAGCCACAAAGTTCTTTGTAGAATTTTTATGTGAATGCTCGACTGTGAAGGGTAATATATAATCTTGCTGAATTCTAAATCTAGAAACCAATAACAACTTTCTATTTTGAGGATTTACTTGGATCAACTCTATATCCTTGCTTTTCCTTTCTCTACCAGCAGGAGGCGACATGTTCTCATGTATTGTATTGGGAGCAGCTGTATCTTCAGAGCGGCTTTAAGGAGGTTATACAGCGGCTGATTCAGCACAGTACGACTTTGCTGCAGAGCTAAAGATGTATTTCTACATGTTCCATGTTTTGACATATGCATCCGCAATGTAGAAAAGTTTGTATCTGTCAAATGCAATGTCAAAGGGACGTTTTATGCTTAAACAAGTACGTATGAGGGTCTTGTCCAACTAGTCATTTAATGTGTTCTCTAATTTTGTATTTATCAACTTTTCAGCTGAAAACGTGAAACCAAGATGCAACAAACTACAAATAGTTTGGTCTCTACTTACTGTGGGTTGCATAACATACTGTTGATGTGGCATCCAAGATGTACTTTGGACCTGAGGAAGAAAAGAGAATAGACAGGTTAGACAAAGATGAGAGGAAAGTTATGCTCTTGCTAAAATTGGCAAGCTGGCAATCTGATGTCCAAAATGAAATTCATGAATGCTCAACGTGTTGTGGATTTTGTAAGGAATTTGATATGAATTGTGAGGCATCTTGAGTTAAGAACACTGCTTCACAGTTGCGTAGCTTAATAGTATGTATGAGTATGACACATTTGAAAGGCTATTGTGGAAAACACATTTAACTTTAGAAAATCTGACTTGTGAGGTGGGACAAGATAGAACTGGCCTTTTTAAATTCTTGATATAAATATTAATCATAAAGCACCTCAAACTTTCTGCTAAAGACCTACAGCTTCCTTTTCTCAGTAGAAAGTAGTACTGTTACATGAATGCAGATTTAGTGAGTGTTATAAAAATGGTAAAAAAGCAAAATGCACTAAATGTACCCGTAAAGATCTCTGAGCTGTGTGTCCCTTCGGCAGTGTTTCTTATAGAAAAATTACAGCGGGTACTGAGGGTCCACTATACACAGTGTTATGTTGTAATTATAAGAGAATACAGAGACCAGAGAGAGCAATAGGCTCTAATAATTACTGCTGCACGGTGGAGGTTTCATCATCAAAGCCCGTCCTGGACACAAATCACCACTTTCATCTCCTGCTGCCCATTGGCCTGCTTTACCACCAGCCAGAACAGCTCCCCCAAGGCTTTTTGTCACATACATAAAGAGACATAAGCTAATTGTGTGTACTATGTGAGAGCTGATACCTTCTTTTTCTTTCTTTTTTTTTTTTTTAAACAATATTTTTATAATACCAAAATAAAATGAAAACAAACAAAACAAGTCACAGAGAGACAAAACCAAAAATAGTAGGTTGTATAAAGTCTGGCATATGTCTCCTTATGTATCTGTCCCATTTGTCCCACTATCTTACATCATTTTCAAATTCACTGCAAAAGTTAGTCTTTATAAATGTCCAGAGTTATTTCAGTCCAGTCCTTGACAGTTAAATCCATCCCGTCATTCAGCTCCTTGTTATTGCTTTTTTTTTTTCTGCAGCCAAAAGTACATTGCACAGGTATCCATCAATCATTTCCACTGTTAGAGTTTACATCCGAGATACATGACTTTAAGATTAACTCTATGAGAACTACTCTTTAAGATGAACTGAAGTTGTTGGGACTGAAGACATGACTTTCTTGCTGTGAACACTTCGCCCAGTCACTTTTCACCCAGTTACAAAGTACATGGGGCTGGTTGCATCAGGGAGGACATCTGGTATAAAAATCTGCCAAATCACTCAGCAACTATTTGGGGATAGGTGAAAGATGAAAAGAACATTTGAGTAATTTTGCATAATTTGTCGACAGTCTTTGGCACTTAAATTGAGGGATATTATTTTGAAAAAACACTCCTTTGGTGATTTTTCTCTGAGATAACGCCACTGTCTGCTTAAAGTGTATCATTGCATGCGTCTTCCTCATTTACAGCATCACTTGTGTAAACGTGCGTGGGCGGACTGTTTGGTTTAACGTCTGTTTGACAAACGGGGGATCAAGGACTAAGTTGAGTCCAAGCCTCTCTGCAGTTACAGTGAGAGAGTGTGGACAAAGGAGATAGGAGATAGGGGATAGCAGACATGGGAAAAGGGAGAGAGAAACAAAAAGAGGATTTGCTCTAAGTATGAAAGATCGATGAGAGGCATGCTGCTATAAGCCGCTGTTTTATCATGCAATTGGAAGAATAAACCGAAACAGAAAAGTTGATAATTCAATTGCTAGTCTGCTTTGAGTTCACTGTATGGCCTTTATGTAACGAGATGGAGGGTTCAATAACTGAAGGGTCTTTGAACAGTAATTTTTTTTTATCAGATACTGTATATTTGAATTTCTTGCAAACTGGAACACTGCTATAGCGATGCACCATGCAATTACACTATATCCAATGTTATAAAGGGGCCCGCCACCTACTTGTCTCCATGCGGTTGATATTGCTTTAATGTTTCACCGCTTACATTTATTAAATTACAGGTGTTTTCATTGCTTGAAAGACTTGTCAGACTGAATGTACCTTAATTTTAATGTATTTATTTAATTAATTATATTTGTTATATATATTTATTTTACTTTATGTGCTCTCTTGTTCTGTTGTTGTTGTTGTTTTATTTTCATCATACATTATAATTTCTCAACAAAAAAACTGTATCTTTACAGTGGGCAAGGTCACCTCTCCAGAGATCTGACCCATAACTTGGCCTGGAGGCGCCGTCTGCTTGTCTCCATAGAGATAGACACGCTGGTAACACTTTGAAATAAGGTTTCTTAATAAACTATTTGTTTGTGTAAGTAATTTGTTTCTATACACTCGTAAGGATTATTTAGTTTTGAAAACAGATTAATAAGCAGCATATTAAGGCATTAATAAACGTTTTGTACATGGTTTATTAACACACATGTTTTGGTTAATGCCTTTATATGAGGTATCTACAAATGCTAGCAATTGTCTAAGTGCTCATAAACAAATAACTAGTGCTTATCAATGCCTTATAAATGATTTACTAAGGAACCTTATAGTAAAACGTTATCGCCAAGTTTAATGACACACTGTAGAACATTCCAGGCTTGTCGTGGAGACTAGCAGGTGAAGTGAAGATTTTCTTTCATTTTTGATTTGCTATAATAATGTAAGAAATATGGTATATAGGTTTATCAGTTGACTTGAGTGGTTTGCTTAAAATAGTAATCAATCAATGACAATTCCGGGAAAGCATTTTAAATCTGATGCCAGAGAACCATGATATGCAGCAGGCAGTACATGGTGTCCTATGTTGCTGTTAGCAGTGCTTGTACCTGATATGTGGAGACAGGAGAGGCAGCAATGAACGGCGAGATTGATGTCTGCGCAATCATCCGGTTGGTGGAGATGCTGTACGGCGACGAGTAGAACCTGGACAAATACAATCACAGGTTAACAAAACACTACATTATGCATTTTGAATACACCATCGTCTCTCCAGGGCAGACCACATGTAGAGGTGTAATTGAGCCTTTAGTATCTCTTTGTTTGTTCAAGCACGCCGGTCTCTTGAAGATATAGCTGACAAAATGAATCAGCTTTCATCAGGGCTGTCATGGAAACAATAAATTCCGTATCGTATTCCCACCAAGCCATCAAAGACGCCCTCAAATGGGACCTGACACAGCACCGGTGCACATGGCATTACAAAAGTGCCTGCTTCACTGCTATGCATAGTAATATATTACCACCTTAATGTGCGTGTGGGAGAACTAGTCCAATATTGTCCTTCATGTTCCACCTACACGCTTCTACTTTGTATTCGACAAGTGCCTTTGAAATCTGTTTACCTCCCTTCCTACCTTTGTTTGCCCTTCTAATTTTGCGCCATTTTTATTTATTTTTTTATTTCATCCCCTCAACCCTGCAGCAGCTTGCGGTGCTTTATTTATCATTGTGTACCTAGAGAGGACATGTTTCATCCAGCAGGCCGTGTTGCTGTGCCCGATCGATCCCAAAGTGTCTGTTGACTGAATAATGGAGCAGGGGAGGGAGGAGTGAGGAGGCAAGGCCGAAGGAGAAACCCTCTTTATCCGACTCTAACATGATTTGATGAAAAAATGACCTGCTGCAAGACAACTGTAGTTTTATTTGTAAAGTGGTGTTTTTTTTTTAAAGTTTTTTTTTATGTCAAATACCAGTCAAAATAGTGGGATTTATAACTTGAGCAAAGAACAACACATAATTAAAATATTGAAACGCACAATTTCTACTGCTAAACTCAACTCAAAATATTACCCTTTTGCAAATACACAATAAAAAAAGAAAATTGAGACTAAACTGGCACTAAGCCCTCAACTAAAACTGGACTAGACAGGACTAAAGCAGGACCAAACGGACTCAAAACAGGACCTCCTCAAATATAGTTTTAATAATGCTAGTTCTACTTCCACCTACTGCTATCATTATTATTTCAACAATTTTAGGTTACAATAAAGGTTACCATAAAGGTTAATAATACAGAGATTAAAAATAGAACATCTCAGAATGCACATATACCCAAAAATGAAAGGGTTATTACATTTAAAGAAAATGTATTTTACTTGGTGCATTAACCAGACATTCCTTTTGCCGGAAAAAGGGTGTTGTTTTAAATCCACCGTTATAATTTCAGGTTAATGGATAATTACTATGTTTATGCATCTCAAAACATTTCACAACAGCCCTTTGTTTTAACAGAGGTGTCAGCCAGATCTAACACAATCGCATCTTAATTCAGCTGTGAGAGAGGTCCGACCACCTGCACTGTTACTGCACACTGTTTTGCATTAGACGTGTTAGGTAACTGATAGTCACACTTTTGAACAAGATGCAAAGCCTACAGAGGTCTTTTTAACCCACACCCGTTCAGCCATGTGGACGCAGAAGCCTGTGATAAGCTTTACAATGCAGCCTTACTCCCATTGGATGTCATTTATGCTCTAGTTGGCGTGGTGAAGGGCCGGTAGTTGCACGTAAAAAGCTGGACAACACAAGTCAAGATACGAAATGCTTCACTTCACTGGCCCCAGAAAAAGAAATCTTATGAATTATTAGCACCATAAATTTCCTCTTGCCAAGTTTCAGCTCTAGTTCATGCGCGGGTCAGCTGTGTGTTCTGTCTCTCTAGGTGTGTTGACACTGGCTCGGCTTACTCGGATTTTTCCGTAACTCCTTGAAGGGACATAGATTTTCTTTAATTTTCCCTGTGCTGCTTTAAACTGTAGCTTAATGTCTCCATTTGCTTTCTTTTGTGTTTGGCCTCAAAGGATACACGCTGGGGTTATGTGTTATTCTTTTGCCTTTGAAAACCATTGCACAGTTTTATGTGCACAGAACAAAGGATTTAAACGACAGGCTGGGTATAGAAAATAAATGTTGTGACAGCTCCACAAAGGCAAACCTTATGAAATCGCCACTGTATGGATGTTTGCAAAATGAAATCCTAATTATACACTTTAATAGACCACAAGGTCATTGAACGTTAAGGTTTTACAAAATGAAGATATAAAAATGTTTATTGCAAAAAATACTACACATAAGTATTGTGGCCAAACCCCACTTCACTTTATCACTTTACGATACCTCCAAAAAACTGGGAAGAAAAAAGAAAAGAACAAATTTGAGCTTTAAATTTTATGCATTTATTCGTATATTATCACAATATACGTACATGTAACATATTGGCAACAAGAGTTAGCAGACCAAATGTTTCCTTGCATTGAAAACTGGTCCATGTCAAATTGATGATTAGTGACAAGCCCAAAATTACCTTTACTAATCATAAAGCAGTATGGATCTGACTTTTGACTACACAATGAATGTATGACTTGCATTTGAAATTCTGTATTAGTGTCAGTGATGAATACAAACGAGCACACACGGCCCGGTTATTCAATATGCTCCTCTGATTGTGTTTATTGTATTTTTCATTAGACTGATGTGCATTGAGAGAGAGGAATAGTACGTAGAGGACAGATCCAAGGTTATTGATGGAGGCTATTAGCCCCGAGCAGCAGGCTGTCAATAGGGACTGTGCGGCAAGCTCTTTAAACAATACACTAAACATGTAATTGCGACCAGAACATTACTAGCAGATTGAATTTAAAACCTCTTCGCGAATCCCTGGTGTGACCCTGCCGCACTGTCAGGAGTTTGCCCTGAAAAATTAGCCAATGATTTAGTGCCGACCTCAGTGACTTTTCGGGAGAGAAATGTGGGTTAGCATGCTAAAACGCAAGTCTGTATGTGTGAGGTAGAACGGAGGGCTGAAGATGGAGGAGAGTGGAAAATATGAGGTTGAAAAGTGCAAGAAAACATTCAGTATTGTGCAAGAAAGAGAACAAAATAGGGCTGAAAATGGTGATTTCAATTGTTATTCCACAAAATTACAAATATGTTGTAATCAAAAATACAATAAATGACTGATATTAGGTCTATATTTTCTCTACAGGTTCATTTTGACATTATAGAGGTAATCGTTTGAAATAATTGTGATTTCAATTATGAGCCAAATAATTGTGATTATAATGATAATTGAGCAGCCCTAATTCAAATTGGGAACACATTAGATCAGTGTCGGTGCTTCAAACCCTAATGTCGTCAATGTAATGTTCAAACGCGTAATAAAATTGAACATCTTCAGGGATGATCTTTCCATTGACCTGCAAAATGTATTTGTTGCATTAAAAGTAATTCAGTTAGCGACGATATAACATTTGAAAGTTCAGACATTTTTTTACTGTCTCGAATGATGAAAGAAATAGTTTGGTCCATGAGGACATTCAACGGTATCACCCTAATATCAGTTTGGCATCAGATCCAAAAAGCCATCTGTCCAGGTTTTTCACAAACTGTGGAGGTGTAATTGATTCGTATACCCTTGCCATCTCCTTGTACTGACTTTATTCCTGACTTTGCCCTCTTCATAACCTCATCCGGCCCCTGCTTTCTATTCAAGAGCTGCCTCTGTGCGTTTTGCTTCTCTAATTAGCTGCATTAGCATTTCACAGTCATTTAGTGCTTTGCCGGAAGGAGCTTTCGTTGACCTCGGAAAAAAGAGGTCAGAGAGGGCTTAAGCCATGCAAACACTCAGTTGATTATTGGGAAGACTGAATCGGAATGCAAAGGTGGTCTGTGTGGAAACACAATAAAGCTTCACTAAATGCTGAATTTGTTGTTTTGTTGTTTAAATTAAAATAATGAAAAAAAATCTTGACTAAAAGCATCATAAAAATGTAATGGTGTTGCATAATTTCTTTCCAAGGTTTTAATTGTCCCCCCAGTTTTAACTACTTTGGAATCATAAAATTTTAGTGTTCTTCATGTTTTGTTTTAGGAGTTGCCCTTGAGCAAGTTTTAAATCAGATGCCCCCATACATCCCCCAATGATACCTTATTTTTTCTATCTGCTTCTTCTTTTTTTCTAAAATTGTGTGAACCCTAACTAAAACAAAACACGTGGAAGTAATACATGGTTTGATAACTTTATGAAAAACTGAAAATCAGAGCAGGAAAGGCCAGAGGGTTCAGGAGGTAAATTGAACCTTTGAAAGAACAAGAAAGCAGGCGCAGGAATATGATACAAAAAGGAAGGAGTATTGAGCCAAAAGAGGAGCAGAGCTGGAGGAAAGTGTCTCCAGGGATCGCATCACCAGCAGCGCTCTTGGTAGACAGCACCAATATACAATTTCCCTCCAAACTCCCAACAGCCCATGCATTCAGGATGGCAGCTCGGCAGATAGCCTCGGCTGACGAAAGTCTTACAGTGTCACGGCAACACATCTACCGGCTCAAACCCTGACGGTGCTACGTTAACGGCTGCACAGGTCACGTGACAGAGGAGAGCGGGATGCGTGTGCGTGTGTGTGTGGTCTGCTCATTTGCATGCAGGTGCTCGTCTGCAGAGAAGTGCTGATGTGGATGTGTGAGCATCTGTGCAAGGTGCTAGAGTCAGGGGACTTGGTAGCTACAACTATATGTGAAAAGTAATTAATGAATTAAGTTATGTTTTTGGCTACACGTCAAAAATGTTAACATAGTTGTGATCAAGAATTTTTTTTAAAAGGAACATGATTCACTTAAGAAGTTTTGGGCTCTTGTACGAAGGCAACTAGTATTAGATTTAGCTGTGTTTGAAATATACTACAGAGCTAATATAAACAGAATAAACACACATAATATTCAAGTAGTACTTTTGTTGAAGTAAGCATGCTTTTTCTTGAGTACTAGCAGTCGTTCCCAAAGTGGAGGTCACCAGGCATGAGCTGGAGGTCATGGCATGAATTCACTACATCGCTTACAAATTATGATCGTGTGTGTTATTTTTAAACTGAAAAAAGTATAATTTAGTGACATTGAAACCCAAAAACCCAATAAACTAATAAAATAAACAATATTAAAACTGGTGTTATGTTATGTTTTTTTTTCTTTTTAGTTAACAATAATATTTTGCTTCCGGGATCAGTTTCATAGTTATTTTGGGGGTCGCAGCTTCAAGAGTTTGGGAATCCCTGCTAAACTGTACGTGGAGTACTTCCAACACCTGTTCTTGCATGTGTATATCCTTACTGAAGACAAAATATAGACTATTTAATGGTATAATATAGGATGAAGTCAACTTACCCGTTCTGAATTGCAGAAGGATCATACGTCAGTGCCATGCCACTCTGGAGACACAAAATAAGAGATTAAAGATGGTTAAATCTATTGCTAATCTATTCTACTCATTCCGAATTAAAATGATTGTTGTACTTGGATCTTCACACCTATTTAAAGCTTGCTAAAAATATGATGTTTGAAAATATTTCTGGACAATTGAAAGACGCACACATATAAAAACAAATATATATCAACAAAAACATTCTGGTCCCTGTCTGCTGCTGTCCCACTTCTTCAGTACAAGAGACAGATTTACTTACTCTGACAAACTCAAATTGGTGCATGTTGTCACAGAGAACATCTGCACTGTCACTGAATATGATGTGTGTCCAAAAACACTTTGGTAAAAATAACTACACATCAAGTTAGAGCAGAGCTTGTTGATTTAGTCGCACTTGCAACAATGACACAGATGGAGCGTAAATACTTCATGGCTGTCTGTGTTTCTGATATTACTGAAGAAAACAGAATTAACATAATGCTCAACATTGTTTTGTTGTCATGCCTTCAAATCACAGTTGCATCTTCAAACCCACTTGTTGCTCTTTATTGTCAATAAAGACATCTTACTGGAGTTAACCTCTTGAATGATATTACGTCTCTCTTGGCTTCAAAGAGATCACAACTCAACTACCTCCTGGCAAGCCCTCAACCAAACTGAAGCAAACAGTAGTGTTGTTAGTCTACAAATCTTTATTATTCTCCATCTTCCCTTTATCCAGCCTGCCTCCACACGCAATAGTCATTTGTACTTGTTCCACACGGGGCTCTGCTTTCCAAATTGGCACATGAGTTGAAAGTGTGCCCTGATACTGAACTCCGGCGCAGTGTTTATTTTTCCTCCACAAAATATGGTTTCAGGCCTGATTAGAGCAACATTGTGTCAGAAAGTACTAAAAGTGCCAAAAACAGATGACCTCAGATGGAGAAAAATAATTTATATAGATTTATGAGGAAGGTATATAAAGGATAAAAAGAGCAGAACTCAAGAAGATAACTGTAACAACAATGTCACATATTTACTTAAATAAACACAAATAAATCTTCATAAGAACTATTTCTAACAAATAAAATATGTTCAGTTGAGTGGAATACCCTTCCACTTATGAGTAGAAACCCTAGTCTTTTTATCCAGTTTTAGGAATGGCACAAAAAGAACAGCCCGTGATGGTCAGTGGCTTAGTGTAATTAAAAATTCCATGAAATATGAGTCTAAACACTGTTAAATCTGATTATATTGACTTTTTTAGAACAGCACAATAAACAACTCTAAATACAATGTAGTGTGTCTCATAAACACACACATGCAGCACTGTGGCGTCTTCCTGTTATTATTTTGCCTCCATTTCAGCTCGGTTCTGTTTCATTTCACTTCTCTACTCAGCGCTGGCTAAAGCTTGAGGAATTTTAATGTTGGGAAATTGTTTGAAAGTGCACTTGTCGTGTGGGTGGCAACATTATTATTCACTTTCCCTTGTTCTGTAAATTAAAGCTTTGGTATCGACACTAGCAACTTGTGAATTGTGTGCATTGTGCAACAGTCAATCTGCTTCCAATCTGCTTTCATTTCATCTGTACATGACAGGCTGGAGGTGGGAGTTTCAACAAAAGGAAAAACAACTTGGCTTTGGGGTCTTGCAGAAACCTTATATTTTACATTTAACAACCTTGGTATTTGCCAGCTTTTATACTGTCAGAGGCATCTCCGATTTGGCATGCACTGAGTTATTGGAAATGAATACTGATAATGACCCCGCAGGGAGCCCTGTCAGGCCTCAAATGCTTTGTTATAAAATGTAAAATGGGCCTGGTGTCAGACAGAACATGGTTTTTAAATATATAAATGGATTTTTGGTGCCAGTTTAAATACAGTAATGTCCACAATGGTGAGGGCATTTTAACTAGATTATAATGCAAATGTGAGTATTGTTAGACTGATTGCAAAAGGGAGATTTAATCATTTTAGAATTCATTTTTAAGAAACTATGAACCAGATATGTTTTATTCTTAATAAACAATGAATGAATTTAGAATATTAATCTTGATTTTAATGTTTGGCTAGTTTATATTTCATAACATATCACAGATTACTTGACTGAAAATGTATGTTTTAAATTTAGTTTAATGATCTTCGCTGAAACCACAGATATGCCAAGTTAGAAATAAATCTGGTCCTGTTTCTACTACTAAATACTACAAATGAACTATTCAAAGGGATTCAGATTTTGAATAAAAGTCGTTTAAACCCATGTGGATATTCATCTTTTGCATTGCATGTGTGTATCAGAGGTTAGCTTACGTTTTTGCAGTATATCTTTTGGATGTCATTGTTTAAAATAGATGCTGATAGATCTGGGTGTGTATGATTTATGATAAGCTTTAGTGTGATGTTTAAATAAGCTTGTGTATCTCACCTCTCCGTCCCTTGTCCATGGTCGGCCATTCTGGGGATATTTGACCTGGGTCTGCCTCTTCTTCTGGCCTCCGTCAGCAAACTTACACAGCAGCGGCTCTGCAGGGGCTGCCCACCACAGACAAGGACAAACACACAGGGATTCATCATATTAATGACAGCAAAATGTGCCACGTCATGCATTAAGAGTTATGTTTTAAAAAGATAAGAGTCAAAAATGCTGTGTTGTGCATAAATCAGATGAAAAGAACAGGAGTATTCCATTTATTTACGGTTCATTCCAGATACCTGAACATAAAAGTTATCTCAGCATCTCTACCAAGAAAACAATGCCACTGGCTAGTCATCACAGAACTGCAGCAGGTTGAGTTAAAAGGGGAAAAACTTAGTACGCTAAAAAGTCAGCTTGACCTGAGGCTGTCACTGTGATTGCTCCAAAGACAACAGCTTTTCGGGACTTGAGGATGGAGAAAACCTTGATTACAAATTGGATTAGATATCCGTGACCTCGCACACAATGTTTAAGGTTTAGACCTGAACAACTGCAACCTCAAATGCCACAGGCTGCACAGAAAAAAGGAAGTAGATGGATTTAGGTACAAAACGGTTCTTGTTGTGTGTTGATTTATTGGATTTAATAGCATATCAGTACAGTTTGCGGAGAGCGTGAATAATGCCCTTTATTTCTGGGAAACTCTTTAACATCTGCCCGAGTCAACAAACAAACTCAGAAGTATTGTTATCTAAACATGAACCAGACCCAGAGATAAGATGTTGTTGGATGGATTATGTAGTCAGACGGCCGACAGTCAGAGATCTTTGGCAACAGAACACTGCAAAACTCACAGATCTGAATGCATAAAAGTCTAAGTCCTGTATAAAAAATAATAAATAATACAAATATTAAGGTTGTAGGGCATAACAACACTTACATTTCTAGCATTAGTATAGAATAAAGCAGTTAGGAGCAAGGTTGTTCGATATCTTCTTACACACATGCATACACAATGTATAGTGGCGACCATAAATTGAAGAATGTTTGGCTCTCAAGAAATTAATACAACAATTATGTGGTGTGTTCTGTAATACTACATCCATGACCTAATTTTGTGTTATATGGAGCCACTTTAGGTCAACAAGCGTACAAAAAAAATAAAAAATAATCTGTAGGTCAAGTGGAAGACCATCTTAAGGCCTTGAGAACATAATAAAACAGATAATTACAGAAATACTTTGTCGACAACAGATCAAGACTAGTTCTCTTCTTGCACACTTGACCCTGACATTAAGTAATGCTCCTCATGTTATCAACCCCCTTTTTTAATAGCTGTAGCGGGCATAATAAAAGAGCTGACTAATTACCTGTATCCGATTTAAGTGCAGCAAAAAAACAGTCAAGAACCATGACTGCATGAAAACCAAGAGCAAAAAGTAGACAACATTTTCTCAAGACAAGACTCAAAATGTAAATCAATCAAAACAAAAATGACTAAATTAAGGAAACTGACTTGTAGAAAACTAGTTAAACCTTTGTGTCTCAAGGAAAGACATAAACAGAAAGACCTCTGCTTTTCATGTGCATACATCTGCCATTAATACTCCATAGACGGTGCCTGATGTAGTTTTTGTTTATGTCTGCCCACAAAAGTAGCAAAATAAATTGTTTAGTAGTGTCATCTTGGACTGTCAATGATTCAGTCCGCAGGCCATTAGCTGCATTCATACTTATCCACATATACTGTACATTTTGTGCCTTTATATCTCACGAGGAAACAGATAATGCAGGCTTTTTTACAGTTGGTGAATCCCCTGACTGATGTGTCTGAATGGGTTTGTCAATGTATGCGGTCTATCAAAAAACATTTTGTTCCCTGAGTATTGATTAGAGCAACATTATGTGTGTATGATGTATTGGGACAGAGTGAGTGCAAAAGAACAGTTCATTCAAGTTCAAATACAGTGTTTGAAAAAATATAATCAGTGCTCACCGGTGGTGCAGTGGTTAAGGGTGTTAATCTGGTTGTTACCATTCCAGCCCTTGACCATTTGCTGAATGTCGATACCCTCCCTTTCTTATTACATCCAAGGCTTCGGGCCAAAAAAAAAGAAATATATATATATATATATATATATATATATATATATATATATATATATATATA
The DNA here is from genome assembly GCA_019453435.1 of Rhinogobius similis. Lineage (NCBI taxonomy): Eukaryota > Metazoa > Chordata > Actinopteri > Gobiiformes > Gobiidae > Rhinogobius > Rhinogobius similis. The sequence continues at coordinate 20,324,890 of CM033626.1, read as the reverse complement.
TATATATATATATATATATATATATATATATATATATATAGCAAAGATAGCAAACTAAGTCTGACCTGACACTGGTGATATATGAGTTTGCTTTTACACAAAAATCAAATCAAATCAAATCAATTTATTTTTATAATGCCCAAAATCACAACAACAGTTGCCTCGATGGGCCACAGGTAAAAGCAGTTCAGATAACTGTCCCAGAATGCCCCTGTCCTTTGACCCTCCTTCAGCGAGGAAAAACTACAAAAACCCCATGGGAAAAAGTAGAAACCTCGGGGAGAACCACAGTGAAGGAGAGATCCTACTCCCACGGACGGACAGGCTGCAGATTAACTAGGAATGACGCATCCACTTGGACTGTGGAGCCAGAACCACTCAAAAAGAAATGATCGTGTTTCCACCTCATAACATTTTAGAATAATAATAATATTGCAAGATGCATCTTTGAAAACACTTGATACCATTCTTGTCACTTCATTTCTGTGGCTGAAACTGGCAAATAAGGTCACAAATGCCAGGGACACAGTGACAGAAAGCGCATGGGCATGGATTGAACCTGCAGGGCAGTGTTTTGTGTTCAAACTGTAATTCTAGAAAACAGCCAATACTGAACTGCTAATAATTCAACTATGAGCCTTTATAAGGTAAAGGTTAAGATACTTTATTGTCCCTGTAAATTGAGAATTTTCTAAAGTGCAAACCCAAACTTGACTGATGCCATCAGTTGAAGATTTTGTAACATAATATTTCGCTTGAGGCCAGTCCTGACCTGCTTTACTCAGTGCACAAATCAATTTGAGCCATCTATAATTATATTATGTCTTAATGCAGCTTCACCCTAAGCCTGATGTTTCATGGTTTTGAATTTATGCAGATAATTAAGACAAATCTCCCTGGATATTTCTCTTTTGTACACTGACAGTGCATGCCTGGCTTGCCTTGTGCTTAATCCTATTACTTCATTCTAATCTGACATGCTAGATTAACACTGCAGTTGCATTTGATGCTTGAGACACAACAAACAGAAGCACAAATCTTTTAGAATAAGTCTGTCATGGCTAACAGTGTGAAAAAATAAAATAACCAACAAAAATTAAGTGATGTTCGTGTTATATGAGTGAGAAGAAAAGAATAGTGTAGTTATTCCTGTCAATTTTCACCTTCAGAGGAATGGGATATCTTTCATGGCTGGCATAATTTCTCCATATTGCAAAATGAACTATGCATGCCAGGGTTCCAGTGGGGCATGAGTGGTGAAAGCATAGCCACTGGCAATTAATTAATCATCTTAATATGAGCTGCATTAAAAAGGATATATTAGAAAATTTAGACACTGAATGAAGGCATTTCACCTACCGAGCCATTCCATTAAGTCTATTAATCTCTTCAAGTCAGCCGTTATTTGTGGCATCGGAAACAAAGCGTTTGGCTGAAAATATGCAAAGTACCTTTCACTTACAGCCCACATGAACAAATTGGCCCCATTATTACATTGTTATCATTATACATATTATGCCTTGAGGTGAAGGATTTGAGATGTCACGCATGCCAACGCTGTCTGGATTCTTAATGGACTTGACAAGATTCACACATTAATACAAATGCCCCTGTATTTCCACTGCCTTCTATACAGATCACATACGTAGAACTAGCCTACAGCAAAGGCAACACTGAAACGATTGTCTTTCCAAAGAGCATGATGAGATTATTTATTCGGCTCCAACACAGCATTCTATTGGGTTCCACAAGAGGCTTTTAAAAATGAGAAGGACGTTTTTAATTGTCAGTTTGACCTGTGATTCACTTCCTCTTGTGACAACCTCAAACAGGCTGATGAATCATAGTAAAGCCATTTGCAGCTGTCCCATTGATCTTTATTGTCAATATACTGTACTTTATCTGAAGCAAAAATGGTCCTTTTGCCACTATGAATATGTCTACATTAATCCCTATTCTCTGCAACTAATGTAATGTCCTTGCTCCATTTATGTATCTCTTTGGTCTATTACCTAATTATTTTGGTAACACTTCAGTTTAGGGAACACTTATTCGTGGATAACTAGTGGTAATAGATACTAAGCATGATCATTAGACCTTTGTCAGTGTTGATAAAGTTATTACTGTTTCAGTCTGTACCGTATAACAACTATATGGTATTGGTGGTTAACTTCTTTTTCACGTTTTCTACTTTAGTTTATGGATTCTATTTATTGATTGGACATTATCTTAACTATTATCTTTTGGACTACTAAGTTTTTTACAAACACTACAAATACATAGTAATTGCTGAATAAGTTGTAATTCATAGTGGTCAAACTTAGTTATGGATGTAGCAACAAAACTAAAGCAATAACATCTTAACATTTCTATTTGTTAAGAACGTATTAACTGGGGACTGAATGAACAACATTTGAAGTAAATCGCTTGAGGCAGTCAAAAGCTGTGGTTCCCAACCTTTTTTGTCTTGAGAACCCCCTGAGTGTTGTCTCACTTTCTAAGTACCCCCCAACTCGGGTATAGGCAAACAATTGTTTTACAGTAGTAGTGTTTTGTCAGTGGCCATATAATTATCACAATATTATTGTTACAAAATTTACTACAGAGAATAATTGACCCCCCAGGAGTCCCCGTACCCCTGGTGGGGAAACACTGGTCTAAAGTATCGAAAATCACATATTAATCAATACTAAAACTAGTGTAGAAACTAGATACTTATTTGAGCAAATATTGATACAAAATAAAAAGTACATTCACAGAACAAAACTTAACTTTCCTGAACAGTTTTAGAAGGGTTTTGAGCTTTATCAGAACTAGTAAAAGACCACAAGGTTTAATAAAGAAAGTGTAATTATTTAATTAGTATAGTGTAGAGAAGTCTATTATCTAAAACCTCGACCTCGAGAGTATTTTAAACTTATCATTGTATCAAAAATCAAGTATATTCCTTCTAAATGAATAAGGGTTAATACTAAGTATTCCTGGATGTAGAACTGGAGATGGGTCCCTCACTATTCACTTCACCAACTGCTTTTGACAGGTTGCCCCAGCGGCATTGGATGTCAAATACAGATAGTAAAATATCCCTATGGGGACATTGAACATTTGAATTCTATGACCACTTTGTCAGTCTTTGTTAGAGTTGCTCAGTGAAAAGCAAGACTATCCTTGTTCCTAAAAGCAATGTTTACGTAAAGTAAGTAAAGCAACGAAGAGTTACAATTTAATTTATTGTTAGAAATTTAGACATTTTCGTCTTTCAGCTTTACAAGTTGTGCCAACAGTTGCAAGTGCAAACTGAATTGAACTGGACAAAAGCTCTGTGAGGTGTGCTGTTTACAAGATCTATTTACAGTCATCAAGTCAGAGGGTTACTGCTGATTTAATGCTTTAAATCCTGTGTTAGATTGTAGCTACTCTAAGGATAGAATGGGAACATATACTTTGCTTTTGTCGGAGCGAAGAATATATCTTGTAAATACAACAAGGGAATGCAAATAGAACATGAAAGGTGCGAAAATAGCAAGAGATGTCGGCAAAAAAGACACTGGTACCTTGCGTAAAGAAGTGGAACGATCTGAATTGGATCTGTGAGTAAACCAGAAGATTGTGGACACAGGTAGGCAGGCGTGAGGAGAGAGGCGTGGAGCTCATTCTGTTAGCACTCATTGTAGCAGTGGGACACTGGAGACCACAGCGGGGACACATAGAAACTGTTAAAACACCAGCCGAGCAAACAAACATATCCATCTCTGCTCCGGAGAGGGAGAGACAGGAGGTGAAGTGCGGCATGTTGGGAATCTGCTGGAAAAATGCTATATCTACCAAAGTAGGTGAGCAACCAGACTGTAGTATGTTTGATATATTAGTGAAGACAGGCTTTAACGGACTTACAACCTTGAGAATCTGATCTTGCCTGATCTCGGAGGGTAAGCAGGCCCTGGTTTGTACTGGGATGGGAGACTAGTGGGAAAACCAGGTGCCACAGAGGGGCAGCAGAGGATCCAACGCATGCTGTGGTTGTGTCTTTAGGCAAGACACTTCACCCACTTTGCCTATAGTATGAATGTGACGTGTGAGTGATTGAAAGTGGCCAGAGGGGATGATGACAGTAGCAGCCTCGCTTCCATCGGTCTACCCCAGGGCAGCTGTGGCTAAAGCGGTGGGTTCAGTAGTTTACTGCCACTGAGTGTGGAGTTAATTAATAAAGCCCCGTGAAGTGCTTTGGGTGTCTTAAAAGGTGCTATAAATCCAATGCAAACTATTAACAGTGAAGAAAGTTGCATTAAAGGTACATGCCCTGAGCCAAGTTATAGCTCAGTTCATTTTTTAAAATGCTTGGTAACAATTTAACACCTACAGTATTTTGGGCCTAAATAAAACATGAAGAAAGACTTAATTCAAAGTGAACAGAGACAAGAATGATTCAGACTTAGTACTTAATTAAAACCCTAACCCTTTAATTAAGCAGCTAATAAGTCTAAATCCTTCTCAGTAAACTATTTGTTCATTATGACTTTTTGTTCATACTTTATTAAGACATGAAAAAGTGTAGTTAGAGAAAGTATGTTATTTTATTTCATATAGACTTCTGTTTTTTTATTATGTGAAAATAAAAAAAATCAAATAAAATCAAAAGTAGTTGTAGAAAGTGGCAGCTCGGAATCATGATCACAAATAATAGCGATGATTCCAAAATGTTCACTTACAAACTATAAAATGTATTTATTATTTCTGCACAATCACTGCAATGATTATGTTTTTTTGTGTTTGTGTTAATAAAAACAGTGTGATCATTTATCTTTACACTGAAAGGTTGTAACACAAACTGAAATCTTAGCTACAATGGTGACACTATACAAAGTGCACTTTACGTCACAGTGTGCGCACTAAGCCTCTGTTGCTCTTTAGCCTTACATTACAAAAAGGTCAGGAGAGCGGCGGAGACTCTGAATCGAGAATATACTCCCTGGATCACTGGTAATGGGTAACTAAAATATATAATGTCCCAAGAGCAAAGCATTTACTAAAACCAATTATTTATAACCACACTGCACAATTTTTATTTCATTTACCTTTATCCTTGTGAAGTAGTCTACAAAAAATTTTGTATAAAAATGTGACGCATAAAATGAAACACAAACCCATCTAAAATACAGTGCCAGTGCTGTTTTCCCCAAGTGTAAAATTTCAGCTGAGTTTTGTCAGTTTGTTTACCTTGATACATGCTGCGTAAACTTGAATGCAAAAATATCAGCCCTTGACAAAATGTGACACAGAGATAGTGATTCCATGGAAAATGAGCTCTTTACGAGTAAATAGGGAAGGCTTCATTGGCACCGGCTCCGCGTTTCACAGCAGGGAGCCAGGACAATATCGAACAACAAGGAACAGTGCGTCAGAATTACAGCCTAAAGTAAAGACACAGCGAGCATTTTATTTACACCTGACTGGTCCTGGCGGGATGTGCAAGACAACCCCCAGTGTACAGGAAAGGAAACTAATTCAAAGTAGTCAGTCTTGATACAATCTGACGCTAACTTTAGATGATTATGAAGCTGTGTGGGAAAATATAACCAGGAGTACATTTTCTCCACATTCTTTCACCAAATCCCATGTTGAAGTTGGCCACTGGCAGTATAATGTGGCCAACTTTGCCTCTAAATCTTTCTCTAGATGAACTCCAAAGGTCTATTCAATTGTATTAATAAACTGCATCTAGAGGTGAGAATTGATAATATCTCAATAGTTGTTTTGGAAATATGAAACATTTGAATAATGAAAGTATTGTGTGGAATTCAAGCTATTAAAAATGTGTTAAAAAAGATACAGAAACGAGTAAAAAGTGATATTTCTGACATTTTGTGGTCCAGTCACATTTTGTGCAATACTTGAACCTCAACCAAGGCAATTCAATACACATAGATTTGAGCACATTCTTGATGCTTTGTGACAGTATCATCTAAACACTGATATTGAAATAATGGAAATAAATAGTGAAATTTTCATTTTAGTGAATATGGTACACCCCTAATTGCATCTCATTCATTTGTCTGTGTACATTGCCTCTTGCCTCCTCTTGACAATATCAGTTAATCTTGGATATCTGCTCTGCTTCCTGTAAATATCAACATATTTTTCAACTTTTCTTCACAAACTGACACTTGATTGATGTAAAACTCCTATTAATATTTACAACAAGTTCTATGCCACTAAATAAAGTCAAAACTAGAAAATCATAAAAACCTGTCATCCGATCTTTAAGCGGAGTACGCCATATACAGTGGCCAGTTATTTGCAAGGTTAATCTGGCTGTATCACATTTATGAATGACTGAATCACATTTATAAACATACATTTTTTAGACAACACCTCAGTAACATTGTTTATTTGTACTGGGATGGTCCAACATATTACATTACAAAAACTGCATATAATTCTGCACATCAGCACATTTCTACTCCATAATAAAAACAATTCAAATCAATGCCCCATCCGTGTAACCTATTTCTATGAAAGGAACCACGGGGAGAGGCAGAAGTCGCCACACTGTCGATCAATGGGTTTCCTCTTAACGAGAGCTGATGGAAGGCCCGGTCATGTGATCAATGCACACATTAATCTCACAGCCAGAGGGTGAAATATTACTGTTTCCTGCCAATACATCAGAGCGGACGGACAGACCAATCAAGGAAACCCGCACACTACCAGCACACCACTGAGAGATAACATTTTTACAGCTATTTACAACCTATTTCTTTTTCTTTTTTTGCTTCAGTTTTGAAACCAGCTCTTATTGTTCTAAATGTAATGAGTGAGAGCTACAGCAGGACAGTCGTTGACACAGAAAGACAGGGGATAAATCAGCAGAGGTTGACGCCAACAGGACCTGGCTGGAACACCTTTTTACAGAGAGATCTGTCACACTGGACAAGCCCTTGGCAACTGAGGCACACCATGTATCTGAACCAATAAAAAGTCCACACAGAGAACATGTCGAAAAAGTCTTTTGCTTTTTGTGTGAATTCAATTTCAAGTCACAAAATGTATTATTTAGTCTTGTTTGAGATAGGACAGAACTTTAAAAAAGAAAGATAGAACTTTATCGATCTTCACTATGCCACAGTTTGAAGTTTGATAAAATTCAGGAACATCAGCTCTTACAGACAAAAATGTTGACAAAATGTTAAAAAAGCTATTCCAGAAACAGCTCTTGAAAACCTAGCAAATATCTCCTAAATGAATCCATACTACCATGGTATCTAATAATAAATAAAACTAAAGTCTGCATTCTGTTGGTTAAAGTTCTTATTTTTAAAGTTGTCTGTTCCACTCCAGTGCCTAAATGTGTGTGTGTGAGCCAATCCACAGTGCTGTATCTTCCAAATTATACTGCAGGGACACTGGGCCTGCTCTGTCTGTCCTTGATTTTCTATTTTCCCTCCCTCGCCCCATTCCTTTTCTCTAAGTCTCTATCTGATAGCTCTGTATCTCTATTGCTGCTTTACCATTCTGCCACTTTGAGTCTGCTAGTCCCCTGCTCAGCTCTTTCTCTTCTCTCCAGACCGTCTTTGCTTTGTTCAGTCATTTTTAGCGACCGCACCAGGCACTTTTTTTACTCTCGCAGATGCACAACTTGTCCTCACTGTGTGTTTTCTCTTGCCCCATTTTTACTCAACTGGTTTTTGATCTGGAGATCCTGAGCGCAATAATATTTTACAGTTGAATTAATAAAGTATTTGCAAATTTTTTGAAAAACTTTCACTGGGACTATTTAATAAAAGTAAAGTTACTCCTGTCCAAGTTCAAAATCAAGTCACCCAGCTTCAGAAAGGTCTCCTCAACAGCTTACAATAAAATATTGCTGTAATTTAATGACTTTATACACTGAACTTAAACCTGCAGCTTCCATTCAGAATAACCACAGTCGCATTGGACTTAAACAGGTAGCTAATTTGTCTTTAGTTAGAACAGAGATTTTAATGCTTAAATTAGAAGCCAACCCTATTTATATTTAATTATATTGATAATAACTACATACAACATATATATTGTAAATTTATTTTTTTAAATAAACAAAACATAAAACAAAAAAAACGTATGTAAAGCAACAATAATGTACTCAAAGGGCCCTACTTTCTCCTTTTTTCTGCGTGTTAAGAGAATTGGCTTTTGGCGGGACAGTCTGCAGCAGATTGTTTGCTATGGGGAAACGTCTGTCTGTGTCGCGTACATGTGTGTTTTTGTCAGTCTGCGTCTTGTTTGGTTAAGGAATTAATCACTCGGATCTTCCCTCTAAATCAACACAAGGTTGTCTAAGACGGGGCAAGAAACGGAAGAGCAATATTGATGGAGCGGATAAGATATTAGTCACACTATTTTCAGTATGCACCGGAGTAATGGGGCTCTATCTGATTAAACATGCTGTATTTAAATGTTCAAATGCTCATTGAATGTCTACTGCAATTTTTCTGAGACATAAATATCCCATTGTCAGATCATATATTAGCCTTAGTTGCACAACATATCTAATTTCAATGCCATAACAATATTTCCTATGGTTATATTAATAAAACCGTCATGTAATCGAGGGCTTGTCGGTCCACTCTGCAGGCAGTGCATGAAGCAAACCATATGTTCTCAGCACCAGAAACCACAAGCAACTAGGCAACATCATATTCTATTAAAGTTACATCAAAGAGGAAACTTACTCCACCTACTACATTAGACTGGCACTGCAGGGTGTGAATGCAATATGGTCAGTAGTTGAGAGCGTGTGAAACCACATCAGCCTTCGCATTCATAGCATTGGATGAAAACTACACACGACTTCTAAGTAACGATTTATCTTTAGTTAAAAATAACTGATATGTGAAACGTCACCACCAAGACCGATGACAATTCTGAAAATGGCTCGCATCAGTTAAAGAAGACAATTGTATGCTTTTTTGATATTTAATGATAAACGTACATTTTTTATTATTAGTATCATGTATATATATTTGCATAATATACTTTATGCAAATGAGGCAGCATTACTGTCCAATATGAATAAACATACAAAAATCCTTGTTTTACAATTTGTTCCTTGTCATTTTCTGAGCACTGACGGCTTGAATGCAGAACAATGCAGGAATCACTCAAAACACAAGATTAAGAGAGTAAGTAAATGTTGAGTGACAACCGCTCTAACATGTTTTTAAAAAATCAGACATGCATAATATGTCTCTTTTATTGTAATTTCTGTAATCTAACACTTTGCCAATGAAAAGAGCCAAACCTTTACTTTTACAGGATCTTACACATCTATCTATAAAACTCAAGAGTACAGCCAACTGTGAGTGCTGTTTCTCAGATCAACACCCACCTGTCATGCCTGGAGGAGTTTTTAGGAATTTCCCATTGAAATTCTGAATCACCACATCGCACTTCTCCGTCGACTCCATCCTATCCAAGAGAAACAGGAAGTGAGATATATATGAATAAGTGTCTGTACGTGCTATGCTGTACTAAATTTGTACGTCTCATTCTGTGCCATCCTGTTTACGTATTGTGCAAATGTGTGTACGTGCAAGGAAATAAATGTCTTGGTGGTGTGTGTGTGTGTGTGTGTGTGTGTGTGTGTGTGTGTGTGTGTGTGTTTTCAATGGTGTTTCCGTTTTGCTTTGTCCTTATTTAAAAGCCTCATTCAGTCCGAAGTGTTGTGTGTCATGTCCTCTTTGTCTGCCCCCTATTCAGCTCTGCTCGCCCAATCACAGCTCAATGACTAATTGCCTGCTTGGCGCGGGAGAAGCCAGCGAATGCATGTGTTGGAGAGACAAATGGTGACGAGACGGAGGCTTTGTGGAGGAGGCGTGTGGGTCCGGGCGCTCTCCTAACACAAGCAGTGACCCTGAATGTAGAAGGCCTGCATCCTAATCACTGACACACTCGGCTGTAACCGAGAGGACCACACGAACAGAGCAGAGAAAGCAGGCCAAGGGTACAGCAATGTGGAGCGCTTTTATTACAGGTTAAAGTCTGGCTGAGTATGACCGCCGGGACAAGACTATTTTGGTAAGTAAAATGTATAGGGCAACCGCTGTGGGAGTTGCTCACTTATTTTTAAACAGCTTTACGCACTGAAATAGACCTTTTACAGTTGTGCTAAGAAAATAGAATAATAAGATGGAAAGAGGAATAAAAATATGTATGTAATGATTTGCATATTGGCTTGGCATTGTATTTATGCCAGATGACCTTCTTACCTCTCATTTTAATCTCACTAAAAGCATAGTTAACACTAGGCACTACAGAATTTTTACTCTAAATTACAGACTAAAAATATTTAAAACATTCCCAGTAATATATTTTCTAAAACACATTATATTATTATTACGGAGCCCGCCTGATGACAGCTCCGTGGGTGCTGTCTCTAAATCCCTGTGCCAATAGTGATGGCTCAGTAATGGTCAATACATTTTCACCCCTGCTGAGGGACTTTTGGCTCTGTAAACCTATGTGAGAGCATCTCGAGGTGCACACAGAGACGACATACACCTGCCGTGTGATAAAACCCATGTGTTGGGCTGACGTAATGATTATTTAGAAAAGCCGCACGGCGCACTTGAGAACAATGTAAGAACTCCAAGATCATCATACGGCTTTGTTTTCTCAAGAACACCTTGAGTTGTTACTGACAATTGAAAGGCAGACGTACGAACGGAGAAGGCTGTTAGAAAGAGTGCTCCCCTCCAGGAACGTCTATGAGCTTCTGGTTTTGTACGACCTGCAAGATTGGTACGGATCATCATGGGCTTTAGCTAATTTGTGGGAATGATTTGGCTAATTCATGGGAACAAATTCTATTTTTGGGAACAAAATTGTAATTTGTGATCACAATTTACAAACATTCTGCACCCCTGTCATCGGGCAGGCTCCGTATATTACTGATATTTAACTTATATTATAATGTCTAATTGTTATACACACTCATTCTCTGTGTAGTTGTCGCCTTACCTAGCAAATCCAACCCCTCTGCTGAGCCCGTTGGCGTCTCGGAGTATCCGCGTGGAAATAACGTGACCGAAAGGCTTCAGCATGTTCTCCAGCTCCTGCTCATCCATGGACACAGGCAGGTTCGAGATGTACAGGTTTGTGGGGTCCTGCTCCTGTTGCTGTGGGAAGCAAACATACAGGGTTAAGCAAAATGATCTCTCCAAACTTAACCGAATAATTGCTTACATAAATATATTTAAGTCTAGTTAAACACAAAAATCCTGAGAGAGCAATGTGACTTTTAAGGTTGAACAAAGATGTAATAAAATGTATCTTAATTCAAGCTATTGTGTTTGTGGATACATTAAAGGTTAAGGCAGCCATATGCCTGTGCTATATTTATGGCAATTCTCCTCAGAGCGGATGAGTTTAAGTGAAAGTGAATGCTTAAAGCCCCTGAAGCCACCAAAAAGGCCCCTCAGGACCTGTGGAAGATGTTAGAAGGAATACATTGAGTCTTTGCCCCCTAAAAAACAGTGGCATATACATTGATTTAATATCGGTTCTGTGACATAATACATACATTTAAAAATATTATCAACAATTAGAAAATAATAATAATGAGAATCATCAGTTCAATCTATGCACCAAAAAAACAACAAAGTGTGTAAGTTTTTTTTTTTTACTGGCTGTTTATGTGCCAATTTCATTACTCTTTCATTCAGAAAGTTTAATTCAATAAAGTCAGTGACGAATGGTCATCCATTAAACTAGTGAATGAACTTGAACTGAGGATTTCACTGAGTGGTGACAATAGTTAATAATCGTAAAATTTAGTTTGTTTCTTCTTCTGATTTTTTTCTACTTAACATTAAAGTTTGATTTTGTGGCATCCATATTGCAAACACACACATAATCCAACTTCTATTCTGCTGTTATTCTTGTATTGGTTTCATTTGGTAGATAAAGATTTGAGCTGAATGTTCTTGGGTTTCGCCCCTTCTTGTTTTACTATTCAAATGACATCATTATTATTTTAAAAGACTGAGTTGAATAATTATTTTCAACTCAGTCAGACATTTTAAAAGCATGCGCTGTTTTTTTTTCTTGGCCTCTCTTTTTTCTAGCTCCCAACCACCAATGAAAACCTTTAACATAATAACTACATAAACGATAATGCAAAAAAAAAAAAAAAAGAAGCTTTTTTTGATTTTGTCAATATTGCCCACCCCTATAAAGTAAAACAGCAGACAGCCCAGAGTGACATGACTCCCCTCCTACACAGCTGTATGTATAAGTGTAGTTCCTAGCTTAGAGTTTCTTTTTGCATTTGTGTGTGTGCATTATGTAAGCTGAGACACACACTGGCAAAAGCATCAAAGGTGTGCATTCACAGGTAAAAGCTGCGGGGTCTGCTATTGATCTGCAGGTCCTACTTTAGAAAATACCAACCCAGTGTTCCTCATATAGCTGTTAGACCAACAGGCTTCAAATTATTTAATACTTGATAGTTTTGGAAAGGAAATGACCAGAAATATTGTATAAATCTCTGAATGCAGCAATTGTACTAAGGAGCGGTGGTTTGTTAGGGTTGGCCTGCACTGTGGACATCATAAACTGCAGTGTACTTATATTATATTATATGGGAGCAAAGTGGACAATATTTCTTGTTCTTTGCGAGTCATAAAAAGATTACACTATAAAACAGTGGATTTCCTCTCCCTGTGGCCAATGCGGTTTCAAACTAATTTCATCCAAAGACAATATGTCTCAAACTAAATCTCACAATGCTTTGCCCAATTCCTGCAAAAAAAGTGGGTCAGCTGTTTTGTTTCCAAGCCCATTTCCATACCAGAAGCAGTAACAAGAGGACTGAATGTAGACTTGAACACATTCATCTTTCCAGCTGAGGTTTATTGTTTGATTACTTTAAGTCGGCATTATCTTTCTGCTTCTTGGGCTCAGGATTTATGAAATGCTGCATCTGGGTTTGCCTTTCTCCTTCTCTCAATCATCATATCGTGTCAGTCTGGTGAAATCAAGATGGGTAGAGTTATCAGAAATAATGAGCTGCGTAAATCAGTCACTCCCAAATCGTATTTCTCAAGTAGAAGTAAAAAGTGGAAATGTAGAATATAGATTTTTTGTATTATTGGTGTACTCAAAACACTAAAAATAAAGTGCCAGAGCTATTAATGGGCAAACAATAAATACAAACTAAATAAAATAAGAAATTCAAATAAAAGTGTATAAAGAATTGAGTATTCTTGATTCAAAATAAAAAATGAAACATTTTTTTTCTATAAAATAATTGTTATTGTGCTGCTGAAAACGTATTTATATAAGTTATAAAGCATATCAACCTACAAAAGTGTCTATTTAACACCAACCTCTAGACCAGTGGTTCTCAAACTTATCATACCAAGTATCAAGACCATATTTAGAATTCTGAGACCCACTAGACCAGGTCTATAATAAGACTATACCAGAGGCCTGTACTACGGAGTTGGCTGAATTTATCCTGGATAAGTTCCTCATACCTGGACTGGCTAACTGAGCCGTACTATGAAGCGGGTTCACTTCTCGTTCTGTCAACCCAAGATTTTCTGAACGACACCATGTGCATTCACATAAATGGCAGAGTTAGCGCCCGCTGGCCAGTTAGAACAATGGAGAAGGCGTACTTCTCACAGGAGAAACAAGCTATCATCCTCAATAAATATGAGGAATTAAAAAGTAAAATTTTGACAAAGGGAAACACGGGGACAGCAGCTAAAGTCAGAAAAGAGGGCTAGGAAAGTATTACTGATTCACTCAGTGTATAAGTTTGATGGGTAAACTACGCGTTACGTGCAAAGCTCGACCATTTCAAATGACATCTCTTCATGGGGCATTATAACAAAGCTCGTGTTTGAGTAATAATGCAGCTGTCTTCTTTACTGCTGCTGTAACCCTATGGGAGTAAACAAGCATGCAATAAGTATAATAATGTTGTGCAAAGTAGTAAGTAATGAGGCTATGACAAGCTGCATGTAGACCCAAAAATATCCACAACAAATGCTTATTTTGTGGGATGGGAGATGACCGGGGTACAATCCATGTGCCCAGATCGACTGGATTCTCAAGGTATGGTTACGTCATAGCCATGGTGAGATCTTATTGGTTAGCTGCATGTGCTATTTGAGCTGCCAGAAACTTAACCTGATCCGGAGTTTGCGGCCTGTTGCCATAGAGATTTACTCTGGTAGAAAATTAACCAGGTTTGTAGTACCGCCACACCAGGTTTAACCCCAAAGTTACCTCTAATCCAGCTTCGTAGTACAGACCTCAAGTCTAACGGTTGACTAAACCAGGTCAAAAATAGGACTACAGACCAAGAAATACCACTGCCAAATTGTTTCCAAAAACTCTTGACAAAGTAAAAGCAAAACAAAATGTAAACTATGCCATCTCTGAAACTCCCTCAAAGTACTTGCACAAGGACATTAGCCATGTGAAGTTTTGGCACCGGGAGTGAACTCTGCCTGACTTTGTTCAGAGTTGATGTTGCTCAAAGTTACGTCTTCTCTGCATGTTGCAAATGACGCAGGACTTGTTTCCCTGTGTTCTTCTGCCCTTTTGTCTGTTTCTCTCTCTGTAACATCTGCCGTGAGCTGGAGACAGTTTCACACACCCTGCCTGTGTAGTGCGTGCCTGCCAGCCAGTCACTCTGCCTTTTCAGCCTCATTAGACCTCATTGCTGCATCATTATAGCAGGACTCTCTTGCCTCTTGTTGCTTCCTGGTTAGCCTTGCAATGCATTGACACCTGCTGGAGAGCTGGACGGAACAAAGGTTGAACACAGGCCCATTGCTCCTGACATGTTTCCCCAGCGACAATGAAGGACGGGTCAAATGCTGAGGACAAATTTCCCTACAGAGACAGTAAAGTGTACCCTAACTTTAACCTAACCTAACGGTCAACATGCATGTAGGGAACATTTTCTGTCATTACCTTTCACCAGTCATCTAACTTGTCAAATAAGTTTAATGTCATTCCAGTTGAGGCAATTGCATCTATATGGAGACAAGCAGGTGGCAGACCCTCCCCGAGAAAAGTTACATAGTGCACCTTTGATGTTTGCTGTCCTTTCAAACAAAGATTAGTGTCTACGTAGATAAAGAAATGAAAACAGTACAATGTAAAACAAATGGTAACAATATAAAACATAAAAGAAATGGCTACAAGATACTACACTACAGCTAAAATATATTCACCTTGCCACTTGACTGGGGCAAAAAAACAACATTAGTTTATAGTGTCCCAGGTAAGTCATTATTCTGTGAAGAAGCAAATGTATCAAGTGAATTTGATGCCACTTGAATATGACATTTCTATAGCATTGCCACTTGTATTTCAAATGGAAAACTTGACATCAGAAATGATAAATTACAGCTCCTCACAACCCTATACAAGAATAAATAAGAAACTATTGAAAACACTAGGTTAGAAAGTTTAAGCCTCAAAATTCACTCGATACTGCGTGTCTTTTTTTCACTTGTAATCCCCCTCATTTCCCCATTTAAATCCACCTATTCTTCTCCTCCTTTGACCTCCTTCAGACGCTTCCTCCACTCCATTCTTGACTTCCTACACTCTACATTCCCACCCTTGCCTCCATTCTCTCCTTATTTGCCTCTCTAGCTCTTGCACGGATTAGCACCTAATCTTCTGCCTGTCTAAAATGATATCTGGATGCTTCATTAATATTTCACGAGCCAAGTTCTGCCTTTTCTCCCTTCTTTTGCTCAACGTCAAATTGTGTGTTTTAGCCTTCCAATAGTCCTGTTTTGCTCAGTTCCTGCCCCCTCGGTCTTCCTCCTTCTCAACTTGTAATCTTTCATAATGATTGTCTGGGTGTCTAAGCGTCCTCTAACGGCTTAATCAATACTTAATGAACAGAACATAAATACTTTATGAAGCCTAAACCCTGGATCCCTGGGGTTTCATTAGCCCTGGAGATATACACTTCTCTCTATCTCTGTGAAAGCTGAGGTCCACTGCAGTCCAAAGTAGATGTGGGTGATCTCATTGCTCAGTCAGTCAGTCCAAGTTGGACACACAACCAAATGTGTAGACATGATTTTACACTTGGAGCAAACATAACATAACACAACAAAACATGGACTCTTGGAGTAATGTTTGTAATAGTGTGGTCAAAATATTCAAATTTTAAACTCTATTTCAGTACTATGGATTACATATTTCGATTTCAATGCTACATTTATGACAATACAAAATAATTTTAAAAACACAAAATAGTGATTTAATGATCCAGTATTACAGTGGTTTATCCTAGTTCTGGTATGGATCATGACATCTAGATTTGACACTTGTTTTTGTATCGATTAGTATCTGGGCATCTTCCTTAGAGTATCATAATTATAATTTGTCAGTTAGTCTCTTTAATAACCTTAAGGATGCATGCTAATGGAGCTTGTATTCAAATAGAAAATTCAAATACTCCTGCATTTAAAGGATAATAAGAAGCCATTACCAAACTTGAACAGAAATGGTATATTTCATATTTCAAATTATTTCTGACATCAATTCACATAGTAAACAAATCAGAGTAAAGTTTCATGCCTCCTTTCATTTGAATCAGCAGAAAAATTGCACCAAAACCTTGACAACAGAAAACACTTGACTGAGCGAATGACTTTCTGTGTTTAATTCAATTTCGTGAATGCAGCGAATGTTTCCTCCTTCTGGCTTCCAACACTGGCGGCGTCTCCACACTCTGCCTCATTTGTAGCATCAAGTATGGCCTTTCTGGATAATAGCGACACATACGCATGCAATTCTCCAATCTTTTTAAGCACGCACGCTATACCATTACTCAACTGACTCATTCATTTGCATGTGCTCATTTTCTGAGAGCTTATCTTCTTTGTTGTTCACTATTGCACTCTTAACATGACATTTTTCTTCATTTGGGTCTAGATTTCCACTTTTAACGCTGGCTCTCTTGCTACAGTATGAGCTAAAAGGGCCATAATTCATCACAGAGCCATTGCACAGTGCTGCCTTGCAAGTCTGCCAACCGTCTATGCCTGGAATCAATCACCAAATCCTGGGACGTACACCACAAAGGAGGGTCATCCAGATTCACAGCAGACACAACCAAAGACCTGCTGCTGGTCTGGACACAGGGAGGAGCAGCACAATACAAGCAGAGACATACAAGCAAGGGATTAAAGCAATCATCTAAAACAATATGACATCCCAGCACTGGTCAGGGGGTAGCCAAAGATACTTCAAATCAAAGGTAGCTAAGATGGTGCTTAATAGAATCAGTTCATGCATGGATAAATGTAAAATTATTAATTTCTATTATAAAAATCCAGACAACGGTCATGTTCCACACCAAAAAGCAATAATTCAATCCCTAGACTGAGAAAGCCAGTACAAAGTATAAAGCCAACCAATACAGCAAGCTCCATAGTGGTTTTAAGATACAAAATGGCCCCATGATTGACAATTTTATCTGAGCACACATAAAATACACAAATGGGCTTTTACTATGTAAGCATTTTGTCACTCTTCAAAAACCTGAAAACAGGTGAAAAGTAGTGCCATCAACTCTTTTTGAGAAATTGTTTGTAAAACTTATTTATTGTTGCAGTCAAGATATTTCTTTGTATAAATGCACAAAAGCTAAGATTCTTAAGTAAGGGGTAAGATGCATTTTCCCATTCTACTGGTTTTTGTCAGACATGTCATCAAAACACCACTTGCCACAATCTTGGTTTTATAGTTCCATTTTCCCTTTGGAGTTTATATATGTTTACATAGCATTAACTGCCCAAATGATTAGCATTAAAGCAGTTTTAGGTGATTTTGAGCACACAGTTCTTAGATTAATAACAGTCTCTGTCCAGTGGAAAGCTGTTCAATAGATCCAGTGGTTGCTCAGACCATGAAGATCAGTGGTACTTCTGAAGCATAAAGCGCGCTCGGACCAGAGGATCTGTGGTACACGCTCGTAAAGTGCGCTTGGACCAGAGGATATGCGGTACAAGCTCCTAAAGCGCGCTCGGAGCAGAGGATCTGTTGTACAAGCTCCTAAAGCGCGCTCAGACCAGAGGATATGCGGTACAAGCTCCTAAAGCGCGCTCGGAGCAGAGGATCTGTTGTACAAGCTCCTAAAGCGTGCTCGGACCAGAGGATCTGTGGTACAAGCTCCTAAAGCGCGCTCAGACCAGAGGATCTGTGGTACATGCTCCTAAAGCGCGCTCAGACCAGAGGATCTCTGGTACACGCTCCTAAAGCGCACTCCTAAAGCGTGCTCGGACCAGAGGATCTGTGGTACACGCTCCTAAAGCGCGCTCAGACCAGAGGATCTGTGGTACATGCTCCTAAAGCGCGCTACTGAAGCGTGCTCGGACCAGAGGATCTGTGGTACACGCTCCTAAAGCGCACTCCTAAAGCTTGCTCGGACCAGAGGATCTGTGGTACACGCTCCTAAAGCGCGCTCAAACCAGAGGATCTGTGGTACACGCTCCTAAAGCGTGCTCGGACCAGAGGATCTGTGGTACACGCTCCTAAAGCGCACTCCTAAAGCGTGCTCGGACCAGAGGATCTGTGGTACACGCTCCTAAAGCGTGCTCAAACCAGAGGATCTGTGGTACACGCTCCTAAAGCGCGCTCAGACCAGAGGATCTGTGGTACACGCTCCTAAAGTGCGCTCAAACCAGAGGATCTGTGATACACGCTCCTAAAGCGCGCTCAGACCAGAGGATCTGTGGTACACGCTCGTCTCTCCTCCTCGTGTTGTTCTGAATGCTGTAATCAAGGCTAATGGGACTCAGCTGTTGGCCGGCCTAATTACCTGGAATGTAGACGGATGATCTCGGCCCGCACCCAAAGGCGACGTTCACAAACAGAAGAGAAAGAAAACTCTCCATGCACCTGCCGCTAACAGACATGCATGCGTGAGGGCTTTCAATATGTTCCTAAGTGTGCGGAAAAAAATAAAAGCCAAACTGTGTGAATGCATCCATTTGTTAAAGGTCAATAAAAAATTCCACGGCTTCTCTGAGGCAGAAAATTCCCCATGCATTGCCTCACACAGAAGACAAAAAACTTGCCAATCTTTATTTCTCGGGATCTTATTAACTCAATAGTACAAATTGACTGCAATTTTTTCCCACTACTCACTCGCACAAAAGCTCTCGACCACTGCCATGAGAAATTCAGGGCTTAATTTTTCAGATGAACCAAATCAATATAAAAAGCTTTTCACTTAAGTACAATTGCTAAAGATCTCAAAATGCAATCTCAACAACCCTCTTTCAATAATCAATGCTTAATGCTGCATTCATGTGTTTCTTGGATGTTCTTAGAGCTACAATGACTTTCCAGTCATTTTGTGTTTCAGATTTTCATTTTAGCTTCCAATCCACCATTACTATTTTTTTATGCAATGACTAAACAGACATTATATTCTGTATAGTAACTTATTTCAGGAACAAAGTCCTTCTGTTCCAGTGTTACTGATTCAGAATAATGTATTTTGAGCTTGTCTTCTTACTTTTCAAATTGTTTAAAAATAAATACATGCTTATAAATTAGTCCTGAAACACACTCTCCCCGATTTAATTTTGGACTTAAAGGAAAAATATTATGCACTTTTCATATTGATATTAGTCTTTAAACATGCTCTTGACTACCTTAAATTTGCCATCTCATGTTTTGAAACAAACAAACAAAAAGTTTATTATGCACTATATGAACAAGTTTCTCTGCTGTCTGCCCTGATATTTACTGAGTGCATCCAGCTAGCAGATGCCTAGCACTATACACAATTTAGTTATGCTATCACTTTAAGACACATGATGATTAGCCTAGCAGTAGCAGTTACAGCCTGGCGATGATTTAAAGACTTAAAACAGCAAACATATGATCTAAAAAAACGTCACTGATCGAGGGAGTTCAGCAGGACGTGTTTGACGGTCGGAGAGGATTTTCTAATAAACATTTCTCAGAACAGCGTGTATACAACTGAATGCAACTTCAGGTATGCTTTCGATGACGGAACATTGTTATAATGTGGTTAAAAGCTCAAAATGTCACTGTAGCAGAATATGTGTTCTTTAATTGAATTTGGACTTTTGGACAGATTAACAACTCTGTTGCCTTTCTTGTAACAAGCATTTATTTGTTTTAGTATTCAAATACTTTCTCTTACTTTGACAAGCAACTGTGTCTGTTTACATTACATACAGGAACCATGTAAATAACTCTTAAAGGTAATTAACAAATGACAAAATAGCCAATTTAACAAACTACTTGACATCTGTGCAATGGAGTTTAAAATGAGTTATGATCGTATACTTAGCCATGAGCTCTAGATGTGAGGGGACCAGATTTAGAGTTTCAATGTCAGCCCTCCAGGTTTTGATCTGCTCAAACATGAGGCAATTCATCATTTCCGTGTCCCTGCTGAAAAATGAACCACTTTAACACATAATAGCAAAATGTCTGACAGCTACTGGAATTAAAAAATGGTGGTTAGTGTCTTTCCCAAAGACACTGTGGACAGGACAAAGTAATGATCAACCTTTAAATAAAGTTATGCCTACCAAAACCATACAAGCCAGTCTCTTGAAGCTGTTTTCTTTCTTCTCTTCAAAAAATGTCTCGAAAAAAACAAAGGTACTATGAGAAAAATTGACCAAAGAAACTGTCACAAATTGAATAGTGCAATCCAGTGTACAGTAAAAAATAACAACAACAGCAAGAGTAGAGTAAAACATTTTGGAAACAGAGAGACTTGAAAATAGTGATGTTCTGGTCTGATAAATGTAGCTGGGTGTCATCTAAGGCCTCGTCAGCCGGGTGTCAGTGTGTCTGCTCGAGGGGAGAGGGAACTACTGGGAAATCCTCCTTCTGAATGATTTATAGAGGCTCAAATCATGGCAGGAAGATGGCTCAGACTCAACAGGTGCAGACAGAAGACAGCCAACCAAAAAAGCAGGGTGAATTTGTAGACAGTCCGGTCGCTCTACACTTTAGAAATAGCATGCACTTTAGAAATAGCATGCACGAAAGGTCTACAGCTAGGGCTGTAGACCTTTAGTTTTTCTAGTGTCAAGCCATGCCCTTTTTAGTTGACTAATTGAGGCACAGAGCATGTATTTAGTTGACTACAGATTTCTTTAATTTACTACAGTCCTAGCAAAAGTGTGGTACTAAAACTGAAACTAGACACATGTCTACCTATCTAACAAAGTAATAGTGTAAGCTTATCCCAGTCCAGTATGGAAGTATCCAGTGTGCACCTGAAAACATGATGAATACTATGTTTTGTAAGGATTGTTTGTTTTGTAGGCTTTAGGGACACATTCAGCAAATGATCAAATGAGTTGGGTACCAATCTCAGAAAGCCACCCCAGAAAACCTGGCATATGTGCTGGTCCTTAGACCACTTAATTACCAGGCAGCACATAGTTAATACTTTCATTGTTATAATATAGAAACAGGGCTGCAAAACGCATTCATATCTTGTTATCCCTATGTAAAAAAAAAAACATCTATAACAAAAGTTAAAAATGTATTAAGTTTGTTAGATTAACAATGATCTTCCCTCCAAAAATATGGATAACAATATCAAATCAAAGTAATAATATGTATTATCATTTCAAACTGATTAAATGTATTAAAACATATTAAAATATGTGATTAACACATAATAAAACCGTGCTGATGTCAATATTTCCTTTGACATGTTGGGACCGATCTGGGAAAAAAAGACATTTCTTTATATGGTTAAGATATTTATCATCAGCAAAATAAGCAAATATATATAAGTCTTAGGTCTTCAAAAGCCCTCCAGCAGCATTTTAACATCTTCAAAACAAGTGCAGCTGTGCTACAAGGCTCCATCCTCCCTCAGTCTTGTGCACTTTGCCTGAATTGCTCGTTGATTGTCTGTCTGCATCAGAGCATTTCATTAGAAAAATGCAATAAAACAGAAGGCACGCCGGATTATCTGGGAGGAAGCACTTTCTCGGATAAGAGAAGAGAAAATTAATAAAGAAAGTTTTTTAGACAAACTTATTGAATGTTTTTTCCACTTGTATCCGGCTTCTCTCTGCCTTCCTAGTGGCATGTGGCTCGTCCTCAGACAAATCACTGGGAAATGAAGTTAAGCGCCAGAGCCAGGGAGAAAACAAATTAAAAGGAAACAGCAAAATTAAAAAAATAAGTTCTTTTAAAAGTGTATGGGAGGAGTAGGTCTGTGATTAAAAGTTAAACCTCAAGCTTAGACACAAGAATCACAATATGTCTCGCTTCAAAACAACAGTCCATATTTATCAAATTGTGTCCTATGTATGCAAAGACAGGGGGAAATATATATTGCAACAGCAGCCTGGTCAAACACTATATCTATTAACACAGTATTGATTCACTAACAAAATTAACAAGCTGATGCAAGGTTGGTAGCAACAAGGAATAACACAGTGCAGCTACTATAACGTTATACGTTAATTGCATTGCTGCTGAGGCATACAATCGCAGATACTTTTATTCTCTTCAACTTTGAGTCTAGTGCAGGGTACACACACTAGAATATAAGCAGTGTCAAATCTTTGAGGCAAAAATATAAAAATGTGGACAGTTCCTTGTACATGTAAAATCCATATTTGGCTGTTTTAAATCAATTTAGTTTCAGCTCTTACCCTTAATTGTTTAATTTTATGCTTTGGGTTGAACAATTATGTTGCACTGAGGGATTAAGTCATCAAATTCGACAGTATTCATTTTTCACACACCTTTGATTTACCAATTAAATTAACAAGCTGACACAAAAGTTGTTAACATTACACAATAACACAACCCCAGTGTAACTATCTTGTCTTAATAGCAGTGCTATGAAATATATTCAGGGTTGTCATATATTCCAAGGGCAGATGAGACTTGAAGCGCTCATTAAAAGTTACACCAGCTCGTTGGCTTGTTCGGTATAGGTGGAGGTGTGCTGTGCATGTCCGCCTACACCTTCTGCTGGTCTCAGCTATAAAGTCCTGCTTTTACACTTCAATAAAAAGACCCTTTTCATCAACTCCTCTGTTCGCTCCACATCAATCTCTCCATCAAGGTCGAGTGTCTGCGCGGATGTGTCAAGTGAGCATCTGCGCTATAAAAAACACTGCATTTAAAAGGGATTTCTCAGATGGACTGTTGTATGTGCTGTTTGGGGTCGCACTTGAAGAAACACAAAAATGACTTGAGCGTTATTATTTTACAGTTAAATACACAGGTGCGCACCTCCGAGGATTGGTCTAACGGGTCAGTGAGAATAGCTCCACTTTGGGGGATTAAAGTCGCTCAAGGACACTGACCCATACTGTCTTTAGTCTAAATTATTTTCCGTGCACACGTTTTGCCAAGAGGCTTAGCTTCAGAAAGTTTCAAGCTGAAATCAATCCTTTATAAGTCAAGTGAGTTGGAAACCAAAATAAAGTTTAAATGGAAGAGTGTGTTAGAAGTTATGGTCTAAAAACAATAAATACAGTTTTACTTATTTAAAGGTGAACTTTTTAGGCAGGGGGGTTGCCACATACTTGTCTGATGCTTTGCCTGGAATCTTACAGAACAGCGTTAAATGTATCTGTAGGGCTGGGCAATATGGTGAGACAAATCAAATCATGATCTCATTCCTGTGACAATCTGCCATTTTAGTAGAATCAAAAAGGCAGTAATACTCTCTTGAATGTGCAAAATGTGTCTGTTATGTCTTGGTTAAGGTATGCACAAAATGTGACTGGACCATAAAATTAACCATAAAAGTGCAGAAATATCAATTTATACTCATATTACACTAGACGTTTCTATCTCTATTTGAGCTCAGTTTTAACAATCAAACACTCAATATTCCAATTGTGTATATTACATTTGCACTATTGTCTAGCCATCTGTGAATTTTCTGTATATACTTTAAGTCTAAGTCTGTTTTATTTTATTAATTAATTCTTAATTTTATGCATGCCTTCTTTAATATGGTTTTGTTACAATTTTATTCATTACTGTATGTTGCACCTTACCGCTAAAGCTTTTTGTTCACTGACAATGGCTATAAACCTTTTTCTGATTCTGATTTTGAAAACAACAATTGCAATATGATTTTTTTAATATATTCCACCTCTATATATTGAGATAAAATCAAAATTGTGATTTGGCCCCAAGACAATAGTGGCAGATCATCCAGCCTCACATATATGTCTTGATGTAGTCAATTACAGGGTTTTTATTGCAAAAACATTTAAAATGCATTCTAATTCTACAGGCGGAGACAAGCAGGTTGAGGACCTCTCACCAGAGAAGCTACATGAATAGATACATTGCATTTCTGTGTTAGATGTAGAGTTGCTTTAACCATCCATTTAAACTGTCTATAGTAGATTTGTTGGTTTATAATGTATCGATTTAACATGCACAGCTCCTCCTGGGTGCTTGTCTTGGCTGCAAGTGAGGGAAACGTCTACTTTAATGAATCCTTCCTTTAACACCATCAAAAGTGTGTGTGCATATGCTCCACCTGACACTATTTCATGCTGATCAATGCTGCTGTCCCTCCGACCCACAGCTCCAGAGCGCCAGCCTGTTGCCATGGTTATCTGAATCAGAAACCTCTGGGATTAACCTCCAGGGGACGGTTAAAATAGAGAAAGAGAAACAGTAAGAAAGATTGAGAAGGACTAACACTGGAATTTAAGCGGTTTATTAAAATACACCTCAGTGAGTGATTTTCCATCCCTAAAATGTGTGAGTTTGAACCCTAACCCCACTTGAAGAGCTGCCTTGGTGCTACAAAGACTACATTCAAAGACACATGTAGCATTTAAGCAGAATTAATTTGTGTGCTGGCAAATGCTAAAAGCAAGTAAGAACTACCAGGTTTAGATCAGAAGGTGGCTTTTTGAAGATACAAGTTCTTTGAGACATGATACTTTGATGTAGTGTTTGTGGTCCGTTTTGTGAAGTGAGAGCCGAGATTTTTTTCCCCCACATCTTTTGATTTGAAGAGAAGGGCACGGCGGGGGCAGCTGACAGCTTGGTGGACCAAGGTTATTTACTTTTCGAAGGGGAAACCAGTCTGAGTCAGCAGATAGAAAGGGCAGCTCTACACAAATACACATACTTATGCATAGACACGTGCACACACATGGACAACAAACTGTTTCCTGTGTGTGGCGTGCACACTGTCAAACCGCACACAGAGCCAAGAGGTTAAATAGACTCCCGAATGCCATTGAGAAAACAGCAGCCTAATTAGCATCATATCCTCTCCCAAGGACACCTCCTGACAGCCCACTCATATTCATCTGCTCATTTCACCTGCGCAAACCCGGCCTCCCCTCTTATAAAGCCATTAGGCACTAATAAGGGCCCTTAAAGCCGCCAAGCCCAAATACAGCCGATTTAGTGTCCTCGCGAGATGGATCCTTGTTTAAACGTTGTCATATGAACACCCAGTGCTAACTGGCTCCCAGCGGTGCCACAAGCCAAACTACCTTTATGGGATGTAATGCTCAAGAATCCTCCACTAAACAGCCTTTCCATTAACTATGACCTTATCAGGGATCTTTAGCTAAACGGCACACACACAGGAGCACGACGCAATGGTAACAGCATATGATTTATTATAATCACATGCAGAAGAGCATATACCAAAGCACCTCTGTACTTAACATGCATAGAAGCAGCAGGATTTTTTTTTATCCATTTGCTGGACCATGGCAGCTAATGTCCAATTTGTCCTCTCCACTCGGTAATGTTTCTGAATAAAGGACAGCCACCGGCACTCAATTGGATTCTCTGAGCACAAGTTTTTCATTTTTGGCTGCAACCCGAAGCTAAATCAGAAGAAATATAGCGAGGAATTATCATGTTTTTCACACTAATGGCGAAAGTGTCAACATTTTTTAGCATCTTTAACTTTTAGGGCTGACTGTTAGAGGTTATTTTCAGTTGAATGTTTAACAAGAGTTGATTATACCTGCAATATGGGCTCATAGCGATTTTCAACTCTATTATAGTCACTAAAGTGGGGAAAAAGTGTGAAAGTAAGACTGTAAGAATGAACACACTGCACTGGTGTCTGCAGTGGAATTAACCATACAGGTGAACAACACAAAATACAAGATTCTTTTTATTGTAGTCAAATATAATTTTTTTCGGAGGTACAGTATTCACATTTCTCACATTTATGATAAAATGATGATGATAAAACCTTTTGCCAATTATTCGTAAGGGCTCAACATGAAAGCAACCATTTAAACAGCATTGTTTGAATTAGGGCTGCAACAATTAACTTTAACGACTTATTGAGAGAAAAATCATATTTTTATTTTGATAATTGTTATGTGGACTATACAGACTCTAAAACACATACAAAAATATATTATATATATATATATATATATATATATATATATATATATATATATATATATATATATATTACACATATACAAAGACAGTGCCATTATTAAATCAAAATGTCAAAAAAGAATAAACTATTTCAGATTGTACACTTTATTTGTAAATATTCTCTATCTAGAAGCTTTCAGTCACCATATTTCAACCTTTATATGGTACAAAATGTCTATAAAAAGTCTCAATATTCAATAAAAATTTGAGTAGTCGACTAATCATAAAAAATAATCGCTGAATAGTCGACTACTAAAATACTCTTTTTAGGGCTGTAGTCCTTCAGTTGTTTAGTCGGTCGATGGTATCTTATTCGACCAAGACTTTTATTAGTCGACTTCATTTTATTTATTAAATGATTATAAAATTATTTATATGGAATAAATGAAAAGATATGAAGTAAGTTAGCTAAATGTATAAATGTATAAACAATGTATAAATAGTTTTTGCATGAACTCTTCTACAGTTGTGTTCTTTTGAGTCCACTTTACACCCCCTTTTAGTCAACTAATCGGCTGGTCTTTAGTCGACCAAGAATGTCTTTAGTTGACTACAGCCCTAAATCTTTTGTTGCAGCCCTTGCAAACAGTCAACTCTCCTGAAACCTGGGCTCATTTGTTGTTGCGTGATAAAACCGCTGGTGTTATCTTTAGCGCTAACTGCAGAGCCATGCATGCATGTAAATCGTTTGTGCCCGTAAATGGTTCTATAGCTGTAGCCATGCCAGGTGCCTCACTTAAGACATCATAATAAATCTCCTCTGTTTTCTTTCTCAGATGCATAAAGTTAGATGCTGTGACCGGCATGCACAATAAGCCACAGTGGGGTGGTACAGGGACAAAGATGTGGGAAAAAATAAAACGATAGAATGACAAGAGACTGGAGTAGATGCACTCTCATTGGCTTGCAGCGAGCATGTGCCGACTCAGACATACTAAAAGGTTACAGCATTTGATTTGTGATATTCCGCCTTGAAAGCTCCCTCTCTCCCTCTCCTTCTCTGAGTGTGGAGGAGCAGTTTGGCTACTGCTGTCCACAAAGTTTGATCGATAGCTGAATTATGCCATTGGATTGTGAATCTCGCCAACTCCGCTGTCTGGCCAATGACAAACAACAAACACGCCTGGCCACCAATAACAATGAGACATCTGCCGCTTGCAACAACCAATCAGGAAATAGACTCAGACTTCATATTATCCCCATAAAGTATAGGTGCATTTTATGGGCTTCCCCTACTGTCATTAGTAAGACTTTATTTGCATTGCGTAGGAAATGCAGGGAGGACGTCTTTTTAGGTTTAATGGCAGGTCACATCTACATTTACATTTTTTTTTTTTTTTGTGATAATTAATTTATGAAGCCTAAAGCTAAATCCCAAGATTACACTATTGCATATAATATGTGTTAATGCTTAAAGATACAGACACTACTACATATACATACATTAAAACAGGATTTAAAAAACAAATGAATTAAGTTGAGTCTGAATAATATAATAAATCATGAATCAGTATTTATTGCCATTGTCGGTGAAGAAAAATCACAAACTAGGAACTTGCTTTGACAATAAGGTGCAACACATAACAATAAATAATAACAATAGAAATGTAAAAAAGTATAGACTATGCTAAAATAACATAAAATATGTGTAGAATAAAAATTAAACACAATATAGGGCAGTAATAAACAAATAAAACACTTAAAAAACTTAAACTAGATCTAAACGAAACATTTCCTCAATAACTGCATCTTTCTTGTCTTTTTTAACTTAGTTTCTTGTATTGTAAAGAGTTGAGGGTCAAAAAAGCACTAAATCTAAGTATTATTATCATTATTATTATTAATATACTTTTTTATTACAGACCTAAACCTAAAAACAACAATAAAAAAGTGT
Organism: Rhinogobius similis; assembly: GCA_019453435.1. NCBI lineage: Eukaryota > Metazoa > Chordata > Actinopteri > Gobiiformes > Gobiidae > Rhinogobius > Rhinogobius similis. Next base: position 20,296,542 of record CM033626.1, on the reverse strand, counting down.
ATTTTAAAAAACAACAACACCAACAACAATATCAAAACCTAAAGCCATACGACATTTTAAATCATAAGTGCCTAGTGCAAGTAATATTATGCATTGTACAGTCTATATCTATAGTACGTAACTATACTAATTCATGTTAAAGAATATCACTGCATAGTTTACATGACAATAATTTTCTTGGAATCTGAAATGCAAATGACTTCTTAGTGCCACTTAAAGAACCCACAGTGTTATAAACAGTTCCCATACACCAGTCTGAGTAAAGACATTGCTTTATCTTCTTCTATAGCAGCCTCCTTCTCCTTGATCGCAGAGCAGTTCTCTTTTGCACAGTTCAAGCGGCCCACTCCATCCCTCCCTCTCTACAGTTGGGCTTCCCACTGCCTCCCACTATCAATCTCTCGATCCTCTTCCTCTCCCTCTATCCATCCAGAGGCAGCCGCAGCAGCCCACTCAAAGGCTAATTCCACTGGGGCCCAGAATGTGAGGAGAGGCGTTTTATAGTGTTTTCCAGTGATCTCCGTCCTTATAGAGCTGTTTCTCTATCAAACCAAGCACCACCCCCACTCTCAATGTGCCTGCTACAGTGCCTACTCGTATTCCTCACACACTGTTTTTTTCCCTCTTTGTTTTACGTGCTCTCTCCCAGGGGTGAAACTATGGGGAAAGAAAAGCCATGAGCTTTAATGTCTAAATGAGACATCACCGGCTCATAAGCAACTGAAGTGAAAAGATCAAAGATAACAGGTAATGATGGGATTTTTTTTTTTTTTTTGAGGAAATATATTTGAACCGAGTCCTGCTGTGGGAGATTGGCATGTGGAAATGAACTGTCAGTGCTTGGATCTGATTTATTGAACTTGAATTGTAGAATATAATGGCTCAGTGTTTACAGTTTATGGAAAGAATAGCATTGCATTTGGTGGTGGTTCATGGGAGCTCATTATAAGTTTGCTTGTTGCTACCACAGTATTTTCTCATAGATATTATTTTTCAAATAAAAAGGGATACTTGTAATACTTAAAATGAAAACAACCAGATTTCAGAGTAAGTATAGAATTCTGATTTGTTTGTACATTCCCCCAAAATTTATAATGAAATTAACAAGAATAGAATTTATATTTCAAACTTCCATATTTTCATCAAAAAGTGAAATATCTGAGGGGAATGGTATTAATAATGTCTGCTATTTGGCTACAACAGCGTCAAGTCTTAAAATGCCTTTCAGGCAGTGTTAGCCAGACTTAAACTGGTTTCATATTGTCAATATTGCAATTGTCAATACATAAATCCAGTTTAAGGATATAAAAGACACATTTTGGCAGCATGACAATGTGTTGAATCACAGCCCTTTTTGTTATTATTTTTTTTTTTATCAAAATCAAAGTTTAAATCCCAGCAAAATCCCAGACTTAGTGCTTTTTAAAGATATTTATGCTTCATTTAGCTTCAATGAGTAATGCAATGTTGGTGTTACCCAATATGGTATGAATCTATAAGTTATCCTATATATGGAACCAAACATCACAATGTGTTGGACTTGGATGGCCACAGAACTGGAGCATGAACAAGAGGCAGCAGCAGCAGCAACGGGGTCACGATGCAAACTTTGGACAGCGTCCCAAGCAGCACACAAAGATGTTGGCAAATCCCAGAAAGCAGAGAGACTGAATGTCTGCCAAGTGCAGTTCATAATACTCTAAGGCCCCACTACGACCTGTCAGTGTGACTGCCCTTAATTGGTCTTACCTTTTGTTTTTTTGTTTTGGCAAGCTTTATGTATGAAATAACTTTTAAATTATCCACTTTCCAAGTATTATCTAAAGCATTTGCAATTGTAAGCCAAATAAATTTGCTTTTGGGAGTATTATGTATGCTGTTCCAGCAAATTTCTATCATATGTACAAATAGGAAAATAACTACTTTACTGCATTGTCCTTATTCAACTATACAGCAACCTAACTCTACTTAAACATGTAAACTTAAAGCTCCATAGTCTGTACAGCCTCTTTCATTTTGACTTGTGCTCTTTCAGGGACATTATTGGTGACTTATGTGAAATAAATTCAAAAATTCAATATGGGCCAAAGTACACCCTATCCTAAACACTGACTAGTTAATCATACATCTAACCACTCTGCCAGCATGCACCCAATGTTCCCTTCAAAAATTAAAAATCAATCAGATGACATATAGATCCATAGTTGTTTTATTCATTGATCACTTTCTATTTTATGTTATCTTTCTTTCAAAACAACTATGGCATGTATAAAGATGCTCGACTTTATCATATCAGTGAATGTAATCTATTTGAAAACACATTTATCATTATTAAACCACTTATTTACGACTCACTGATGCAAAAGACAGCTTGATGTTACCACTGGCCTTAACTACTATGTGCCACCATATCATGCTGATTACTGTTATCACCACAAATCTTTTTATTTCCTTTCACGCTCCTCTCACACCACATTAATCACACCGAACCTATATTTATCTCCCGTTTCTCTATCCATCCCCTGTCCTCTTACATGCACCCTCATCCGCCATCTTGTCCATCTCTTCCTCCTCTTTTATCACTTATCCACTTAACTCCTCCCGCGCCACACACACTCACACAGCGCGGACACACGGGCACACACGGCTGGCTGGTAATGCAGGGTTAATAAGATTGGAGAGCAGCTGATGGTTGTGCACATTCAGGCCAGATTACGTTTAATTCGATTGGGTTTCCACTGCCTCCCACTCTTCTCCTTTCTCTCCATTGTACTCCTCCTCTCTTTGTTGGTCCAGAGGTGGTCCGGCTTCACAGAGACACACAGGTTCACACGCGGACAAAAGCAGCTACTTGTGAAGCCTTTGTAAACGCCCTTGGCCACTGCACTGTCCTGCACTCTTTAAGTGAATGTGATTTATGATGTGTGTTCTCAGCCACTGACTCTACCTTGAACCATGAGCGAGGATGGTACAAACAGTGGGGAAAAGACATAATAATTAATCTATAGGTTCAACAATGAGCAAGGGTTATGGCAGTGTAATGTAAAGTCACAAAAACTATATTTATTTTACATAAAACAAAACTAAATTGAGAAAGAATCAGTGTCAAATGTGAATTGATTGAGAGATGTTATTGCTTTGCCTGCAATGTTGCATATAGTATTCATTTTATCCATCATGCATTTATTTTATAGCTAAAAAACAATACCAAAAACTACAGATCAGACCTGTAACGTTGCCTGGTGACATCCTTTGCTTATCTACGTGGGTTATGTCTGAATGTCCACACTATTCCCAAGTGTTATGACCCGCACTATTCAGGGGTCATGGCATTTTTTCAGTCAGGTGAAAAAGTAGCGCACTAAATCTTTCCCACAATGCACCAAGAAAAGTAGTGTCCAGTGCTGGTCAATATAGAGCACAATGCATTGTGACAGCCGGAAAAACAACAGCGGACAGTGACAGGTCTTTAACAGCACACAACACGACTGAACGAAAGCAGACAGAGGACGAGGATTATTAATATGATGATTATTAGTCCATAAAAATGTGCGTGTCAGATGGATTTGACTATTTTTGATGACAGAAATCCATTTTTGTCTAAGTTTTGCAGACTTTTTTTCTCCTTAACGCCAGAGTCATGTGACAAGGAGAAAATATTGAGCTGAATGTCAGAAGAATAATTTCTAAGTTTTGACTAGCGCTGACAAGTTCGTGTAAAAACAAAAAGAAAACAATCAATGAACCAGACTAAAATGAAAACGAGAATACATATGTGTAGAGATAATCCATTTTCTAGAGGCAACCAGGACATTGCAAGAAGCAGATCTCCTGGGTAAGGTGTGGTGAGAGCTACTGTAAAATCGAGTGTTTACAGTAACTGTCCCAGCCTTTATCTCCTTTCTGTGTGTCCTGACTTCACCCTGCAACAATGACCCTAGAGGATACTGCACCTGCCCCGCACAAGCACAGCCAGAACACAGGGGCGCAAGAGGTCACAGTAAAGAAGAAACTGGGCCAAAAGAAGACATAAAAGGTCAGGAAAGGCAAAGAGTTACAAGGACAGAGCCATAGAGCGGAGGGAAGGCAGCCAAGAAGACCGAGGTGTGAAGAGGTGTGAGAGCTGCTGCTGGTGGGGGCATCGCACTAATTAGCATCGTGACCTTGACTGTTGTAGTGCACGGTTCAAATCAATAGTGTTGTTTTGCGCTAAATGTCAATCACAACAACAACAATCTACAGAATAAATACTCATTTTTTTGGATGCCAAAGCGATAAAAAATTGCACAGTTTACATTGCAATTAATAATTAACTGTCACTGGTGGTCAGAGCAAGCAATGGTGTAGTGAATAGTATTTTGTTTTATCTTCAGAATAGTGAAAAGTACTCAGAATGGTGTTTAAAAAGGACTGTGAAAACTATCCATGGTTTTCAGAATGACGAGAAACAATGAAATATATATATATAATGGGTAAAAAGTCCTCAAAATGTAATATCATATAACAGGAAGCTGGAACTCATAAACTCTGGATGGAATGTCAAAAAATGTCCACTACCACAGACATCCGCCATGTTTGTTGAAAGATAAACATACATAAGTAAAAACAAAGTTAAAAAGTAAACAAAACTATCACACAAATGTCAGAATACTTTTAAATTAACACTAAGTTTAGTATTTAGCATCTAAAATCTCACTTGAGATTCACTTCATCACTTGAAATCTATGGATTAATAGTACTATTTTAAGGAAAGGGCAACTAGAATTTAAGAGTTTATTTTATTAATCTGCAGATTTCTTGTTATCTTGGGAGGACTAATTTAAGTTGAGTTGCTAAATGCTAATAGACAATATTGACATTATCTTGCATGGAACAAAATAGGGACAGTTTAAATCCAGCCAATCAGAACTACGACACATTTTGAGTAGACACACTTAAAGGCTAAGAAACCTTCAGAGCATGTTCCCTGAAAACAAGCGGAACATTTTAATAGAGCATAGTCTAAACTTAATTAAACTTGCATTAAGTGATTAAGAAAATTAGTGATGTTATGATTTAACATGAGGACTCTTCAGTACAGGGAAAATATTTATACTTGCCCGGGTTTTATATTAATTAAAATTGTCCGTATCATTTACATCTAATTGTGCAGTTGGCATTTGTACGTTAGACTTGAGTTCATTTTAATTAAACCAAAGAGGTAATTCACATGTTAGCCGTTTTAATTTGAACAGCTACACTCCTTTTTAGAAACCCAAACAAATGACTTACAACTAATGAGCTCTCAGCACTTTGTACTTTGCTATATTTTGTTTCTTATTTAGCACAGACTGTCACTGTTAACAGCATACGGCTATATTTTTTATAGTCATGGGTTAAGAATTGTAACTAAACTATTAGATTTACTTCAATCAGTATAAAACGAATGTTACATCATTATTTTGAGTGCAGTTTCAACTCTCTCTTTACAATTATTTCATTTTAAATTGGGCTGGTTTTGCCAACATTTATGGACCTGGCCGGCTAGATCCAAGACTATGTCCACATGTAGACTAACACAAATATTCAAATGCATCTATAATCACATTCAGAGTCCTAAATTACTTTTATCAAAGTATATGTGACTTGGCATTGCCAAAATGTGTAATGTTGCCAAAGAAATTAAGAATTAAAAACAATGCAGGTCACTAATTCTTACCACCAGTGGTTAGCTAGTACATGCAAATAATAACTAAAATGCTATTGTTTGTGTTTATTAACTGTTATTCTTGTTATTGATAAACTTGCATGTAGCTGTGTTGTGGTATAGCTCTGAAGGGGGAGTGACAGAGCAGGAGGAGCATCTAAAACAAAACCGAAACTGATTAAAGATTTAAGCAGGTTGTTTTTGAAGAGTATAGCATTTTCAAATCAACCAAAGGTAGTATGGTGACCTATATGTGCTATGGGTTAACAATTAATACCCCACAGACGTAAAATACTCCCTCTTTAAGGTTAGGAGTTAAGTAGTAAAATACTAAGCTAAATAAACAATTTTTATTTCAAAATTAATGAAGTCTTTGTTCATGCTTTATTGAGGCTATTAAAAGTTTAGTTATTATACCTATTACACTTATATATCACTCAAAGACAATAGCCTGAGCATTGACTGTGCTGGCCTTATGTAACAGTCTAATTTGCTGGTGACAGAAGTGAGCGGAGTCAGACGAAGAGCCTGTCTGAGAGAGCGGAGGTGAGGCAGCAGAGGAGTGCCGCTGTAGCAATAATCATCTCTCAGGTCAACAGTAATTACAAAGACCAGAGCACAAGCACCAACACACTGTTCCACTTTCACTTGTTTTCATCTGCTCCCATTTACTCACACACACAGCAACACATCTGGAGAACAAGGAAGAATAGGAAGAATTGACTACCAAAATACACAAATTGGTTTAGAAACCATAATTTAATTACAAACTAAGCAGAGATTGCTATTTAGTAGTTGTTAGTTAGTATTTATAAAACACTTAATACAAAGAGTATAATGTATGTAAAAGCATAAATGGATGCTCATGAACAGTGAGTATTAATGTAAAAAATAATTAATGGCTAAGTACAAAAGAAAGGATTAAAAAGTACAAAAATACTAACAACAAAAATTCGTCTAAGCATGTATTATGCCTTTTTAGTTGACCTTTAATACTGTATGTGTTACCAAAATACCTAGTACTGGTGAGAAAAATGTAACTTAATTTGTTTTTTCATTCATATGACACTTTACGTTCTGTAAAATAACTTATGGACTAACTGAAGTCATTACAATAAATATAAGCAGTAGGAGAAGCCAGAAAAGTTGAATAGTGCACCTGTATTTTATTCAATCACGTTGTGTAGTAGAAGAAGGAGAATAAATAGTTGAACAAAGTAATACAAATGCAGGAAGTACTAAATGGAATGTGTAGTTGAAATGGTAGCATAGAACAGCACTTTCAGCACTTGTACGTATGTAATTATATATTTATAACAATATCAGTGCCTGAGAACAGATTTTTCATACATACACACATATTTATTCCACTTCTGTCGAGCCCATCACGCCCCACTGTTACATCTAATCCTAATGAATTCTTGTATAATGTCAGGAAGGTGTTGTAACACACTTAACGTTGACATTTCAGACACTGTGCGGGTAGGTGCTTCTCCGGTGGGTATTTGATGCTATTTCTCTTTGCCCTGAGTTTAGCCTCCCAGGCAGACTCCACCCCCCGCGTATCTCACACATTGAGGATCGCAGCGGGTCGTTTCTTGTGTTAGGCTTGGCTGCTGTAAACACATTTTGTTCCTTAAACATTCATGCTGCTGGAGAACTGGCTCATCCCCAAATGTCGCCGCTATCAGAATAAAATGGTAACGCCTCAAAACGGGAATAACCATAATCATCTCTGTACACTATTTCTGGATTCCGGGTTGAGTAGAAGACAACCAGAGGAAATAAACCTGCTTGAGTACACATTTTTATTAACTTCCTTTCAGATTAAGTAAAAGAACAGGTACATAGATGCTTACGAGATGCTAAGAAACCCTGTCTGTATCTGAGCCATTCATTGCAACTTTATAATTTTTATAGAAGGGAAATGAAGCGGCAAAAGTATTTTGTCTAGTAAGAAAACAGTTTAAATTTGCAAGCCCCACCATAACCATGTGTTTTGAGACTGTCCAACTGTTCAGAAATATTGGACTGAAATTAACAAAGCACTTCAGTCTGTTTTTGGACCTCAGAACTCCTGCTATGGATACAGGAAGTGGATACCTCTGGAGCGTACTTTCTACAGATGGGAAAAAATGCCATCACAAAAAAATGTCTGACACAAAATGAACCAGCAATGAATGACTGGCCCCAGATTATAACTGACATTCGCAAAATGTCAATTTGAAAATGGACCTGTTTAATAGACTTTTGGACAAAATAGGACTTATATGCTGCTAAACAAGATGTAGTCTTTGAGGATTTTTAAATTTAATTTAATTGGATGTTTTGTGTTACATGTATTTATTTATTTATTTATCTTTTCTTTCTGTTTATTTGTTTCTTTATTACTCTCTCTCTTTGCCGTGTGCTACGTGTTTAAATAAAAAAAATTGGCAGCACTTAAAATTAAAAAGACCAGTTGTCTTCAATACTGATCACTTTTTTTTTGCAGTAAAAACAAGAAAATAGATATGTCTAATCCCGCACTGTGGAACTTTTTTTTTTTTTTTTTTATCATTATGAAACCTTCATGGGTGGTCCAAAACATCACCTAACATACAATTTATGCAATTAAAAAAATAAATAAACTAAGTATTTTTTTCCTGATGTGTAAGGTGTAATATGCATGAGGGTAAACTTAGTTAGATAGTAAACCAAATAGATGCTTAAATCCTTTGCGTGGTGTCATGCATAGTTCATATTCATAGCCCTTAAATCCAAATCGTTTGTCTAAATTTATTATCATGCTTCTTTCAGTTGTATGAAACAACAACTTCTCAAAAACCACTGGTTTAGAGAAATAAACTAATACATAGATGCAATTTTATGAAATGGCACAAAACTGAAAATTATGATAGAAATGAAATTATTGTCTGTGAGTGTTCCGGACCTAATGTTCCTTTTTCATGCACCAGTAGATGATAATAAATCGGATCACCACAGCAGGTTAAATATTAGCTGATAATCCAACAAATAGGTGATGCTCAAATTTTTCACATCAAGTACCACCAGGACCATGATAATGTTGGGCTTTATGAGTACCACCAGATCCCAGCCTAGACTTTATCAGGCCCAAATGTGGGTCAAACCAGCATACAATGAAACAAAACTATGGCTAAATGTTAAGTTACCAAAAGGAGGCAATAGATTTGTCTCTAAATAAAACAAACACTATACTGCAGACTGGGACCAACGCAACAAAAGTACCACATTTTGAAAACTGCAATGAATGTGTCTATTTGTCTAAATGTACTGACTATATGATACGTCTTCTTGGAATGATGAAGTAAATCATTTGTCCAACAGGAATGCCATTCATCTGGAATTCAACTATATTTCAACCAAACTGATGCAAGAAAAAAGTTAGCCAGGACACCAGCTTTTTGCATAATTAGTCTGTGAACCAGTAAGAAGTGTGCGTAATTTCATTTAGAATTGACTTCTTGCCCTCCATTACATCCCTGCGGAAAACTCAATCTCTGCAGAGACGAGGGCTCCTCTTGCTTTAATAACAGCTAAACACATCAACACTAGCTTTTCTCCCAATGCCCTCCAAGCCGTTAGGAACAGAATACGAGATGGAAGTTTAATGAAAAGAGCTTTAATAGAAGAGCAAGGCAAAGGTGGCTCAGAGGCCTGCTGCTGTTTAATTCAATAGGATGCTCCCGGTGCCTGAAGACTGGCCCATTTTAATTGCACGGCCCTCTCATTTATAAAAGGGGAAGTATGCGGCGATACAGCTTTAATGAATCTAAAAGCAAAGGCAGGCTATTCAGTATCTTTCTCTCACAAGCGGAGCAGGCTAATGTGATTGTGCTGCTTAGGCCCAGATGTTTTGGCAGCGCGTTTTCCCAGTGACATGCAGACACAAGCCTAAATGTGCTTTTGGAGACAAGAAAAAAGGGGCGCACTGCCACTGTGTCAATGTGCATTTCACACAGAGAATAATGCACACTCTTTTTATACCTGGGCATGTATACACGAGAGATACAGCCATTGCAAGTCAGAGTGACATTTTAGTTGGCACTGTTTCTCGTTTTAAGTATTCTCAAGGATGAGCATAAATCATATGAGCAATTTTCTGATATAGGGTGGTTACCCAAGCTGTCTTAAAAAATAATGTATTCAGGTGTGACTCCTGTGTAAGTTTAATTCATCCATTCATCTTTGTATTCCCAGTCAGGGTAAGTGGCAGCTAGAATCAAACAAACAACTTTGAGCCTGAGGTAAGGAACAGTCGCATGACAATGACATATAGACCAACTCTCAATGGGAAATGTAATACTCCCACAACAAACTGAGATCTTGCAAGTCACACTGCCACAATTAATTCCTAATTTTGAAATTAGATACAAAATAGAGACAAAAAAGAGACAAAAAGTAAAGCTAAATAAGCACATTCAATTTAAGACACAAGATTGACTTTCAAATACATTTCATTGTCCTAAAATATTTATGTGGAATGTCTGTAAAAGTCTCTATAAACGGAGGTGATGTGATGTGGGAGGAAAACCTTTTTAGTCCATTTTTACTCGTCTTTCCAGGATGTGATCGATAATCTCATCATGACCATAGTTGTTAATCAATAACTCCATCATAGCCTCGCTCAATATCTTTTGATATAATCAAAGCTGCAGCTATTAATCTCACATGAGCTCATGTTAACAGTGAGAGACATTTGGTAAAAGCAGTCATATCCTTGAGACTTGGATTAATGTAAAATGGACAATGTTTGATCAGAGAGTTGGTTTACCTTGGCCATCTGTGCTTGGACTCCACTGGCTTTGAGTGAAGCCACCGCCTTCTGTGCCGCTGCAGGGCTGTCGAAGTCCACAAAGCCATAACCTGCACACATGCGGCGGAGAGGGGTCAGTGGAACATGGCAAATAAGCACACAAGACAAATGATATAGGAACTCTACACGTATTACAGGGAAAAAAAACACATATAGTTCATGTCAAAAAGCAACATCTAATAAATCAAAGAAGGTGTCATAATGAAGTCAAGTCATCATTAATTTAATGACAGATCTCACAGATGGGTGTCAAACGAAACCTGGAGGATGTGACAGCTTTCACATGAGGTATTAAGTTTTGACTGAGTACTGGCACTAAAAAGTGTAAATTAGAGAAAATGGAATCTGTCAAAGTTTGAGTCAGACTAAAATGAGCACAAACCTTAATTACAATATACGGTATGTTATACGGTAATGTTCCATTGTGGTGTATTGTCTTGGGAATGTACTTTAAACATTTAGGTTAATTAGATGACCATGTTATCTAAGCCAAAACCCATCTTGACCTCTTGACTTAACAAACAAGACAAATTTCATGATATGTATTTGCTGTCCTAATACTGGTGCTCTTTATGAGTACCATTTGGACAGTACTGTTGCACAAGAGTTGTCTACACAATTACCAGACAGACTATCAATACAGCAGATATGAGGGCAACTAACTAGTAAAGGGTAGAAAACAAACAAAGCAAAAACCTGGCAAAAATACAAGAAATACTGGATATTAACTATAAACTTTCTATGCCAATCACACCTATATATCATCATGTAGATCTAAATCTCACATGACCAAAAACTACTTTTGCTAACTGGTTTAAACAACAAGGTTTTATCCAGCTGCAACCCTCAGTAAGCTCACTCTCTTCTCTCAGTCCATGTTGATTTCTTCAGTGGAAATCTGCATGTTTACGCACAATTAATTTGGCACAGTTTCAAAGCACCCTCATCATGTTGCCTCTCTGTACTCATGCCCTACATTACACATACTACAGCGCAAGTGTGTGATTGCATAGTGAAAGAATGTTTAAAAGTATACTGTGGCTTCCTACTGACACAGTATATTGCGTTGGCACTGGTGAGGTCATTTTATTCCCATACCACTCTAAATCTGTCAGCATATAATGGTGCTCCTATAGCCATGGTCAATACTCTATGCCTCTCCAGCAAGAGACAACAAGAAAAATCCTCCCACTAATGCCACGATTAAAATGATTCAGCGTCTTGTTCAAAGAAATAAAGTGGAGAGGGGGAATGGGGCTTCGTCAGTCTCTGTTCTTTATAGGAGCCATGGCGTGAGAGTATGGGCAGTATTTGTCAAATTGTTGATGAAATGGGGATGTGCTCTACGCCCAACAGGAAGCGCAGAAGGACAAAAAGTCAGAACACACTAAAATCAATCTTCACTTGCAGTAACTCTCTAAAATGTGGCCTGACAGCAAGAAACTAAAGTTGCATTTTGTGTGGAAGTTTTAAGTGACTTCAGTACATGAAACGGCATCTGTTATGAGTGGGGGTAGATGCTAACACAATCAAATAATCCGCATTTGCAAAGCTGCGGTAATAACAGCCCTATAAGAAACAGTGAAACTACACAGACTTGATTCAGGACATCTGTTCTTGTCAACTTCTGCCGAGATGGAAGCCATGTTTTTCTGATAAGCACAGTTTTTTTATTGTTCAAAGGGAACAAGCTGCGTTCAGAGCCAGATTTGCTCCGCACACACAAATGTTTATACTTCTGCTAATGACAGACTCATTTAGCCCAGACTTTTTAGAGTAGCACATACAACATGTATATATTTGTATAAAAACACTCATGAATATAGTCAGCCAAGTTCTCTATGGCGTTTCTAAAATTGTATTTAATCTTGAAGCTAATTAGGAGTATAAAAAGTACTCATACAGCAGAGCTTTTACTTGTTTACAAGAACCCCAAAATTGGCATTTGTTTTTATTGCATGGCTAAAATATAGAAAATAATAAGGCTTCACAATTCCAAATATTTTGTGCACTTTCCTTCCACTCAATACAAGTGCAGAAAATATTTGTTTACTAAGTATTTAAAATGCATTTAATATTGTGAATAGTTCAACAGGGGTTTTATGTCTGAAGATGTCTTGAGTTTAAAATCAGATAAACCATTTGAAATCTGTTATTTGTGGATTTCAGCTTCTTGTTTAAAGGAAGAACTATGTGCACTTTTGACCACTCAATTGTTTTAATTGTTAATTGCTGTCATCAGTGCTACTTTTCATCACTCTGAAACCCATGATACATCCTAACATCATCAGAACCATATGTGTTTAATGCAAAATACCACCTACGATGACAAAGTGTACATCCTCAAAGATGCATAATTCGACTTTTTTTTCTTGTAAATAGGTCTATTTTGTGTTTCCTTCCAAAAGGGAATTGTATAAGCAGCAATTATGTAAAAATCAGACCCACTTATTAGACACTTTATTAACGCAAACAGCCATGTGTGTTGCGCTGGCTGTGTAAGAGTGGTCTCACTTGAAAAAGTGATCTGAAGTTGTGCTAATGGCCAAAAAATTAAGGGGTTTGTTTGAACTTGAAAGTTGTCAGATTTAAATATCAATTGCCCCAGATCAGGTACCCCAGATTTAATGCTTGCAATGACACTTTGCATTGCCTATAACTGCTGAGTCATCAGGAAGTTAAATTCGAGAAAAAGCCTGTATTCCTCTGCGAAGCCATAGGTCAAGTATGAGTGAAAATCCGTTCAGCTCCGACAGCAGTGGACTGAAGGACACTTGAGCTGATGGACAGCTTCCTCCATCACTCCTCCCACACTGACCAACCTATTATTTACACATTTACATTTAGAGCTGCCCTCTTGAGTCGGATGCAAATGATGCTGGTCTGAATAATAAGGATATTTTCAGGAAACGGCGAGCTGAGATTAGACTCATCTGTGGCCTTTCCTTCCCATCTGCGCCTCATCCACACACTCACATCAAATCCATCTTGCTCAGTCAGCCCTGTCAGACACATCAGTTATGAATATCAAATGATAACAAAGCACACACAGATCTTCATACGACTAAATGTGTGCGCACCAAGCAGATTTACACACCCAGATAAACACGCACACTTCTGTAGCATCATCTAATCTCCAGAGTCACAGAGTCCAGGCCACGGGCTTCAGACCAGAGTAGTGGGGAGAGGGTGAGGAGTGAGAGGGGGGCATTGAGGAACAGGAGACATGCAGGCTGAGTAGAGGGAGCGAGCTTGTCTTTGGGAAATGGAAATCCTTTACAATCTAAAGTGGTTTCCTCTCCCTTCCTCCCTCCTCTGTGTCCTCTGCGGCCTCTGCCTCCCCCTGTGCTCCCACGCCGCTAACTAGAGAACTGTCAGGGTATTTAGCATTGAGCTCGCTACAAAGCTCAGGACTTATAAAGAAATACAGAACAGTGCGACTGCCTCCACTAATAAAGGTACTATATGGCTACCAGGAGCCATGAAAAAATAGAATACATTGATGCAGTTGCAAATTATACATGGTAAATACATTTGTGGTATTGTGGTATAATTCACATAAACATCTATTTTTGAAAGCCAATACAGTGATTTTTTTCTTTCAGTTTCTTTCAGTTAACTGAACTGTGAACTGTGAACTGAACTGTGTCAAACGCATAGCTACATTTTTTTGATAATCAACTAAACATTAAAGGTGCACGTAGAAACTTTTCTGATGTTTGTCTCCATAGAGATGTTACAGCTTTGGCTGGATATGTATGTTTATATGTACGTATATATATATATATATATATATATATATATATATATATATATATATATATACCTACATATAAACATACATATCCAGCCAAAGCTGTAACATCTCTATGGAGACAGTAGTGCAACCAGAAAAGTCACATAGTGCACCTTTATAAAGTGTAAAAATACTTCAGCATGACTGATATACATGGTAAAAGAGCGAAGGTGCACGGTGGCAGAGCGGCTAGAGCTTCTGCCTCTCAATAAGGAGATCGTGGGTTCGAATCCCAGACTACCCCAACATCGTGGTTTCGAATTCCGAACCACCCTAACATCACATGATCTCTCTGGGTGGAGTCTGCATGTCCTCCCCGTGTTACCGTGGGTTCTCTCCGGGTTCTCCGGCTTCCTCCCACCGTCCAAAGACATGACTGTGTAGGTTAATTGAGAACTCTAAATTGCCCCTAGTGAATGAATGTGAGAGTGAATGGTTGTCTGTCCTTGTCTGTGTCTCTGTGTTAGCCCTGCGACGAGTTGGCCACTGTCCAGGGTGTACCCCGCCTAAGGCCCAAAGTCACTGGGATAGGCTCCAGTCACCCGCGACCCTGGGAACGGGAATAAGCGGTAGAAAATGAATGAAAAAAAAAGAGCGAAATAACAAATGTTTATTATTGACCCCGAAAACACTTTGAAGTGTAACAAGCAAGCTGTGAAGACTTTATTTTAGTATCGCTCTCTTTGTTTGTGAACTTTTCCTGAACAGAGGTGGCTGTCTGCTGCTAAATCATCAATTTCAAAGACACTGCTTCCTCTTCTGTCAGCTCCAGATTATTTTTACTATGGCCCCGCCTCTCAGAGCCTCCTCACATCCATCCCTTCCTCTCCAGCAGAACTCTATGTGCCAATTTGTACTCTCTTAGTCACGCTAGGCACTTATCTTGTCCCAACTGAATGCCTCCGCAATCAAACCAACACTTATCCGGTTGTAAGGCACCCTAATGGCCGGCCGATAATGAAACTCCTCATTGTGAGTTAACAACTGGCTGATGTAGAGATGTATGCAAGCGACATCACAACAAAAATATAATGCTGATGAAGGCCACATGCTGCAAAAACTCAGGTGCAGCGGCAGCGTTTCTCCAGATTAAATAATGAGTTTACTTTTGTTCAGGATGTATGGCTTTTGCATTCAAGAACAGTCAGTGTGATGTTTAGTATTCATAAAAGCCTGGAAGTCTGGCACACAGCCCTGGTATCAGATCTATAGCGCTGGCACCAATCGCACAATACACCAACCAGCTACTTTAACAAACATGAATACCCTTGTCGTCAGTCTGGACTCTGAATACAGATTGCAACGAAAACGCTGCATTTAAAGTAAAAAGAAGAGTAAAAAGGAGTAGTTGGCTGCGACAGAGAGATTGTTCCATAAATTAATTGTTTGCAACAATGATGAGATTTCTATTTCTATCTTTGATAATTATGCTGGATTTATTTCAACATTTTGAGCCCCTCTGAGCCCTAAAGAGCTGTCAGGGCAAGCATAAAAATGAAAGTTAAGCACTTGAGTCAAACTAATGCAATTGAACACAGCATTTTACCAAGACCATGGGGCCAAATTAGAAAATTCAAATGACTGTTCAATTTCACTGTAAAAGATTCACTTTATGTCTCAATTTGCAAATGGAGCGGAGAATTGGGCAACTCATTCATAAGAATGCATTTGAAATAAAAACACATGCAGCACTGGTTAACACATTTAGTGTGGGTGGATTTTAAGATCTCTTTTGACAAATATAGTAGTTGCACATATCACTAAGCTCTTGTTTTCAGTAAGTGCTAACATCCTCTATCAGTCACTTCAAAAAATATTTGATGGAAGGACGTTAGATGTTATTATGTTAAAATGCAGCTCACTTTAGTGTGACTCAGACTCAGTCTCGGTTCTGAATAAAATTAGTCATGCCAGTTTGATTACATGATGCTGGGAGCATTTCAAATCTGTATTTTACAACAAGAGCAGAGGAGGGAAATCTACACAAGATCTGATTCTGACTTTAGTTAAGATTCTTATGTTTAGTGTCATCATATATACTAGTTTTAGATTGGTGTAATAACTAGTAGTAAGACCCCATGGTGATACTAAATAAACAGCCATTATTTTCTGTATTCTGTATTATTTTCTCTATTGTTAAAAAATAATCACTTTGTAGTGACACTAATCTGAGTAAACTTAATGAAGAAGGATAAATAATGATATTACTATCTAATGCACCAAGCATTCTTTCAGTTCAGCTCAAGAGGGAACATATATCATTTTTTAAACATTCTAAACCTTTCTGCCTTTGTTTTCTCACGTTCCTAAACTCTATGATCTGCTTAAACCCATCTCATATCCTGATTACATACTATGGCCTGCCTCCAAACAGCGTTGTGCACCTTTGAGCTGGGCTTTGGCAGAGCAGCAGTAATCACGCTGCACACCGGCTCTCTGTGCCTCTCCAAAAGCAGACAACTACAATCACATTGATTAGTGCTTTGTTCGGACCACTCCAACAATCAAACCGACCTCATCACCACACACTTGAGTGGGCCCAGAGTCTATTTGAAACACATTGTTAGTGCTGTATGGTGTTCTCCATTTTGATTTGGTCAGTGACAACAATGCCGGCGTCTTGATTTGAAAAGCTGTTTTACGCTGAGTGTCATTAGGTAGTGATGCTGATATCATTGTCGAAAATGGCTGGAACTAAATTAAGGGACTTGAGTGAATGGCTTGAGAGATTTTGAAGTCTCTTGTTTCACATAACTGCACATTCTCAATAGCAAGCACACGGTAAAGGCACACAGGACAATCAAATCTAACACATTTGCTTTAATTTCATGTCAGTTGAAAAGAACTCTACGCCACTATGAACCACATTGTGGATAAATTACTGCAATTAGGCAATGCCAAAAAGAGGAAGTGATACATAACAAGAAAACCACTCCCCATATCGAACTAATTGGGCGTCCATTAGGCTGCCACGTTCAATCCACTCCAAAATGATATCTTACCAACTGAAACTTTCTGGATCTGGTTTCAAATCAGGGGTTTAAAGAGAAGCTTTGATGAAGTTGAACTGCACTGAAAATTTAGAAAAGCTCACTCACCTTTGCACTGATTTGTGTTCTTGTCGAGGATGGCCTTAGTTGATACAATCTTCCCATATCTGAAAAAAATAGAAATGAAAGAAAAACAATTACATATCTTTAAAAATAAAATATATTGTTGAAATAAAAAACAGCAGGGACAGGGATATTTTTGTAGATATGCAAAAATGTACCAAAAACTCAAAAAATACTTTATGTTGTCACAATACTAAAATTTCAAACTCAATTTCGATACAAAGGAAAATACTTGATTCTCAATACCAGTTTTGATATCACAATGATAATTAAACTGTGTATTTTTTAGGTTAATGTTTTAGACAATTGACAATTTCAACACAAAATAGTAGTACCTTTTTTATTAAACTAATTCTGATTAAAGACCATTGAAAAACTGTTCACAAAAGGTAAAATTATGTCTATTTAATACAATATTTAGTATTGATTTTTGTTCAAATGAGCATCCAGTTTTGTTATTAGTTTTACTATTTTTTCAATACTTTTCATAAACATATACTGTACATGTCACAGAATTTCAACAAAGCCAAATATTTCCTAAAGAATGAAGTCTTGTTTCTGAAATTTGGCTGATGTAGACAGTAATTTTCACATCCTGATTTGACCTACTATCCCAAATAAACTGGTCCTGTCGGTGATTTGCACACAAACCCCCAATGAGCCTAGTAATAAGCCCGCATAAGAGGATTTGTAGGATGTTCAATGGTAATGTTATGATAATTATATGTTAATAATATGTTTAACACATGAGCTCATCTGAAATATATTTGTGTAATGGCAGGCAAATAGAATCTACCCCCCCTTCTTGCAAAAAAATGAACAAAAATACAAAGACCTTAACCACAGGGGATCAAGAGTCCCATACCTATCTACAGAGTTAATTGTATCAAAGAATAAGGCATAAAAGACCCATACCAAATATAAATCATGTTAGGAGGAAAGGAAAAAACAAGAAATATAATGCTTAGACTTCCGGCTAAAAGAGTTTCTTACAGTTTCCTATCACCACCTCTATCCATCGTGTCCTTATCTGTCCCGTATCAGATCCTACCCTCAGGCTTATGCCCACAGACACTGCTGTATCTCATAACCTGCAATTTAACCAATCATCTGTGAGCCAGCCGATCGAGAGAGTCAGACAGCCCCCATATATCTCTCCATCTGCCTGCCATTCATTCCTCCCATAGCTCAGCGCGTTTCTTCTTTGTGACATCTCTGCTTCAGTCTTTGTCTTCCTTTATTCCGCTCCCAATCCCACTTCTATTCTGCTGCAGCGCTCTGGTCTCTCAAAGAAGAAGTTAATAATGTTTCTTATCAGCGTTGTCTTTGAGTCCTCAGATAGAGGGGTTCGGAGGGGAACTGAGGGAGACAAGATAGAGGGAGGAAAGCGGGGGATAGGAAGGAGAGAAAGTGACTAGATCATCACCTGGCGCCACAGATGAGACTTTTTAATTAATGTTTTAGCAGCAGCACACAATGGCTGGGTTTAGAGGTGTGACGATCAGGCGGAGTGACAGGCTGACAGGGCTGACTGACTTGCCATCGACCCCAGGTGCACAGTGGAAGTGCCTCGGTGAAAAACAGGAGACAGGAGTGATTGAGAAATCAGGCAAGGATACAGTCACCGACGTTTGTATAGAAGGGGCGAGGAAAGGTTGGATGAACTGGGCTGAACTGTTATTCACATTTGCGCACAAAATTATAATGTTATCAGGGTAGTAAAAGGTGCTATAAAATAAAACAGCAAACCAAAATGTAAAGTGATTTTTCATTTGGCTGTTTAGGTCAAACTTTATAATTCAGACAGATTTCATAAAGCTGGTCACATATTGAAGAGTGGTGATGTGCTAGAATACAAGAATGAAAGAAAATAAATGATTTCTCTGTGTTCCGGTCAGGGTGTCTGTGAAGAGACGAGCCAATTCAGAGTAAGAATGCATGTTTTCAAGGAAATCCGAGCAGTAGGATCAATGAAATAAATGCTAGATAGATAAGTTTATATACATAACACTGTAGACTCAAAGACCTTCTAGTTCAATGGTAAATGCTCTTTCATTGGGCCACAAACCGTAAAAGTCATCCACTAAAATAAATAGCTTGTTTGCTCTTTTAGTGAGTGAATGTAAACACCCCAAGACATAATCATCGATCTAGATCCTGATTCTGATTTCAATCTGAAAAGACTCGAATAGAGGCAAATGCTGAGAAAGATTATACATAGCTTTAGCGCTTAGACCCAGCGGGGGATGTAGAGCGAGATACATTCGAGGTGCAGAGCCGTATATGAGATAGGGCTCCCAGGGCCTAGACACTAGTGGAGGTAAAAAGACCTTAAAATTCAGCTGCAGAAACATTTTCACTGCGCTTCTCAGTTACCTTTGTGTCTCAGTGCAACAGCAAGAGGATTTGTCAGGTAGAGACAGCTGATCATATGTGACGGTAGTTTGAGGAGAGTAATAACCTTCAGGACAAACAATTCCTCAGTGTCCCGCAGTCACATCAGCATGCAGGTTTAGCAAATGAACTCTGGAGACACAACAGGAAAGCCCTCTGCATCACTCTGTTGTTTCTGTCAGTGATGAGACATTCACTCAAGGTATTTCCTCTTTGGTGTAAAACGTCTGTAGCATTTCAGAGGTCCTTCCACGGTCTTCATGGTTACAAGAAAAAACAAACAGCTCATTTCACACAATCTAACTGTCCCTAACTTCAGTCCTTTGAACTGCACAAGCCACAGTTTCTCTTAGTTGGCTATGTTGAAAACTGTCTTAGTTTTTAGCGAGTCTAAAAGCAAGCTAAACATTAAACTGATTTGACAAATGATTCTTTTTGTCTGTTTTTTTTGTAAAAACATAAACATCCTGCGCTGTTCAAAAAGGAACTGTTCAAAGATTGAATAGATGCAATAAGTGACATTTATACTCCAACATTTGTATACAATGTGATCGCATGTGCCACAGAATGTATGGAAAAATCAAAAAAGTTTCAAAAACTGCTCAGTGTGTCAGCCAGGTAGCAGTCCACCACTCCGTTGCCACGACACCATCAAAAACTGAAAACTGATGAATCCTCTGCAAATGTAAGAGCTCCATTTCCGCTGAACATCTGACTGAAGAAGCTGACATAGGTGAAACAAACGGGGGGAATTTTTTAACATTTAAATTGGAAAAATATATAAATACACGGTGAACAAATGCTGCAAAGGGGCAAACTGACACACATTTGTTATGAGAGATGCACTGAAAACTCTTAACAAATGTATCCAGGCCTTTAGTTACATGTGGGAGAGGGCAGTTCTGAGACGCGAGGAATAAAGCAGTCAGTCAGGAGATAAAAGGCGGCACTGGAGGAGGCAGTGCTGCGGAGTGAAGCGATGGAGAGATAGTAAAGAGGTGTTTAATAAAGAACAGATCATTTAGTTGTCACCATCAGACAGTGTGTGTGTGTCAGAGAGCGGCCCTGCTGACAGACAGACACACGTCACAATCCACAGAGACACCAGGCTTCAGGAGTAAAGAACAATCGCCCTTAAAAGGCTCCTATCACGCACTAGACGACAGATGAGCAGCTTATGATCGGTAAATCACTGTGTTAGCAAACCAACAATCAAACAACTGTTCATTTTTTAGAGCTTTGTTGATATTTTTAGCATGCTGGAAAAATTACACATTGTGACAAGGTGTAATGAGAGCTGATGTTTTTAGCTGCTGGCAGGATTATAATCATAAAATACTTAATGTCCTCGATTTACAACAGTACTAAAAACCTGTCCCCTAAATTAGAGGTAAAGTGACACTTTTAGATTGTATATCACAAACATCATATTCATCATAAGTTGTATATTTAAACTGCATAATGGACATTGTGCTAACAAGACAAGCAAATGCATACAATCTATACAAACAATATTTTTAGGATAATCTACAATACTGTGCAAACATGTGCGTGTAAATGTAAAAAAAAAAGGTGAAAATACATTATTCTCTACTGGATTACAGTACATGTCTAATTCTTTCTATTTTTATCAACTTTATTGTGCATATCTTCAAAGGAATTATTTCAATTTAGATGATATAACCCACATTTAAGATCAACTGCCACATTCCTCAGTAGTAATTTTAACAAAACCAAAGCAAATTTTTCCCAAATCAAATAATTTTACATTACACAGTGCATGGTAATCAGTAGTGGCTCACTGGTGGCCTTCTAAATGACTGGGTGCTGTGGGAATCCCTGCTGGGAAACCAACCCAGAAATGGAACCAACTTTCCACAACCATAAATTCTCCACAGACAATAGTGCTCAACACAGACAGTTGATGTAAACAACCAACTACAAAGTAATGTAACGTGGAACAGTAAATCTGTCATTTAGTCCGAACAATAGCGTTTCAACAAAAGGAAACACAAACTGTCTAACTCTTGTGTGGTGCCCTGCAAATCATTACAAATACTAGGTACATATATAGAACAACATGTGCAACCGTGTTGTGTTACTTAAGTAAAAGTACAGATACAGGAGCAAAAAAAGCCCTCGAGTAAAGGTCAAAATCTACTTAAATAAAAGTATGAAGCACATGTTAAAATGATTACTTTTAGAGTAAAATGAACTATTAAACAGTGAAATGTGGTGATCTTGATAAAGAATTGTCTCAATGTTTCTCCACTTTATAAATGTGTATTTTTGTTTGCTCAAAGCAGACTTGAACTCAAAACCTTTAGTCAGAATTTCACCATGAATGTGCTAATAATCTCTCAAACCATAAAAACGTACATACCACGTTAAATACAGTATATATTAGAGTTGGATTTAGGATTTTTTTGTGATATTAGATAATACATTTAAGAAAAAAACAAAAACAGATTAAAATAGTAGTTTAGTTTTAAGAAAAATAGAAAAGTTCTTGTGTGTAAAACAAAGCTTATATTTGTGCTTACACTACGCGCCCACCTGACCCATAGTTCATAAAACAGGACCAAATGCTAGTCTAGACTGGCTATACGTTTAAATCTGGGACAAATCCATAACTAAGCTTCCTTCTATACAGTAATATAAAATAATATTGACAATGCAAGCTCCATGCTCTGTAGTCTGGCACAGCAGGTCCACGGCTCACAGTCTGCCCCATGACAGAGGAAAACCTGAAAAATGTCAGCTCTAATGGCCCACACAGACTGTATATCCAGACACACAAACAAGGCAAGAGCAGATCAAAAACACCAAAGCAACACGAGTTACTCACACCATCTGGCAATATCTGGCTTTCTGTTGACATGTACTGCTGTGTCGTGTGTGCGTGTCTCAAGAAGTGCGTACTTTGTGTAGGAGTGATTACTTACAAGTACGTGCATGTGTGTCCTGTGTGCAAACAAAGCTCTCCAGGACCAGTCAAGTTTGGCAGTTTGTTTTGTCACTGGAAATCAAACTAGTGTTCATGTGTGTGTGTGTGTGTGTGTGTGTGTGTGAGAGTGCGTCATACAGGGCTGTGGAGGTGGAATTAGATCATTGCTTTGGCCTTGAAATGAACAAAAAATGTAATCCGAAGACATGCTTGACTTCCCTCAATGGTGAAGGAATAGTTGAGCCACAGTGAGCTAATGTGACATACAAATTGAAACTGGTCTGCATAGAGCGTCCTATTGTTCAACATAAGTATATAACATTTTGAAATGAATTTACATTTGACACAAATACACACGGACAAACAAGCCAAAAGTTACAATAATAACTCCAATACTGTTGCTATTTGTTTAGAATAATATTACTCCAGAATAGGTTGCACTGATTGCTACCTACCCCTAACCAAATAAAATGTGTACACTCTAGACAGGATGTTTCAGTTTTTTTCTTTATTCTGTTCTTCTAAACATGTTTTACCACTCCTTCAATAAGTTTCTTCACTTATTTAATGGAGACCTATTACACAAAATCAACTTTTAGGAGCTATTACCCATACTATAATTGTGTTACCCTCTCATTAAATACACCAGGAGGTGTATTTAGAGAGATTCATGCATATTTGAGTAATCTTTATTCTCCTGAGGACAAGACACCATTGCTCCGACAGTCTCACCAACCCCCAGATTCCCCACCGAAACATGCGCACTGCTCTTTACTTACTTTGTTCTGCAGTTTCATTTGTTACAAGGTGACGTACGCAGGATTCTGTGGCAATGCATAGCCACTTTGGCACAAAAACCAAAAAAAAAACAGTTCTGCAGTTTTTAACCCGGAAGTGAGCCAACTTGTTTTTATTTTAGATCAATATTGCAACTGATGTCAAAATACAACATAATAATCCACTTGTGTCGTAGATTAGAACTATGTAGCAGACAAAAGCATAATTGGTCTTCTATAAGTTCAAATGTAAAATTCTTAAATGGAAATTACATCATAAACAGTCAGAATCTCACAATTTGAAAAAAAGAGACTTCCCTTTCCTTCTTTTGACACTGAAGTTTCACTTTTTTGTAGAGTATATCACCCTGTCTTCCACTTTGACAGTCCTACAATAGCAACCAAACCAAACCTCACATGTTGATCCCCTGCTACGAAATACTACGAAACGCCCTGGAAGAAAAAAATGGCAGAGGAGAGAGCAACAGAGACGACTGAAATTGACAGTATTTCCCAGACTGTCAGTGTTTGACAAGAAATGTCAATATGAAACTCGGCACAGAGCGATGTTTTGGCAGAGTCGACAGAATCTCTGCGTGTGTGTATGTTTGTGAGTGAAGTGTTAATGACAGATCTCTGAGGGGCCCGGGAGCATCAGATCTGAGTTCTCATTCCCCTTGCTGGAAAAAAGAAAAAAACTCACTGCCTATAGATGCTCCCCTTTTGATGTCGCCTCTGCTGCGCCACACACAGACAAACACATCATTTGAAGATGTGTTATAGATTATGTGCAGATCCAGAAAAAATAAGACCACTGCATCTATGAACTTCTAAATGTTGCACTTTCCCTGTTCGACTTGCTGCTGTCATATTAAAATGGGATGATCGAACTGAGACAACTGCTTTTTGTTTTAGTGTTTGATTGCCGGATTGCCTCATCCAAGTTCCTATCATCATTGTGCCTTTGGACAAGACACTTCATCCATGTTATCTTTTGCTCCAGTCACAAAGTATACAATGGTTTTGGTGCATCCAGTGTTCTAAACGCTAAAGCACTTTGTGAGTGGTCCACTATGGCAACCCAGAAACATTATTTTGCAGTATTCTTCCGCAGGTATGGATAATTTACTATGTGTGTATCTTTAAATGGTGTTTGTCTGTACAGTTTGCTCTTCTCAGTGCGTATTGCAGTTTGGTCTCTGTGCACTACTTTCCTAATTGGGGATCCGATACAGCTGTCTTGTCTGCTACATTTCCCTCATTTCTCCTCCTCTCTGCCAGTTACACTCAAACAGACAGCACACAGCGAGCCGAGAAGAGAGAGGCAGCTTTAGAAGCCTCAGGATCCGTTCCCCATATGACGTTTAACATCTTCAAGAGCCATAAAGAAATGAAGGAGTGTCGGGATATTTCTCTGATGAAAAGGCGATGTTCTGTGAATCAGCTAAAAGGGCTCTTCATGAAGTCTAAGTCGCTGCGGGGCAATCTGGCGATAATGGTTAAGTGGGTAAATTACTGTATGACTAAAAAAGGCTTCTTTTTTAGGGAAGTTATCAGAAGGGCAGAAGAACTAAATATGCAAGTAAAAAACAAACTATATAAAGACTAAAACTAACTCAAGTAAAAGAGTAGTAGGAGTAGACCCAGTTAAGGGTCCAAAGTCAGTGAATGTAGTTTTTGTAGATTATTCCCAAGCCTGGAAAATAAAATGCGAAGAGGCGCATGATGTGAAAAAAAAAGGCAGACAATCCAGGAGTCAAGGAGGAAAGTGTACAACCCACTAAAAATATTTAAACAAATCTACGATACAATAAAGAAAATAATGCGTTTTCATAAGCATCATAAGGAGGTTATTATAAAAAGTTACTGGTTTATGTGTTTATGGAAAAAATTGTGGAAAGTTTTGACACAGATTTATGTCATAACAAATACAAGACTAAAGTCCATTTTTCATTGGGGCTAAATGGAGTGTATGTTTGCACTCCACTGCACCCTCAGCTATAATTCTGCAGGATACACCCATTTTCTCCAGACCGTTTTAAATTGGCTCCTCGGAGTGTTGCTAATTCCTGCCCACAAATTTCACCCATAAAACTGCTAAGATACAATCTGGATTTGTTGGAAAATATATCAAATCACAGACTGTTGAAACAAAGACATTCCTTTTACTCCTGAAGAAAAAGTATTGCTGTTGCTGTTTTAAAATACTAAAATATACATCAACTAAACAGATTTGTTCTTTGAATCAAGTGCAAGAAGAGAGGGTTCAATATAAAATATTCAAGTCAGTGTAAAAAACAAAGCAAAAATACTATTTTTTACCTTTACCATGAGCCTGTTCCCTGCATTTGTTCTCAAGCCATGTCTGCTAATTTTGGTCTTTAAAAAAAGTGTAATAATATTTACATGATAACTTTTTAGGCATTAAGTGTGTTTTTTTTTTTAATCCAGAATGGATCAAAAATGTGTTGTACTATGCAATGGCAATGATGGTGAACTAAATTGACCTCTGAACTTCCTGTCTCCAACAATGTACTAATTTCTCTTCATATCCGTCCTTGTTACTCATAAAGAGAACATGAACAGCTCCAGCTATGCCACCTGCCTTTATGTTCTGTCAGCAACTATAAATTATGAATAACTAATAGTCTAAAATACACTGAAACTTTAACTAAACTATCAAATCCACTTATGGTTAGAGAATAGTCAGAGTGTATTTTTTATCTGACGGCCTATCTTCAGCTGGTTTGATCAGGACTTCCTAGCTAGAGGATTTTGTTTTTTGTTGATGGGGAAACCAGGGAACCCACCCAAACACTGAACATGTAACTTCCAGAAAGGCACCACCCTGCTAGAAGATTTAACGTGGTTGGTTATTTTGTAACTGGTAACTTCCACTTCTGAGAAAGACAAGAAGTGTGACTAAAGCTGGCGCTAAATTGCCCTTGTGGAGCTCTCTGGATTCCTCTCACGTTCCACTCTGTCCCCAGACGTTAAAAGTGTGTCCATAGTTGGGGCGACCGGGGGAGTGATTGGAAATGTCAGCTGACAACAGCACTTTTCACTGACACTCGGAGAACTGGCACGGCGACAGAGACAGGGAGGGGGCAGAGAGTAGGAGGATGTACGGGGAAGACAGAACGGAAAAAGGGGACAATTTGGCAAGAAATAAAGAAAGAATAGTAAGGACAGGGGCGAGAGCACAGCCGTGGGACTGTCCTCCTCTTACCCTGACTCTGTGCAGAGAATAAGTGAAAAATAGCAGTTTGAATGCCTCTGCGTGTCTATGGAGCAATAAATCACTTAATGTTTGCTTTGGGGTGTCTTCTGCATGGGCGCTTGCCATATAGTGTCATGAACTGACAAAAGGCTGTCATTCATGCTGCATTAACATGAGCTCTGACTGGCAAGTAATACATAGGACTAAATGACAGCTTCTTGTTAGAGATGTCACAATATCAAATGTGTGTGTTATGATAATTGTAAGAAAAAACATCAGAATATAACAATTATTCTCAAATACTTCATTTTCTTTCATTCGCAATTCCTCTAGTATGTGAGCAGATTTCCGAATGATAAAATACAGTTAAACAGACAGATAAAAGGGCACTTGATATTTTCAGACAATGGATCGATTTATAATGGCTTAATTTTGCTTCTAAAATGGCCACAGTGACTTTTTTCATTCCTACAATTGACCTGAATAATAAAAATGTATTGATTAACCAAATAATCTTAACATTCCAACTTCTTGCATAAATCTTTTTTCCCCCTGTTATTTGAAGCAACAGAAACTAGGCATGCAGTAATTAAAGTCAGCATAGAGTTTAATCTTCAGTTGTTAAATAAATGATAAGGATGTTGTGCATTTACAATTCTAATTTAAAAAGCCAACAAGACTATAAAACAGGTATCTATGAAATCCACATCTGGCTATGAATTTCTTCAAATAATAACAAATGAATTCCTTATTATTACTTATTTAACATGGAGCGGTTGGCTAGCATTTGTACAAATTCAACTAAATAATATAATTAACAACAAGTTTAGTTTTCAGTTTGACTGGATGATTTATTCATTCTGTGCCTATACCAGATTGCATGTAAATTCAATGCACGTTTTTCCTCTGGATTGAGTTGTGCAAACCCAATGCCAGCCCATTGCCCATGTGCCACACAGGCCCTCTCCCACTGACCTTTCTCAAATGTTACTGGCACTTGGCACACTGTTGGTCTCTCTAATGAAACTTTTATTGGACCCCATTTTTCAGCATGTTCCTCCAGAAGACCTCCAGGGCAAAATCTGAAATACAAGGGGCTTAAACTGCAGCTGACGCACAGAAGGCCAGGC
The DNA here is from genome assembly GCA_019453435.1 of Rhinogobius similis. NCBI lineage: Eukaryota > Metazoa > Chordata > Actinopteri > Gobiiformes > Gobiidae > Rhinogobius > Rhinogobius similis. The sequence goes on along the minus strand of CM033626.1, from coordinate 20,268,643 downwards.
CATAGTGGACCGGCGTGTATCAGCAGCTTTCTCTTTTCATCCTTAAATCAATTAAATCTATTGGAAATGTCACTTCGATAATTTAACTGCTTTAGCTGAGGAATATTAAGCACAATACATCATTTTCCAATTACCCTGAATAATTTGCCTGAGCAGCTGAAGGCATACGGACTCTCGGAGGAGAAGCTGCTTTATAGCTCACATTACATTTGGTGCAGACTGTGTTTGTCCACAAAGAACAAGTGGGAATGAAATGTACTGGGGATACTTAGTAAAGTGTCAAACTGAAGTGTAAATTTCAGAGAGCTCAGAGTTCTCAGTCCTGTTTGAAATATCAGTCTACACAGAAACAAATTAATCTTTCACTGATTCTGTGTTGCATAAAAAGATTGTAACAGTTCTTGTAATAAATAAAAGTTGTCTTTAAAGGAGTAACCAAATAATATAATGTTTGCAGAATGACATGACTTGTCAATGTATGCCTGTATATTCAATTATTGTTTTTTCAAAATACTATTGATATGACTCACGAGCCTGACCTGTAGACCTGGATGATCCTCAACTGCCTGTAGGAACTCTCTCTACACAAGATGAACTGCTCCTTAACTGCCTGAGGTAACTCTCTCTTCACTAGATGAACTCCTCCTCATCTTCCAGGAGGAACTCGCTCTACACTAGATGAACTGCTCCTCACCTTCCAGGAGGAACTCGCTCTACACTAGATGAACTGCTCCTCACCTTCCAGGAGGAACTCTCTCTACACTAGATGAACTGCTCCTCAATTGCCTGGAGGAACTCTCTTTACAGTAGATGAACCACTCCTGGAGGACAGAGAGAGTGGGAGTAGGATCTCTCCTTTTCTTTTCTCCTAGGGTTTTTTGTCATTTTCCCTGCCGAGAGGGAGGGTCAAGGACAGGGGATTTTCTGGGACTGTTGTCCATTTGCTAAATTCCTTTGAACATTGTTTATTTATCCTGCTTTTCTATTTTTACGAATGCTGTTGTGATTTTGGGCAACACAAAAACAAACTGAATTGAATTCAAATGTAATTACAAATTGCACAAAAATAAAATTCTCCATTAGTGCTGTGCTGTGTTTTATAATTACTTCTATGGTATAAAAACACTTTCATGGACTAAGGAAAGCCTTTTTTTTCTCTCAGATAATGTAAAATGTGCCTGAATAATGGTTCTTAGTAATGGGTCAGTTACCAGTAGCTGTTAGATGCTGCTTATTTTACAGGAACACTTGTATTAGGCCTAATTCTGCTGCTATTACACTCATTAGAGAAGGGCTGGAGTGACCTGCCGCTAGCCTCTCAAACAGCCCCGTCCTAGAGAGAGAGAACAGCGGATGGGATAGGCCCTGCTGGGTGGTGTTTTTCCTCTGAGGAAGTGCCGAGGAGGAACGCAGAGGTCAAGAGCGCACTGTTGATACTCATTAGACGCTGTTGTTGGACTCATGCAAAACTAATTACCACAAGCTGAACTGAACTCAACAAATAAACCCAGGCAACTGAATAAGACTGTTTAAGTGAGCGGGGGAGCTATGGTGCAATACGACAGAACGGAGAACTCACGGCTGGCACAGTTTGATGAGGTCTTGATCCGTCGTGCCCGGGGGGAGGCCTCTGATGTACAGGTTGGTCTTACTAAGCTGCTCCACTAGCCCTCCTCCTTGACCTCCACCACCTCCTCCTCCTGTGGTACCAGGACTGGGTGGAGCCATGGGCGGCGGGGGAGGAGCATAGGACTGCTGCGGAGAGAAAAGATGAAATGTTGTAACTCTTTGGTAAACAGATGTTGCTTTGATTTCATAATAATAACAATGGATCAGATTCATAAGTATTATTAAGACCATGGTAGAAAAGGTTCCAAAGCCTTTGAAACCACTAGGCCTGTGTTTACATCATTCATAGCGCAGTGCAATAGGCATTAGAGGCGTCTTGCCAATTACCTTGAACTGAAGTTGTTGAATCAGCTTGCAGACCTGCTTTTGGTAACAGTGAGTAAATGTCCAACAGCGAAGGGTGGACAATATATCACATTTTAGATGTATCCTGAATGTAGTTTTGAAGAAATTAGTATAATCTTTTTTAGGAAAAAATACAGAAAAAAAGTAATATTGTAAACTTTCAGATAAGATAAGATAAGATATTTCTATACTTTTGTGTTTGTGTTTACAGATATTCCACTCTTGTCTGATTATAAAACCTCAACTATGGCGTTTAATGATATGTTTTAACACATTTCTGTGATTCCGACATATTGTATAGTCTGTTAATTTAGTTTTATATGAATGTTACAGGGGGCTTTGTGTATACGCCAATACAGGCACATGGTATTTTTCACTCCGCTCTTCTCCTATGCACGGATGTCAACGGTAATCAGAACATAAAAAAGCATTGCCTAGATTACGCCACATGAACCTAACATAATGTCTTCTAATTTGAGCCTTGCATCCATTGTGCTAAACCACAAAAAGCAGAATTATTATCTCAGAAATCAATCAGAAAAATTGAGGCTCTTCAAATCATGTTATTTTCACTTCCCACTGAGCTCCATGGATAACCAAAGGCTGCGCCAGTTAATCTGCCTCCACAGTTCTTCTGGAGCAGTGTTTTTGAATAATCTTTTCTATTAAGTTTCATCTCCAAATTAAAAGGAAACAGATGAATATGTGTAATTAGTGTCACACATTTTAAAACCAATATTTATAAAAGAAGGCTGTCATTATTACAATTGTACGCTAAGTTGTCTTTATGTCTGTTTTAGTGAAGTGACAATGAAATTAAAGACTCATTCATTCACATTTGTCACATCGCAATTGACGTTGACTTTTTTGAAACGTGTTAAATAAAACATTTAGAACATAAAGTTTACAAAGCTCATCTGGTAGTGGCGTGTACTGTGAGAGAAACATGCTGTAAAATGAACTACATATTGTGGTTGTGGCAGTCCCATATCTTTTTACGTAACTTAATAAACATTTTAGTATGGCTAGAAGGATTTAATTTGTTTTGACTTGACTTGCTCTCACCCCTAACTTAACGAAAATGTTCCCAATTCTCCACTGTTCAATTACACAATTCAATAGTGTTTAAATTACTGTTTCTGGCTAAGAGGACATGGCTGTTCAGAACGAATGCAGGAAACAAGGATGTCCACAACATTCAGCCAACTGTAATAGATTATGTTTAAAACGACTACTTAAGGTAAATAAAGCTGGGTATTTTTTAAAGTGAAATTTCAACAAGGTCTACAAAGCATTTAACAGATGACTTTGCTGCTCTTGTTTTTTCCCTATTGTCAGCTGCACTATTCTAATAATACATTCTCTGCCCTCTTATTTACATGTTTAGTCTACTCTATAGCATGTAGAAATAGAATCACTCTATAAGTAAATCAGCCATATATTTTTATAATAATACGTTATTTGACTGTGACTGTAACAAATGCATAGACAATTTTTAGACCTTTATAAGAATGAGAGCTAAAGATGTGGTGACATAAGCAAAATTAAGTGGGTAAATTCATCTTGCAAAATCAATTATGTAAAATAGCTCTTTCTTGATCTGATAATAAGAACTAGATGCAGCGAGGAGGGTACATTGGGCAGAATGTTGTATAACCACAAAAGTGTAAATAAAACAGGGGGAAAAAAATGGCTTGTATTGCAATAATAACTGAAAATAGCCCGCTGTCTGCCTTGTCGAGATCTGTAAACTAGATGCAGTGAGTTAAAGTAAACTGCTGTGGCTCGGGAAGATCACAGGCCACTTCCTGTGTATGCTCTAATGACAAGTGACACGGACAGGAAAAACACAGCGCCAGGAGGAGCGAGACAAGTGCAGCGGCGGCGGGAAGAGATGGCATGAACGGTGGATATCCATGAATGTGTGTGTGTGTGTGTGTGTGTGTGTGTGCTGTCTGGCGGGTAGTTATCACATTGTGGGAACTAAAATGTGTATACATACTCAATTCACGGGAACATGTCACTCTTATAAGGTCAGGATGTAAATCCACTATCATTAAGGAAGTAACTAACAATTATTTTAGTAACTCACAAGTCGGTGATTGTTTCTTTCTGATTAGTTCACTTGCAAACTTATCTTGTTAAATTGTTAAATGCGTTTTTATGAAAGCACAGGTTGAAAAATGGTGACTTTTACACAGACAATATTTACAAATAAGGTCTGTAATTTAGGAACATTTGAAATATTTTTTTTGTTTGACATTTTTATTTATTAATGCTGCTATCTTTGTTTAAAAAAAAAAAGGTCTTTGGCATGTGTTTTCCAGTCTGTACAGTCCAGTTAATGATTACGATGATCAAATATGATTAGAATGAATTTATAATAGTCGACTGGTTACGATTATTCCAATTATGTGTCATAGCCATATTTATTGTTATCAACAACATGGTTCAAAGCAGGTATTAAACTAGATAAAGGTTAGGGCTAAGGCTTAGATCAGTCCCCAATAAATGAATGTAAGTCAATGTAATGTCCCCAAAAAGCACGGTAGCCCAGCACGTGCGTACCACTGTGTGCAAGCTGGGAGAGGAGTGTGAGAGCGCCTGTTTGTGATAATGACAGGTTGTCAGCGAACTGCAGTGTAGAGCCGCGGCCAGCTCTGATATTAATCCATTACCTGTACTTCCCCCTGCACACACATACACACAAACACACAAATGCGCACACACAGAACAGGGACAGACTAACAGGATTCAGTGCTGTGGAGAAGTGTCATTCACAGACCACAGACTTACACAAGCTAGCCCCCATTGAGGTTTACACAGCAAAACACGACAAAATGCAGGCATAGAAACGGCACAGAGCAGGTAATACTTACTTATAATGATACTAACTAGGACACTGCGACTGATAACATTTTATTATAACATTTTAAACAGGATTCAGTCATTTCTAGTTGTCAATGATCATCGAATATTTTTAACCGAGAAGTCTACAGCCACAAATTTAGGTTATTTTTAAAGACAATAAACTAGGAGATATAGTTACCTTGTTGACATATTCCGGCGGCTATCAGTGAAACATGTCAACAAATCTTGAACTGTCCATATATCAAAAGACAAAATGAACACTGTTGGAGGAAAGCCAGTTCTCTGTCAGTTAAAGCAAGTGGTTTGGAGCAGAGTTCAGACTTAAGAGGAACAAGTTTGACATTTGAAATTTAACAACTGGCAATGAATATGAATATAATATAAGTACGTATTGTTTATGTTTAGGAAATTTACACTTAAAGCCATTTGGATTTGTTTTTAATAAGCCAAAGTTAAAAAAAACAAACATGTTTTATAAAAGTCTGAAATAAAGTTACATACTGTTCCAATACTGTATATATACTTCCAGCTCCAAAATTGAAAAATAGTTAACCAAAGGAGACATAAAATCTAACCCATCGTACAATGCAACCAATGAATCAAGACTTGTAATTCAGCACTAGAGAAACAAAGCATTGTCTCCTTTTCTTCTGCACTTAAAGCCATGTTCCTGACAGATCTTTTGCTGCGTTCCTAGTGCAGCCAATTTGTGCTGCTTTGAGACCAATAAGGCTCTGGGCTACGGACTGTATCAGAGCATTTTTGAACCACAGATATCTCTCTTGGTTCTGCTTATCGTCAGGTTGGACTCTGCCATTGTCCAATCTGCTGCTCTTTTCACCTTTTACATCACTCATCCACTCACTCCCTTTCCTCCCTTTCCTTCCTTCCTGCCTGCCTGCTCGTCTCCTCTCCGTGTTCCTTGTGCTTTCTCTTAAGGATTACCGTGCAGCCCTATGTGTGGACTGAAGGTTGCCTCTCAGCTGGTATTGTTGACACAGTGAGAACAGTGGAGCGGCTCATGTAGGGGGGAAAAAGGCTCGCAGGCAGACACACAAACTGTCACACAAGGCAAACACAGTAGACTGCTTTTGGGAGATCTGGTCGAGCTGAGAAAAGCAACAAGCTTCTTCCTGAAATGTTGTATACTGAAGTGAATAGGTACTCTCCATATGGGTACAGAATATTCAGTGTACAGTGACTCATGGAGCAATGGGTAGACGACTTGAGCAAAGCTGAAGATGGAACAGTTTTGTTTAGTTGTTTTTATTGTAAATGTTTGCATGGTTCGTCTACTCAAGTATGTAGGTTGTTGGACATTTATATAGCCAGATTTTTTCCAAACCTCTCATAAAGCACTAACTTTATGTACGCAAGACACTTAAAACAAGATCTTTAGCTGATTTATATTGATCCGGTGACATCCAGCTTTGTTCCCATGAAACAACAATGTATAACAGGTGGAGTTTCAAACCAAAATGTCAACAGCTAAATTCAATGTGGCTTTAGTATGGCAGTGAACCATAGGGATATGAAAAACAACAATGGAGAAGAGAGCGGTCAAAGTGGGGTGAGAAATCCACAGGATGAAAGACAAAGAAGCCAAAAGATTGACAACCATATCAGAAAAATGTAAGGCAAACCACATTAATCGAGAATAATTCGGCGACAAGCTCTAGGAAAAGGGGCGTAAGAGGAATTGTTGTTGTGGTCCCTTCCTGAAACGCAAAGGAAAGAATGTAGTCTATTTTTGACCAGACTCTGAGATTCTCTCTTACAAGAGCGGAAGGAAGAGCTTAGGAACACATCAGACTGGAAACAGGGCTCTTAATAGAACATCTCTGTTTGCACATTACACCACAGGCTAAATTAAGCCAGAGTATTTGCCAGCAACCTTGAAAGCGTGCTTCGAGGAACTTACAAAAGTAAACTAAGTGAGAAATATTATGGGTAAGAAGCAGTGTATTTACATGATTTATTAGTTAGATATTCTGAAAATCTATCACTGAAAGTATAATTCTTCAATACAGAGCGAAAATGCTATATTCTGTGACAATATATCTTGGCTTTTGGTCCGCTATTGCTTCGATGAGAAGCACTTTTTCGTGTGCTGAATTTTGCAAGGTAATGGCAAAATAAGTTGAGATAAGAACAGTTAATGCTCAGACTATAGAGAAAAGAATTTAATGAAATACAAAGTACAATGCAGTATAGGATTTCTCATAAATGTCAAGTTGAAAGATGAGTAGGATATAAAGATGTAGCTTGCAATTTGTCTATGTTTGTTTTGCCCCCTGTGAGCTTACTTTGAAAATAAAACTGCAGGTAGAAGGGATGATGAAAGCTGCAAACGAAGGGCAGAAAAACAAGTGTTTGGACTGAAACTTTTAGTCTTCTAGTTTTGGAGTGACATTTTTTTTTTTCCTTCAATGAGTCACAAAAACATTTTAATGCTGAGGAATAACATTAAACAAACAACATCTTCTAATACATTATCAAGTTGTCTATGTTTCCCAGTGGCAAAGTAATAAAACAACAGTGTTTATAAGAAAAGGTTTTGTCGTATGTTATTGAAATTATGTATCAATAACCATATCACAAATCAATCTGTTTACTTAAATGTATTCATTCTCTCCCTCACCCTGACCTAGAGGTAGGAAATTTAGATAATATTGTGAATGTTGTTTTGAAGATGTTGTTTTATAACCGAGTTTATATTGTAAGCATAAGTCTATTGTTTATGTATTATAACAAAAGGAACTGATTAAAAATAGAAATGGAAAAAAAACTTAAACGTCGTAAACTTAAGTTGATAATGTGACTTTTCTGCACTTTTCGAATTAATTTGACATTTCACATTGCTGACAATTAAATCTCAACGAATGTGTTTAAATACATGTTTTATCTTATGTCTATTGGATTTACAAAATGTTGTCTGATTATCGTTATAGAGATACTCCCAAAAAATATTGAGATATCATTTTTTGTCAGTATCGCCCTTGTATCTGTCCTCTCTGGATCCGGTTGTCCAGGTTGCTCCTCTGCAGAACCCAATGTTCCTCCTGCCCTTTCCCCTTGTCTTTCCTCTGTCTCCAGTTAACATCCACGACAACACGGGACAAGACACACAAAACATTCCCAGGACGACATCAACTTGGCTTCAAAGCGCTCTGACCTGCTGAGAGATAAGGAGATGATGGAGAACAACTATTGGGCTGCGGTGAACTTTCTGTGAATTCCTGTGGCTATTTAGGAGCTGGTTTGAAGAATGGGGCGTAGGCTGTGTGCGGTTTCCAGGATGACTCTTTTACTTGGGACTGAACTGCTATTATTCTCCGGGTCAAGGCTCTCACCGCGGGAGGCAATGGGGAGAAACACACACAATGCCAATTCAATGCTAGTGCAACAACCGCGCTTACAATTTGGCTTGATGTGATGTGCATACAGTGTGTTATTGTTGCTACATCTGCATCTATTTACATCTCGAGAGCATGAACACCGAAAAGCACTTAGCACGCAGCAAGCAGGCAGCATTACTTTGCCTGTTTAACAAGATAATTTAAACAGAAAAAAAGAATTATACAAGGCTCTCAAAGAAGGAGAAAGTAGAACGCTGTTAGATGCAATAAATTGTACATTTACGTTTACAGTGTTTAGCGGCAAATCACAAGGTAATGGGACTTGAACAAATTGAAGCATGTAATGAGGCACTGTGGTACAATCAGACAGCTCTTAAGTTAACCAAAATACAAATTCAAAGGTAATAATTATGCACTAGTTAAGCATAACGTTATAACATCCTGCCAAATGCTTGTTTTTGCTATGTTTTATGATGACCACCTGTCTAATTAGCAGTCCCAGATGCAGCAGACAATGGTGCCTATAAATATTCTGACACTTTCGATCAGAAACAACAGGACAGCCATTGCTCCCCTAGTGTGAGTCACCTGTCGTGGGTTCATCGCTGCTCATTCTTTGGTTGAATTAGTGATACTGAGAAAACCAATTTTATTAAGATCTGACCCAGAGCACTGTGTGAACTATATCAAACTCATACAAATCCTTAGCTTCAAACAAAAACAAAAGGACCATTACAGAGCTGATTTACTCTTGTGCCATCTACTAAAAGAACATAGAAGAAAAGAGTCATAAATAATAAATCTACAAATATGAACCGTGATATATGATATGAACCAAAATATAATACAAATATAATTTCTAGTATAGCACATAAACCACCTGATTGTCTTTATGAAGTTACTGCAGTGCCTGGACTGGTAAGTTAAAATGACAAGTTCTTATTGCTCAAAAATACCTCGAAAAGCATGCATTCTTACTGTGAGCAATCTCGACTCCACAGATTGGACCTGTAACTCGGCGGCATCACCTGATTGTCTCCATAGAGATACATTATGTTTAATGCCATACTGTGGAATATTGCAGGCAAAGCAACAATATCTCTAAAGAGACAAGCAGGTGATGGACCCTCCACCAGAACATTTACATACAGTGTTTTAGTACATTTTTTTTGCACCTTGTCAAAAAGTATTACACATGTTTGGGAGTGTTTATTTTTTTCACTTAACCTGAGCCTTTGCCAAAAGTAAAAACAAAATAACAATAACAACTTAACAAAAATGACAATAAGTAATTTTCATTGGGTCTGAGTGACATCCAAGGAAAACATTTCACTGCATGATATCTTACGGCTACATAATGATTTGAATAATTCCTAAAACGATGTGCTACATTCTTCCTTCTTAATTGCGTGACCTCTTGCACGTGAGTTACGAGAAGACGGGAAAAACATGCATATTGAAGAGGAGATTTGTGCGAAGCTCCTTTATTATGTATATTTATGCAAATGGAGTTAGTTTATTCAAGCAAGTCTATTTTGCCCCTCCACTTGATGCCCCTCGGTTACTGGTTCCACCTTGCCGTCTAGATGAATTTTGTTCACTGGGGACTATAACAATGTATACAGTATGTCTTTTTTTTTTTATAAGAATACTAGCATATTGTATTGTATGTATAATCTTTTTTATGCAAGCTTTTACAAAACTTTACAAAGATGTTATAGTCTGGTACAGTATCCTGTCTCCTCAATTTCAAATGGATGTGGTGAATGACAGAAAAAAGATCAGAAAAATGCATGGTCTGTTTGTGCAATTGTGTCAAAACAATCAAGGCAGCTTAATAGTAAATACGAAACTTAAATTAAAAAATAGAACAGAGGACTGAGAAACCACATTTATTTCTGCACAATGATTGAGCAAACCACAAAACTCTGTAAATCTGTGGCAAAAGAAGTTATATATTTTGTTCTGAAAGATACAAGAATATTCAAGATGTCTTCCACATTTTAGAGACAAGTGTTCCAAATTAGCAGCTATGATTGGAACATCCTAAAATTGGATGGGTGTTTGGGACGCTCGATGGTCTGCATTCAAAGAGAAGATACGATGGAATATATCATTATTTGATCTTTTTGTGTGTGACACTAATATTGTCTATCCCATCAATCAAAGTAAAGAGCAAAATTGTACAAAATTGTCTAGAGTGGTCTTGGGTCACTAAATTCAAAAGAAAAATGACAATACATACTATTTAATAGACCTCTAATGAAGCCAGGATTCATATCAGTGTTCTATTCTGTATATATGCAAGTTATTTTTACAAATCACTACAACGTTTGCGCTGTCCTGTACAATCCTATAAAAGCTTATCACAGAGCAGCCTTTATATCTTGTTTCTCTAATCCTTTTCTTTGTATATTAATCATCCTAGCTTGCCCCACCTCTCCCTCACCTGCTTAAATTTCGTATGAAACATTTCTCTTTCCTCCACCTCTTCTCTTCCTCCTGCCTCACCTTTTCCCCGAGCTTTCTCTGACCTGTCATCTTTCCCTATTGCCGCTTTGCTCTCTCATCTCTCCTCTCTCCTATCTCCTTGCCCTCCTTCACTCCAGCACCGAGCAGGAGATTAAAATATGAGGAAACAATCAAGCACTTCCTCATTTGCATATGAACGGAAGGGGCCGGCAGGCAAGTGCACAAATGACAACAGAGCCCTGGAAATCCAGCGTTTTTTTAATCCCAGGAATGACTTTTTAACGTATTTTGTTGAATGAGACGGAACAATCCAGCGCCAGTTCTTTTCAGACGTCCAAATTACCATCAGAATAAGAGGTGAGACAGAAAATGCTTATATAGCGCTAGGTCAAAGAATGGACACTATAGAAATAAGTGTGCAGACGGAATAATGTTTCTCCACGGCAACAATGAGGAAGTAAAAAGATAGGATTTGGCGTGCGCTTGTGTGTGGGTGGGTGTCTCCTGACGGCAACAATGAGCAGCTAAAAGGAAAGGGATTGTTACGTGAATGTATTGTCTACTCTCATTAGAGAATCAATTAAAATGTGTCTATAGACGTGGCAATGCTGTAGCACAGAAGATTATTTGTATAGATATGGACCAACAGTGGTACATTACAACAATATGGCAGTAGCATAAGTGGATTTAGTGGAGATGGATGTTTGGAGCAGGCTGTTTATTCCTAATAGAGTAAGGAGTGTATGGGAAAAGGGTTCACAGCATTATGTGTAGAAAACACGATTTAGCACCGAAAAAAGTGCACGTTGTGAGGAATTGATCATGGCTATTTTAGGGAGGCTATGTTTTTGCCCGCACTGGTTAATTTGCGGTTAGGGGAGCATTATGGCAAGGCAGGCATTACTCATGTCATGTAACAAGGGATCAATAAGGAAAGTGGACTGTAGATTTGTTACAATAAAGGCAAATATGTATTAGAAAAAAATAATTTTGGGCATAAAACAGAGCCAATAGAGATGTATGGAGAAGTTAATCAAATGCTTATGTTGTACAAGGAAACGGACCCCAAGAGAACCAAAACATCTCTTTAGCTGATCGATAAAAAGATCAAACTGTTTAGACATAACACAAATATTTCCTACATAAACTTACTGTATTAATGTGCTGTGTGTGCTTTTTTTTCAGGGTGAAATTGCTGCTTATTTGAAAAAGAGCATTCAGTGTTCAGTGCTAAATGCAAAACCTTTGAAATGTGGCATGAAACTGACCTTGAGCTCTGAATACAATGTTGTTTATTGCATTAACAGATGCCAACTTTACAAAGAAAAAAAAAAAACTCGTGTAAAGAGATTAGAGAGCATCTTGTTCTGCATCTCCATTGTGCCAAATAGTCATTATGTAGTGTAGTTTATTCAGTGTAAGTTGGGAAACAGAGATGCTATTTAAAGCCTGGTGCAATGTATCAACATAGTCCAATATGTCTCCCTCTTTCACATCGACCACGTCCAATTTAACTACTCTTATCTTTACCTTGTCTGCTCCTCGGGTCACTGACCATTCATTACAACTGTGTTTCGATCTTTCACTCGCCCCCACGCTGCCTCCTGCTTCGTCTCTCTCTCTCTCTCTCTCTCTCTCTCTCTCTCTGCTCTAATCAAATTATTTCATCAAATCTGAGAACTGTGCAAATATTCAGCGGAAAGTAGAAGGCACATGAGGAGAAGGTGAGTGTGGGCCAGAGGGATCAGAGTGGAAGAACGCACCGAGTGAGATCCAAGGCCTTTGACTGAAATCAAAAGATGACCTCAGGCCACGGAACAAAGGGGAGATGAAGTGAAGTTGCTATATTTTGATATCTGTGAGGTGGGCTATCAGACATGAAAATGGGAACGATGCACTGGAGAAGGAAATAGATGTGCTGTGGCAAATCGGGTGAAATTATTTGGTTACACTGTCAAGAATTTTAACAAGGAGTCAAAAAAGCCCTATTCCATACTTGCATAGATAGAAAGTGTCACTTTGAATTACACAATGCAAGTAAAAAAAAACATTATAGAGGTATCTGTTAATTAGCAACTAAAATCCTTAAAAATAGTACAACTTTTCCACTGGCCCTTGCAATAATAGATAATGTCTAGGCTTAGCTTAGTTGAGTGGTGAAAGTTAATTCTATTGCTGGTCTTTTGCAGCTCAGTATCCATTTTTGCAATTGTTTGAACAACACACAGCTTAATTTGGTAAAAGCAGTAACAAGTAAGTCACCAAAAGTAGCATAAACTGCATAACCTATGCACAATTTGTCCAGGAAATCCCTTTTTATCAAATTGCTAAAAGACTTAAACCACCTCAGCGTTAAATACAGTTAGGCCCTTGGACCGTTTGAAGCCTCTCTTCTCCTCTGTGCCTCTGAGAGATGACACATGGCAGCGCACATTTATAATTCACAATCCGGTATTGAACCATTCATCCAATCAGAGGGAGACATGCTCCAGTCGTTTGAAAAACAATAGCTGAACAGTGATGTATTCACCGATCATAAACCAGACTCCGTGTGTGAGCCTCAATTGATTTAAAGCCCTTATCAAATTACCTGGAAAAGGTTAAAAGTATCCATTACCGACTAACATGCTTTTGCTATTGAACACTATAGGGAAAAGGGGAAGGCAGCTGCATAGAGCAACAATCAAGCTGTATCCTCGGGCATAAATATACCAAACTATTCAGTCAGGGAAAACACATCTTGAAAGAGAAATATAAGACCGCGCTCCAAGTGGAGAGAGGCAGTGGAGTAAACAGAATGAAAAGAAATGGCCCAATATGCTTTGCTGCTAAATCATAAACTTGGACTTTGGAGCTTTTTTCAATCTGAGGTGAAAATCGAGTAAAGGAATAAATTTTCAACTTTTCAAACATCAAACAGCTCCAAAAGAACTACCATTTAGATTAAAAAAACAAAAAAAAACATTCAACTTTAGGTCACACAAGGACAAAAGCAGCATTCTGGAAGATGAAACAGAGAATGTATTGAGAGACAAAAGGCCACCAGAGAGGTCACTTCTGCTGTTAATAATTCATTCCTTCAAAAACCAAGTCGAATGCTTTAATTGGCGCGGCGGTTTAATCCTAACACACACACACACACAGGCTCACCTCGGGGAGCCTCTTAGCAGCTGAGCTCAAGCTAAATTGGCGACAGTGTATCATCGGCAGCACCTCCAGGTGAAAGAGAGCACTCGCACACGCACATGCCAGCGCTGTCGTCTCTGATCGGGGTGTGACACTCATCTGTCTCAGGCTCCACTCACGCTCTCCACAAGGATCCAGACAACAGACAAACAGGCGCGATGACAAGTGACCTCAACCAAAACTCACGGGACATTTACTAAAAAGCACTTAGCAAACTAGGGGACAGTTATATATCAAGATCTTTTGTTCTGGACTTGAAGAAAATGGTGTGGGTTGGCCAACAATAAGCAAGGTTGTGTGGAAAATATAGTTTCCACATAAAATGGAGATCTAGATTATTATGATAATGTGAACTTGTGTCCTCAGCAATATTTCAGTAGGTTATCCTTGTCCATTAGGCGATTTCATAAAAATAGTATAGCAAAAGGAAATATATGAAGACTAATATATCATTGTAGGACAAACAGTGCAGGGAAGTGTCATTGTCAAAAGAGAGATGACAAATCTCAAAGACGTGCTGTTCTGCAGTGGTCATCCCACATTTGTGATTGAAGTCTAAAGCTCGGCATACACCGTGCAATTTTTACAATTTGTGAACATTCAGAATTATTCTCAAACTCTGCAATTGGGTCTTGTACGAGGAGAATCCGAGGTGTGCAAACAGTACAAAGCGAAGGATGTTACAACTGACCTGCTCACACTGTACAAGGAACATTAGTCAGAGGCATGTTTACAGGGCTGTGGACAATGTTCTGCGTTAAACTTTTCTGGCCTTAGTGTCTGCAGTAGGGTGATTTGTACAAAAAGACACATTACACAGGCACACTTTGTAGACCCTGTTCACCTCCGTGCTCTCTGTTCATTCAGCACTGAGTTTACTGTCACCTGCAACTGTACAGTTTAAGCGCGGCAAGGAACCTACGACTGAAATCCCTTCTACAGCACGGTCCCAAGCCGTGGGTCCATTGTGAGAAAGTGACCGGAGCTCGTAACTGGCTGTACTGCACGACACAGACAAATGGAGAAGCAAAGATTCAGCTCAACTGGACATAACACTTCACAGAATCAGTGAAGCTAATAAAATGTAATAAACAACTTCTAGCATTTGACAAAGTTCTACTCAACATTTACAGCACTATCATTCATGCCCTACTACTAAATCCCTTGGGCGGTAAACCATACACATGTACTCCCCTCTTCACAATGACCAGAGACAGACAGACAAGCCTGCCGACACTGAGATATGATGGATGGTGTAACGTTCTGAATCCAACCACACCTCATCTGTGTGACGCAAACTGTCGCAACCCTATCTGCGGCCAATCCCCCTCACACAAACATCTATTGTTATGTCTAGTCACGATCATTGAGGAATAATGAATTTCAAGGACGGTTTACAGTGGCAGAGTGGTTAACACTACTGTATCATTGTACTCACTGTCCAGACGATGAACGATTAAAGATTGAAGATTAAAGCGTAAGATAAACAAAAATATTGGATTTAAGAAAAGAATGTAACAGCATTAGACATAAGTGAAAGAAAATTGTCAACTTCTACAGACAATATTTCAACTGACAGAGAATTTGGATGTTATTATATGTTTGCACAGTGACAAATCTTAAAATCTAAGCAGCCTTTTGGTCTAACTTTCCCTTGAAACTCCTACAAAGAAAATCAGCAATATAATGTCATGGATGTTATTGAGCTTTTATCTTCTCTTGCATTTCCTGCTCAGGGCCCTGTCCAGCTGACGGCATCTGGCAGCAGTATACAGTGTATCTGAGCCTGAAGGTTCTGAGCACGATTCACCCCCTCGCGCTTCTCTCACATCAGCTCTGTTTGTGAGATAAACACTTCGGCCTTCACACTAACCAACAAGACAACACAGCTCTCTCTGTCATCATTATCCCTTTACCTGTGAAAAGATTCACACATATAATTGGAAATGGCATGGAAACAATAATATGCGTTGTTGAACTTATTAAGCATGAAAACCTGTGTAGAAACAAGTTAGTACAATGTCAAATAGTTAATTTCTGTTTGTAATTTGTTTCAAGTGAACATATCTAGATCTAGCAAATAACATAATATAAATATTTCAGCAATGTATATTTTCTAATACTGCTTTTCTAACTGCGTATGTGGCATACTCTGCAAGTCCACTGTCACATCTTCAGCTACACAGTTTTATTGCCCACTTTGTATTTCAGAATTAGAATCAGTATGCTTTATTGATCCTCAAGGGAAATTATTCAGGTATAAGCAGAACCAGTTCTTCCCTTTCTTACTAAAATATTTCCAGTTTCCCATGATGTTCAAATTCAATGATGCTTGCACCGTTATCTGCATTTACACTTTATTTGTTCCTTGGGTCTATAATGCAAATTTACTTCTCCTATGGTGAGTTTCTTGCAAGAAAGGAAAGCATAAAAATCTTTATTTTAATCACACAGGATAAGCTCTTTTAAATCAGCTGTCAATAAGAAATCCTTGACAAATGCTCAGACAAAGGCGAGGCAATCGAAATGTCACATTAGGGTATTGTATGTGTCATACTTGCACTGCACAGTTAGCATAAGGATTGAATTGGATATGACCCAAGCCTCTGGTTTGTCACAACCAGTGTGATGCTAAATCCATTAAATCAATCTGTGCAATATTATGATTTCTTATTAGCGATGTACAATAACCAGAGGACAAAATAAGGTCATTGCGGTGTATTGACATTGTGCCAAAAACAGTGAATTGAATCATCACTTTGAGAATTTCCCAAGTGAGGAAAAACTAAAAGCCGTAGTGTTGCCGCAGTCCACAGTCACCCCGACAGACGCAGGTTATCAGGCAGACCTGGCACCATGAGAATACAGTGTCTCCCAAATCCTATTGTAGCATGAAATGTCACAGCACATTAGCTACAAGAGGGATTACCCTTCTTTGAAAGTAAAGGAGGGGAGACTTTTTTTTTTAACATAGGAAGCCTTCGGGAATATGTATGTGAACATGCTGCAGCTTACCGGTAAGTGTGGTGAATATCAACTACCTTGTGCTGGCGTAATCCAGGCACCTGCTGTCAAATAAATTCTGTCGTGCATATAGCTTTTACTGTACATAGGCCTGATATTGATCTAACAGTTGAGGGGGAAAGCTAATTAAAACAATACTGTTTTCTAGAGTCTACTCTACTTTATTCATTTACGTTAACTTGAATACTTGAAACTTGAATTTCAAGTTTTCAAGTTAACGTAAATGAATAAAGTAATTTATATAACTATTTATAAGTAATAAATAGTTAGAAAATTAAGTCAAAAGTGAAACAGTGATCCAAGTATTGTATATTTTTTTTAATTTCCAATATGTCACTTTGGCTTTAAGTAGTCAGCTGACATCAACCATTACTAGCGAAGAGACTTACAGTGGATATTTCTTTCCTTATGACAAAATATGTTATGTAACTTTTAATAACTATTTGAGATTCTAATTTCCCCTCAAGAATGAGATACAGTCTGCAATAACATCAAAAGCAATAAAAAATAATTTGACTTCCTTGATAAACTTAACAATTCTTAGCTGAAAACTTTTATTTAATGTAGACATAAAATATGCGTGAGAAATATTATCCTGTGGCTTCACTTCTGCCATTACGCCTATGGACCATAAATTATTTCCCTCATAGACACCTCATTAAAAAGTGGGAATAAAAAGAACTTTAAACTGCCCACAAGACACCCCCAACTTCATGACTCGTCCGTTATACTGTCAAGTGTATTTCAGGGACCTTGTAATTTGCATTTTGAAAGATCTGCATTTTGTCCCCACACGAGCGCCAAGTGACAAGTGTGTAAACAGATTTAGATCCATATGACTTAATAAATATATATAGGAAGTGGCACAGATTTGAAAATATTCTAGGGTGGGCAGCGAGGGAAGGTTGCCAGGCAAAACTAGAAGCCCTAGAAGTGTAAATATGCACTGTGTATAGTGCTCAGGAACTTTAATTAGAGACTTTAGTTTTAGGGTAAATGCTCAATCCTCAATCAAAGCTTTTATATCTCACAACGGGGAAGTATTTAATAGAAACATGGGCGTATGAGTTGGTGTTTTTGAAGCCAATCTCCTGATGCTACATAAACATTAAAACATGAATGGACAGTCTCTAGCTAAAGGGTAATGGCAATCATTTATCAACAACCTAGAAAGCGAATACTTCAAGCTATGAACAAGACTCTAAGATCGCAAAAGGTCAGATTACACTATGTCAAAGTGCACACTACTCAAAGGGAAATACTTTGAGAAACTGTGGCTGCCAAGTAGCACATCATCATGTGTTATGTAGATATTGAACTTGATTGATGAAGCACTGCAAACAGTCAACAATGGAAATGAATGATGGATACAGGTGGAATGTACTTTTGGCTGCAGCAAAAAAGCAATAGTGACAAGGAAATGGAAGACAGAGACAGAACCAACTGTCAAGGAAGTTGGAATAACTTGAAATAACTTTGGATATTTACAAAATGGAAAAAATGACTTTGCCTCGAAACATTAAAGAAAGAAAAGAAATGGACAAATTTGCCAGACATTGGAAAAGATGGGACCAATACAAGAGGGACATATGCCTGACTGACTTTTTTATTTTCTGGTAAGTGTTTTGGGTTACCGCACTCTATTTCTTTTTGAATTTGTAGTTTCATTCTCTGGTCTTGTTCTACTTTTATTTTTTTCTTTGTATAATATATAAAAAAGAAAAGCAAAGAAGCCTGACATTTATCTATTTAGATAAACACAACTTTTGGACATTTCCCATGTCATTTTTTAGTATCATTCCAGCTCATTAAACCTCTTCTCTTACATGGTATGTTTTGGAGTCTGGGTGTAGACCAGATAATGATTAATCACAAATTACACTTACTATTACTAAACTAGTACACTTATTTGAATAATTATTTGAATGATTAGTGGCAATGCTTCAGCCCTAGTCTTGTCTCACAGTAGTAGAATATATAAACTTCCATCTTTAACTCATTGTGCCTTAAATTGGTATATCACAGCGGTATAGAAATATTGAAAAAATAATAACAAGTGCTGGCTCCAAGTGTTTAGATCCATATATCTTAACAAATCTTAGACATCTCACAGTCAGAGCCAGACTCACGCTTATCTAAGGCTGGGCAGTGGAGCGGGGCTGGCAGACTCAAATGGACAGCTTGTGGTGGTGCTTTGGAGGGAGGCGCGAGTGTGTCTGATTCCTCCACTACTCCCTTCTGTCTGGGCTCGTCAGTCTCTGCGCGGTTCCTCTGGACTTCTTGACTCTCGATGACTGTGGGAGAATCCAGATTGTGTGTCTGGAAGTGAGGCGTGCTGTGTTTAAGCAGGTCCATCTGTAACAACGTCTGGTCCGACTAACGTTTTTCTGATATGAAGTAGAGAAATGTGAGTTTTTGATTAAGTGAATTATCTAAGGCCAGAAAGTATATGAATAATTAAAAATGAAAGTATAACATCTATTTTCATTTTTGTGGTCTCCAATCTTTCATGATAAGTGTCTCAACATGCCATTTTGCTTTTAATTTGAAAGTATAAAACTAATGGGACTATCATTGGCAAAGCTTTAAATAGAAAATGTATTATGTCCAAGTTTAAAACTGGCAAGTTCCAGTTCAAGTTTTATTAATATTGCGGCGCAAAACTAAAGACAAAATTAAATTACTGCTACAGCCCATTACTGACACAAAAATTACCAGCAATCAGGTCCAAAGATGTTGAACATTAAAATAAATTGAATGCAAAAAGGTATTTCCAGGACTAGCAACAATACTCGTGATCCAAAGCATTGAATTAACCAATGATGTTCAGAAAGGTATTGTTTTCTGGGGCCTGGTCAGTACGGGAGACCACTGGAACACCAGGTGCCACAGTGGAGCGGCTGGAGGAGGAAATGTCGTTGTGATAGACTTCACCCACATTGCCTGGTATGAGAGTAGTATGTGTGTGTGTGAATGGTTGGTGGTGGTCGATGAATGGTGGTGAATGAATAATGCAATGTGAAGCATCTTTGAATATCCAGAACAGCGCTATATAAGTATAATGCATTATTGTTATTTTCCTCATCATATTCAACAGTATCAGTCAGATAAGGAGGCCATTCCAATTCCATTACAAAGCAAACTTTAAAACCTTACTTCTCTCATCTGTCTTTGTCCAATTCTGTATTCTCTGCATCTCTTCTTTTGCTAGTGATGTTCAAACATGACTGAAACTCTAGGCTCCTGGGATAGGAAACTTTCTCTAACATAATGTGCCTCTTTAAGCTTAAGTTACTACCTAATATTATAGGTACATTTGTCATCTTTTTAACCGTTTGTCCTCTGACTGACTTTAATGGTGTTTTTCGCTATAGCTTTATGTAATATGAGAGGATCCCACCAAAAGAAATGGCTGCGTTTGCCTAGGACTTGTTGTCCTCTGTCCTTTCTGCCCTGTCAATGGAAGTGAATGTACTATATATTTATGGCCATGCACTGAACAGTAGCCTCAGCAGCAGAAGATATCTATTACCAAAATACATTGAGTTTTTAGGAAAATAATCCCTTGGATCAACTTACTGCGGTGCAATAAGAAGATTGGACGCGTTTCACCTCTGTCTGCCTGCTATTTAATCTAATATAGAGCAAGCGAGGTAATGCAAAACAGAGGCATAAAATTCAGTCATCAGTGTGATCATTTTAGCATACAGCTCACAAAACTGTCTTCTCAGTGGAATAAATTATCCGCGGTCATTGTGCGCAGCGTATGCAGGTGGGTCCCTCGCACTGCACTGAATGAAAGTCCCTCCAGCCATTGATTTCTTGTGGAGAGAGGCGGCGAGGATTGAGCTGGGCCACTGCTGAGAGGATAATTCCAGGTTTGGTATTGGTGAGAGTGCTACAGACTTTCGACCGAGCTCCTCCTGCTCTACTCCCCCTGTCCCCTGCATTTTACCCACCAGTTGACCCATGCTCACTTTGTTTGTCAGGGCATTATATAACATGTATCATATTCACAACTTTGCTATTCCTTTTGACTTCTCTCTTCAGGGGGTGACAAAGGTATCTCTACCGAGCAGTGGTTTAAGACTACAACAAACAATAGCATTACTGTATACATAAACATCTTCTGCTATTAGAGCAAAAACTGTAATTAGCTCACTACTTCTGCACCCATTGTACCTTCTTCTACTACAGATTCTTAAACCCTGACTATTACTACTACTACTTTTACTGCTATATCAAAAATGTCTAATTTGCTATTTTGACACTATTCTACAACTGGGAAACATGAAGAAATCCTCTTGCCGTCTTTATAATATGTCTCCTTTCAGATTCTTCATTCTCAAATCAATATAACTGAGAGCTGAACAGGGCAATATAGACAACATTTTATATTTCCATATTTATTTGTACTATCCCACTGATGATATTCAAATGATACAGTATTATAGCAATCCATCCAAAATGTACCCAACATGCTTCTAAATGTCTTAGAGGTGGTACTACCATTCAACAATAGTGAATTAACTGTATAAATAAATATATTCTTTAATACTGTAGTTTAAAATATTAGGTTTGTTTTATTTTTATTTAACCATGTTTCTGCTTTTAATTAAAGACAGTAAACTTTATATTTTAATTTTGCATAACTCCAAAACAAAAATGTGGATATATATTTTTTTTAGATATCTCCCACCTCCACTAACTCATCGAGTAATTATTTACTTATTAATGCTTGGAATTTGCACAAACATTCCTTACAATTCAGTACAAGTACACATTACTTGATGTTCAGTGTTCACTCTTTGGTGACTGGGTGCATGCGTCTAAATTTTGACATTCCAGCAGCCCGGTTGTTTAACACTGTGGTTACTGGTGCCAAAGTAACATCCGGCGCAGCGACCTTTAGTGCATTCCTTGTATTCCTTTTTCCTGTCATCTGTCGGCTTTGCCTTCAAAAATTAATGGAACATCTGGCTTGCTTCACGCACGAAGCGCTGCCGCAAAGGGAGTTAGAATCCAGCACTGACAAAAGATCCAAAAGTGAAAAGGTTTAATATGAGAAGTTTGAGAAATTCTTTGCAGCTCACCCAGCAACAACAGCTCTGGAACAAGTCAGTAACACTGAAGTCAGGGGACGTTCCAAAGACAATACAAATGAAACACCCTCGCAGCCAAAAATATGCACTGTCCAAGAACAATGTCAGGCTTTTCATAAAACTGCACTTTCACAATCTGCTCTAAGGGCATCTTAATATAGCAAGTACAGTTTAATCAATGTCAAAATGGCCTCTGCAAATTCAAACACATGTCCACTCTAGTTAACTAAGCTTGCAATTGCACATTCTGTTATATATGCAGAAAGCGTTCTACTACAAGAGAGCATCTGCATACAAAGACCCTGCATACAAACATATATGGCTCCCAGGGACTTAATTATTCATACAGGAAGTTAAATCAATGAAATATGCAGATTGCCGCTGTGCCACACGCAGACAAATGTCTTTGCTGCTTCTGATGGTTCAGCATAAATGACAAGCAACTAGGAGCAAGCGAAAGTGTAATTATGAACTATTAATGTAGCAATGGTTACTGAACTGTTACTCGTATGTGGTACATCTATTTAAAATGAATGAACAATGTAAAAACTGGGCATGTTTAATATTTAAGGGCAAGCGAGTGAATGGTCTTATACAAGTCGACTTACCACTTGATAAGCTGCTACTCTGTCAGTTAGAAAAAGCTTATGCATCAACTTTTCAAATCCTTTTTCAGTGTTATTTTCACCATAGTCAGTCAGACTTTTAAAAGCCACTAAAACAGTAAGGCATTAATTGTAATGTTTATTGTTGAAAACAGCTTTATTGAATCCAACATGTATGACCCGGAGTCTGAATTAAAATTTAGTCTATACCTACCATTTATATAGTACAAAACACAATTTGAATTGAAAGTAATGTTGTGATAACATGTGATCAGTATTGTCAGTATTTTCAATAAAAAACAGCTGCACCAATATGAGCAGCTGAGTTACTTGTGCACCCGATGTTTCCTCACACAAGATCCTCACCATTGTCACGAACACAAGAGAAGTGCTGAGAGGCCACACGGTACAGCACGCACCGGTTCTGTCTGCCATGCTTTTATCCCACTTCCACTTAAATCAACACTCCACTACAAAGCTGGCTGCACCCTTGACATACGAAGACATGCACACGCTCACTCGCCCGCTTTACTTTTTCTAACGCGTGTTTATCTCTCACTTTAGCAATGGAAGCATCCTCTCTTTGTGTCTCCGTCGGCACGAGCCCAGAATTCACACGCACCTCCAGTTATGTGCCAGAACTTGTAGGGAACACAACTTCGAGAAAGCCTGGAAGTCTCCAAGGGAGCCAGTAGTGTGAATGAAGAGAGGCTTAACAATGTGTGCCTCATCAACTAGCTTTGGCCACTGCCCAGGCTGCAAGATGCTATCCCAGAAAATAATTATCCACAGACGTAATGCAGAATCACACATCAATCTAGCCGAACATGAGGCTTAAGTGTATATTACTTGACTTGTCAGTAGACATAGTGTCATTTTATAAAACATTGCCTTGCAGGATCTCTTCACAATTGCAGAATAAAATTTTAACTACAACTGTAGAAGAACTGACTGTCAAGGGAAGACAAAGTTTTGATTCGATAAATGCTCTGAAGCTGTGGAAACCAGCTCTGCAAGCAACAAGATGTCAATATTCTTTAGCAGTCGTGACGGATGGTAGATATACTCAGCAAACACACAGAAAGTATAAAATTATGAGGTCAAAAGGGTATAGCCTTGCCAGCATTTGTGTGTTTGTCTGTGTGCAAGACAGAAGTGTCTTGGATGTTAACACTTTTACACTGTGCCAAGGATAGCCTATTCTGTATCTAACAACGAACTAACCACAGAATCTGTTGTATCCAGAACTTTTTTTTCTGTATCATTGTAAGATATACAAAAAAATTAACTAATTAAAAATGCATCCCAAGATCCAGTGAAGAAACAAATCATTAGTATCATATTTGTGGTTTCAAACATGTTACATTAGAGAACATTTGTTTTGACAGTAACATGTTTATTTTCTCTCAGGACCTCTTTTTGTTAGACCCTATGTTCTGACACTTAATTGGCTTAATTTTTCCATGAAATTTCTCACCCACTTGACCTTCACTGTGAGAGGTTTTGCACTTGTCAAAATCTGAAGCGGGTCCTTTGAACGCCTGAACCAGTGACCCTTTATTTATGCAGTAATACAGGGCTTTCATAACATTTGGACTGTGGAGCAAAGTGCAACCGCACAAGTACAACTTAACTATGTTGATGTTTGTAAGTGCCGCTGCCCTTATTCACAAATGTCAAGCTGAAACGCCAGAAACACCACAGCAGCCTGCCAACACACTCACTATTTTGAGTGTTAAACTATCTTTAGCAATTCACTGGCATGGGTAATAGACACACTCACCAACAGTGGAAATGCACACAGCTTATTTTCAAGTGTTTTAGTGACCATTCACATTGGACGTACTCCCTGTAATCACAACAGCCTATATTTGAACTGGGCTGACATGCACGCCCGCACACAAACATTAGATTTAAAGTTTGATAAATAAATAAAAGTTATTTGACTGGGGAACCAACAAAAGGAGTGTTTTCACTGGATAATCCTGCGTGTGCGTGTGTGTTTGGAGGGTCAGGCTATAGAGGGATTTCATTAGCAGGAATGGGGGATGTTTGGCCCGGGCAGGCACCTCTGGCTCGGAGACAAGAGTTAGTGTGGATCCCGACTAAAGTGTCTATGCGAGCAAATAGTGTGGCAGCTTTACAGACTTTAACACTGTTTTCTTATGTACACTGCGGAAACTGGGCAAGAACGAGAAGAGAAAAAAATATCACCTCTGTAACATTTTTGAGCAGAAAGAGAAAAAAGGGTAATTGTGTCTTCAGTTTGAAATGAATGCTTGCAAATATCTATCATTATGGACTTATTATGCATCTATATTGTGCAATAATGTACTATAATAGGTACTGAAGATGGGGTGTTGTGTTTGTGTGCTTTAAATACATGTAAAATTATTGTACTGTGACACCTCATCCATATCAACAAAAAGGATCACAAACGTCTTATGTTCGTAAATTCTGCCTTGTACCACAATGATAATACAAAATGCTCTTTTATAGACAATAGTATTTTTAATACAAAATGACTCATCTCTTATACTAGTTCTGATAAAGCTCAAGGTTTTGAAACTGGAGAGGTTTAATTTTGTCCAGTTTGCTGTTTGTTTTAGTATCGATACTTGCTCAAATTACTATCTAGATTGGATGGATTACTATCTAATTTTGTACACTTTTGACAACTCTATTCTGCACACATTTTACTGTAGATGCCATTCTTAGTAAAAAAAAGGTGCACTGGGTAATTTCTTTATGGAAAACCATGCTAGAAACAAGCAGATGACACCTCCTCCCATTGTAAAATTTGCATAGTGCACCTTTAACTGTGAAAAATGGCTAGCAACAATTAGCTACCGTAAACAAATTTTAACGTTTTTTTTTTAATGTTTTTATGTTGATCAATGGACAGAGCATTTACACCTGGAAAAGAATCTCTGTTGATAAGAAGGCTGGAAATGATGGTTGATCCTTACTGAGAGTCAAGTGTTCATTAAGTCCTGATAAAGCCCCATAATGTTCCCAGCATGCCCCATTATGTCTGATGAAGAGGTGAATTATCCCAATGAAAGGAGAGTCTCTGCATCCTCTGTAAGCTCCATTCTAAAGAAAGAAAGAAGGCCCAGCTCTATTGACAACCTTAAGTGGAATATAAAGAAAAATAATTACTTTAGTAAGGTGGACGAGATATTAACTGACCAGTCGGCTGCAATCCAGATTCAAGGCCAGAGAGTGAAAGACAACCGGGAGAAAAGGATTGGAGATTGAACGGAGGAAGTCAGAGCTAAGTCGCATGAGGAACAACATTGTGGGGCAAATCCCTCTAGGCGATTCTTTCAATTATCTGCCTGGTCCCTGGTGTAAGGATCACTCGCCCACCAACGCAGAACTGCCACAGAACCACGGGGGAGCTCACACAATGAATGAGAAACGATAATAAGAAATGCACCCGCCAAATCCCAACATCATTGACATCATGGATTAACAATGAAAGACAATGGAAAATAATAGAGTTTGGTTTATTCAGATTCAAATAACTTGGAAAAGTACCTTATTTCAGCACCTCAATTAACTTCATGCATCCACTAAATTGATTGGCATAACACATCCAAATTAATACAAGATTATAGCTCATACAGGAAGTATTTATTGTACTGGTTCCCTGAATAAAGGCTATAGCACCAAGAAGGAAAAAAGGCTCTCTAGAGACAAAAAAAAAGCCTTCAGTTAAATGTAAACAAAATTATATTAAATTACAGAATAACATAAAATTATTAAAACAGACAGGTAGAAACCCAATACCAAATCAGTATGATAAATAGTACAGTAAATAAATGCAGAACAATGCAATACATGTTTTCCAAGCAAGGTTCATAATCATCTGTTTAATTAAATATTTACAACATCTTGCCACTCTCCTCTAGTTCAAAAAATTAATCAGTGAATGTTCATAAGCGATGACGGCCTAATTAAATGCTGAATTCATTAGAGATCATTAACTTGCAGGGAGAGATGTGTGCAATAATAAAGCAAGCAAGCTCGGGTGGACAAAAAATCATTTACTAAGAAACAAAATCAGCCTCCTCATTACACTAGGTTAAATTGTGTATATATTAGAGGCATGATATTCAGAGAAGCAGCGACTTTTAGAATACTTATTGAGCGTGACTTCCTCGAAGACAAAGCAAAAGATGTGTCTAAATTGATGGTAATTGAAGTTTCTTGTAGTAAAAGTCTGAACTAAGTCAATTACTAAACTAGTGATTGCAACTATGTCAACTATAGAAATGTTTTATCAGTCAGACAGCTGCATCAGAAGATTAAAGATTGTTACCTGGAGATACCCCTTGAAGGAAAAATATTATGCATTTTTCATATTGTCAGTAGCATTTAAACATGCTCTTGAGTACATTAAATTTGCCATCTAAAAAAAAAGTTTATTATATTATATTATAAAAGGATTTGTCTGCTGTATGCAATGAGTGCATCCATCCAGCAGATGGCAACTAGCACTTAAACAATTTACTTACGTTAGCGCTTTTAAGACAAAAGCAGCAGTTATCGTTTTTAGACGGCAGAAATTAGTCTACCAATGATTTAAGGACTTAAAATGGCAACAGATTCTTGGATGAGAGATGAAATCTGAGAAGTGACGTACGAAATTGAAGGGTGAGGATTTTCAAATGAACAGTCGTCAGAACAGCGTGAATGCAGCTGAATGAAACTCCAGATATATTTTTGATGTCGGAACATTGTTAGAACAGGGTTAAAAGCTTAAAGTCACTGTATCAGAATATGTGTCGTATAATATATTTATCAAAAATGGATTGTGAGGCTGTGCCCACAAATTTGAGAATTTTGGTTCTCCATCCAACTCTTTAAAATAATTTAGGTAAAGATTTTTTTGTTAATGCAATAAATTGAATATTGTTTTGTCCCAGTACAGATATATATCACTTATTTAAAAAAAAAAAAAAAAAAAGTCTGACTCACTTCTAACCTTTGAAACATTTAGAAAAAAAAACACAGTTCCCAAACTAGTTCAATTCTTCAACTGATCTGTGTTTCTTTAAAGGTTGAAATCAATATGATCTCTCCCTATCTCCAAACACTAACTAGGCTTCTTTTTCCTGGCCGCACTAAATTACGCAAAGAAAGCCTTAAAATAGCTAACGGCTAAAGGTTGTGCTCTTTGCCTGTTTCTTTTATCCTGCAATAAAAGTCTTTGTCAGGCACTTAGCGTGCTGTTTTAAGGCTAACTCACTAATACGGGGATGTGTAATTTTTAAGCAGTCGTGACATGGACATTTTTAAGCCTCTGGTGTTTTATATTTGTTGCAGAAAAAAATGTATTTAGCTCCAAGCTGAATTTGCCAAAACATCTGCGTTACTAACTGGAATCATGTTCACTGCCAGACGTTATTAGTTCACTGGATGTTGTATTGGGAAGTGCTGGAGGCCGACTGAGATCTCAGTATTTTTTGCAGTGTACTGGAGGAGGTAGAGGGCTCTGACAGGAGCTTTTAAGAGGCTGGGAATCCATTAGACAAGGGTCGCTCCAAAGTGGCCAACTATTAAAAATGCAGCAGCACCATTACTCCGTGACCCCACCTCCAACTCACTCTGCTTCAAGTGTCGCTCTGTATTTGATCTCTTTTTGTGCTGAGCAGTTTCTCATTGGACAACCATATGTTCTTTTCTCTTTTCATTTCCCTCTGTGGTTTCTACATCAAATGAGCTATTGTTTTTTCATATTTCTCATGGATCTGTAAAAGGGATTGCCAATACAACACACACATATATATCACATATTTTATATATATATATATATATATATATATATATATATATATAAATGATAACATATTTAATATCTACATAAACTGTATTTATATTTGAACCAATATTTTCCTATGCTCCGTTATCGGAAAACCATTTCCCTATCTCAAAATGAAATTAGAAAATAATACATTTAAACCTATAATTGGAAAACAAAAAGTGTTTTTCATTTCACACTGTAAATAAAAATAAGGAGTATTTCATGCCTTGTGGAGTGAACTTGAAAGCCTCGTGGCAAGCGCCCAGTGACGTTCCCGGTGCCAGGGCACCGAGTGCTGCGCAGAGCCAAAGCCGCAGATAGGTGAAGGGCTCTGGGTGTAAGATTGTGGCTGGGCTGTCTGCATGGACACGTTGCACGTTGTCGTCCATATGGGATTTGAGAGGCAGCATAACAGCAGCCACCAGCCGGTTCAGTCCGAGCTTGGAATGAACCACCAAACCCACTCTCTTCAGCCAGTCAGCCACAGAGCAGTAGCCACTGAGGGCGCTCCCCAGCCCCTCTGAGCCTGAGAAGCAGTGCGGTTTTCTGTCTAGCAGCCTCGGACAGTGATTACCGCTCTACCTCTGACTACTCAGTCTCAAAAAGAGGTAAACAAACCTCAGACAGCGTATCCACAACCTCACACCCAGAGCCCTGGCGGCTTTGGCTCTGTGCAGCACGCTTCGATGTGCACTTGCCACAGGGCTTTAAGGGTTGCTTCATGAGTAAAATAAAAACAAAAAAAAAATCAACATGAAAAACAGATTATTTCCTTATTTTCTATTTTCATTTTTAGAATTGAGAAACAAATGTTTTTTGATTTTGTGGTCTCATTTCAAAACACAAATAAAATGACCAACAGGTACACAGACCCTAATGAATAGATTAGAACAGTTTTTGTTTTTTTCATTGACTTCTCTCTTCCTGGGCTGTGTCATAGATCAAAGGCTCCAAGTGTGCAGTGATATTGATTTGGTTTAAGTTTTAGCTCACATGCCCTTCCCAGCACAACCTTCAACATTCAGGCTTGGGATTGCCACTGACTGTATATTGGCTTGTTGAAACTCTGTGGTGGTAAACCTGTCCTGGTGGTAAGCTATTTTTTATTCTTTTAAAATTTCAGATCTTCACAGTTTTAAAAGTACCTTTCATCTGATCCACTCCAATTTCTATAAATAACCGTTTCCTTATTGCTCAGCTTTGGTCAGTATCCTACTACAGCTGTATAAGGACAAGAATAGCACAGCCCACAGAGAATAATAAATGAACATATATGGGTGGTTAGGAGAGTCCCTTTTAGGCTGTAAAACTACCCAGGCCTGGCATTGTGAACAGATGGCAGAAGACAGGCCGAGAGTCAGAGCCCAGAACGCAGTGGGAATGAGGCAAGAGTATTTGGTCAGGCATTAGAAGAAAGAACTATAAGGCCATTGTCGTATCTCCATTTTGGCACATGACGTTATCAAGAGCACCAACAGAATAGCTGGGTTTAAAACAGCAACAACCATGCCATAATAAGGGAGGCAGTAAAATCTAAGAGTCAGATGTGTGAGGAGAAACAGGGCATGAACAGAATGCATGCTGGGATATAAAACCTTCAGACCATGTTGATTCTACCGCAGTGACTTTAGTAACATGTACACGTGTGTGTGCGATGCTGCAAAACAAGCTGCATTTAAAAATATATTTAATAAAATAAACATAATTAAATCAAACATTATGAGATATTGATACGAATGGGATAAATATGTAATGTTTATGTAAATTCATTTCACATGCTGAACGAAAATAGGTTTCCAGTGTCCTTTAAATGTTTGCTCTTTTCGCATTTCCTTCCTTCAGTCAACTTTCCCTAGTGTTTACTCACTATTGCTAAGCTGAGTGCTGACCGCATTTATCTAGTGCATAATAGAGAGTAATTGAATGTGAAAAGCTCATTTTTGAAGTGATTGAATATTCTATTTAGATGTCCAGGCGTGTCCGCATGTGTCATTACTTTGATATCAGCTGAATGCTGTTTCTCATTAGCCTAATTAAAACTCCTTGTGTGCCACTGAGCGTATTAGCACACTGATCAGCAGCAAACTAATGATCGCTTCGATGATAATGTGACTTTTTTTCTTAAGCTGCCTCTTATCATGCTCTTGGTAATTATCAAGAAACTTCCACATCCTTAGTCAGTCACCATCAGAGGCTTGTGGAAAACACTCAGCTAGCTCATCACTGAGGACAAAGTAAGGTATGGTTTTTAAATACAAAAATAAATAAAACAAAATAAAAGGTAGAAAAGATGTCTCACAAAAGAACATAAAACATCAAACCAGCATTAAGAATGTGGCTTATGTGCCAGCAGTACCCTAGGCTAGTGGATGGATAAGGGCCAGTGCCCATGCATTAGCGTATTATGATCTACTTAACAAACATGGTCATTGCAACAGCAGTCACAGCCCACATTCATTTGTTGCATTTTTATTAGATCTAATTAGAGGTTTTAGTGGCCTTTGACGGGCAGAACACCCCCAGCGGACAGCTACACCATGCAGATGGACAACAAAGAAGCCAAATGACACCAGCTACAAAGTCTACTATTTGAATGTTACCAATGGTGTGCGCATCACAGATTTGACTCCTCAGGCTGAAGTCCCAACCAGCTGTAGCCTGTGGTTACATTTTCACAAACAGAAAACATAACTGTGGATCTGTGCCTGAACATTAACCCAACCAGCGATCCCCTTAAACCCTCTTACTGCATGATTAAGAGCCACCCGGCTCACATAAGGGGCCCAGCCCCTCCCCACACATGGACTAATGTACACTAACGGTACCTATAGCCTATTATGGAGGCAGAACCAAGGCAATTCTCTGTTTAATAGCCTAACATTCACACACACTTTGTCATGGATAAGTATTGTTGGTTTAAGCTAGTCATTTCATGGCGTTGTGCAAAAATGGGATAGGTGGGCTTATGTATTGAATCTAAGCGTGTTCATAGAATCACTGGGTTCACATAACTACCATAAGATTCAAAGATTCAGGCCCTTAGAAGTAAATGATTACAGCAATCTGACCATTAGGTATAATTATTAGGATAATGACTTTTGCTATTTGACTAAATGTGCGTCAATGTGTAAAGTGAGAGCTCATTTAAGGACTGCCCTTGTAAAATGAACGCAGTAGCTACATACACAGTTTTGATTGATTTCAAAGAGGAGAGCCACCACTTTGGAAGCAAGATTAATCGAGGGCCATTTGAATCTTCAATACCATCGGTGAAAACACACACTATACCTGTGAAGGCCACAAAACCCATACACTACTATTGTATGCTATTACTATTGTGCAGAGGAACAGCCTGAAAATGTCACCTGCTTCCAGCCACCTGCATGTATTCAAGAGGCTACTTGCATATCTATGCATTTTTATTTGTTCACAGAGTATGCTCAAGTGTATATAATATGTAAACATCAATAACACTTAAACACAATGTATACCAATGTACAAGTTGTAAAGGAGTAGAAGAGAAACTGTTCTGAGGTCCCTGACAGAGTGACCTACACTGAGAGGGGTCAAACCTGCAGCCACCAGAGCACAGAGGTCAAGAGAAGAGTTATTGACAAAGCCTCGAATGCAGTCACAGGTTGAAGCGGACATACAAACTGTTTTTATATATGGATATGCGGAGGACAAACAACCACAGCAATGATGGGGACACACATGGGGAAAGCCAGGATCCAATTTGATTTGACCTTGACAGCGCTGGAGGTTACAGGAAGGTGGGAGGGATGTGGCAATAGATGGAGAGGCAGAAAAAAAGAAATGGTGTGGGCCGAATGCCTGTTGCAGATACTTGAGAAATGACCTTGAACTGGCAGAGGTAAATCATGGAGAAATAGACAGCACAGTGACACCGTGACATCTGTACACATAAAACGCTTTGACACATGTGAATAAAACCCAGAGAGTCAATCTAACATAGATGTGTCTGAGGCGTGTCAAGAATTTTAAAAATCTGTTTTCTCGAGGGGGAAAACAACCGGCTAATCATAACAAATAATGTTGGAATCGAAAAACAACCACCATAAAGACTCTATTCAACAACATAAAAAGCAGAAAGATTTAGCTCAAAATTTGTGTTTGGTGGGAAAAAATAAATCTCTTGTGAGATATATACGCTGTATCTTTTAGAACTAAAAAGAAATCTACAATTGAAATGGCTTATGTGCCAAAATCACAGAAAAACTGTTCCCCAGCCTCCATGAGTGCAACTGAATAAATTAACTGTGATCAAGCAGACAAGTGGGTACAATTTTAGTATAAACAACAGCGTAATTTTGATTAAAATTTACTTATTTTTGATGCCACTCGCAGATTTATATATATATATGTATATATAAACGTAACAATCGCTGCAAGGTGCAGTTTGAGTGAAAAGGCTGTCATTTTATATGGGAAACTAACAACACTCTTTAATAATCACTGTAATTTGTGAGGTGACAGTTACAATGTTTTTCAATGTGACACCTTTTTTCATTGGCATTGTTCCTGTCTGAACAATACACCACTTTATTATATTGTTTGTAAAACTAAGTCCAATAAATGTTGGCTGACTTATAAAGCTACATCTGTGGGTTAAATCTACAAACTTGTCACTCTGAGTAAAGTCTGTGTGTTCTCTCGTGTTCCAGCCTCTAGATATCTTTATGTGTGAAGTGAAAGGGCAAATCGCATGTAGTGGATTAATCTAAGACTGTAAGGAGATCCATCACGCAATAAACTGACACCATCCAGGGTGTACTTCAGCTCTGGCTACGGACAAAAATGATAGGGTCCAGTAATCTGTGACTCCTAACAAAAAATATTTTACAGGTGCACTCAACAACTGCAACATTTCCGGTTTGCTCCACCTGATGAGATGTTATTGTTTTGCCTGGAATATTCCACAGTATAGCTTTCAACTAATCGACCTCAATGGAAATAAACTAGTGACTCTACTAGGCCTTGTTACAAGACAGATCTGTGGAGAGGCTGGCCCGCACAAAGTAGCAATGCTACTGTAATGTTTTTCAAGGTACATTTGAGGAATAAAACACCTGTGATTGAATAAATGCAAGATTGATAAGTTTTATGCAATATCATGAAACGTTCCAGGTGGAGAAATAATCTCTATGGTGCTAGACCCCTCTACAAAAGTTACATAATGCACCTTTAATTGTATTTCAGTAAATTCTAGGTCAAATATCTATTACACATGATCAAGTCAGTGCACCAGGTAGGTTGTTAGGATTATTGATTCCTAACATATTGCCTTTCACTCTGAATAGAAATGCTGAAATAAATTGACCGGCAAAGTTGTTAACCAGTAGTATGTGTTAACCGGTAGGGGGCGGCAGTAGCACAGTAGGTAGAGTGGGCGCCTTCTGATCCGAAGGTCGGCGGTTCGAATCCCACTCCAGACACGGAGTAGTTGAGTGGTCAGATCCCCTGACCCGCAGGTTGGTGGTGCCATTTCCGCTCCTTCAGATGAATAATGCCGTTGTGTCCTTGGGCAGGACACTTAACCCACCTCGCCCCCAGTGTCTGCGTACACTGTTGTATGAATGTGTGAGTGGATGGGTGACTGGTTCCTTGATGTAAAGCGCTTTGAGTGCCTTAAAAAAAGGTAGAAAAGCGCTATATAAATGTGACCATTTTACCATTTAGTATGTCTATGTCATGGAACACAAGACTGTTTTCTGTCCTTTTCGGTATTGATTCTGTCTTCTGAGATTTAGACATGCTGCTAAACTATAACATTTCATAGACTATCATGTGTATAAAAACAAATGTATCACGGCAGACAACGCCAACGACGGCCATACAATGAAAGCACGATCGATGCAACCTCAGTGATCCATTTTGTGTTTCTTGGTGGTAAAAGATCCAAGTGTGCGAAACATCTGTGTGTGCATAGAACAGCTAGAAAGAACCATATTTCCTTTTGAGTTTGCCTTTCCTGACTCTATCCGATTCATATCTGCAGCTATACATTACACTCAACTTTCATCAATCATGTCTATAGCATGCCATCATCGCGAGGGGCTGTGGGAATATGGGGAGGGGATGGCCAGTGATGAGGGCTGTAGTGCCGGAGTTTTGGTTGCATGACAAAAGGGGCTGAGGGACGTAGAATGAGTATAGAGGAGGAAAGACCGGGCCTCTTTGCCCTGAACTTGAACCTAGAGCTGGTGGGTCAGAGAAGGGACAGCGGGGTCAAGTGCTCCGAGCAGAAAATAACAGAGTAAAGCCAAATGAACGACAGCAGACTTGGGTTATAAGTTTGTTAAGACAGGGTCTATGTTGCTGTAAATAAAAAAGTGTTGGTTTTTTTAATGGTGACACACTAAAAACATGCACTAAAGGATGAACTGGTAGTTTTAATACAATGAAAATAAAGGAACTGAGAAAACCGGATCGGACCAATTCGACTTAAATATATCATGCAATAAATAATGTTCCTTCTACACATTCTCTTCTCTGGGGTTGCCACAGCAAATCTTTGACTTCACACCTTAATGCTTTGCCAATTCGTTTGTTGTTAATTAAAGAAAAAAGTATGCATCGTTTTGTTAGCTTCCAATTAAAAAAAAAAATGCACATACCTCACATTGGTGGGGTACGCACAGTTTGTCAACAGTTCTTTTTTCGTCATGCACGCTGTTGAGGCCTTTGGATGTGCCCGTCTTCCTCCTAAATGCCAATTAATTTGTTGTCATGCCAATTCCTTACACGGTTTCAGCATCCAGGTCTGAAGTGTCACGAAGAACCTGCTGTTTGATAACCCCTTGTAGCTCAATTTGCATTCTAACTTGTGCATCAAAAGTCCTTCTATCTCTTCACTTACCCAGAGTTGGGACTGGCACAATGGCTTAGCTGGCTTTTTACTGGAGTATACATTTAGTTATTTGGT
Organism: Rhinogobius similis; assembly: GCA_019453435.1. Taxonomy (NCBI): domain Eukaryota; kingdom Metazoa; phylum Chordata; class Actinopteri; order Gobiiformes; family Gobiidae; genus Rhinogobius; species Rhinogobius similis. The sequence continues at coordinate 20,233,292 of CM033626.1, read as the reverse complement.
TGAGCATGCCTACCTTGGTCTGGAGATAGTGGGGGTAGTAGTAGGTGTAGGGGTACATTGGCTGCTGTTCCAAACGTTTTCCCATGTAGCTGGAATCCTCTTGAAGATCCTGGATGCTGGAGATTTGGAAGCTTGAAGACTGGCTGGACTGGATCCTTCAAGAGCAAAGAGGATGCCGAACAAAAATCCTTCTTCTTCTTCTTGCTGGTGTGAGAGTACTGTGACAAGAACGCACACAGCGCTGGTTAGTCTGGTAGGATTTGGGGGTACACTTTTAGCCAGTCTAGCCGTCTTGTAATTCTTTTAAACCATTCTACGCTTGGGTCCTGACCATCCACAAACACAAGGTGATCCAGAGTGATAGGGAAAGGACATAGGGAAGATACAGGAGAAACAATGGAGGTAATTGAAGAGAGAGGAGGAAAGCAAGAATATAAGACAACAAGGATGAAGGGAGGAGTGATCCAGTTGCCGGTTCCTTGCGGACTAAAAAACAGACTTGTTGTTCTCCTCCGCTGCCCCAAGCATGTCCCTTGAAATGATTCCAAGCGTCTTTATCTTCTTTCTCTCTTCAGTTCCTTTTCCCACACAAGAAGGAGATCCCACCAGGAGCTGTATCCCAGTCTGTGATTTATCCTGCTAAGACAACTCAGGATGTGGGGGAGAGGATCCGGAGCTATAACTGCCACTGTCTTTTGTTAAGCTCCCGCGATGGATAGATAAATAGATAGGTATAGATAGCTGGTGTGAAGGATGAACAGAGGAGAAAAAAGTCCAGATGCCACACGCCGCAAAATGCCTTCTGGTCCGCAAGATGCTTGTTTTTCCCAAACTCTTTTCTGGATCCGTCTTGTTTCTTCGTCACGGCGTGCTCCCCGCTGGCAGTCGTCAGTTTGGTGGCAGCGGCAGTGGTTTGTGTGTGACCGTGCATGTAACTGAGAAGGGAGAGAGTGTATGTGTGTGTGCGGCTGGGGCTGTCTGCTCCACTCTGTGCGCCTAGACAGAGGGGCTCGGCTTCAGCGCGACTAGGCTCCTCCCACCTCCAGCTCTCCCCCTCTCTCCCCGCGTGTGTGCTTCTATGTTTCTATGGGAAGAGAGCGAGAGGGAGAGAGAGAGTGGGGGGAGTGACCGGTCCTGCCCTCGTCCGAGCCGCTGGAACAGACAGGAATGGGCGGTTGTGCTGGCAGAGAGGCGGAGCTGGCAGAGGGAACACGGAGAGCCAGAGCTGGGGTAAAAGGTGAAAGAAGGATACATGAGCAGTTAGAGTGGAATTTGGATAGAGACAGAACCCCCTACTGGCACTGAGGAGGCGCAGCAGTGGCACCGTTTGAAAGTTTGTAAACAGAGGTGCTAAAATGGAATAATAGCATTATACAGCTGATGTCACTTCAATTACTATAAAATGTGCAGCTAAATCTAGTCTGTAAAAAGGTTCAGCATTAAAGGATAGAGGACAGTGTCAAACAATGCATATTAATTGATAATAAAACAAGTAACAAAACTAGAAAACCAAGAATGAAATATTGGTACTTGAATTGAATAAAATAGGACAAAGTTGGACCTTTCCTGGATAGTTTTAGAATGGTCTTGATCTAGTATAAAACCATATGGTAATATCAAAGAAGCTAATATTATTTTGTGTATAAAGAAAAATACATATTATCATTGTATCTTTAATAAAAAAAATTTGAGTATTGTATTTTTAGAGACAACAATAGGAAAGGGATTTCCTATGGATAAGATACATGGCTCACAATATGTTAATATCACAGTTTCGTGATACATGCATGATACAGCATAATAGATACTGTATAATACTCATCATATTCTGCAATATGTCACCTTTTTACTACAGTATATTTCATTGTTTACCCAGTACTTGCACAAACTTAATATGAAAAACACCACAAAATAAGTCAAATATATTACATAAACAAATTTGTTTTCCATAAACAAGAAACAAAATAGTGTCATCCCAAAATTATTTGATCAGTGTGATTAAGCAGCTCACAATAGCAATACTGTATCACCAAATTTAGTACCACAATATGTACTTTGCATTAGCACACCCCTACCTGGATGCTTAAAACAAAATGAAACATCTGGAGAACTCTTCTGTACAAACAGTGCATACTTTAAGACTGACTATGGTTAGTGGTAAATTTGAAACAAAGAAATATCATATCCAATGTTCATAGAAGATACAGCTTGTGTGCTTTTCCTGCCAGCACACATGACTGAGTAGGTGTCTGCACAGAACAAACAGTAGAGCTCCAAAAGTGCTAAAGGGCCCCACATGCAGCTCGATGTGTGGCACAGTGACCCACTGACACACTGCTGCCAGTCTGTGATGTAACCAGGTTTAAGTAGTGCTCTTACATAAGCGCAGTGAGCCATGCATGAAGAGAACGGCCTGCCCTCTGACTGCAGCAGCGTAAAACAGACAAGACTTGGCACACAATGCAAGATCAGTGTGCTGGAAAAGAGAACACACCACACAAAACCTCCTCCAAAGATAAGACCAACGCTTCTTGTGGCCAATTAACGCAGGCTGCCATGCATACAGCAAATCACTGTCTTTGTGCTATTGTGTGCTCATCCGAGAGTTCTCTCTGTACCCAATCTATTTTTATTGCATTCTTCTGTCAGCTAATACAATATACGCGTAATCAAACGTCAAGCAAAAGGTTAACTACTTTCCAAAATAGAATGACACAAATTAACCCTATTTGAAGTTAAAAAAGAGATTTTGTTCCAAAATAAATGTATACAGTACAGCATAAACAAGGCATTGTTTTAGTCCCGTGTGTCCCCATCAGTGAGGGCAGAGCAGCGACAACCTATAATGCTGCAGTGATTATAAGTAAACATTATTGTGTCATTGGAAGCTAGCGGACATTTCAATTGAAGCCTAAATTGTCTTGTTAACTATAATTGTGTTCACCATGTCCACTCTGTGAAAACAATCTTCCTTTAAATGCTTTTTTATATTGTCACAAATTAGCTTGTGTGTTTTTATTTTGCTTCCTAACTCTATAAAAATACAGAAAAGTATGTGTTACCATCTCAACTGACCACAGAGCACAGCTGCAAAAGTAGCTATTCCCAGAAAAATAATGTTGTCCTTGTCGCATAAAGGTTAGAGCTGCAATTGTTTCTGCGGACATTTGTTCCTATTCTAGACACTCATTGCGCGTTTTGAGATACATTTCATAATCCTCCACTTGTTGTATGACCTTAGCCTGTAGTAACTTTAGATTTAATAGCTTCAAATCGGAATGTGTACGAAGAATCTGTGGAGGTGCTGCAAGCAAAGCAGGCTGTATTGATTTTATTGCACTTGTAGTTAAGGCATGTACGTTCTACAACCTTTGCAGTCAGAAGGTTACACAGTGAAGAGGAAGGTTATGAATTCAATGCACTGTGAGTAAGTGGAATGCCATGTGACCTATGAGAACAGGTCTGTGGTGAATGAAACTATACCAGCTAATATTAGAAAATTAAGACAGCGCTGACCATGCAGTTTGGTGAAACAAACAGAAAACAATTTCACTATGACGACAACAACTATTTCATACCACCCTGCAAGATAAAATTGCTGCAAGACTGTGCACACAAATGGAAAATTATCTAGTGATTTTTTTCCTCTTGTGTTTACATTTGGCTATACAAAAAAAGTTAAGCTCTGGAGAGTTAGGCCTCTTGAGAAGCCGTCGTTCAAAAACATGAAATAAATCCATAATTGTGAACTAAATTACACAACATATGTATTCTAAAGTCAGAATATTTGTTTTCCCCAATCTCGTGTCTCGTTTTGTGGGGATAGTGTCCCGTCCCAGCCTACTACTACATAAAAAGGTATTCATTGAAACCCAAATCCCACATTAAGGAATTCATTCCCTAGTGGATGATTAGTTGTGGTAACTCCAAAAAGGAAATTGAAAGGAATGAGGAGAGAAAGTTAGTGATTTTGTCATTAACTGTTATTAGTCAGCCAATTTGTTGCACCTGACTTGTTTTCATCAACTTAATTTGCCTAAAAAGCCCATTGAAACCATAACTAATTATTTAAAAGGAGAGAATTTTGTAGCGGGGAGCACCAAAAAGACAAGACAGAAAGTGGCAGCTGGATCAAAATATCAAAGTGTTTTCATTGACACTGTGTTCTTAAAGGCCCCGGTCTTCAAAGCACTTCTCAAATGGAGCAGGAAAGGCCATGCTGTGACTCAGGGATGTCTTCCTCTCATCGCCCCACACCAGATGTATCACAAACGCTTCTTTACCAAAGCGCTGGAAAAACAGAGACATCATTCAAATTCTGTAAGACTGCTATTCAAACAAAATAGTGTCCAGGATGTTACAGCAGTCAGACAAACACACAAAGATGGGGTTTGCACATTTACGGTATTAAATGGGCTATTACATGCAATTGCCACACGCAGCACGAAGCAAAGTATCTGTGTGCCAGCCTCCTGAGATATAAACGGAGTGCGGCATGTATGTCCTATGATGAGGAAAATCTAATAGAGCAATTCAGTTTGATACACATTAGGGTAAACAGAGGGGGTATCAGCAGCAATTGTGTTTGAATAACGCTATAATGTTAAAATTACCCTTCGGCTGTAAGTCCCAACATTATGGCTATGACTGTGGACATTACATAAAGCAGTTTGTATTTAACAAAATGGACAAATAAAACAGACTTAAAGTGCAAAAAGAGTGTATGTTGATATTTCTATATTTTGTGCACTGTAGATTTGATAGTCCATTAAATGTTTCTGAATACTTGTACCTCAACAAAGACATTACAGAGACATTGTTTCACATTTCTGATCGATTGCCATGGATATAGTCATAAAATAATCAGTATTGCCCACCACTAATTTTCCTGCAGGGTGTTCTTACGTATAAACAAGGCGGTTGTGGATGCTTTTGTGAGACTGGCGTACCAGTACAGTCTGCTTGGTAAAATCATACAGTTGTGAACACTGCCATAATGATACTTTAGTGCAGTCTCCAGGCCTTCATGCGTGGACTACTCAATTCAAGCATTAAAGCGTTCTCACATATCAGTCAGTTGAATAGTTTTAGTTTTATATAATTTAGTCAAAGAGACAATACATATTAATGAACATACAATGTAAATACGCCAGAATTAACCCATACTTTGCCAATGTATGTCACCATGTCAGCCCTGTAACTAGCCATTCTACTGTATAATGAAGCCAATCTAAGATACGCAGTTGTTGGACAGAAAAAAGTCATAAAATGTCAAAGGTTAGCTGTCTTATATGGCAAATCATATTACTTAGCAATTGAACTTGGAACACTAAACACTAAGTGAGTTATGGCTATTGGAAACCATGTTGATGCCACAGTCAATGAGACGAGGCGGCAAGAAGAAAACATATTAGTCTCATAATATAAAAAAGATTGCACAAACTATATCTGAAGCAGTTGATGCATGCAAAATCATTCCGAACCAATAACACCATACAACACGGTACACATCATTACGAAATGTAGTGACAAATCAAAGCGTGCGTTGGACAAATCGCCCCTCTAACTTGTCACTCCCACGTTCCACCCCAATTTTCCAACACTAACCCATGCTTCACTTGATTAGAAGAAATATAAAAAGAATAAGAGTGCATCACTGGATTCATTTGAACAATTATGTAAATGAGACAGGAGATGAAACTTTTATTATATGTTGCAGTGTTGAAATGTTGCATCAGATAGTGCTGCTGAAGTTCATTAAATTGGTCCACTGAAGATGAATGTATTCTAATTAGTCTGTAGTCACTATGGTCTGCGCTGCATTATTGTCAGCCTATGTCAGCAGAAAACCGCCTCTACTATATCCTAGGTAGATATTAATAAAACCATTGACTAAGCCTAAGGTGCATAATGATGATAATTACGCAAAAGGGACTGCAGGTAGATGCAATAAACCAAAAAAAGTTAATTGTTCATTCCATTTCATAGAATTAATTGAGGTTCATGACTAGCTAGCATTTAGGTGAGTACACTGGTCAGTTTGCTGTATGTCAAGCAATGTATGCTCTCTTTATCTGCAGTGAATTGGAGTTACTTACTGTGATCTTGTGGAAAGACAATAAATACAAATTTTTGAGCATAAACGTGAAAAAGAGGCATGTCAAAGCAATTCCATCCTTGCTGTATCCTGCCTTATGCTACAAATGGAGGAGCCTCATCTCAAATTTTAAAATTGTCATATTAAAGTACAGTACATCACAGCTGATACCAATAAAAAACAATGATAATAGCATTTTTACAAAGATTCTCCTATGTATGCTGTCACAAAGCGCATATTGTCCTATAGCTCTCCTGCTGCTGTAGTTTGCGCAGGTATGGAAGCTGAAGGTGGCGGACCGTGACTGACAGACTAGCGCCCGAGCTTGCTGCTGCTCCGAGGGGTAATTAATTTCAGCAAACGACCGGCACGTCTGTCGGCTTTTATAAACGAGCGTTTACGCGCTATGGACAATTTAACCACTCCAGTGCGCCCGCCTTGACAGACATGAGAGGAAAGATGGGAGGGGGAGAGCCAATGGGAGTGAGCCGGGACAGGAGCGCTGCACTAGGTGACTGATGGGGGATTTAATCAATAGAGTAAGCACATTTACTCTCTTGATGCTTACCCAACATCCATATTCATGGTGTTAATTCTCCCAACGCCTACGCTGTTGCACACCACAAAAAATCATAATGCATGAAGGATTTCACTACATCTCATCAGACCTCATCAAAGGGCAGTATCATCAGTGCTAATTATGTCGAGCATCACACTCTAAATGGCATTTTGCTACACTAGTCAGATGATTTCATTCCTGAACTAAACTTAATTTCATATGGTAAATAACCCTCCATTACAGTTTGGCATACACACCTTAACAAGCAATGGTCCTGTTGTTACCATCAGTGTGTGCAATTTGCAATGTGCTCCACAACTGCCATCAAAACAACAGCCTAAAAGCAAGCCATTAGCTATAAAGTTCTTGTATTAACAAGCTACACATGTTAATTGTACTATGGGCTCTGGAGTCTTGTAATCATTCACGGTTTAGGGAAGAATTTTAATAATGCCATCCCTTACTTATCAATATTTTGCTTACACACATTCAAAAAAGCTCATCCATGAGTCTTCACTGGTTGGCATTTTTCTTTCACCAGAGCCATTCCAAATCGCAATAGGGTACTGTTTTATCCTATATGCAAGGGATTGAATCTTAATCTTCCCTAACATTTAAATTAGGAACCTTAGCTTTGTAAAGGTAGGACTAGAGGATTTTTATTCTTGTATCGTTTGCCATATCTGAAATTAATTTCATTTCAAACTTTTCACGGCCCAACATTTGAAAAGCTGCACTACAAACTGTGGCTTTTCTTGGTCGGATGAATTCTGAGGAATGTGCTCTTAAGAACACTTTGGGTTGCCAGACTATTAGCAGTGCAGCCACACTCAGCTCTGGTGCTCCTGCCAGAGCAAGTTACATGGCTATCCCTTGAAGTCAGTGTTTTCACAGCTAGATATACATTCAAGTGTGACATGGAGCCCGGGGGCTTATAGATCTGTTGGATTGTATGACAGGACCTTTTATGGCTTCTGCACCAATGTATGACAGCAGTCTAACTCTCACGGTGCTTGGCAGGGATAACTATATAGAAGTGTATTGAGGCCAGAGGTAAAAAATGTCTCCATAGTTACAGAGGGCCACAGGGATAGTTATTGCCCCTCAACAAATACTAATATCATTAATTAATTCTGTAAGTTGAGTGTTCAATTTCACAGCTGTGTTGGACATGAGGAAAAGGTGTCAGAAGTGGAATGTAAACTTGAATAGTATTGCAATGTAAATGTCTGAAAAATAGGGTAAATAAAATTCAACATCATTTTTCTGTATTCTAATTTATAGGTAGGTAGTTTTTTATTTTTTTTGAATACCTTTGGGCACATTAGGATTGTTATGTCAGGTTATAAAGCATAAAATTAAGTATAGATTGTTTGTGGACTTAAAGTCTGCGCTCATCAGCTGTTTTGCTCAGCTCAATGTGCCCAACTCCACCTGCCGGTGGATGACTGAACTCCGCAGGACACTCAAACCATCAGCCCTGGATATCCAAAGGGCTCTGTACTTTCTTCTCTGTTTTTCTCCCTGTACACCTACTCCGCACCTCCAACCACGACACAATCACAGCTGTCTATTCTCACCCTGGACACGAACTATTTGAGCCACTCCCCTCAGGCAGGAGTCTATGGTCCATTCTGCTCAGAGCCTCTCGCCATAAGCACCGTTTCTCCCTGGACACTTTCTCAACACCTGGCAAACTTAAAACATTGCCCTGAATTTACACTTCTAGTTCTCCATTGTCATTCTGTCCATACAGTATACTTTGTATTTTTTGTTATTGAATTCCTGTTCTTATGTTTAAAATATTATTATTACTGCTTCATGCCTAATGTATGCACTTAAGAAAAGTGGGGTTTGGAGATGTTTAAATGAGGCTAAAAGCGTAGGTGCTGGCATTGGCGTTAGTGAGAGCTGTATCACAGTGAAGACGCACCATATAAAAAGCAACATATAACATAAACCTCTGAGAGAAAACATTTTTGGAAGAACACTTTTGTAAGTTTCTAATGGTCTCTGGCACAAATAGCTGAATGCCTGTGTTCACTGTTTTGTGTAACATTAATGAATCATCTTCTACTATAAATGATTATTGCAGATATATTACAATAGTGTTGTCTCGGGCTAATTAACAACAAACTGGGTAAGAGAAGTGACATTTGGCTGGATTGGTATACTAATGCCATATAGCTGTTGCCTATAGTCCCCTGTGTGTTCAGTCCGGGGTGAGGTGATGAGCGGCAGGTGTTCCCCGCATTAATGGCTGGTTTTATGTCTAGTGTAGTTTGTTCTAGAGGTTGAGCTACAAGTCGCCTGATTGATAGTTGCAGGTCTGTCACTGTAGCCATAATGATGACCATAAAGAGTTTGATTTTGTTTATTAGCAATCACTCGTCTTCTCTCGTCTCACCTCTCCAGATGGCTGCTCCTTAATCAATCGCACACAGGGGTAAACACATTACACTGGCCTGATTACAGTGACTTGGCCAAGCATACCATGTGAATGTGTGAGAGAAGGCGGTGCTCATGTGAGGTGGCTAATGCGTGCATTAGTCTAGTATATGGAGGAAGTCGATCAATGCACTGAGGCTACCCTCCTGGGCCACACGCAGTCAGAAGTAACAGAAATTGTAGCAGCAGTATAGTGGTTACTACATAAGAGTTAAGGCTGTTACAAACTATTGTATTTCCAAACAATAAATCTGTTGATTATTTTGTTTGGTATATTGTACTTCTTGTCTCAGCGCTTGGTATTGTGGTGTCTGTGAATAGGCCAGATGATGAGCATTCTAAAGTTGGTTGAAGATTGTATTTATACTTCATTAGTTGTGATTAATCTGATTTGGTGTTTCCGCTTGCCTGAATATGAAGTAGCTTTTAGAAGTAGTAACCCAAATTTAAGTAGAATCTCAAATAAACTTCTAATACTTTTACTCATGCAGGCTGCAGTTGGTTTGATTACCTTTGCTTATAGTGAACTAAAAATACGTGTGAACTCATACTAGCAGGAACCTTCCAGTATAATAACCACAGAAATATTCAGTAGTTGTCAAGGCTATAACATAGCATTCCCTTTCAGAATATAACCTGTTTCCCTATGGTACGTGACAGGCTTAAGTTACCCTCTGTCATTACTTCTACTATAGCCTTCCCGCTCCATTAAACTCTACAAGCTTAACTCAATGGCCTTCATTCCTCACTCCGATGGCTGCTGCTCTGTACCCTTGTGGCTTTTTTAACAGAAGAGGGGCAATTTGAGTTGGGGACAGCGTCTCCCTTGTTAACGTAAAATATGTCACGCATTGCTCTTGTTAACTTTAAAAGAAAAATCTGCAAAAACAATATTTTACCTAAGCAGCTGTCCCTGTTGGTGAATTTATAAAGATATTGCTCACAGGGGACTGAGACAAGGGGCCTAACAACTGCAGTAAAAAAGCTATAAAGTTATACTGTCCTTGTCCTGCTGTGGCGTTTAATCACAGTTTTAATATGCAACAGGAAACGACCAGCCACTTACAGGCCAATATCACCTGACTCAGCACTTATTGATTATATAAAATAATAAAACTGCTGTATAGAAGGTCTTGCTCCTAAATAATACATATAATTTTATAAAATATAATCAAAAGTTTTACAAATATTATGCATTTATCTAAAATCAAGACTAATTACTAGTCTTGACTAACTAATACTACTAATTAAGACCATTGTGCATTAATTCAGTTGTTCTGGTGTCAAGTTATTGTGATGAAAAAGGTAAAACACAAGTCAGGATGAATTATAACACTATGTAAATTTTATATGCAAGACATTTCTTTTGCGATTAAATCCATTTTAAGAGATAGTAATAGTGTCTGTTTGCAAAACACTGAATCCAGTTTTATTTACATTCCATTTGCCTTCTTCAAAGAATTTTGTTCAACAAAAACTAGTGCCAGAAAGTATTTTAAGAAAAAATACACCATACATTTTATGCAACATCATGCATTATGCATCAAGAAAAAATGTCTCTTTGAGAAAGAGTAATTAACCAGTATTCAAATGAGAACATCTTGAGAAATATTCAAAATTGTACAATGCAGAGAATATATATAAAGATATCAGTGGAGATTTTAGCTGTGACTCAGACAGTGCAATATACTAAAAATCCAGTCTTTAGCTGAGTCTCTCTGAAAGTAATAACTCCAGCTCAAATTTGTGAATGTGTATCCAGGACAAATAATAAATATTTCATGGCATATTATGAATAGGTCTTTGTTTAATTAGACTCAGTGCGATGTCCCCTTCAGCCACTTCTGTCACTTGTAGGGTGAAAAAATATGATCCTTACCATTTTAATTATAAAAGTTCTCTGGGCCAATATGGCTCAGCGTAATTCATCCATCAACTTTTAAAGGCAATGAAAACACCTGAAAGAGTCATTAATACTGTATGTTCATCTTAATAGAAATGGCAACACAGTATGCAAATGTTTTAAAAGTGAAACAAGAAATTAGGCATGTTAATTGCTTTAGCTAATTATTTTTCTTAGATTTCTACCATAATTAAGTTCTAAGAAATTGTGTTAGTTGTTTGCCTGACCTGTATTGTGTCACTGTATGATTAGTGACGTTCAGAGGCCAAAATGAAATTAAAACTGACAAACCTCAAAAGTTACAATAGCTAAATACATGGTTGAAAATAGTATTGTAAGATAATTTATTAACTTCTGTACAAATAATAGTATTAATGAAGTTTTAATCAAGAAGTCACGGCTGATTCTCTGTTAGTAAAAAGTAAAATGGTTTGGAGCAGAGTTTAGACTTTTGAGTGAAAAAAATAACCAGCTGTTTTTGTGTTAAGTGGCAATGATCAAAAGTGTATACATATATTTTATTTCAATTATACCCATTTTATTTGTTTTTACAAAGACAAAAAAAAAATCTAATCAATAATTGTGATCAGTCAATACGAGAAAAAGAATCATGATAAAATATTTGGTCAATCCATGCAACCCTACTGCTTATACGACCCTAACAATTGGTTCTCAGTCGACTTGCCTGTAGATTTAACGGTTAATTACTGTAAAGCACATAAGCAGGCAACTCAAACATAATGTAAGCCAGCAGTTCATCTATTCTAACAACCTGTTATTCCACAGATAACCATTGTGCCACCATGTACTTCCTCACTATTGTCAAAAAGGACCTTAAAGAATATTCTGCAACTGATTTAAAACTTCATGTGGCAGAGTTATAGGAGTTTCTTGATCTGTTTCAAACTGAGCTCTAGGACCAGTCTCTCAGTCTGTTTGTGTCTTTGTTCAGATTTAATTGTGAAGCAGCACATTGGGGAGGAAATACTGGACACGGCTCTGATGCTTTTCACTTTTCCACAATCGGTTCCTGTTTTTTCTATGGAAGCACTAATTAGTATGGCCACAAATGCATGGTTTAGTTTTACAGACTATGAAAAAAAGATGCAAACAAACAAATAACACACACAATTGCCCATAACTGACAGCTGTTCAGCTTTTGTTCAGCTAAATGTCAGTTCACTTCACACACATCAGTAGAGGGGAAACGCATAGATTAATTTTTTATGTAGATTTACTTTCCTTTGAAGTACTTTAACTAAATTACTTTTTCGATTCTCCATAGCCAATGCCATGGAGAATTGCTACCACAGATCATAGGCACTACTTACATTCAATTATAGCAGTCAGTTCAATTCACGTCTCACAAATGCATGCACAAACATACCATTATTTCAGTGTGCAAAAGTAGATTGTTATTGTATTACTGAACCCTGGTGCATGGCAAGGCTTTGAAACGTGAAGGCAGCTGCTCACATACGTTAGTTAAAAGACGCACTGGATCCTATGGGAAAAGAACATGATGGAAACCAACGGCTTCATTAAACACCAGATATAGCAGCTCTTTCAGCGAATGCGGGATGATTTGTCTGCACAAATGAAAATGCTACACATTATTCTCATTTATAAAACCAATTTATAAAATTATAAAAGTGCCTAAAGCAGTAATTCTCACCTTAGGAAAATATTGGCTCTCTGAGTGAGTACCATCAGATCTAAATCAGATCTATTACAGGACAATTCAAGGTCTAAACTAGAGGCTAAACCTGGTCTAAAATAGGACTACTGCTATAGTGTTTCTAAACAAGAAAATACCCAGAGGAAGAAATGTGTAAAAAAATGTACTTTAAACTTATGAGATGTTGTCTGAAAAAAACATAAATTTTTTACGAGTTGAAAGTGAATTTTATAGATGACACTTAAAGTCAAAAGTGGTTTTAGAGCATTTAAAGTTTTCAATTTTTGTCATTTATAGACGATATAGAGATAAAAAAGCGACTGAAAGATAAAACCCACATCTGAATACATCAGCAAAAAAATGCTGTGGAGATGTTTTCTTCCTGTATCTGTGAAGGACGACAGGCACTTTTCATTTTCCAAACCAAAATAAATGAGAACATCTTGTACATCGAGGGACATTGCATCCCTACAGGTTTCATACTGCTCCTTTAAGTAAAGCTCTAAAGTCAATAATAAGCCAAAACCAACAGCACTTGCAAGTACAATTACACCTGACAAAAATGTAAATGCTACGCTTTTTCTTTTGCTCCCATTTTTCATGAGCTAAGATCCATTTCTTTCAAACATTGTTCATAAATCTGTCTAAATCTGTGTTAGTAAACCGAAATAATCCATCCGGCCTCATAGATGAGGCATATCAAGATGCTGATTAGACAGCATGAATATTGCACCAATGTGCCTTAGGCTGGGCACCATAAAAAGGACACTCTGAAATGTTCAGTTTTATCACACAGCACAATGCCACAAATGTCGTGACTGCAAGAATGTCTACTAGAGCTGTTGCCTGTGTATTGACTGTTCATTCCTTTACCATATGCCATGTCCAAATTTGGCATCACATCCAACTGGCATGACAGCCGCAGACCACCTGTAACCACACCGGGCCAGGACCTCCACATCCAGCACGTTAATCTCTAAGACCGTCTCAGACCAGCCTCCAAGCCAGCTGCTGCAACAATAGGTTTGCGTAACCAAAAATGTTTGCACAAAGTTTCAAGAAATGTCTCAGGAAAGCTCATCTTTGCCCATCGTCTTTATTGGGGTCTTGACCTGACTGCAGTTTGTCATCGTAAGCTATTTGAGTAGGCAAATGCTCACATTTGATGGTGTCTGGCATGTTGGAGAGGTGTTCTCTTCGCGGATGGATCCTGGTTTTCACTATTCAGGGTAGATGGCTGACAGCGTTTGTGGCATCGTGTGGGTGAACGGGTTGCTGATGTAGTAGTGGGGTTATGATATGGTCAGGCGTATGTGGAGAGCAAATACAGGAGAATTTTATTGATGGCATTTTAAATGCACAAGATACTATGATGAGATCCTGAGGCCCATTGATGTGCCACAACCATCACTTCATGTTGCAGCGTGATAATGCACGGCCCCATGTTGCAAAGATCTGTACACAATTCCCGGACGCTGAAAACATCCCAGTTCTTGCTTGGCCAGCATACTCACCGGACATGTCACCCATTGAGCATGTTTGGGATGTTCTGGATCGACATGTACGACAGCATCTTCTAGTTCCTGCCAATATCCAGCCATTGAAGAGGAGTGGGCCAACATTCCACAGCCCACAATTAACAACCTGATCAACTTCATGTGAAGGGGATGTGTTGCACCGTGTGACGCAAATGGTGGTTACCTGGCTCTATTCAGCATCTTGATATGCCACACATGAGGTGTGATGGATTATCTCGGAAAAGAGGAAGTGCTCACTAAACACAGATTTAGACAGATTTATGAACAATATTGGAGAGGACTGGGACTTCTGTGTATATAGAAGATGCTTTATATCTTTGAGTTCAGCTCATTTAAAATGGGAGGTTATTTAAAAACCCAGAGTAGCGTCCCATCCAAATGAGAACAAAGGTTTCCCCAAAACTTCAAACTTATTTTCTGCATTTACCATGAAAAATTCAGTTTGTCCTAATTTTACAGAGATTATATCAAACACAGCAAACACTTTCACCCTGACTCATTCTCACCATAACAGAGAAGAGACACCAACTGGACAGCTATCACCACAGATGTGAAACTAAATTAAAATGGCTGTGTGTCTGAACTCAGGCGGTCTGCAGCAGCCCCTCTCCATCACCGCGCCCACACTCACCGAGCTCTTGGCACCAAACAGGAATCCAACCGACCAGAGTTCTTGGATTCTGCTCAGTCCTTCATCACATCTGTGCTGCTCCGCCTCCTGTGGGGGCTCTGCAGGAAATACATCTATAAATCTACAAGTCATATTACGGAGAATATTGAGATGGAAGGAGCACCAGTAAAAAGGTTAAACAGAAAACAGTATACCCAGGTCTAGAAGTTAAGGATTCAGAATTCAGGATGTGCAATTTGTTATTATTTATATCACAATGGCAATGAGAAAATTTGTATTGCATTGTATGAGAGCACCTTGAACAATCAGAATCAGAATTACCAAGATGAAATTATTTTTGTTACAGAGATAGCCTTCAATAAAATGTTTAGTGACCTCATTTTCAAAATGAGAAATGGAAACACAACTCGGATTTCATTTAATTCCAAAGTCCAGATTTAGTGGCAGTTCTAAATTAGAAAATAAAGAGTCACTCTCAAGACAAATTGTTCTGCATGAACTGATTTACCTTTAACAAAAACTATGGGGTTCAGTCAATACATTTGGACATAAGAGATAATGCGTTTAAATTGGGATAAAACAGTACAAAGTGTCTCCGGGTCCTGACCAAGCCAAACTCAAGCACTATAAAGCAGCAGGTCACCCCAGTGGCACTGAAGGATGGGTCAAATGCAGAGAATGAATTTCTAATGAAATATACCTTACCGCACCTCAGAAAAGCAATTTTTTTGGAATTGTTTTGACACAAACTACCTCAAACTAAAAAAAAAACGGTAATTGTAATGGTTTGTGATGTGAGCAGTGACTAACAGTGAGGCCTAGCTTTGCATCTGTACAGTTTGCAGGCGTGCCTATTAATGTCAGCCCACTGACTCATTCTGCACTCAACCCACACAAGTTAACTGCTGTATCCATTTCCCTACAAACTCACAAGACAGCCTGCAAATGACGATTCTGGTGAGAACTGTAGCAATCAAATGTGTGCTGTGATCAAATGTGAATATGACCTTTTGTGAGTACTGCATGTAGATATACAGTAGTAGATGTACAATTTTAATAAACTGACAGATATCTGCTCAGCATGGCAAGTGAAAATTACATTATAATTAGCATCTATACCACACACTTCTGTTGAAAGTGCTTTTTAATATGTATACATCATAAACCATGTCTGTACACAAAAACACAGAAGTCCCAAGTTGCTAGGCCAGTCATTCACAACTCTTAACGGGAGTAAGATTCATGTAATTTTACATAATTATACAATGGTACAAACATCATATATTTTATATCAATTAGGTGACTTTGCTTTTGGCTAAGCTGACTATTCACTAACATTTAAATATGATTAGAATGCAATTAATAGTTCAAATGAAGCCCAAACCAAGCCTTTTCCATTCAGTAACATGCAACAGAGAGCTAGAATACTGCCTGGGGCTACTTTAAATATAATTTCTCGACAAAACCTGTATCCATTCTTCTCTGTAGTGTCATTGTTCCCCTTATTACTGCAACTACATGGGAAGCAAGGACAAAGACAAACTTACTAAAAAGACAGAGGTGGAAAAAAGCATGAGAGTGAAAGAGACGAGAGAGAGAGAGAGAGAGAGAATGAGACATCAAGCGGTCTGTTGGAAGTGATTGATGGAGTTAAAAAGCTGGTTGTGTGCATGTTTTGGACCTAGTACTCCTCTGTCATAGTCCTCCAGGCTGCTGCAGTAATAGTAGTAGTGATAGTAGTAGGCGGGTGGTGCGTGAGGAGTGTGCGTGCCTTTGAGCATGTACCTCGATTCAGGGGACCGGTGGGGGCTGACGGATTATCTGTCCAATAGCACATCTTTCTTTCTGTGTCTCTTCTCCTTTCCAGCTTGTTTCCTTTGCCACTTCACTCTGCAAGACTCAAGGTCACTAGAACACTGCAAAGTTTGGATGAAGGGACATGATACGGGGAGCTGAAGGGTGACTCAGCACTTTCTTAGGCCTCTCAGTGTCGCTGGCAGTCAGTCTGGCACAAATACCAGTGGGAAGCCTTCTATATAATTCATTATATCTGAATGCTGCTTGGACACTGTGTCAGATTTAAATGGGCAACGACAAAAGATAAGTAATACAAAGATTAAGTCAAAAAGGGTGACTACAGTTGGCTTTGTTTGTCCGAGCAGTGGAAAAATAGCTCTTGATTGGAATTATAATATAAAAGCTCATGTAATAAGATACTCCAAGAAATTCACTAAATTTACTTAAGTATAATTCTGTGTTAAAATATTAGATGTACATTATGCTCCAGTTTAAAGGTTGGATTACTAAAATAATATAGAATGGTCAGGGTCTCAGAGCTTGTTTGTTCGACATTATCATGACTTTGGTCAACAAACCACTTGATCAACAACCTTAATATGCATATGTTTGGAACAAAGCAACTGTTTCGTTGATGTATACTCTATGTTTCTCTATTTTCAAGTGTCAGGACATGGATAAATGGTCAGACTTAAAAACAGAACTGAGACTGGACACATGAGTCATTCTTTTCTGGAAAGTTGTCCTGATCAGACTTTGGAATAGATGGGAATATATACTGGATCTATTTTGGCAATTCCTGGATTCAATCAAAGCTCTATGTCCCTCTTCTTCTTCCTGTCTTTCATTCGCGCACACACATTGATATGCTCAAACTTTCTTTCATCTTAAGCCAGTTGTCCATCCAGCTCAAGGGAGTATTTGGGAAATCTGATATAATGGACAATATGAAACAGAAGATGACTCAGCCGCAGGAATCTAAAGAGGCAGAGTAGTTGGACAGAGGGAGTCTCTTGGAAGGCTGAAAAGTAAAAAAAAATGTCTTAAGAGTTACAAGAATGAGCTTCACTGTTTGTGTAAGACTGTTAGAATGTAAGTATAATTTGTTCTAATCGACACCTGTGTTTTACACTTCATATAGTAAAAGGAAAAACAGAACAGAAGACAAATTAGCATTGCTAAATATGTCACAGAATTTTGTTGTTGACTGATATGATTCAAAGTAAAATACTAGAACAATGGCGAAAGCAAGTTGGTCAAATATTTAAGTTTGTGGTCTGTTAAAGACATACAGCTGGCATACATGTGACTTTTAATGTTGTAAGCCTGGCATCCCCAGTACAATCTTTAAAATAATCAAATAAAAATAATTTTCAAGACCAAATTTACAGGTTGTTATTTAAAAAATATGCATTAAAACTACAAGTTAAAGTCTAAATTGTTCTTCTACTACACACTTCTATTATCTTGTACACAACATGTTTAAAATACACCTGAAAAAGTGGCTTTCTATTAACTTGCCAACATGAAAATTCCTAAACTATAATGTATTGTTTTAACTTTGATATGATTTTTATAATCTTTTATTGTATATAATATGCAGTTTGTGTATGTGTGTTTTCTAACAATGATGCTTTTTAGGGTGACTGGTTAACATCTGTCCAGAGATAGCAGATGAAAAATAGCCATGCAGGCTAATTCTGGTTGGCAGGAATGTTTATGAATGTACATTGTCCTTGTTAAATAAACTAATAATAAAATAAAACAATCTATTCCAATAGTCCTGGTGTTTTAAATATGAACTTTTAATATTGACTTTGTCTCACAGAGCTACCTTTGCACCTCTCTCTTCTCTTTTCCCAGGGTTCCCATCTCATCATCATCTACCCCACTGTCCCGGGCCAATTTCTACATTACCCCGCCCCAGAGCCTACATCCCAAAGCTTAATCCTAGTCTCTGTAGTCATTCAGTCGCAGCCAAAACCGCAGATGTTTGAGCAAGCTGTTCCTACTCTCTCACAGTTTGGGTTAAGAAGGCCAGCGTTTTGACAGGCTACTTTCTTTTCTAACGGTGACTCAGGCTGCCAGTAAAAACTATATTTGAAAATTGAGCGCACACAAAGTAAACAGGGACGTGGGATAAGGTATGTAGTGCTGAAAATTGACTGATATTTAAGAATAATAAAGATAACACTGTTTATCTTTTATATACATTCAATCAACACGGAAGGAAGGAATCTAGGACTAGCCAATCTGTCTGCAATTAAATACTCGAATTAGCCAGCATAGATATATATGTTCCAGTGTCAGAGAGTTTTTCCAGATAACAGTGTCAACACGATATTGAAAATGTAGCAGATATTTGGCACTGATATTTTTTGTAAAATGCCCCAGTCTATAGTGCCCACCTGTCATTCCCTGTTTGTCCTCAGTGCAGCAGATTTGTCTTTTTGAACAGACAAATTAGTAAAAATGGAACTAAAAGAGTAATTAGGCCAAACATTTGGCTGTATGTTTACACACTGCTTTATATTCAGATAAATACTTTTTACTGAATTATTTTTTACAGAAATTAAAAGTTATTTGTGAACTTTACTAAAACTTAACATAAATTTGAGGGTCTTGCAATGGATTTTAAAATCGCAGTTATCGGCATCAGCATTAAGACAAATATCAGTTCAATCAACTCTAATCCTAATCCTTCTCAAACCATTAGCACTCGAAATGTCAGTAAAAGTAAGTCAGACTTTTCCATTGAACCTGCCTGTTGCTACATTCCTTTCTTGTTGAGGTGGCATAGTTAGAAGTCAAGGAAGTTAGTTGAATAATAACAAGGAGCTTTTAACTTGCCTCCAAACCATTTTGCACTTTCAAACACAGGCTTTTACTTTAATGAAGCGGCTTCTTAATCTTCCAAATGCGGCACTTGCTCTTCCCCAAAGACATTATGCTTTCATTTGAAGTCTTTAAGAAACTGTAAGTACTTGCAAATGTTCCAGAAGACCTTTGTAACAACAAAACAATTCCACCTGCAATCTATTAATGCACTTTCAACAGATTGTAAATTTAAAGAACTGGACTTTATTTAAGGATTAAAGAGGGGTGATAAAGTACATTAGATTTTCCAAAGACAAGATAACATGACCTTACTTTTACCTCAATGGGTCAGTATCGCTAATAATGTAAAACAGTAATACAATTTGAAAAATATATTCGATGAACTGTGGTTGGACTGTGGTGGCATGCTGGCTAGGTTCGACTCTTAGTGACGTAGAGCCAGTGCAGAATTTGCATGTTTCACCCCATGTATGGGTTGGTTTCCTTTCAACCTAAAACATGCACAATAGACAAAATCATCCAGCTAATGTAGTCCTAACCAAGTCTGGCTCAAGATCTGGAGATGGGTGTCCAGGTGCTGCACTGTGGCGTCCACTGCTCCCGACAGGTTGCCAGAAAAGCATTGAGGGATGAGTGAAATGTAGAGTACCAATTTCCCTACAGCAATCAATGAAGGATACAAAGACGATAATTTTATGCTTGATTTGTGCATAACCAAGTGTTCAAGACGACGAGCTCGATGCTGTAGTAGGCATGCTATTTCTCAGGTCAAGTTTTCACAATGCCATTTTGAGTTAGATCAAAAGCAGACTTCATGATATCAATTTGTCTGCAACACACAAGGTTAAAGAATGTCTCACTGCAGAGGAGAACAAAACGAATATGAATCTAAAATTAAACTGTAGTTTTTTAAAACACAACACGCTGTTTTTAAATGAGAGCTGAAGGTGAAGAGAAGAGAGAGTGAGTAAAAGCGTGGAGAAACAGGAGCAGACCCGCTGAGAAGAGAAAGATGTGGAGCCAGTGTGAATGTGAGAGAGGAGAGAAGTGAAGAGAAATGAAATCAATAATGAACGGCTCCATAACAGGAACTTAATCAGAACAGCAGGTCCCTATATTGCTCCTGACTAGCACACGCATCAACGCCGTCGATTCAATTTACTCCCCAAACCCTGAAAAAATAAATAAAACATGGAAAATAAATTGAGACGCTCATTCAAATTCATTAGAACTCGTCCCTGTATGCCTACAGTACATAATATTCCCCTGAAGAAGAAGTAAAACTGAACAAATGAAAATATGCCAACTATTCAATATTGGTTTCTCATAGAGGATGAAGAGAACCACAGTAAGCCATAACAGCCTCTTCCAAATCCAGGCTTCATCATAAAGATATGTGTGCATTAGTGAGGACCGTATACATATTTTTCCAGGTATTAGAATAATAAAGCATATGTAATCTCATTACAGCACGATGATACACAGCTCACTAACACATGCAGATTTACATTCCATCATAAGCCACAGAACAAATGCACAGACACCAGGGTCAACAATAGAGAGAAAATCTTATTCCTGAATTCAAATGATACACAAACAGGAAAGCTGGACTAGAGTCAATTATTTTTTTGAAATAAGATTACAAGACATGAGACTATCATCACTGTGTACATTTTACCCATCATAAAATTAAAAGTAGTGAAGTTCAGATCTGACTTTCTGTGTTCCAATTGTGAAGTTTGAAAAACACTTACCAGTATTTTACAGTAACGACTCAATCAGACAATAAGTAAGTAGGTAAGTGCTCAAATCAGTCATCGTTTCTAAAGGTTTGAGAGTGAATTTTAGTTTTTGGTGACATAATAGTATAACAGAGAATAAATGAACAATTATTATTGCAGAGGCTCAAAGGCTGCACAGAAGCAGGTTCACAGACAGAAGATGGACAATGAAACTAAAGGGAAAATGGCACTAAGTACTATCATTATTTTAACTGTCAGATTTTTATTGTGTGCGTATGTATCTATGTAAAGTAGTTTTTCATCTTTTTTTTCTTTTACAAGTTCACTTTTCATTACTTTTAGACATTTACACAAGTACAACTGAAATACAGAACCAGGTATATTTTATTGTTTACTCTTAAATATTTAATAAAGTTTTTTGGTGCAATACAGCATTTTCTTATACTATAAGGAGCTCATTGTAACCTTTCTGGTGGGAGGGTTCACCACCAGGTGTTTTATTGCAAAAGTAATACCTTGACAAACATGCATAGTTACAGTAAAAGTGTTGCCTTGGCCTGATGGCATCACCTGCTTCTGTCTGTGAATGTGGATAAGTTTAATGACATAGTGTGGACAGTCTAAAGCAAAGCAAGAACATCTCCATGACAAAAGGCATGTGGCGAACTCTCCACCAGAAAAGTGCACCTTTCAAATATTCTTTTTGGGTAATTCATTTTGTAACGGTGCACAACAATTGCCAATATATTGTAGCAGTGACATTTTAATAATTGGACTTGCTCATCAACACCTTTACATCAGTTTGCTTGTACTCTTCTATAAGCATCTCTCCATCTTCACGATAAAACTACCACCGTCCCACTCCGGTTCATGTCGTCTTTTTCTTTGCCATCACTCCCCGCTCTCCCAGTCTCCCAGACAGCTTCATAATGGCTGGCACCTTCTCAACACTGGCTCTAATTGAAAGATGAACGAGTTTATTTGGGGCTAATCCATCACCCTGTCACCTGCAGAGAGGAGAGAGGAGGTGCATGAGGGGGAGAGGAGTGCAACAATGAGGCCAAAGGAGAAGTGAAGAACAAGATCAGAGCAGCACAAAGGGCAGATAGGAGCCAAGAGTAACTACGGCGAGAGAAAAGAGAGGTTTTTTTTTAAGGTTTTGGGCAACTGCGCCATCAGTCGTCAACCTTTGTCAAGCTACAAGCAGGAAAAAAAGCAACGCGCAGCAACCAAGGCAACAGGGGAGCTCATTAACTCAAATTATGTGTAAGTATCATAACAAATATTAATGTGGGTGGAATGAGCTGTTGTTTGGCACAAGAATTCGGCCAGTGAACAGAAAAGGTGGCAGAAGGAAGTTGTGTTCAATCCTTGGGCCAATCAAACTTCGGTATCTCAACAAATTATAGTGTTTAAGGATGGGCGATATATCGGTTCCACTATTGGTATTAGCCGATTATTACCAATATTGTTCTTTGACAAAAAAAATGATTTCAATATTTGGAGCAGATATTTTTTTGGCAGTGCCCGAGTCTGCGTGTGTCACGTGTCATTTCCAGTTTGTGCTCAGGACATAAAATGTATGTTTTAAATAGAAGAACAATTAGGCTAAAAAATATGTCTGTTCACACAGTCATGCCACAAATTATTTTAAAAAATAATAAATACATTCTATGACTATGACTTTTTACTTAAGTCAAAAGTTAATCAGTGATCTTTACCTTTTTGTGGGCCTCACAATGGATTTAAATATAAACATATTGGTATTGGCAAATATTGGATATTGCCCACAGCATCAAGCCAAATATTGGATATTTATAGAATTCATATTTGACCATCCCTAATGGGATTACTTAACAAAGTTAAATATTTTCAATAACGGGAATAGATGCATTTTTCTCAATGTTATCACAAACTGAGGATCTTACTATAACGAACAAATTCAGGATATTGTGTATTTTGCGTCTGTCATAACTGACCACTGCCCATGGTGAAGCCCACAGTTATTAGATTTGTCACCATTCATCAGTCCCTGCAATAAGCAAAAATAATTTACCCGAAGCAACACTATACTTTCAACACTATTTACCAAAAATATATCTGAGCCACTAATGCCATTATAAATTTTAACCTCTCCAATGGAAAAGGGCATTTCTGACTACTAAGGAGAAAAAGCTTGGGAGAATCTGCCTACTGTGCACGCTTCCTGCTCCACTTCCATAACAGCATTGCAGGCATTCTCATACAAACACTTTCAGTCAGTCAATATTAAACAAGCATATTGTAGAAGGCGCGTCTCAAATAACTGCTGAGATTTCTGCTTGCCTTGCAGATATTAGTTGCTTATGGCATTAGAGGAAAAAATAAGGTATTAGCATAAGCGAGTGGCATACTTTACATGTCAAAGCACTTTTTTTATCTAAGGATGTAACTGTTTGATGTTTGAACTTAAATAAGCATCTCTCCAAACTGTACTTTTTACATTTTTTTATGAACTCGAAGACACCAAGAGGGACTGTTTCTTGTATTTGTATAGACATGTGATGAAGCTAGTGTGCCCTGTGGGTGGGGTTTTGTAGCATTGGGTACCAAATCCAGAGTCAGGTCTGGAGGATTACATAACTAGCACTTGACACACAACGTGATCTTCTAAAGCAAGTTGTATTTTTCGTACTTCAGATGCCATTAGAGCATGCTTAAGAGCATTGGTATAACATTTTTCGGATAATAGTGATGATATAACACTCTAAACCACAAATGTTGAAATTGTTCATAAATAATAGTGACATAATCCCTCTAACCCTTAATAATGATTTGCCTGCCCCCCATCTCAATTGTCTAAACACAAGGGACCATATTGCCCCTTCGTGGTAGCGCAATGGCAAGGGGACGGTTCCAGGCCAGGCTTTTGCTACCTTCACGGCGGTAACATTAGCGCAAAGAGGCTGAACTTGTCTGCTGGAGGCTGGAGGGGGATGTTCAAGTAGTAGTATATGGTGAACAAGTCTGAACCAATGACTGAGAACTGTGGCATTTAAAAGGCCGTGCATGTAGGGGATTTTTGCATTCATGGCATATCCAGGCAAAGAAAGAAGCTAACGCTTCACAGCGGAGGAGACACTTGTTCTCCTACAACAAGTCAAAGAATGAGAGGGACTCATATACGAGAACAATACAACAGCTCCGGAGCCCTGCGATGTATACGTTGTTCAGCAGCTTTTGAGATCAAAACAGCAATGTGTCCTGAAGCCAGAGAGACCACTGCAGTGACCAGCCACTCTGAAGCTTCTTTGACCGCGCTCACATGCACATCTCACACGAGGTGCACACTGCTCTGTGTATGCGCTGTTTTCGCTGGACTAGGGACTGAGGTGTTTTGATCTGACTGCCGATCAATTAATAATTTAATGGAAACAGGCTCAATGCAATGTTTTTTCAACATTTGATGCAGATCGATGCAGTTATTTATATTTAAGGCAGACGGACTCTCTTAATTGGACTATATTCATTATTCTGTGATGTATCATTTTGGTTATTTGTGCCCATTAAGGTTGTTTTTTTTTAGGATTATCTTAGGATAGTAATTGACTCCAGGAAATGTTTCCTGTGTTGGTTTTCACTGAAGTTTATTCATTACGATTCTGGCCATTCACAGAATGCATTACACCACGTTCTTCATTTGCTTCACTCCACCTCATATTTTTGCATGATCACACCTCTTGTTAAGAGCTCCACGCCCCACAACGTCACCGTTTGCTATGGCGCAAAACGTCATAACGCCAGCGCCACGCTACCACTGGGGACAAAATACGGCCCTTAAATATAACATACAACAGACACGTATAGCAAACAGCATTGCTGATCAACATTGTCCAACAAATTCATATTAAAAGTAATAGTAATTTATCTAGGACAACCAAGTGCAGTGCCATTTGTGTTTTTACTGTGACAATGTGGTTGTGGATGTGAAACCAAAGGCAGTGGACAATTAAGTTTTTACATTTGCATTTCTTTTAGATTTCACTACTGCATTGCCAATAAGGCCTTAAAAAGAAACGTACAGTATATATAAAGGTTGAAGCTTTAGAAATTGTGCACATTTCTGAGATAAATTTGCATCTGCTGTTGCCCCCATTTTTGTGACTGTCAATCTCTGGTTCAATTCTTTGGGGCACGCATCCTTCACACTTTTGTATCATCCCTGTTGTGTGTTTGTTTTGGCTGTGAGGTGTTTTTAATAATTAATTATTTTTCTTTGGGTGGGTAAAAACCTGTTACAACAAATGCATATTAATGTTGTGTCGACTAAGCAGACAGAATTGCTCCGCGTGAACTTTGTTGAACCCCCTGCTACTGTGTATTCAGCAGCTCGACGGAGGAGCAAGTTGGAAATCTCCTGAGTCTCTGTTAAACACTTTATCTCCTCCTTTGCCTAGCAACCAGTTATAAACACACACACACACACAGATACAGGGCCATGAAAGCATAAACAAGTGAATCAAGCATGCACCTGCACACTAGCAGCCCGTGCCTCTGCTGCACCGACCCATAACCCAAATGGGGAGGAGGTAGAGGAACACTTATTTAATTATGTTCCCAGGCTTGAACTTTTATTTGATCAAATGTTGTACTATGTTAACTGAATTACCCAAGACAGAGCCAGACAGGGGCTGTTCCATAGTAAACAACAACTAACATACATTTTGTGAATATAAAATTAGACAATGTCAGTCGGTAGATATTCAAAACATATAGTACATTAATCCTAATTATAATTTACGAAGTGCATATACATAAATTCTTAGTAATCTCTTTAGCATGAAAAACAAGGGAACATGTACAATGAGAATGAGTATTCAGTGCAGAAAAAGATTATAACATTCTAAACAAGGACAGAATAAGCTAATGTGTTTGTAATGAATAACCAAAAGGTTAAGTCAGCACGAAATCAGACCACTTCGTCATCGCACTGCTAAAGACACAATATAATTTTATGGGATATCATGAACCATAACACTGTGAAGAGTGTATTGCATGGCTAGAGGCTACTACTCCTCTCTGGCTCGCTCTCAGCCCTGTGTTACTGATGAATAGAGAAATGAGTTCCAGAAAATGGGATAATGTATAACATAAAGATCAGCTGGCTCCAAATAGTGTTTGTATAAGCCTCTCATAAAACAAAAACAGAAGAGAAAAAAAATACATAGGTCGGTCACACACTATAAATCCTGTCTGTGGATATGCATGTGAGTAAACCAAGTGTATGTGTCTAAGCACTGAAGGGACTTTTATGACACTCCCAGCAGCCACCATAACAGAAACCCAGCATTTGGCTTTGATGCATGAGACGTAACTCTAGAATAAGGATCATAAAAATGACATTGGGGCCATAATTTTATGTTAAGCAGCAGATGAGTTGCAATGCGGCATCAGGAACATATGAGGTGGGGTGTCTGAGGATTTTTGGGGCAAAGATGGTGTTGTTCTGCCCCATTTGTCCCTGGTCAACTGAGGGCATTTGGCACTAAAATGGTTCGACAGATCCCCTTTGCCTCCTATAATTTTAAATTCTCTTCACAGTGTGCATGTTGGCAAACGGTCACACTGTCATAAATAACATGTCTACAGCGCTTGCCATAGCATAATTATGATGGGAACTATACTGCCATACGTACGGTGTAAATAACCACTCACCATCAGAGCCAGGGCACAATGATAAGTTGGTGTGGGGCTTTGAGGCATATTATTAGAAACTGCACATTTATATATTTTTTAAAGCCAGATAAATCTCAGCGACAAGCCTAAATGGAATTTGCCCAGACATCCTCTGACATTTCAACACAGCTATGTAACAACGGCACAATCATTTCACAAATGGAGGGGCGTCCCAGCAGACCTGAAAATGCCTCCTCAGAGTTTGGAGACTGAGTGGTGCTTCAGGATGAGCTTAGTTCGCTATTTACTATAACTGAGCAGCAGGACTCTTATCTGCTGCCTCTGATCAGGGCAGTGCCTTTGTCTCACTTAAAAGTTTCTCTAGCACCATCCACAGAATCATCTGAACTCAAGCACAGACAAAGAAAACTTGAAACTTGCGCTGTGGGAAAGCATACTTAAAGGTGCACTGTGCAACTTTTCTGATGAATGGTCCATCATCAGCTTGTGTTTATTGAGATGATATTGCTTTGCCTTGAAAGTTCCACATTATTACATCAAACCTATCCATCTTGCATTCATTCAAATGTTTTTATAGTCTTGAAAAGCATTCTTACTGTGTCAACTCTCCATAGAATTGAACTGTAACTTGGCCTGGTGCTGTCACCTTCTGAAGGGTCCCTGTGGAGTCCCCAGTACCAAGAACTGAATCCCGATAATCTCAGTTACCTTTGCTCACATTAACACAGCAACAGTGGCCAAAAGTGGGTCTAGCTGCCTTTAAAATAAGAATTTTGCACAAATCTAATTTTAGTTACTTCGAAATATATAATTTTTAAACTTTCATCCTACTCCTTTTGACCAGTGTAAACCGTACATAAAAACGATGATGCTCTAAAAGCTCTAACAAACAATGACATTGACACAATTATCCAGAATTATTCAGTTTTAGTTACTACTTACAAATTAAGAATTGTATTTTTGCAGCAAGTTGTTTCTTTTGTGGATCAAAAAAGTTTGTCTGAGTCAGAATATTAATGAAACATATTTCCTAATAAAGTTTATGTTGTAAATGTACATGTGTTAAAATATTCCTGGTTGGACTGCCTTCAAGCAGGAGCAAAAAAAGTGTGGCCCCAGTTTATATTTCCTACTCAAGGCAAAAGAATGGAGACAAACAGGTGGCGAATTCTCCACCAAAATAATGTGTACATGGTACACATTACAAGTAAAAGCCATATTCAAATGTATAAAGCTTAAAGAAGCAGATAAATCTGCCTCCAGCACCAAGTCACATGAAATCTAGCATGTTTTGTACTTTTTACCTTCCTCGCTAAAGGCAAAGAGGACTCTTCAAAAGCTCTGCTAAAGATGTGGGGGCACAATACTTAAAGGTGCATGCTGTTCTTCTTTGTAATTACCTTGTCTAAATCCTGAAGTGTGTCTTGGCTTGATGTTTGAACGAACGAAAGTCTGTAATTTTAACTAATTAAAGACAAAGGCGACATAAAGAGGATCATTATCCCCGCCTGTCTCATTTTCTTTACACAATACAACACCAAGATTAAGCAACTCATCTGTTGTATACATTTTTGTTTTTTGTTAATTACGACAACTAACTGGCATTCATCACATAGTAACTGTCAGATTTAAATATGTTTTTCCTTTCCCTTTTTTCATAACTTTGTTGCAGGCATTTTGATCTACTATGATTGGAATGTGCACTTTTATTAGTTGGCCAGCGCTCGCACTACAACAAACAAGGCCAAATTATTGCAGTAATTAAGTTTGAGAACAGCAAGGGGAGTGAGTGGGAGATTAAGATGGTGGATGATTTGGACACAGACCTTCTCTGCTCTGCTGGAGGTAAGTACATTCCAAAGCTTGAAAAAGCACACCACAAAAATAAACGCAAACTATGAAGACTGATTACTTTCTGCAGTAGTTCTGGCTTTTATTCAGTTCAATTGAATCAGTTTATTTATCCTCTACAGGGGCAAAAGATGGGTGGTTATCTACAAGTCACTACATTTAAAAATAGTACAAAGTAGGGCCACATAATATAGCGCAATCAATTTGAATAGCATAATTACTAAGGTAGAAATCTGTCTATTCTGTAATTATTTTTTCTTTAACGTGCTAATGTTCTGAAATGCCTGGGATTCTTGTATTATTTCAGCAGTTTATGTTTCTTCGCTCTTCATCGTCTTTGGCCCACAGAAACAAAGAGAAAGTTTCAGCAGTCATCTCCAGTCTCTCTCTAAGACCTACAAATCAAGTTAGAAATCTGGGGGTAATAACGGACTCACACTTGAACTTTGACAACCACATCAAATCAAGAACATCAACAGTTTTTCATCATCTAAAAAACATTGCCAAAATCAAAGGTATAGTGTCTAAACCAGACTTGGAGAGACTCCATACACTTGTCTCCAGTAGGTTAGACTACTGTAATGTCCTATCACTGGCCTCTCCAAACGAGCTGTAAAACAGCTGCAGTACATCCAGAACGCTGCTGCTCGGGTCCTGACTACAACCAGGAAGTTCTGCACTGGCGGTAAAACTTTATAATAATTACACCTGCATCAATAAAGCATGAGCAAAGGCTTAATTCATACTGAACAAATAGTTTATTAAGAATGTTTAAGGCTTAGTACTACTTAATTACTACACTACAACTACTACAAATTCCTAACCCCAACCCTTACCCTAACCTTAATTAAGTAGATACTAAGACTGAATCATGCTTAATAAACGGTAAGTTTATTGTGAATTAAGTCTTTGTTCATGCTTTGTTAAGACAAATTAAGGTGTAGTTATTATAAAGTGGCACCCACTGGCTTCCTGTGGCTCAGAGAATAGACTTTAAAGCAACTCTGCTTGTGTTCAAGTCTCTCCACGGCCAAGCACCAAAGTACATCTGTCTCGCACTCTGAGGACCTCAGGGACCAAGTCAGGACTAAACATGGGGAATCGACATGTGAGACAGGCCTCCATGACAATGTTTAAATCCAGGCTAAAAACTTTTTGTTTAGATGTCCATACAACCGATTTATCTGCACCCTTCTCTTTTAAAGCTTTTTTATTTTTATTTTTTTTAATGACTGTGTCTTTTCGTGTTTTGTGATTTTAATGCAATTTTTGCTGTTATGTAGAGCACTTTGAATTGCCTTGTGTACAAATTGTGCTCTAATAAACTTGCCTTGCCTTTCCTCGCTCAATTGTTAATTCTCCTGCATGTGTTTAAAATGTGCACAGTGGATTTAATGCTGATTGGGAAACATAAAAAGCAAATCTAATCGCTAATACCTGTTATAATTTTTTTTTTTTACCTTGTGCAGTACAAAGCTACTACAGTTTAAACTAAGTACTTTTATATTATGGAAAATCTAGAATTGGTAGAAATCTGAAGGGTAATTTCATTTTAGAAAAGTAGAGGTGAAGAGATGCAAGATGCATCAATAAATGGATAGTATCACTTTTCGCTTTGGATCTATTCCTAATTTTGATTTCACATATGTCTAATAAAAACTAAAAAGTAAAAAATCTTCCAAACAAGGGCATAAGTGAATGTTTCTGCATTTTTGTAGTTATTTCTTCAGTCGACTAAAGCAATTCTGTAACCTCAACTACCACATTTACCAGCATGTATTAGCAGATTTCTGATGGATTGCCATAATATTGGCTGAATATTGTGATCTTTTTAAACAGCATTTTTATTCTAGATACTAGAAATCAGGAATTTGTGGCATAATTGATGATTAAACAAACCAAGACAGAACATGAAAAAAGTGTAAATATTTTGAATATTTCTACTGACTTCGTAGAAAAGGTTTCAGAGGTTGTCATCCGGACGCTGTTTTGAAAATCAAGATATATATCAAGATATAGTAATTTTCAATCAGTGAGCTGAGCTGAGAACTATGGTTTATATGCCACTCTGAGTTGTGAAAGCCCTGCCTACAGGGAGGAGTCACTGATATTTGGCCTGTCTTTGTTAGGCTAATAGTTTACCCTGCCTAGTTCTACTGACTAGTTCATAGTAAATCCAACTGAGATTTATCTTTGACTGTAGTACTGTCTCTCTCTTTTAAAGGGGCTGCACCTGATTTTCACCATTTTGGAACATGAAAAACAGGACTAGTTCATGTACCAGATTTTTTGCATGTAATAAAGTAAAATCTGTGTTGCACCAGTACATAAATATTGTAAAAGCATCTGAATAGGTGAAAATGAGACCATGAAGCTTTCTCTGCATCTATTTATAGAGCATTTTATTCTATGAGAAGCAGGAAGTGTGCATGCTAATGTTTGTTAGCTTTACCATTTAAACTCATTGTGGTGAACATTCCGGATGCTGGGATTGCATTAGGAAAGTGAGCGATACATGTGACTGATGTAAAGCCTTTTCATCAGCTAATTATGTTTTTCACATTTCAAAATCGTAAAAATCAGGTACAGCCCCTTAAACATGTCCCTTGACTGTCAGTTCCCCTGGATGCTGCTGCTGCTTTCCAAAAACTGTCCACGTTTCAGTGATGCGCTGATTTCCAAAACGCTGTATTTACCAGACAAACATAAAATCGATAGCCGCCCAACGCAAACACAACACGCAGGCAGTTTGACAGATCTGCCAATGACGCTGGCTCATGCCCTGCAACAGAGAGAGAAAAACACAAAGAAAAACATCCCATGGCTACACTGGTTCCTCCACAAATACCAGGATGCAAGGCCAGAAGAGATCTAATAAATCTCACTTTCAAAAGCTCTGTGACAAGAAAATGATGCAGCTCTAATACAAATGCACTTCTCCTTTTTAGCTTTAGTGAGTTATAAGGACCTTCTTTGATACCAAAGCCAATTTATTTCCTATTTCTTAACAAAGCCCATGCTGTATGCATTATTTTTTGGATCACATTCAATATTACTTTCAAAATTCATGGTAAAATCTGTTGGTAATACCTGTGTTTCAAATCTATAAATGAGTTGGATTAGGGCAAGGCTCGGAGTGGTATAAAGTCTCTATAAAGTTCTTAGCTTTATCAGATTAAAAATGACTTTTGGATGGAAGTTGAAAGGTCTTGATTTGAAGAAGATTGTACCTCTGATGCTTTTTCAAGTATGGACCACGCCTGGACGAAAAACAATAAGGACAATAAATCAACAATTATAATCAGATTATCTAAATTTGGTTTTGGTCTTTGTGGGCACTATTCTACTACATAACTCTTGGAAAAGTTACTCTGGACTAAGCCATTTCCCTCGTGGATCAATAAAGTTTGTCCAAGTCTAAGTCTGTGACAATTTCATTAAAAATCTAAATAACCTTTTTGAAAATAGTCTTATTTGACTACTTTTAACTATGAATTTAATTCAACCGCTCTAGGTCCCCTCAGTGCTCCTCTGAAAGCAACAGTCAATACTGGCTTGATGCTGCAGAGCGTGCATTGTGTAGCCAGAACATCCGCGAGGGCCTGTAGCGAAGAAAATGCGCCTGTTTAGTGTTCCTCCAGCTGGGCCGATCTGAAGCAACAGAAATTCAACCAACTGCCAGAGTGTCTCTCAGGAGACGAGAGGCTTCAGATGTCGCCACAACCGCCATCGCTGCAGCTGTTGAAATGATCTGGATGAGAATGGCACTAATCTACTACTCTTGATGGGGACTTCACACTGAATTGGGCCCACAAAAGGAAGGAACAGGCGGGGGTGATGAAGGAGGGCAGCACAGAGCTGGAGGTAAAAGGGTGAAAATCCAGGGAGGCATCCAAGGAAACACAACATATAACAAGTACTCTGTGGCTGGCTGTTTGTAAAAAGCCAAAGTGATTACTACAATCAAGAGATTCTTCATGTTCCACCTGACACACACAGCTACACACCCTCTGAATTAAGTTTGATGTTCTCCTTGTTTTCAAGCTGTCTCTGCTGGGTAACTACATCAAGTATTTCTTCTACGTTCACGTGAGGGCTGATGTAGCAGAATCCCCACTGTAACCAGGACACAAAGCTGCACTGAATTCTTTTGTTCTTTAGCCCCATAACAAACAAACTCCCATTGATCATTTCTCATAATTACACGGGAAGTGGTTTATAAATCTTGTCACATTTCTCAGTGTGTATTTTCCTAGGGCTAAAGTGTGTGGTTTTTAAGGCTGATTATAATAGCTCATTGTCACGGCTCATCTCTTCGAGGTGCAGCGAATTTCCTCACAAATAAAACTTACCGCCATAAACCAGGAGGGATTTGACAGCAGATCTAGCCACAAACATCAATAAATGCCAGGCATCACATATTTATGAATAATGTTTCATCTCACTAAACTCTGGAGCTATATGGTGCATTATTGCAAAATGTCATCTTGCTTTTCAATAGCTCGTCAGAGCGAACGGGGGAAGTGTGTCATCACGTATGCTTTTCAGTGTCGTCTCCCAGCAGACGGCAGATCTCCCACTTTCTGTCTGTGCGCTGCCCTGAGACTGGCTGACATTTAGGCAGAAAGAAGGAGGAGTGCAGAGAAAGGATGGGATAGAGGCAGCTCCAGTCTCCGAGGGCACGACCCGGTCATCGCTGTCTCAAATCAAAATGGTGAAAGCTGCGCTGTCATCCATATAGGGACTCCTCTTTGTTACATTCAGTATGGCCCCTATGTGCAGTTGCGTATTGTGAATGTTTTGCAGAATCCAAAAGGGATTTTTTCGTTTATGATTCATTTGAAATACAGTTCATGGCCAATTATGAGTACCACCAAAAAAACTATACAACTCTTGTATCCTTTCCTTGAAAATAAATCTTAACAGACTCGGAGTTCAGCAAGTTTCCCTCTATGGACTCAAAACATGATGTACTTTAGGTTATAGCAAAGCTGCTTTTCAAAATACAGATTCCGACACATAATGTAGGAATAGCCAAACTAAATGTGTTTGGAGGGGGGGCATTTTGCTGATCCTCCATTTGGGTCAAAGAGAAAATACTATGTACTGCACTCAGAAAAACAGAAATGTCAGAAAGAACGCAATGCACACTGAACACTTAACACAAAGTAACAAAAGCTGAATATTGTAGAAAAGCAAATCGCTTGTTAAATTCAGGTTCAAGACCACATAATAAAGATTTGATTCATATATTTATTATGGCTTTTTTCATCACTTTGTCCATCTATCCATCCATCCATCCATCCAAGTAAGTCACAAGTCTGCCATCTCAAATTCAAACTAGAAACACCAATTAACCTTAAACAGAGGAGGCATTTGAATTGCAACGCCTTGCTATCAGACACAGTGCATGGAGTATTAATCGAGCTCCACCATGTTTTTGCGGACAGCCAAGACTAGATGCTATTCCTATACAATGCAAAGGCATGTAATCTGGGCCAATCAGAGAAACACATGGTCCGTTTGTATCTAATTAACATGGCTGGCCACAAAGAAAAAAGAAGCATTGCGGACTCCTGCAGAATCAATGAGTGAAAAACTAAATGCTGTATATCTGAGGTGAGAGAAGTTCACCAATGCCCCTGTTTATTTCCTATGCGTCACTGAAATATACCGATCTGATTGCACGGCTATGCCTGAGTCTGGCCTAAGACTCAGTGGACGAAGTGATGACCAGACAAAGAGATCGTCTGCATAGAAAATACAAAAATAAATCACTTTAGACACATCTTTTACATTCTTTTATCCAGGGCCATGCTGTAGAGAGGCACAGATTTTCCAGTGACAAAATCCGGAAATGTTTCCAGGACAGCAATAGTCAATCCAACATGTCCTGCCCAGAGCTTCAGTAAGTGGAGGCATCTAGTCCAAGTTGAAACTGATGAGGACTGAGCTCTTCACCTAATTATATTTTGCACAGATTTTGTCTTTTGATCATGACTCACTGGACAAAATGTACAATATGCAAATGAAAAGAGAAATTATGACAAAGTAACATATATTCAGATTCATGAGAAGCCGTAGATTCTTCTATGTCAACTAGTTTTGGGTCTTTATGTCTTGTTTGAGATGAGGAGAAAGGTATGCACCACATTCTCAAGCATCACTTCCTTCGTCAGCGTCTGGTACAGTGCAGTGTGTTGCAGTACTCCTCACTGCGGAGCTCTTCACTGCAGTGGTGTCCGATGGCCTCCGTTTAACCAGCGTCCATCTCTATCTCTCTATCTCTACTTCACTGCATCATATTCCTGTATCGCTCTTGCCTCCTCCTACTATCTCTCCACACTCTCTCCTTTTCTCTCCATGGCCAAGAGGCATCCGGTTCCTCATAACTCTTCATTAGGGCCTTCCCGCGGCTGCACCATGTAGCTGTGCAAAGTCCAACCGCAGCCAGAGAAGGAAGAGAGGGAAGTGAGCCCCAGAGACAATTAGCTAGGGCTGGAAAATAACATCATACTCCAGTCCTTAGTGTGTGGGGGGTACCAGCAGGAGAGCAGAAGGCTGGCTTTGATTAGCAACAACCACATATAGAAAACATATAGAACAGCACAGCATAGCGCCCAGGGCAGTTAATGACATGCAGTGAAACGAGAGCAGAGATATATGGTTGTGTCGAGATATCATAATCAAAAGGTAATTTAGAGGTGAATTTAAACTGTGGTCTCATTAGCCTTGGTTTATGAATACGATTGATCATGGAAGTGAATGCCAGCCAAGGAAATATAGTTGCATTTTATACACACGTTTACTCAGCTGCTCAGTCTTCATTTTTTTTCCTCAAGCAATTAAAATTCATAAGAAATGAGATATAACCAAATTCTGGCTGACTATGATGTTAACCAGGCAAAACCAGTCAACCACTAACTGCAGGGTTTGAGGTTAATTTCACAGTTCACCAAAAGATATAGCAAGTCAGTGCACTCAATAACTTACGCAAACCAAGGCAAATCAGTGGCTAAAATGGGTATAAGAGTGCAAAAATAAAAAATAAAATAGACCCACAGATCCCTGTTTTGCATATTCCTACCTAACAAATATTTCAAAGTGCAAAATAATAATGTAAGAGTTTAGGGCTGCATGATTTGTGGAATATATATTGCGATTAGATTTGTGAAATATGTTTAAATAATAGAATTCTATTCAAAGTTCACATTGTAAACATTGTAAATTGACAAAAAGACTATTGTTTGAGGAGGAAATGATGGTATTTCAAAAATTTCAGCTATCATGATTTAATAATTCTGTCCATTATAATTGCAATTTCAATTTCAACAATTGTGAAGCCCTAATGTAGTTGCTATATTCTTTATTATTCAAGAAACGCTTAGTGACTCAGACCGACTGTCTTACATACTGCCCTTAACACAAGCACTGTTATTATTTCACACTGGATTGATTTGTCATGAAAGCTGACATCTGGGAGCAAGCCTGCGACCTGACAACAAGCCTCTGACCAAAAGTGTGCAGAAAAAAATAACCTTCTGTCACTTTGATATGGCTTTGAGTGCTGGTACAAAGTGTGTGTGTGTGAAGCATCAGGTGTCCACAGGGTAATTCCACTGATACAAATATGAGGACTAGGGAATTTCCTCCAATTGCGCCAACCGTTTTATTTCAAACCACATGAGCCTAAATGTGATTGCTATATCATTTTCAGAGGTACAAAGCCACACAGGTTTTCTCTTTTATAACAATCTCCTCTTTTTCACACTACGATCAAAGTTCAGAGGTGAGCAGTAATGTGTAATGGGCAATTGTGATATTGGGCTGAACAAAACTGGATATTTAAGATTTTGTCCCCCCCGTTACACTATGACAAGATCAAAATGCCACATGATATCTCATCCTGCTATGGGAACAATTTTGTGAACAGTGCATTAATCCTGACAGTATAACCAATTTTAGTCTCTTTTAAAATTAGTTTTGCCTCAGTGCAGATATATTGTTCAAGTAGCTCTGAAGTCAAAATGAAACTGCTGTGTGCTGTCTGCATCTCTGTTGGTTTTACCGGCCACAAACCCGGAAGTAACGCTAATGTTGATGCCCAAACTCCGCTATGGCCTCAGAAAGTTGTGCAAATCAGTAAATTCATCGCGGTGAATAATTATGATGCTCGGAATGCATTAGGAAAGGGAATAATAAGTTTGAATCGCTTCAAACTGTTGAACTGTTTTTCAGACAGGGTCATTAAGGTGCACTGCGTAACTATCCTGGTGGAGAAGTCACTAACTGCTTGAGGTTGTTGCTTTGCCTGGAATGTTCCTCACTAGGGCATTACTGTACATGTATCAGTCTCAAAGTAGACAGGCTGATGAATCAACCAGGCCAAGTTACAAGTCAGATCTAGTGGTGGACAGTAACAAAGTACAAAAGTAAAAGTACTGTACTTAAGTCCATTTTTTAAACATCTGCACGTATAGTTGTTTTTACAGTGAATCCTTTTTACTTTTACTTCATTACATTTGAGACCAAGTATCTGTACTTTTTACTCCACTACATTTTTTTTAAGTAGTACTTTTCATTCTTTTTAGGGATTATTTTTAGCATGTTGATGGTTACATTCTGCCTGAAGGTTTTGTGTTCAAGCTCAACAACAAGCAAAGAAAAATATACACATAAAATTAAAGAAATGAATTCGGATTGACCTTTGTTCACCAAAATTCTTTTACGACATTTAATATGTAAAACTGTTCTCAATCTGCATGAAACTTTTTACTCTTAAAGTACATTTTCAAACAGGTACTTCAACGAGTTTACTTAAGTAGATATTTTAATGTGATACTTTTACTTTCACTCGAGTAATTTTGCACATGTATCTGTATCTTTTACTTGAGTAACAAAACTGAATACTTCTTCCACCACTGGTCAGATCTGTGGGATACATATGCAAGTATTTTTCAGCAATAAAAATATCTGTAATAAAATAAATTACATATAGATAAGTTTGATGCCATTCGGTGAAACATTCCAGACAAAGCAAGCAATGATTTCCCCACCAGAAAAGTTACACAGTCCATCTTTAAAAATTATTATGACACAAAAATAAAAAAGGAACCGTATAAACAAAATATGTATCGATGTATTTATTACATATTATGTCCAGCATCTCGTTCTCATGGGCTCAGTGTCAGGTCTCGTCTGGTAGTAAGTCTCTCATTCTGCACCTACTTGATACTCTGCCCACCTCAGTCAAAGTCACCTACTATGGAGCCGCACAACCCGAACCTATGATCTGATATACCTTTCCAGTCACACATTGTTCTCTCTCATATGCTTTGGCATGACTTTCTTTCAGCCAGATGTTTTATTGAACAGGTACCACTAGGACCGCTCCGACCATTCCGCCGCCTGCAAGAAGATTATTATGTGGAAATCTATATTCAGCACAAGTTTCTCTTTTCAAATATATCCAC
Source organism: Rhinogobius similis (assembly GCA_019453435.1). Lineage (NCBI taxonomy): Eukaryota > Metazoa > Chordata > Actinopteri > Gobiiformes > Gobiidae > Rhinogobius > Rhinogobius similis. Next base: position 20,195,061 of record CM033626.1, on the reverse strand, counting down.
TCGGTATTATTAAAGCTCCTTTGGCTTCTGACAGAGCACTTTTTATTTCCTCATGAAATTTGGATGACTTGTAGGTCAAATGCCGTCTTTTCTATATTAAAAATGTCTATTAAATATTGTGTTTTTGTTCCCTTGACTGATAAAATATGTTTTAATTAATACATTAATTTTAAACAAGTGAATTCAGCAGACAACTTAAGTCATAACTAGGCCATTTAAATGTGAATTTGTATTTAAATTATGACTTCCATCAAATAATAAGTAGAAATTAAGTAGAAGTAGAAATAAGCATCACAATAAGCATCACAACCTTGTGGCACATTTTCCGCTTACTGTTTATTTTTTATGGCATTAGTTAGAGAGCCAAACAATACTTAAACTAAAACTAAAGATTTCTTTAATTAAGGAAAATGCCTTTCTTCACAATGCACAGTGCCGTTATTTACATCAAACTGTTCACTGAATTGTTCTGTCAGGGATTGGAACTCAAAAAGTTATTATTATTAGTATATATATATATATATACTAATAATAATAGTATTATTTACACGAGACAGAACAAAGCAACCGGTGCCATGTCCACAGGTCATCAGGTCTCAAACGTAAAACAAAAGCAAACATATGACAATGACACACATTAAAGATGGCAGAAGTGTTCACAGGTTTCCTAATCCCAGCAACTGTTTTCTGTTCGGTAAGTATGAGGTTCCACAACTTTGGCTTTTTTACAGTGAGTATGCTCTGACCAAAGGTGGTCTTGCATTTAGCTGGTCTGCACTTACCATTTGATTAGATTTGCCAGATATACATCATACAAAAGTAAAACTCTTGTACATCTAGTTAAACTGTTTAACATCACTAACTGATGGCAAGAATATGAATAAATCCAGTTATGGAGAGAAGTAAATAGATAATGCAACAATGAAGGCACAAAAACTAAGCCTGTTTTTGCAAGACATAAAACACTTCAGCTGCTCTTAGGAGTCATTTATTCCGGCAGCTGTGCCCACTGAAATCCGCATTATAAAAATAAGACAGTGTTTTGTTTATAGGCTGTCAAATCCACTGCTGTCTTCATTAGTTATGCCAGCTCTGTGCTGCTTAAAATGCCATAATTAATATCTAGAAAGGTTAAAAACTGAATTAACACGACAAAGAAAGGAAAATAAGGGGGGGGGTGAAAGTTTCAAAGGCTACAAGCTTGAACAACAAACAAATAATGTTAGAATATTTATTGCTACTACTATTGGAAACTTAAAATTTGAAAAAAAAAAAATGAAAAAAAATTGAGATGAGAACAATACAAAAAAAACAAATGAGTGGTGACAAGATATGACACCCCAATAAATCTTCTATAACATTTCATATCGACATGCATTACCCAAACAAAAGCATTAAACTCACAATTGAAATTCACAGACGTGGACAAAACACCCACACAGGCAGCAATCAGCAGTGCCAAGACCGACATCTCACTCGACTGACAACCCCACCCCCCCACAAGACTGAAGACGTCTCCGCGGCGCTGTCACACTGTCAGCCCATCACAAAGACACGCCGCGAGACGGACAGGACGGACAGACAGAAAATCAAAAGTGATATAGAAGAAGTGGGAGAGAGATGCAAAGACGGTTTCCGCAGATAAAAATGACAAGCACCAACAGCCCACTGCGATCTTCAGAGGCCAGTTAAGTCATGCTTTCCGTTTGATGTGTCAATACCCAACAGGGATGCTTTAAAACAACAGCTGGAGCCACAATCCTGCTCCATCCTGCTGACAGAGGAGAGGATAGATCACTGAACAAAGAAAACTAACTCCAGACCTGAGTCTAAAGTGGGACTTGTAGTAGCACAAGATGTACAAACTGAAATTGTGTCTTGTGGACTTTTCTTTGGAAGTAAAAAAAATTCATGATTAACTGGGATGTTTTCAGCAGACTTCTTCCAAAAGTTGTCACAGTGAGTGGATGAAAATCTTAGAGAATTAAGGCAAATAGCACAGATAATAAATTCAACTGAAAACAAAAATGATAAATAACTATTCAGGCATCTAGTCTTATGTTAAGAGCTAAATTAATTAAGTGCAGTTGTTGGAATTTCCTAGCTAGACACATCTTGGGACAAATGAGGTATTTTGGGTCTGCTAAAATCCCTTGAGTTAAATCATACAATGAATGAACTACAGCTCCCTTCAACTTAACCTTTGCATTCCCTGTTCTCACACCAAAACATCTTATCACCATGCGTTTTGGTTCAAGGGTGCAGATTTTATTGATGATGTATAAATCATGTCTCATTTAATTTTAAAACAATGTTACAGCAACGGTTACACAAACCATGCATTTGTAAATATGAATAGGTAGGACTACTTGACATATTAAAAACCACTAGGAGCATTAATTGATTCTGAACTGGTATAATTTATGCCTCAGTCAGAATATATTGCAGCCGGTAGTCCATAGTGCAGTGGCGGAGGTTGTGGCCCCCTGCAGTGCTTCTGTAGCCAGCAAGGGCAGTCTTAATGAACAGAGAGATAGATGATAAATGTGGCCATATGGTGAAACCGGCTGGTCCAGACAGGGGTGGTAGTAGCTATATGAAACGCAAGCAAGCACAGAGCTAAGGCGATCATACATCTCTCTTTTAGACTCCAGCAGAAGAAGAATATATCAATGACAGCAGCAGGTAGAGGTTAATGACCTCCAAGCCCAAAGGAGAGGAGGCTACACTGAACGTGACCACTCTTCCTTTCAAAAACTTTCAGACTTGGTCACAAACTAAAAACTTAACAACAGTGACTTTGCAAACACATATAATATCCATATATGCCTGGGTTGGGCCACTTTTTTCTTGTAAATTAGTTAATGTAGTTTTCTCCCATGGAATATATTGTAAAAAGAAGGCCTTTGTGACTAAATTAGACCTCTGTGCACTGTCTGAATCTGATTATAGATTAGGGATGGTACAATATGAATATGTGTTATACTGTTGTGGCCAATAACCATTATTTGCCAATACCGATAAAAAGACAAAATTATGTTAAGTTATAAAATTCACAAATTAACTTTTCACATTAGTACAAGGGAAGGATTTTTTTCTGAAATAATTGGAAATTGCAGTAATAACTCACGTGTTCTGTTTGCAACAGTAAACAGACTAACAACCCCTCCGGTTCTGCTGCCGGTAAAACTAATTTCCACACCTAAGTGCAATGAGTTTGCAGTAATCTTTAATGACAAGGTTCAGGGCATTAAAAATGCCATAAATTCCACAGTGCAAATAACAACCCTAAAACCACCTACACATTTAGAGCTGACTCACTTTGCACCTGTAACTGACAAAACTGTCCAAGAGATCATCACCAGTCTGAGTTCTTCTTCTACATGCTGCCTCGATGTGTTACCCACCAGATGTCTAAATTCTGTTCTGAGCAGTTTGTTAACATCACTCACTCACATAGTTAACATGTCGCTTTAATCTGGAACATTCCCAAGGGCCTTGAAAACTGCGGTCATTAAGCCTCTCCTAAAGAAGAGCAGTCTTGATGCCTCAAACCTGAAAAATTAGTGGCCCATCTCAAATCTGCCATTTTTAGGCAAAGTCCTTGAAAAGGTTGTTTACCAACAGCTCACTAACTTCCTCTTAATAAACAACTCATTTGATGTTTTCCAGTCAGGTTTTAGACCTCATCACAGCACTGAGACTGCTCTTATTAGTGATAAGAGTGACAAATGAACCATCCAACAATGAACCATGAACACTGATGCGGGCAAAGCCTCAGTCTTAATTCTGTTGGATCTGAGAGCTGCTTTTGACTCTGTCGATCATGGGATTCTCTTACAAAGACAAGAGGACTGGGTGGGCATCACTGGCACTGCCCTAAATTGGTTGAGGTCCTACCTCTCGCTTTAAAACCTACAAATCATGTTAGAAATCTGGGGATAATAATGGACTCAGACTTGAACTTTGACAGCCACATAAAATCAATAACATCAACAGCCTTTTACCACCTAAAAAACATTGCCAAAATTAAAGGTATAGTGTCTAAACCAGACTTGGAGAGATTTATCCATGCGTCTGTCTCCAGTAGGTTAGACCAGTGGTTCTCAAACTTTTTCAGTCGCGACCCCCAATATAACAATAGTTCACATTCACGACCCCCAAACACAAAAAACAGGCGACACGCAAAGTGATAAATTAGCCTTATATCTAGTGTTTGATTTTATTTTGAGAATATAGACCTAGAAAAATGACTTTGATTGGCCGACAAATAGGAATCTACATTCACCACTGCATTTGAAGGGGGTCAGGCCTCGTTTAAGATTATTGTATATATTTTTCCCCATCATCTGGGGCCCCCTGGAAATCATTTCGCGACCCCCATTGGGGTCCCGACCCCTAGTTTAAGAACCACTGGGTTAGACTACTGTAACGGCCTGTTCACTGGCCTCTCCAAACGAGCTGTAAAACAGCGGCAGTACATCCAGAACGCTGCTGCTCGAGTCCTGACTAGAACCAGGAAGTACGACCACATTAGTCTGTGCTCAGGTCACTGCACTGGCTTCAGGCTCAGAGAATAGACTTTAAAGCAGCTCTGCTTGGTTTAGGTCTCTCCATGACCAAGCACCAAAGTACATCTCTGACATGTTAGTGCCATATGAACCATCTCAGACTCTGAGGACCTCAGGGACCGGCCTCCTGCTGGTGCCCAGAGTCAGGACTAAACATGGGGAATCAGCATTTCAGTTTTTGCAGCTAAAATATGGAACAGTCTTCCTGAAGATGTGAGACGGGCCTCCACTCTGACAATGTTTAAAAAAGGCTAAAAACAGTTCTGTTTAGATGTGCATATGACTGAAAGATACTAACTGCACTCTTCTATTTCAAAGCGCTTTATTCTAAAATGATTCTGTATGTCTTTTTAGTTTTGTGATTTTAATGCAACTTTTCCTGTTATGTAAAGCATTTTGAATTGCCTTGTGTACGAAATGTGCTCTACAAATAAACTTGCCTTGCCTTGCCTAAAAATAATAACAAGATTAAATTATCTGGGATATAAAATGATTTATTGCATGATTCTGTAAACACATTTTAGCTGGCCACCTATTTCTATTTTTACTAAGTCAAATCTGATGCACTGAGGACAAACTGGGAAAGACACATGAGCGGATACAGCCTGGGGCAGAGCAATATCAGACCAATACCAATATATAGGGGCAATTCCACTGATATCACTAATAACTGATATACCATCCATATTATAGATTGTAGAGCACCTGATACGCCACTATATAATACACACATTGCACACATTCTAAAGCTGCACGCTGTCTAAATGGCAACTTTTCCACAGTTTGAAAATCAAATAGCTTTAATGGGGCTGAGTTTATGACGGTATAAATGTAATTGTGATATGATCCAGGTGATTCTGTGCTTTTCCGTTTAATGCAGCTAAGCTAAGCTTAAACGGACACTTTTATTAACCCATACATCCTGTTGGTCAGCCTCTGTCATGTAATATAAGTGACAGGTGCATTTCAGTGTGAACTATCAAAGGAGCTTTATTTTCCTTGTAAATGTAACATGGAATGTCTATTATCTCATCTATAACTTCAAGTGTAGCAATAGAACCAGCCAGGCCTATAATGACTAACTAGCCTCCAGCAACCCCCCCCCCCCCCCCCCCCCAAAGATTATGCATATTTTCGCACACACATACTACTACAAACACACCGTGAGCGTACCATTGTTCTCCTTTCACAGCAGATACGATCTTGCTCTAATTGGCTCAGCAAAAACAAAGGAAGGGCCTTGGATGCCCCGCTCAGCTCAACTCATTTGGTCCACAGGGATGCCCTCTGATGTACCAACGTATGTACAAGGTCCTTGGATACGCCTGACCTCTGTGCTTGCTAAGGAAGGCCAGCACTTGATTACATGGCAGAGTTTCAGGCTTGATCATGAATCTGTAAACTGCAGACGCACATGATTTTGGAACATTTTTAAGACTGTAATATATTAAAGCCAAAAAAGTATTTTCCCCAAGCTAACAAACTACTTTTACAATCTCTGTCAACATAATTTCAGACATTGAACATCAGCTGCCTGAAACCCTGGTAGTCTGTGTCTGTCTTAGTCTTTATAATAAGAGAGAATGGAGGTTATGTCCAGTCTAGGTATAATGTGGGCTGGTGCAGTTTAGTTCAGCCGGGTGAAACAACTCTGCGACAGCAGTGTGATGTATGACCGTGGCACTGGCATCATTGATCTTAACTTTAACTGCAGCAATGCAGTGGTAGTTGATGGGATGTTATATTGCAAAGGGACAGTAGGAGAAAACACTTACGTCGACCAACACATATTTTACTGGTGATAAGGGTGAATATTAACACTAAAGACAGAAATAATTGTGCACTAATTCAAAATCTAATATCACTGAAGATAGATTTACATTTCTCAGAACGTATGAAGGATAATTGGGGTAATAACTAAAGAGGCAGCAATAGAAGGGGCATGGTAATTATGGAGTAGTGTTGGAAGGACACAATTTCAATAATGTTACTATTAGTGTGAGAAGGAACATTAGGATTTTGTATTTTCATAATTATTTACACCATAAATAAAAGAGTGACAGCCTTGATTAGTAGACACCTATATTAGCTTCCATAATGTTACTAGCAGCTCCCTTTAGGTGGCGTTTGGCTTTGGACTTTAATCCACAACTTTCCAATTACCCTGTAGTTTAGATGAAAAAATTACAAGTAAAATTGGTCGTAGTTGTATTCATGTTGGCATTAAGATGAAGAATAATAAGCCTAGGTGAATGTAAAACTTTGCCTCAAGAAATGACTTTGGCATATTCTTTAAGATATAATATTATCTGAAACCAACAATACCTTTATTAAAAGGAGATTGTGAGGATCTCTTCCATCCCTGTGCAGGGTGAGTCAAACGGGAACTAAATGCATACAGTGCAAACAGACAAGGAAACAGCACCCTCTAGTGGTGAATGAGACCCATGACACTTGTCTAATATTAGTTGAGCTTTCATCAGTCTACATTTATGAGCAGCAGATGCTTGTATCTAAGAGAGGTATTAGATTATCATCCAAACAAACCACCGTAGGGTTGTTTCTGTCATTTTGTGTTTTGGTGCAATATTTTTCCATTGAAATATTTACACAGCGTTAAAGCTGACCAACCATTATGGTCAATTTGCACCTTCTGTCATTCCTTTGATAAATGACTTCAACTGTATTGTTTGATGGTGCATTGATATTCAGTTTCAATTCAATTTACTTTTGTAGCGCCCAAAATCACAACAGTTGCCTCGATGGGCCACAAGTAAAAAGAGGTTTAAATAAATGGTTATCATTTGGGCCTGTTTTTCCTAAAACATCTGACTAAAATGAGCCTCATTTCAAACTGAAGCTTGAACCCTTTGAAGCACAAACTATTGGCTGTTGGGTTTTGACAATTCGTCTTTCAAAGCTGAAGCTAATTTAACTAAAAATGAGTTTTACTTGTTATAAACCCCCCCTCAGGCTTCTACTTTGTACCACAGTGAAGATCCTACTCCCATGAACGGACAAGACGGCAGATTGTCCAGGACTAACGCACATCCATTTGGACTGTGGATCCAGAACCACTCAGGAGGGGGAAGGTAGCTCATCTAGTGTAAAATGAGAGTGATATATATAGAGTGATACATTTTTATCTGGACAGAGAAAAATATCTTAATATTTCATTATTACACCTCTTTAATCACTTTCTTTTAAGCTCAGGGGTGATCATTGGTTCTGGTTTGAATGCTTAACAAATGCACTGCAATTCACTCTTTGCTTTTGATTGTCTACAACAGCTTACAGGCAAAAGTGAAGTTAATTAGATGTTTCAAGTGACCATTATTTCTATAATATGTTGCCACAGTGTTAGCGCCTGCAAACACACTGAGAGTGCTCCAAAACAAGCACTTAATTTAGGCACTGAACTAACACACGCATAATAATGACCTAATTTACATACATTATGTCAGTCTGTTTAGTATGTAAATGCTCAGTAAACTTCTGGGTTTAATCATTCCACAGACATTTTAATTGGGAGTTTGTTAATTGGTTACATTCATGCTCTGACACTTGTTAATCTACTGGCATTTCTTGTTTGTTCGTCTACCAAGTAGCTGACTTGAAACTTGAACTCATTAAGAGGTTTTAGGCTTTTACGTACCCTTATTTTAGCATTTTCTTCAAACTAATGTACCCAATAATATTGTTGGTATTCATTACAAAACAAGTGGTTTATTGTACTCCACAAAAAACATACTCTCATTTAACTGCTAATATTAATACTCCTAAAATACTACTTGGTCAAAACATTTTAGCCAGAAACTTTGAATAATAGAAGGATGTGAAAATTAATCCTCCAAAATTGGTTGAGGAAGCATTGTTTTAGCGTTCCGAATGCACACTGCACACAACTCACAATCATTTGTAAGCCATCTTTCTTCATTTTTACCTCGGCCAGTCCATTGACCCTGGTGACCTTGTCTGACAGTGCTCAGAGGTGTCCATCAGTCATGAGTTGTTTTGCCTGGTTTTGCTCTGCCTCCCCAGGTCTTCTCTGCTTGCTGCATCCTCAAATCTGAAACCATCTATGACCAAGGTCTCTCCGTCCTCCCGGATGGTGGCGGCTCGCACACTCTGCTCCTGTCACAACATCAACATTATGTACACATTGAACAGTGCTGCGCTCGGCATGCCTGGGTACAGCCAACAATAACAAGGTCATACTTTGGTTTTTATCCATCACTGTTAACAAGTGTCCATAACAGAGAGGACGATGGACACGTCAGTGCATGAACAGCTTTTCATCAGCCTAAAATACTTACTACTATACACTTCTATTATATCTAATATCTGGATAACTTTGGCCAACATAGTTTCAATTCATAATACCTGAATACCTCCCTGTTGCTTCTATTTTATATTTGGCAGAAAATCTCAATAAAAGCCAGTGCTTATCAGCAGTGGGCAATACATTTGGTGGTTGATGTATGCTTTTGCAAAATGGCCATTGTGGTAAGCGGTGGTATGTGGTAAAACAAAGCACAGTTTCACAACGGTTTTTCCTTTTCACACTTCACAAAACAAAATAGTCTGTATCTCCGCTAAAACAAAGTCTATAAAGATATATATCAAAAATCATCTATAAATAATATTTTTTATTCCCTGTGATATATGCATATAATCCAACAAAGGCCAAAGAGGTTAGTGAGTTACATTACTGAGCAAAATAGAAATCTACAAGCATCTGGCGAGTAGTCAAACATTTGTTGAACATCAACATTTTCTTTTTTGGATGTTTCATGGCAAAATACAATGTAATCATCAAGAAGGAAAAGTTGTTCTTGCCCCCCACATGTTAGAATATGAAAAACACTAATCCTGTCCATTAATTTACAATGCAAATGTGTCTCCAGTCCACATTAGAATCAACTTGAACTTTTAAAAATCACATTAATAGACTATGTAATCTTCTTAAATTTAGTGTTACAAATGTTACACTTATTAGGGGATCACTGACTACTATACATGTGTCTAAACTCAATGCTCATGTCACGTTTTCTGTGCTGTACTTCTAGTTGGTCGCAGGTATGCCAAACGGTCTTGAAACCTGTTCAATCAATATACAAGGCAAGGCAAGGCAAGTTTATTTGTAGAGCACAATTCGTACACAAGGCAATTCAAAGTTGCATTAAAATCACAAAACACAAAAAGACATACAGAATCATTTAAACATCAAACGCTTTAAAATAGAAGAGTGCAGACAGATCTTTCAGTCATATGCACATCTAAACAGAACTGTTTTTAGCCTGGATTTAAACATTGTCAGGGTGGAGGCCTGTCTCACATCTTCAGGAAGATTTTTTCAGATTTTAGCTGCAAAAACTGAAATGCTGATTCCCCATGTTTAGTCCTGACTCTAGGCACCAGCAGGAGGCCCATCCCTGAGGTTCTCAGAGTGTGAGATGTTTTATATGCCACTAGCATGTCAGAGATGTACTTTGGTGCTTGGCCATGGAGAGACTTGAACAGAAGTAGAGGTGCTTTAAAGTCTATTCTCTGAGCCTGAAGCCAGTGCAGAGACCTGAGCACAGACTAATGTGGTCGTACTTCCTGGTTCTAGTCAGGACCCGAGCAGCAGTGTTCTGGATGTACTGCCGCTGTTTTAGCTCGTTTGGAGAGGCCAGTGAGCAGGACGTTACAGTAGTCTAATCCAGTGGTTTCCAAAGTGGGGGTCGGGACCCCACGGGGGGTCGCGAGGGGTGAGCTGGGGGTCGCGAGATGATTAATATGACGTTGTTTTTGCTGTATTTTTTTAATTAAAAACAGTATCTTTTGGTGAAATAGGGTCCAATAAGACAATAAACTAATCAAATAACCAATATTAAACTTGACTTAACATGCTTTGACACTTAAAATTAATGCTACTGTCATTTCATTTTGCTTTGGGGGTCCGGAGTCGGTTGCATTGCTATTTTAGGGGCTCCGGACAGAAAATTTTGGGAACTCCTGGTCTAATCTACTGGAGACAAATGCATGGAAATTCATTTGTCTCCGCACAAACGTGCGGTCAAGATTCATGGTAAGAAACCTCGACAGTATCACCACTTCGTGTTAAGTATACATTTTACACAGCTTTTTTTGCCAGCTCTTCAAAATTCTCCATGGTGCTGCAGCTCCTTTGAGAGGCTGAGAGAACAACTCAATTGGCGCGTTCATCCTCCAGAGGAGAGTGCAGCATGCCTAACAGTGTCCCTAAATGTAGGACAGCCTTAGCCAAATCAGCCCCTTCCTCTGTGGCCATGAGGCATATTGAAATAATTTACTGACAGAGATTCTAACTTGCACAGAATTTCAAACGTTTGCATGTCTGACAAAGAAATGGCTGTTGTCTAAACAGGTTTGCACACATTACTGATGAGCTTGTATGATAAGGATATGTCTCTGTGTGCAGTTCAGTGGAGCTCTGAATGAAAGGATGGGAGAAGGAGGGCTTGAGAGAGAAAAGTATAGTGTGTGTGAAGTGTGAGATTGGTCGACTTTTAAAATTTTGTTGAGTGATGTGACTGTAAGCAGATGTGCAATTATGATTGGTCTCTTTATCCACATACTTGAATTTCTGTACTTAAATTTGTGTGTAAGTGTAAATTAGCATTTGTACTATAACTTGGTACCAGCATCTATCCTTTGACTTTTCCTTGCTTAATGTATTGTTGTGCACTGTCTCTGACTATACAAATAAAATAATACCATACCATACCCTTTTGTGACTGCGAGTGGAACTGCGGGGTGGAGAACTGCAGCCTTGAATCATCTCTTGTATTTCCTCCAGCAAGGCCTGAGCGCTGGTTAAAACTGCATAAACATCGAACAATTGTCCCAAGAGTGCTCATTCATTTTGGTCCACTTAGTGATCTAAACTATTTGTACTAAAGGTTAAAAGTGACAAGACATTCTAACTAATGTAATAAATGTATATTTTTACGTTCTCGTGTTGAGGTCCTCAAATCCTCAGGACATCCCGAATTAGTTTTCTTATCCATAGGCCTAATGATACTCTTTACACCTAAGACAACGTCACAATTCATCAGCAAAAACATAACAGATTTCTATAATAAATGTAAAAGTCATCCCAATCCTACTTATGATATATGGAAAAGTGGACAACTTAACGTTTCTGATGACGTCGGTGGTGCGCTGATATTTGGCGCAAAAATGTGGCGCCTACTATTTAAATCATTGGTTCGTCATTTGCAACATGATTTTGTTTGTTTTGTTTGATTCCTTATTTTTGTCAGGGTATCACAAATTGATATTAATGTAATGTGTTTTTGTTTTTTATTTAGCAATGAAAATACAAAATAGCTCGCACATGTAGTGGCGGATGTTGGACGCTTTTATTGTGAAACTCAGTGTGCACTGTAAGCACTCCCGGAAGTTTTTGTTTCCTCACATCATCACCTGTCAGCGCGGACACCAGCGGAGATCAGGCTGTCGCTTTGGTTTTCCTCCACAAAACACTGATATTTTCTTGATGAGTAAGCGTTTGTTTCTTTAGGTCTTTGGTGAGATAAGGGACAGCGGCATCCAACACGGTTTGTATAAGACTGAAACCCTCAATGTTATTGCTTTAGTTACTGGGTCACAAACAGCGAAAGCTAAACGCTAGCTAAGCGCTACCATCAAAACAAACACAAAACACTATTCAACGTTAGTCTTTCTTATCTACAGTCCGTAAGATGTGTGTTAGGTCGCGCCTCATATGTCTGATTTTGTGATGTAGTCTGTGTCATTTTGTAAACAAAGAACGCGGAAGCGAGGTGTACATTGTTGGCGTCGAAATAGAAACGTATTTTGATTAAATCATACATTGCTTTTGCTGTAATTGTCGTTTGTTTCACTGTATACGTTGCATTATGGATGATAAGCTCCTCTGGTCTGACAGGAAAACGAAACTAAAATGACCGTTCTGCTTTTGTTCGCTTTCATTTTATTGACTGACCTGAGGTCATATTCTTCATTAGTGTGTTTATATATTTCTTTTAATTTTTGTATGGTACATTTTTTTTAAACATCTCTTGTTTAGGGGAAAAACACTTGGTGAAGACAAATGAAACAAAAATATGTCGATCGAACGTTTCTAACTTTCATTTCTTTGTTATTGCAATATTAAACCATATTTGTCGTGTATGAAAACATTATGCTTTCTCCTGTAGTCTACGTTACCCCTAAAACCAACTGTGTTGCGTGGATGCATTTTTGTCTCATTATCATAAAAAGTCGGGTTTTTTATGTTTTTGAATAACCATTTCCCATGTAATATAAATAGAAATCTGTAAGAAGTACATAAAACAGTGCATAAAAACCTAATGACAAATAATCGCTCATTGATAAATCATCATAACTGTCCTACGCAGGTCTTCTACCTGCTACACTGTAGGCTACCGCCAACATGGAGCCCCTGACTGTGGATGATGACATATGCATCCTTAAATGTGAGACGGCCTCCACTGCAGCTGGAGAGAGTCCGGTGTCGGTGTGTGCTGGAGATGAATCCGTCGCGTCTCATTTTGCTCTGGTCACAGCCTACGAGGACATCAAGAAGAGGCTCAGAGACACAGAGAGGGAGAACACACTCCTGAGGAAGAGAGTAAAGCAGCTGGAGGATAAGGTACACATCTAATAGATAAGGCACTCTTGACAAGAATACTACGTAATGATCTGTAAAAAAAAAATAAGTTAAGCATTAGAAGCAAAGATGCCTAGTCTCAAGACTTAAATATACAGCACAAAAATTCAATACTAGTACAGTGCACATCAGCGCAACAGTTTGCAGTACCTGGCACCTGGTTTAACAGACATGCAGCAAACCAGCAAAAGAAATGTATATTGTTATCAAATAAAGCTAAGAAACCCTAAATTAAATATCAGTATCTCAGTATCTCCTTCTATCAATTACAACTCATACAGTATGGCTTAACTTATAAAAATATATTATCCTACCCTCGCAACAAATTTACATACTGTATTTATGTACAATTTTGTAAGTGAGATAAACTAAAATTAATATTCCACAAGGACTTTACAAAGAAGATTCTACAGTACCGAGTTACCGAGTTCAGGAGTTTGATGACGACAGGCATCGGTTTCCAACCAGTTCCCAGCCAAGTCTTAACTAGGCCCAATACTGCTTAGCTTCTGAGATCAGACGAGATCAGGCATTCTCAAGGTTGTAATGGCCATACCTTCTTCTCACAAATAGAAGGTACTTGTGTGTCACTAAAGTCACTCAATACAACAGAAGGCTAGACTAGCTTGGGACAATCCTGCTAGATTTATTTATATAAGTGGCTTACTGTCAAAGCTGGCAAACAATGATCCATAACTTTACTCTGTCAGAAAACAAGCTACCAAGCTCTGCTACATTGTATGGGAAAATATTGAAATGATAACAGAAAGAGAGAGTCTATTACCAAGGTTTACAAAGTTTGAACTTGCGGTTTGTTCGGAAATATTCCTGGCGCTGTCTCTAGTTTGTCATAACAATGGGACTGCACATAATGACACGGTCAATGTAGAGAACATTTTATTGTTCATTAGAGTTACTCCGATCAGGATTTTTGAGATTGACCACTGATACCGATCAACTGAGTTTGATCTGCCGATACGGACCAATTTTATAATTTTAACCTCCAATTTGCTTCCGCTTATCAGTTAACCACGTGGGTTAAACGAACACTTCATGCTGTTCATGTCCGCCTCATGCAGCGGTGCACATCCACGCAGTCATACAGAGTGGATATAGGAACTTTTCCTCGGAGCAGTTTGGACAAAGTTTGTAGGAATGTCGGAAAAAGAAGAGAAGCAAGGACGATCATGTCTCACTCTCAAACGCGACTTTGACACAATTTCCATACGCAGCCATTTAGTAACTGTGCAGATGCATGCAGAGTACATTTTCTCGGCAAATTAAGACACAAGTTCTTTCTCAGGCTCACAACTCTTTTACATTTAAGGCACACATGAAATGATCGCTATTTAATGTGTAAATTACCAGCGTGTGTACCTGTAAACAAGTGAAGGTTGTGCGTCCTGTGAATGCAGTGGGAAACCATTTGGCACAGCCATGGCATGTCACTTCATTTTAGATGTCTGATACGCGGACACATCAGACTCTGAACCTTCATTATGCTTTTAGGTAAAATAGCGGGTTTGCTCGTAGTTCTGCACGTGTTTATAGAAACAGGTGGCTGTTCCGTGTTGTTGTCCACTCTGAGAGCAGGCAGAGGTTAGGTGGGGAGTAGGTGGATACAGCGCAGACTTAAAGGACCACATCAAGACAACAGCGGTTTAACCAGGAGGGTTTCACAGGGAGCTTTAACACCACTACGCCAATAACTTGCAGATAAACCCAAATCGAAGCAAGGTAGAGGTGAGAGCCTCACATGTAAACTATGATTGGTGCGTTTGATCGGCCCATTTTGCAGATCACCGATCATGTGAGTTTTTTTTTTTTTTTTTTTGCCGTGATCAGTGGCCAATCAATCGGAGCAAGTGTCTTCCTGGATTTGGTCCAAAGGTCCAAACTGTTTAATCTACACAGAACCAGACATTGTTCTGAACCGAGACCAAAGTGTCAGCTGAGCAAGTTTTTTTTGTTTGTTTTTTTGTTTTGTTTTTTTGTCTTGAATTTGTTCCACCATAACTGATTAGGGTAATTGTTATGTTATGCATGTAGCTAACTATTGTATTTATTTTGTATGTGCAGCTTTTTAGACCAGATGCACTCCCTCCAGAGGGTCCTCAGTATGTGAACAAGGCCTTCAGTGCATACAGAGGGATCTATATCGAGAAGGAGGATCTGCAGATGGAACTCAATAAACTGGTACCTAAATGTTTACTTTTATTGTGAACTATGAAAGGTCATGTGTTGGTGGTTTTCACATTGTGTTTAAATTTAGAAAACTCTAATAGAAGTCTCTAATTAGAAAAATTAGAGCTCTATCTGCATTTGATTGGCATATACAATGTCAGTGTAATGATAACATTTGAAAATTCCACATGTTACAACTAATGTTTTCAATGTTCTGGATGCCATTGCCCCTATGAAGGTTAAGACGGTTAAAAATAAGCAGAAGGCACCATGGAGGAATGATGAGTCAGTCAGGGCACAGGAAACGGAGTGCCGCAGGGCGAGCGAAAATGGCTCAAGTCAAAGCTCCAGATTCAACAAGAGATTTATAAAGAAAAGTTGTAAATGTACAACCTCATTTTATGTAAAACAAGGGAAGTATTTTTTGAAATAATTGGAAATTGCAGTAGCAACTCACGTGTCCTATTTGCAACAGTAAACAGATTAACAAACCCTCCAGTTCAGCTGCTGTTAGCACTAATTTCCACATCTAAGTGCAGTGAGTTTGCAGTATTCTTTAATGACAAGGTTCAGGGCATTAAAAATGCTATAAATTCAAGAGACCATCACCTGTCTGAGTTCTTCTACGTGCTCCCTCGATGGTGTTACCCACCAGATGTCTAAAGTCTGTGCTGAGCAGTTTGTTAGCACCACTCACTCATATAGTTAACATGTCGCTTCAATCTGGAACATTCCCAAGGGCCTTGAAAACCATTAAGCCATTAAGAAACAAAGAGAAAGTGTCAGCAGTCACCTCCAGTCTCTCTCTAAAACCTACAAATCAAGTTAGAAATTTGGGGGTAATAATGGACTCAGACTCAAACTTTTACAGCCATCAAATCAATAACATCAACAGCTTTTTAGCGTCTAAAAACATTGCCAAAATCAAAAATATATAATCTAAACCAGGATGTAGAGACTTATCCATGTATTGTCCCCAGTAGATTAGACTGCTGTAACGTCCTGCTCACTGGCCTCTCCAAACGAGCTAAAACAGTGGCAGTACATCCAGAACGCTGCTGCTCGGGTCCTGACTAGAACCAGGAAGTACGATCACATTAGTCTGTGCTCAGGTCTCTGCACTGGCTTCAGGCTCAGAGAATAGACTTTAAAGCAGCTTTGCTTGTGTCTCTGTGACCAAACACCAAAGTACATCTCTGACAGTTAGTTCCATATGATCCATCTAGGACTCTGAGGACCTCAGGGACCGGCCTCCTGCTGGTGCCTAGAATCAGGACTAAACATGGGGAATCAGCATTTCAGTTTTATGTAGCTAAAATCTGGAACAGTCTTCCTGAAGATGTGAGACAGGCCTCCAATCTGACAATGTTTAAATCCAGGCTAAAAACATTTCTGTTTAGCTGTGCATATGACTGAATTTATCTTCACTCTTCTCTTTTAAAGTAATTTTTGTATGTCTTTATGTTTTCTGATTTTAATGCAATATTTTCCTGTTGTGTAGTACTTTGAATTGCCTTGTGTACGAATTGTGCTCTACAAATAAACTTGCCTTGCCTTATGTAGTGTTTATATTATTATTACCAAATATTTCACTAAAAATATTATTCAGAGCTTGTGTTTGCTTGAAGGAATGCTGGCTCTGATCTGTGCCTCTTTTTTTCTGTCAGAAAAAGGAGAAGAGTGAGAGTGAACGGACACTGACCGAACAGCTACAGGCCAAAGAGCTGGAACTGCTTCAGCTGAAGACCGAGATGGAGACCAGTCAAGGTACAGGCCACATCTGCGTGATTATCAGCATTATAATACAATGATAATATCACTGTAACGAGAAACATATCATAGTTTAGCACAAATTGTTTTATAGTATGTGTTGGAAACTTTATTGTTAGATAACAAAATACAAACAAAATTAATGAAAATAATTTGAATACACGTTAGTTACACATTCGTATGTTTTCAGTGATGAAAAGCCTGAACAGCCCACAGGACTACTGGCAGGTGGACAGGGTCAGCACGGAGATCAAGATCCATAAACTACAGGAAGAGCTGGAAAAAGTTACACTGGAGAATAGTAGACTACTGGAAAAGAGTGGAGTGAGTCTTGTCATGTGAAAGAACTACAGGACGAAGAATGTTTGTATCAAAAATGTGTCGTCTTTTTTTGTAGGAAGACCCCCCTGAGCCTAATGGACCTGACATGGACCAAAGCTGTTTAAAGTTTAATGCCAGGTAATGTTTTTATGTTGCGTTCCATTCACCCTCAGAGGTCGGAATTAGTTTCTGTGTTCCAACATTAGCATAACAGGGCATTTATAACGGAGGTGCAAAGACAGCGGTGGAGCAAGTTCACAGAAAGCAAGCAACTAAAGGGGAAATAACTCAAAGACTATCAACATTTTAACTGTCAGATGATTAAATTTATTCAAACACAGAGTGAAGCCAGGTTGGATTGTATAACTTGGATAAACTTGAGGTTCTTAAATGTTGCCCGAGCAGGAATTCTAAGATGTAAGGGTAGCAGCATTGTTTCACTGCTACGATTCATGTTAAACCTCGTGCCACACACCAGAGGCATACTACGAAGCTGGATTAGTGGGTTAGTGGGGTAACTTCAAGGATAACTCTGGCTTAGCAGTGTAATGAAACCAGATAACTTTTTAATCAGGGCAGATCTCTACGCCAACATGTATTGAACTCATAACATACTCCAGACCAATTTAAGTTGGAGAATAAGATAAGATGACACTTCACACAGAATGAGAATCCAGCTGAACAAGTGGCTGGTGGCTGTGCGTCTCACGCGCGGCTTAGTACAGACATTTGTGGCATTCATTCAGTCCATGAGCTTTATCATATTTATGACTTTAGGGATTGACAAAGTGAGTTGTGAACCATGGTACCACTTTTCAAGAGATTGTCATGTCTGGATTTGTTAATTCGGGTAAGATAAAGTTTGTAAAAAAAAAAAAAAGGCCTCAGGAAGGTCAGGTTACTGACAATTTAATAATATTATAAAATATAATATAATAATAATATACATCTACTTTTTGTATTTTTCATTCCATAGTCTTAAACCACACAGGGATACAGGGAAGTACTCTTTAGTGTAGTTGTTCACTTTGGCCACCAGAGGATACTGCAGCTTCAAGCAGTGTTGGTACCCAATATGAGATACATAAACTTTGATCAGGACAATTATTTATGTATTCATATTTCGATGGAAATAACCTTGAATAATTATCCCACTACACCTAGCGTAAATATATATGTATATATTTATTTTTTGTATCAATGCTGTGTTAAATTCTCATTGCAGATAAATCTTTTCTGCAGTTTTTGTCCATATTTTCAGTTAAAGCATCATCTGTTGAAGGTGTGGATTGGACAGTTGTGTATGAAGGTCAAACATTTAGTTTCTTTAGAAAACACTGTTTGCATTAATTCTTTTTTTTTATGTATTATAATACCACTCACATCTAAATGGGTCTGAGCATCACACGGCATCTCATAAAATAATATGCAATATGGCTTACAATATTTATTTCATTATATCAAGGGAGAGCAATTAAGCTCATTTTAATCAAGAATTAGATTCAGCCATGTCTAACAGTTTAAATCATTGAAAAGTCTGTAATTATTATAATCATGAAATCAATACTGAATGCCATTTTGTCTTGTTTTTTAAAATAAAATTGGAAATTGAATTATACAACAACAAAAATGTAATTATTTGTTTTGCCACGTCTTACAGCCCTAATTGTGATGTTGCTGTAATTGTATGAAAGAACTCCAAACTATATTATGTAAACAGCATTACTCTGACAAATTACTTAAAATGTTTTCTTCTCCAAAACAAAATTAAAATGCTGGAGAAATTTAGTTTCATGGTTGTTGGTGTTAATTGTACATGCAACTTTAACAAAAGCATAATTGTGTTCTAAAATCTGTGTGTGCAGAGAGAAGGCCATGCAGACATATGAAGCTTTGCGCTGTGAAGTGTCCCATCTCCACTCTGAGTTAAAGCACCAAAATGGATTAATACGAAAACTAAGACAAGGTAAGGAAAATATCAAAACTGTATGCTAACATGTAGGATGCATCAAAGTTAGGTAAGAATATTACACTGTCTTTTCATTTTGGTCTAATTTTCTTCGTAAAATGTACATTTATTATAAACTGTATTAGATGTAAAAGCAACTACAACTTGTCTGTAGGTTGTGGTATTCAATTCATTGCCCTATTTTCAATGTCTTCTCTGTCCCTCAACTCTTACCATATAATAAATAAATATATTTAAACGAACCAAATTTCAAAGTGTATAAACCTTTAACTTAACTATTTTTATAGTTAGTTATACCACAGTCAGTAAGAATTCCAAGAATTCTATGTGTTATTTTTCATAACCGCACAGGTAGTTCTGGCAGCAGTTAATACCATACCATACCATACCAACTTTATTTATAAGGCACTTTAAAAACTTTTACAGTCGGCCAATGTTAATCACATTCTATGTCACTATGCTGTGGACATCACCGTAGTAACTGGTAAATAAATTAGTTGCTGTTAGGAGGGACTAGCTTCAACTAAAACTGAGATAACTGATCCCACGGACAACAAACAGGTTTTTATATTCACTAATTGGCTGTTGCAGACTGTAGGACCATGATATAAACGGATTAAACAGCTCGAAGCCATGCGTTTAACGCACTCCGCTGCGTGTTGTGGTGTTCAGGCCTCCGCGACGGTGCGTTAAAACAATGTAGCACACGGCTCCTCGATGTTTATTCCTTACTTATACATGACTTGCTTTTTCAAATAAATATATAACTAATACTTCTTGTTGGTGTAATGTCAGTATTTTTGTCCTGTTGCAGAAAAATATGCTTGTAAAAAAATTTGAGGAACATGATTAATTTGAAATAACTAAAGAAGTCACGGCTATTGGGTATGCTTTTTGACACAGTTTGCGTTGAAGTGTGATAAGACAGCAGATATTATCAAAGTATTCAAACACTTTGACAAAAGATGTCAAGAAAGCGGCTTCTTCTTCTGCCATCTTTCAGAGAGGATATATTCAAGGACATATTACCATTGTTGTCAATTCCCTCGGTGTGTCAGAGGAGCAGACCAGGAGGTGAAAATTAGTATGAAATATGGCAAGAAAATAAATCTTGGCCTATTTATTCCTCTGAATAAGAGGCTAATCCTGTAACTTAGATGAGGCAGATAGAGCGAGAGAAGAAAAACAGTTGTGGCAAAGAAATTGAGAGTGAAGTTGGGAGGGGCATTAGGGGGGCTGTCTGTTTGTTCACTCATATTGTGCATCTGTATTCTTCTAATGTTCCTGCTTTGGAATCACTTTTATTCAAATCCTAGACTCAGGAGACCCTCTCCTGGAAGAGTAGCGGGCAGGGATGGATGGATAGATGATGTGTGGAGGAAGAGAGGTACTGAAGAAGATACTGTCATTTAAACTTTATTATTTGCTCCAAATGATTATTTGATAGCAAAGCAATGGTGTATGTGAGATTAGGACATTTGTTTTTGCATGGAAATTATGGAGACGAAAGGCTTATCTTCTGCTCAGAGGTTTCTTTGATTGGATTTGTTCAACTGAGTTTTCTCTTGATTACTTTTGAATGCTGCCCAAAATACAAGATGTCATATTCACATAGTGAACAGTTTTTATGGTACAATAGATGCATGAAGAATTTTTATGTTTTAACTTTAAAGACTATGAAGCCATGGTACAAGTTCAGCTGTCTTATAATTAACATTTATTATCATAATAAGTATTCAAAATGACTTATGTGATTGCATGTAAACTATTCCCTGACTTGTTATGTCTTAACATCCATATTAGATAAACCACTAAAAAAAAAAAAAAAAAGTTCTGTAGTTTAAACCATTTCGGTAACTGAAAGCAGTAATGAAAACGTGACTGATCTCTCTTCTTATATGCTTTCTCTTCCTTATCTCCCTAGTCACTTCCACAGTCCCAGTGCAGTGTTTGGATGATGTGGAAAAGAACAACAACCAAATTTCGAGGGCGTCGCTCTCTCAGCCCCCACACACCCCTCCACTCCCTTCCTGCTCGGGTCGCTCCCCTGTGGCTCTCTCCTCTGGCGCTCTAGCAGACAGCCTGAAAGAGGACTGCTGGTACAACGGGCCGTGGCCGTCCCAGTACTGCCCAGGAGAGGCTCTGCTGGGCACAGACTCCTGCTCTGTGGTACTGCCCCCTCCCCCTCTGAACCAGGCCTCTCTGGACGACAGCTCCAGGTCATTCCCCAGCCCCCCCAAACCCAGTGACGCTTTGTTCTGGGAGGGACACTCCAACTCCAACTCATCGTCTTCAATGGGACACTGCAGTCCCAGGAGCCCACCTAACACAGAGTGGGCTAAGCCCTACTGAGCAGACCCCTCGCTCAAACAGCTGTCCGCGCATCGAGGGGAAGATTCGTATGATAAGGAGAAGAAACTCTTAACCCTGCCACAGTTACCACCTTACCTGCCTTAAACTGACAAAACACCTCTTTGGGCTGGAATTGACTGGACCTACTGGTTGGGATCAATGGGGGCCAAAAGTGGCCTTTTTGAGGTAATGACTTAGTCTCTGTATTATGGTTAATTTAGCTTCTCTGTGCTCTTTATTTGTGGACTCATTTGGCTGAGGAACGTGTCCTTATGCCCTTAAGCAGAATTGGTGTCTGTATCTGTCAATCTTCTCTATGTATGCATACATCTGTAAAGCATGCATACTATAGTTTTGTCCATACGTTTAACACATCAAAGTATTGTGTGTTCAAATGTGGGCCTCTCACCTGCTTTCTGCAGGATCTTTCATTATATCTATAGCAGTCTTTGCAGGGCTTTGGCACTTCTGCTGATCAGAGAAAGAATTTTAACCTGTCTTTATTCTCTTTAATGGAAATCCTCATGTAAAGCATAATTCCAAGTCACAATCATAAAGGGGTAGGTGTAATTTACACAAGACAATAACTGTAGATTACATTACGTAACATTGTTTTAACTCAATCAACTGTCATACCCAAATGTGAGAGTACAGTTACTGCCTTGACTCAGCAATGACTATAATCATATGTACATCACGTGCACCTAATCCTAATAAATGCAACTGTTTACAATTTATCTCAACTTCTCAAACACCTAAGAAAGCTTCCTTATAGCTGCCATCGACAGATATCAGTCATTTGTTGTTTTCCAAATGGCAAAGACGATAACAAAAGAAATGCTGTGCATTTTAAAAGCTTGTGTGAGATTTTCCATGCACTCCCCATTATGAACAACTGTTTTTAAGTTTGTGAACAGTTTAAAATAGGAAACGTGTAAAGTGTGCTTTGTGCTGATGTAAAATATGATACATTTAGCATACCATCAAAGATAGATTGCAGAGGAATGTGTATATTGTATAAATATATATGGTGGGCTTTAGTACTCTGCCAAAATGCAGTTTTGCACTCCAAACCACCGTTTTCCTTTTTAATGTGATGCCGAAGTAATTTCTGAAGGTTTTCAGAGCTGCCTGAGATACTGGCAGCACAGTGTATGTAATGCAGTGTTGACTGACTCGTGACTGGTGCATAAAGCACAAAGTACCATGATGTTGAAAAGTTTTTGTTTTTGTGAGGGTCCTGAGGGAAATGGTCTAGTTAATTTTTTTATTTTTTATTTACAGCAGTAGTTTCATACTTCTGTAAACAATTTGCAAACCAAATGCAATGTATAGTAGATACGGAATTATATTTTAAATTTACTGCACTTCAGACTGTTTGTAAATACAATAAATTAAATGACTCATAGAATTCGACTTAAGTTGCCTTTTTAGCCTTTTACATTTTAAATGGGCTCGACACTACAGGTGCGTCAAGGTTGGGACTAAAGTTGGAATACACCATGGATCAAATAAAGTATGGACTAAACCAGGCTCACACCAGGACCAAACCAGGATACAGTGTGAATAGAGTCTAAAACTTTAGGGGGTTGTGCAAAGTTGGGGTATATTTTATATTTGGTCCATCCTGGTGAAACTTGTCACTGGCTCACGGCCAGTCTTTTGTGCTAAGACTGGAACAATCACCACTTTTATGTGATAATTAGAAAACATTCAAACAATCCAAAACTGATCTGAATATTAAATGAAGCAATAGTTGAATTGTTGTTTAATTTTCAAATATTTATATTAAAGCAAACATATACTGTCATTTACATCTATCAATATGCCAGTTCTTCAGATATACAAGCAAGGGTCATAGTGGTATGGCATCTTTCTCAGAAAATACACAATATGTTGAAACAATTTGTATTATTCATATACAAGTAAACGTTGGTGTTTGTCACGTTTATAGACCAAACCCTTTTGCCCTAATTTATTTAGTTTTACTTGTAATGACCGGAATAGTGGATTAGTCAAGTTTTGCTGCCATTGATCACTGCTCCAGTCCACAGCACTTGCTCTGCAAGTTTTACATTGAAGGTTTGAACACGCATCATAAACTCTCATCACATGCTAGTTGGTAATTTTTGTTTCCTCTGCTTGCTTGGGATCCCTGTCCGTTCAAATTCCACCTTCTCCTGGATATACTCTTTCTTGCACTCTTCAAAAAAGACAGGGTCTTGGTAGCTGTAATTAATAAAAGAAAGATAACATTTAAATTAAAATGTGTTATTAGCTTATAATTGGTCATACAAATACGTACTGTTTTATAAGACAATCCTTTAACGCTGCGTTTTCCTCTCGACATTTGAAGACCATAAAGAAACCGGATTCTTTACAGCAGTTGGTGAAGGCTGAAAAACAGGATAACAAAACAGATGTACAGCAAGGCATTTTCTAACGGGGATTCCGCGGGACATTATAAAGCATTAAAAGTCATTAAATTAGTTTTGACAAAAAATAAGGCCTTATAATGCATTAAAAAGCATTAAATTCAATCCCCACAGGCAAATCTACCAACCGTTTTGAAAAAAAGATTTAACCACCAGAACAATGACGTAATAAAAATAAGACTTATAATAATATAACAAATAATTCTTGCTGTACGTGTGTGTCTATGACCTTCACATTTATTTTGAATCCCAGATGTACTGCATTTATTGAATCTAGATGTTAATAGCTTTGATCAAATCATCTAAAAAGTAAAAGCTAAGGTTCATAACATACATATGCATGGTTTAAATTCCATGTAAATTAGCTTTTTGAATATTATAAACTAGTTTATATTCTCGTCATTCTGCTGCGCAGTAGTTTTGACATGATAAAAGCGTAAAATGAAACAAACTAAAAACGTCTTGTTTTGATGCTGATTATGGCATTAGAAATCTGATTAGCTGAAACCCACATAAACCCTGTCTAAACACTTAATGTTTACAATTGATTGATGCTATCCAAAAGCATCTGTGTAGATCATTTAAGTACATAACAGAAATCTCTTTGATAATGAAAAGCCTGACTGTCACTTGAGACGATACCAGCAGCACCTCCACAAGGGTGCTTTAGCGACTTGGCGCTTTAGCGAATTGGTGCTCTGGCTTGTGATCCAGATTCAGAGTGTACGTTTCTTACTGTAAACAAGGTGTTGAAGAGTTTGAGTCTTCACCTTTTTAGCACGCTCTTTCTCAAGGCTTTGATTAAAAGCACTGCCTTCGTCCCCTCTGAGCCGCTGACTTCTTAATTAGCTTTATCAGTGGAATCTGTATTGTCATCACACAGACACTTTCATCAGGATGCAAATGTGGATAAAAAACGAGTGCAAAACCAATTTAGAGGAGCAGAACAGTGCGACTAATCTAATCAGCGAACGCCTGTCCCCTGGTGCAAGGCTGCTGAGGGGCAGCTTTCAGATCACACACAAAAAAGGAGAAGGATAGGACAATGTATATATAAAAAGGCTCTGAATTTTAAGTAACTGGGCTTTAAGAACTGATCGCAGCAGGTGCTTGCTTTAGTTTAGCAGAAAGATTTACACGTCTTAAAATCTAAACCTCATTTGATTAGAAGACCAAACAAACCACCAGATCCATTTAATCAATTATTAATGTAAAACAATTATCATTGTAAAAATGATTGGTGACCACGTCTTAAAAATCAACACAGTATTGTCAGTATATGTTTCTTTCTTGCGAACATGGAGTGGTTATTAAAATGTTTGAGAAAGTGAAAACATCCAAACATGTCATTTCAGGTGAAACTGTATTCAACAGCGCAGCTAACTATACATAACAATACACATTCACACAGTTCACACAGGAAAACATGTTTGTATACGGCTGTCCCACACTGAGGTAATAGTACTGAGGTCAGAGGTGTGAAAATGAGTGGGATGAGAAAGCACAGATTTGAGGGGGTTTCCGTCCTCACACAGCCACTGTCGGCCTCTCAACAGTCTGTAAGTGCACCACGTCTGTGCAGGAGCAAGCCTCATGTCCATGTGCTCAGACATTGCAACACCCGCAGTATGTGAGGTCATATTTGTTTCACACATTTTAAATGCATGAATTTCCTACATATGACACATGCAGTCAGATACAGAGAAAAACATTGCAATTTTATCTTAATTATTTCTTATAATTTCAAATTCGCAACACATTTATATTAAATTATTTTTTATAGAAAATCATAGAAAAATCCTTTAATAGCAATAACAGCCTAAGTCTGGAAAAACTAAGTATCACCAATCTACTGAAAAAGAGGTGGCTTAAAATCAGGGGTGGAAAGTAACTATTATTACAAATATTCGCGTTACTGTATTTTGGAAGATTTTTAGTATAATTCTACCCATGTAATTGTAATTGTATTTTATTACATTTAAAATCATATGAGTGACTGAGTACAGAGCTAGTCCCAATCATGTCCATGAATGGAGTCTCATGGCTCTATCTGCTCATTTCTCTTTACACAGCACTGCATCGCCTGCTCTGAGGGGCCCGAGCTCTGAGAAAATGCGCACTGTGGTTTAACACAACACACTTCAATTTATCAAGTTTTGTATAAACGAGTCATGTGAAATGTGTCTAAATTTGTGATTAAAAGTAAGTACTTTACGCTTTAACAGTACACATTTCGCAGCAGGTCTTGTACTTGTAATAGAGTACATTTTTAGTCATGAAACTGGACTTTTAAGGAGTTGTCCTTTCTGGGATGCTTGCTTAAATATTTGTGAACCTAACTAAAAACCTTCATGTGTTATTTTTATTCTGATTCAAGTGTTGGTTGGGGACAAACATACTATATTTGAACATTGGGGTAAACTATCAGTGAGCGTATTTTTTACAGCCCAGCTTTACATCCATGGCTTAAGGAAGCATGTTTTTTCTTATGTATTTTGAATATGTATGTTCTTTTTAAATCAGCCAATTGACTGAGTACTTCCTGTCTAATTCATTTCTATGGGGTTTTGGTCCAGTCAGACTAAAATGAATAAATACTGACAGATAGTGTCAGTGTGTGTAGAGTTAGTGAACAGTGAGGAGTTCTGGATTAACATGAAACACGTTAAAGACTTTACAAAACAAGCGGATGCTTCACTAAAGGACACTTGTGTGTTTATAAAGGTGCATGTTTGTGTCTCAATGCTAACGCAGTACAATTTGAAAGTAAACAATCCAACTGACGTTCTGTGCACAGAGTCAATGCCAAACCACCTCTGCCAAATTAATTCAACGTGGCTGTAATTACAGGTTATTATATTAATAATAATTTAATAGAAATGATTTGTCTTTATTTCTAAAGTCCAGGAGTGTATGGCGCATGCAGGGACAGACAGAGACACTCATGACTTGTCCATGTGTGTGCTCACCTTGCACCTGCTCTACACAACGTTCTCTCGCTTTCTCTCTCATCATTTTTGGGATGAGGACATCCAGCTCCACATGCCGAAGTTGAACTTCTTCTGCTGAGAGAAGACAACATGATACGATGAAACAAATTAACCCCGTTGACCCCCTGTTAGCACAAACAGATATCCGTGAGTCCACTACGTATTCAAATAAATAAACATAAATGTGTCGTAGCTTTGTCCGTTATGGATGTAAACATGACAAACACACATGTAGGATGTACTTCTATGCTATGGTCACGCATGTGTATCACACAAACCATGGATACACGAGACTCAAACAGCTCGGCTGCGTATAGAAGGAAATAATCTTACCTTGATTAGTAGTTTCCATTGCGGTGTTAAATGTTTAACTTAATCGTTATGACCTACAGACATGCTAGTGAGCTCTTAGCTAACAGACCAAAACACTTCCGCTGACGCACGCAGTATGACGCACTAGAGACTACATTTCCCAGAAACACCCGCAAGTGTTATCGCTCTGAGCTTGTTTTCTTTTACGCCTATGCGCTGAACCTGCATTTGATATTATGCGAGAATATTATATAATCGTTTAATCCAACATGTGGTGTATTTATTTGGCCTAACTAGACTGATTTAATAGGCCTTAGCTTGCTGTTATCTGTTTTCATTTGTCATGTATGCAATAACCTATTGAATATATGCATCCTAGGTTCATAAATAGCTTTTACATTTTCAGATACAAGTTGAGTTATTGGCCTTGTCCCATTAATAAGTGTCTCTTAAAATATGCACAGTACGTCTGATGTCAGCTAAAAAGAGCCAACCTGTTCAGTCACACGACAGGTCCATCCACACACAGGCTAGACATAGGGCTGATGTTAGACAGCGGCACCAGACGCCTCCTTCACATCCAAACCACACACACCCAACGTGCTTCATCACGATTCACACTCACCCACTCAGTGTTAGTCAGTGCGAGGATGCCGTGCTCTCCTGCCTGTCTGCCCCAGGTTCTCACAGCTCTCTAAGAGTCACCTTAAGCCTGACAGCTTCCTTTGTAGATGAGCACAAACAGACCACAGCCCTGTCTTTGACTGAGATAAATACAACAACATAATCACACAAGTGAAACCTTTATTAAAACGGTGTTTATTGTATGTCTCCGCAGCATAGTAGGCCGTAATTTTATAACAGAGCGCATATTTCAGATTTGAAAAAAAAAAAAAAAATTAAACTTTTCCCCTGATAGCAATAATACTAGGATAAGCATAATATTAATCATTTTACCAGTTTGAATATCTTGTTAAACAATATCTTCCTCTGCATCTGACCACTCTCTCTTTGTCCCAGGGTGAAAAAGGCCCAGGCTTCAGTATGTGAATGCCCACTTGGCCCTCTCCGGAGCCCTCTTGCTTCATGAGGTGGAGACATGCTGTTCATTATGGCAGAGTCCGGGGCTCCAGCTCTGATCCAATCTAACCCGAGCAGCAGGTTCCTGAACCTGGCAGAAGGAGGTTAGCAGAGTTAAACCCTTTCAGAACACGCCTCGGTGACCCGGGACACCACTAGCTCCTCCAACTGTCCACGCACAAGGCCCCTGTCCGAGAATGTCAAAGGGTCATTGACACCTTTGTACAACTATTGTAACCATTGGTAATTAATTCATATTATTATTAATATTATGAACTATAGCTGCAAACACTTTTTTATTATTTATTCAGCATCTCTGTGACAAACCAGTTCATGCCTCCTTTGATACTGAACAGACGAAAAAAAATAATAAATATAGCCGCAAGCGGCAATGATCGGCCCTCGCCACGCCACGCCTCCTCATAAAATACCTGCCACTTCCTACTGCTCGTGATTTTATTGAAAATGTGTAAAAATTGGTCAAAGTTTGCGCTGCGCCAAGACAAAGACTGTGAAACACAAATCCTGGATAACTTTAGATGGCCCACTCCTCAAGATCATTTTCACCGGCTTACGCCGAGGAGGAGTGCAAGTACAAAGTTTAATTTGAACGATTTTGAGTTTTTCCCATAGGAATAACATGGGGTTTTTCTGTCTTTTGTAAAATGTTGGTAAGTTTGCGGCTTCGCCAAGACGGAGACCATAATACCTATCTTAATAATTTGGATAACTTTTGGTGCCCCACTCCTCAGGATGATTGTCACCAAGTTTGATTGATCGGCTTACGCCCTGAGGACGAAGTTCGTTAAAGTACAAAGTGAAATTTGAGAGATTTTGCGATTTTCCCATAGGAATAACATGGGGTTTTTCGGTCTTTTGTAAAATGTTTAGAAATGTAAGCCACAAGACGGAGACCGTAAAACCTATCCTGATAATTTGGATAACTTTTGGTGCCCCACTCCTCAGGAAGATGTCCACCAAATTTCAGGTTGGGAGGAGTTCGTTAAAATGCGTAGTAAAAATATGCAAATTTTGATTTTCCCATAGGAATAACATGGGATGTTTTGTCATTGATACGGCTTTGCCGTACAAAATATGACATGGGTCTGATTGGCTTTTTTGATCGGTAGGCTAAAATGGAATTTTGTGCAAAATTTAAAAAATTCTAAAAACTAAATTTTTTGCTCCCCATATAAAAGTTTGCTTTAATCTGTAGGGCGCTAACGCGGAATTTAATTATTTCACTTCTAGTAGGTTTCAGGCAGGGAGGTTAACAACTGATTCAAATTTGATGCAATTCGGACTTTATATGTGGAAATGGGAGCAAAATTAAAAATTAGAAAATTTCAGGAATTGTGGGCAAATTTTGTGCTTCACAAGCACAGAGACCATAAAACGTAGGTTCCTGATTTGGATAACTTTTAATGCCACACTCCTCAACTTCATTTTCACCAAATTTCAGTCGGGCAAACGCCTAGGAGGAGTTCGTAAAAGCACGGTTTTAAAAAACGCTGAATCAGGTTTAGCGAATTTTGATCCAATATGGCCGACAATTGGTTGGGCGGACGGCGTTGCCGTAATAATATTTTTTGCTTCTCTTGTCACTATCTACGTCTCTTCCAAATTTCACGATTCTACGATCAAATTTTTTTTTGGCACTTTCCTATCCCGTAATGCATTTTTTGTACACTTGGGGGCGCTGACGCGCCATATTTTTGAATTTTGGAAATCGGAAATAGCCAGAATGTAGAGAGGCACGATTTTTAGAGGTGTGCAAATTTTCCTGAGACTTCGTCAATGTTCACTGGGTGAAAAATAGGGGGGTTGGTCCCAAGAAGAAGAAAGAAGAAGAAGAATAATATTCCGATGCGAAAACAATGTTTCCCTTTTTTTTTAGTTCACAAACTATACATTTTCGGAAAGCGCACGCGCTTTCCTACGTTTTGGTATGGGTCCCTGGTCACTGGGAGACACTTTCGAGATTTTTTAGTGGGCTCCGCCCACTTTCTGTTATTTGCCCTATTTACAATAGTAATGTTCAGTTTTTGCATTACATTGTTATATGCCGGAAACGTGCATGAGTCGGGGAACGATTAGTGGTCGACTAGCGCATGGGGATGACGACCGCGTCCGCCATCCCCACGCAGGCTTCGCCCGCTTACAACGATAATGTTCAATTTTCCCACTACTAATTGGTATGCACGGAACGTGCATGAGTTGGGAATGCGTTAGTGAGTGTTTGGAAGCGGGCGAGCGCCAAGGCTGATTGCGGCGCACTGCGCACTTTCTCTCGCCAGCTTGTGGCGCTCGGGCCTAATAATTAAAAGACTCAACAACGATGATAATTAAAAAACAAACAACAACAACTAAAAAGCCAGAACAAGACAAGACAAGTACAATTCTTACATTATATAGCAACAGTCCCAAATATTTCATTATACAGCATAATATAAAAGTAACTGTCAAAATAACAAATTGTACAAAAGTTTGCCTCTTTATTGTGGTAATTAGGCTATGTTCAAAGGGAGACCGATTTTAACACATCAAAATGAATTAAGGCAAACAACATTATGAATTATATCATGCTGTGTATGTAAATGTTAATATACAGTTAAAGGTCTGTGCAATATACAGACAAATGGTCTTCTCAATATTTACATCTAATATAGCATTATACTGTGTATCTGCTATAACTGCCAGAAAAACATTTGATTGGTCAAAAAGAATGGTTCACGTTTGTGTTGTTCAATGGTAGAGCTTCACTCTGTCAGCCTCATTACATTAACAAAGCTCTGAAAATGTCTTAAAATGTGTACATATGTGTGTGTGTGTGTGTGTGTGTACATATATACATATATACATATATATATATATATATATATAAACATATACATATACACACACACATATATATATATATATATATATATATATATATATATATATATATATATATATATATATATATATATATATATATATATATATGTATGTATATATATATATGTATATATGTATAACTGAGCAATTCCCTAAATATATAAAAACAACTGAAGCTCTAATTTCCAATCTTTTCTCAGCACAGTCAGACAGCAGTATGAGGCTTCTTGTTGCTCCTTAATTTGTTGTGGGGCTGATTTGGCTGGCAGATGGAGTGTGGAGATTTTGAGAGTGTTTAAACCCTAGCGGCAGGACTCCTCTTCAGGGTCGGTGGGGAGCAGACGATCCGATGGTCTGGGTGAGGGGATTACAGGCAGACGCAGGCAGACGTCCGCTGCTACGGCCTGTCGCGGGGCACCTAACGCGGCTCTCCACTGAGAAGTGACTGTCAATGTCAAGAAGTCAAGAAGCCAGCAACAAAGGGCAACACAATTGTGACTAATGATGGTGAGTGTGTTTAACACACAATGTTTATATTATAGTAATGATTGCTTATTTTATTTTTGGTCGGATGCAAGTACCAGTACACTAACAAAGTATATTTCATATATATCTTTTTTTCCTTTTTAAAGTAGACTTACTTTTTAGGTAGTAATTAATTTTCTGCTAAGTAATTGTAAAACTACAACTTTTGCTATTTGTAATTTTACATTTGCCCTATACATTTGTGCAATCCTCTTTATCAATCCAGAGTTGGGGGTAAAAAGTGAAGACTGGTTTTGTCTCTGCTTTGGTAACCTGTTGAGTGATTAAATTAAGATTCTGGACATTGCAAGAAGGAATTAAAGTCATTGATGCCCCTTCCTCTCCCCTTCTCGGGGTTTTTGAATCTGTTCGCCAACCAACCTCCTTTTGGTGCTGAAATATTATCTTCACTTCACATGAATGTAACAGTGATTCCGTTCATAGTTTTCTCACAGCACTTTATGATAATTCTGTTGCTATTAAGGACCCTTTATCTACAATCTATTTTTATGAAATTATCACATTGAAATATACATTTTGGATCTTTTTTCTGAGTATGGCCTTGGTCATATTGGCACCACCTGAGAAATGTCAGAATGCATTTCCTCTGAAGCAAGTGAAGAGCTGTGCCACTGAGCCACAATCTGTAGTCACTTCTCAGGCAGTCAAAAGCCTTTGACACCAGTTTTTAATTAAAATTACATTAGGACTAATCAGCCGAGAGGAGGGGATGGAGGTCAGAAGGACTACGGAGGGGGTCACTGTCTGCTGCCAGGGCTCTCGTGTACATGGGCTGTAAAAGGGTGATTTGAAGGCTATAACATGTCGATATTAAATATAAGAGTGATCTATGTACTGTTACATGTTTTAAATTTATTTGCATTGGGATTTTTTTTCCTTCTCTT
Organism: Rhinogobius similis; assembly: GCA_019453435.1. Lineage (NCBI taxonomy): Eukaryota > Metazoa > Chordata > Actinopteri > Gobiiformes > Gobiidae > Rhinogobius > Rhinogobius similis. The sequence continues at coordinate 20,162,087 of CM033626.1, read as the reverse complement.
TTTTTTATCAAAATATCAATTGATTTGCTGTCACAACATCCATGGTTCAATTTCCTAATAATCTACAGCAATGTATACTGACACTGCTCATACCGAGAAGAAGAGAGAAATTTACTTTTCTTTCTAGTTATTTCATTTTATTTTTTTGCGCACCTTCATCTACTAACACAGTACAAATATTCTCTGTATGTCTATGGGAAAACAGAGCTGACATTGAACCAGCATCAGCCCAGAAATGGCTCAGAATCTGCAACTTGATGGAAACAAGGTATTTTGCTCATTTGTGCAGTCATTTTAAATATTGCTATAATACATTGCCAGTAAAGTTCTTTTTTTTAATTATACTGTATGTGCTACACATCTGGTCTGATGAAACTAAAACTTGATAAAATGTAGAGATTTTTATTTTTCCCAGAGGAAACACATGTGTTCTGTCTGTGCATTTGTAAAGGCAAGATCAAATGTTAATGCAACTTTTCTCTTTTCTGAAACAGCAGAGGCAGGAGAGAGTCGAGGACACAAAAACCCATTCGCTCACACACAAGGACTTCTCACCAAGATAATTATTAGCTTTATGAAAGTAGTGTGGAAGAAGGGGGAAGGAACCCAGCACAAGAATGGGCAGACGGGAGGAGAAGAAAATTACTTTTCCCCTTTGGCTCTGCTTTATGCCCCTTCTAACAAGAGAAGAGATGGCAATGTATGGAGGAGGCCTTCTTCAAGCTGGCGTCCCGGGGCTTCTGGCAGCATAAGGCATGGAGTAGCATTCAGAACTTCTCTAGTTTTCCTCTGTTCATTAATCCATCAAAACCTTTGACCATTCCACTATAACCAAGCTCATTACTTGGTCCATCTTGATCAAAAAGACGAGTAGGACAGGCCTCAGCTGAAATGAAGTCCGTACCATTTGAATAGGAGTTTGGTATAGACCCTTGTACTAAACAACACCAAAAAGAACATCTTGTCTTTTGATCAAGTTTTTTTTCCTCCTTCAGCCTACATCGAGTGTCTGAATGCACTTAATTATATAAAAAGGGAAAAGTTTGTACCTGTTGAAAAAGCTACCCTTCTAGCTTGCTCGGCCTCGTTAATGCCAACAAAAAGCAAGATGCGTACGAATGGTCAGGGAGAACGCCACATGCTGCGGAGTGCCTTTCAGAGATGTCCCTAATAAGAATGCAGTGGTGAGAGCGGCTGAATGCATGCTAGGGAAGATAGGCAGGGAGGAGGACAAGAAGAGAAAAGAGAAAAACATCTTTTACCTCTTCTATAATTACTACAAATAAAGAATGGGCTAAGGAAGAAATGGCAGAGGAGATTTTCCATTATGACTGAAAAACCCATCAAGCGCAAAAGGCAAAGATCGATATTTTTCTAATGGATAACAGAGACGTTTCATATCTTAAAGTAAAACCTATGTAGCGACTGCTTTGTCTGTTCACTTTTGGAGCTAAATGTAAAAGTAGTGTCCAGTCTGACAGTATGAAGTGAGTTGTATATACTTTATGCGTTGACAATTCCTTTCTATTTCCCATTCTGAAATCTGAATACATTTGATTTAAATTAGATCTTTATTGTTAGCTTCATACAGAGAGATGTTGCTTGTCATGATGTGTACTCTGTGACCTCTGACCCCTGAAGGGAGATTGAAGCAGAGGAGTATACTGTAGTGTAATCTCTGGCTCCAAAACTTTCACACTTTTTTATTCTTCATTCTTGACTTTTAGTAAAACCATCAAGGTGTTTCCTTCATGGACTAAACCACTTGACCCTGAATACTGATCACTGTACAATATTGGCATCATCCCCACACGTGCTACACTAAACCAAGACTTTCATTGCATCATGCTCTGATATGTAGTGTTTTTCATTCAATGTGTTGAACTTTAGTAAATATTAAAATTATTAAGCTTATTCTCCTCGAAATATTGCCCATTTCTTAATACACAATAACGCTTATAGGCTTATAGTTGTTGTGTATTTATACACAACTTATAGTGTATAAATTATATATATATATATATATATATATATATATATATATATATATATATATATATATATATATATATATATATATATATATATATATATATATATATATATATATATATACACATAGCTTATATAAAGTATAAGTATATATAAAGTATAAGATATGTACAGAATTTAGCCAATGATAATATATTTTATTACTGTTTTATTTGCAATACACATGGAAGTCTTTGTGAGCTATTTGGCAGCGCTGTTAGAGGATTAGCAGGTGTTTGTTTATGTCAAATAAATGACACTAAAATTGGTGAAAAATGCACCACAAAAGGATGATGCAAATCAGAACTTCCATCTAAAAACTGCAGTGTTTATTCAATATAGGCTTGTTGATTCGACGCTCTGTGCATTAGAAGTGTGTGTGTGTGAGGGATGGAAGGATGGGGGTTTCAAAAAGCACAGGCCTCACGCTGCGATAGGTGCTAAAATATACAGCGCGAAAAACTCAGAGAGAAAGTGGCAGCTGAGCAACAGGAAGGAGCACGGCCGCTATGGAAGACTTGTGTTCGGGAAACAATAACAATCTGTTTTACAATCAGCACTCCCAAACAATCTATGGTACAAATATATGGTTTGAAACAACAAAATTGTGTCAGCGATTTTACCCCACCACAATCTTTTGAAATATCATCTTCTTTGTTCCTTTTTTGGGGGGGATTTTTTTAGACCAAAGATTAGACAGGAGAGCTGTAGCATGAAATGGGGACAGAGAGGGGAGAGACATCCTGCAAATGGTCGAGGCGTAACTGAAATACATCAGGTTCTCCAGCTGTGGTTCTAAATGTGAGCATCATGTTATTTAGCATTGATGAGCATTATGTCTGTGTCAGTATGTGCTGCAAGTAAGTCAATATTTGACTACAGAATAGAGCTAAGCCTCCCTCTGGAATTAGCCAAGTAAATGTATTAATCAAATAAAATAGTCAATAAACTTACAGAAAGTTCTGCATAAAGTTCACAGGTTCATAGTGTTCTCCAAATGATGGTCTTGGTCTGTCTGTCTTTATACCTACAATGGAAAATGAACCAAATTTACATCTATTTATAAACGCATATGTAAACATTTTTGACAGTGACTTCCACAACATGATCTTGACAATTTTCCTTCTTTTTATTCTCACAGTGAATGGCCCTGCTAAAACAAGCGTGAGCGCACATCCTCAGTGCAGAGGGAGGAGGAGTACAGCACCCTCTCAATTATCGAGCTCTCCGCGCCACTCTCCTCACCTCATGTTTCTGTGTTAATGAGTGGATTAGGGCCCTGATTAAGATGCACTTAACCCATAAACAGCAGTTCGCGTTCACATATCAGCCCCAAAAGCCAATTAAAGTGAAGACCTATCGTCGCTGCTGCAAGACTGAGGACCAAGTCAAGAAACAGGGACGAGTGGGCCATTTTAAGTAGTGAGAAATGGGGCGCATTTGGGTCACTCAATAAAAATAGCATTGGAAGAATTTGGTTTTTTTGGTATTTTTAGACAGAAAATATAATTGGGAGAAAAGTGTTTATGGACTTACCAATAACACTGTAACACGCAGACACAGAGCCACAGCCAATGTTGCTCTCAATCTGTTATAAGGGCAGGTGTGCAGGAAGGAAGGGCATCTTGCATAAAACTTCATCTGGCCAGAGGCAGATGTGCATCTCCTATAGAGAAAATATAAAAGAAAAACAAACTGATCATTTCAACAAAACATTGAAAAAAATTATTTCTTTTGTGGTGAGATTTATGATACATTTTACTCGATGCTGCAATATGAAGAAGTTTGTTGGTGGCAGATTTTAGAACACAAAATTAAACCAAAAAAGAAAAAAGTTAGCGTGCAATTTCCAGAAATAAACTTATCTCTTATCTGCTCATTTTTAATCTGCGATAAGCACAAATTTCAGAGTGACAAATTGTGTTGCAGCTCGGCTATTTATACTTCCAAACTTGTAAACTAAGCTGATTAATTAGCTTTCTGGCTTATACCTCTGAACCATAAAGAGCTTGTAAATTACCTTCGGGGAAACTGACTACAGGCATACAAAACAATAAATCAATCAATGGATCTAATGAAGCGCACATGCCATGGCTGTGTCCTATCCCTTTCGGAGTCATCTGTAGAATAACAATGAGTAAAAAAGGGGATGATGGTTAAATTGTTAATCATAAAGTGATGCAGCAGTCAGCAGATTTAGTCCAGGCTGCTTCTAGACGGACAAATGCATGCGAGATTCCTTCCACACCACTGGAGCTGCCTGGAGAAGGAGCAGCCCTCGTAAAGTGCTCTGATTTACTCCTATGATATTTTGGTTCAATATAATCCCAGGCCAGCCGTATTGGATCATGTTATGTAAAATCCAAGGAAAAGAAGCTCCCTGAAGTCAACCCAATCTTTCTCTATGCTTGGATATAACAGTATTTTAGTATTTTTATCATTATTTTCTTTTAATTTATATAACACAGAACAGAAAAACACAAAAATACAGAACACGACCAGAGAGAGATCAGGAGATACATTTTTAAATTAAAGGCTGCAAAAGACATCCAGAGAAAATCACATCTTGTCTATATTTGGCTTGGACCAAAGTCTTTCAAATGTGCCCATTTTCAAATTAAGTGAGAATTTGATTTTTTTAATTTGATTTTTCATTTTACAAATGTCAGTTATAATGTGGTGAAGTCCTTGATTGTTAATTTTTGTTTTGGTCTTTTTTCTTGTTGCCAGAAGTATGCTCCAAAGGTATCCATTTATTGTGTCCATGGCAGGAGTTTTGAGGCTCAAATACATTGTTCTGAAGTCAAGTGGGATGACAAGGTGCAACCACTGTTGGTTATAATTTTCTGTCTTTCTGTTTTGAACAAGTATATAATTAAATAACGGAGGCTTTTTGGAGACTATAAAAAATTCAAACTTACAAACAAAAGCATTTATAAATACACATTTTTTCTTTTAACCATATATTCAGTCAATCATTTTGTTTTCATTTTTATTTAATTCTGTAATTAAATTTAAGTCCTGCATTTAAATAGAACTATTTTCAGAATTCATTTGATGTATGAGTAGATTTGCCAGCCTTTACAAAAGCTGCTATTATTATGAAATGTACACAGATGTACGTGCCATTATAACTCTGTCCATGTACCAAAGTGACTTTAGGTTAGTGGGGCACAGCAGATTGGTGGGCAGCAGATCTTGACACTACAGACTGGCTGAGATCTAGGACGTGCTCGGAGCATGTCTGTAATTGGTTTTGGCTAAGGTCTTCAACAAGTTCTCATCAAATAAGAAGTGATTTGGGAGAGTCATGGTTCTTGGCCGACAAAGACTTTGGGAAGATGAATCTTTCATGTGAACTTTGAATCAGAGCTTGACATTTGGTGCTTAATAAAAGTTTGCACTCTCAGTATTTTATGAAAAAGTTGTCGTCTCACTATACTCCCATTTTGCACGTTGTCTCATTACCATTACGTTAGGGTGTTCTTTTCAACTTATCTCATCTAGACTAACTGGCAAATAAAGTTTCGACACGTGCATTAAAGAGGTTACCCACCGCACCGATAAGGCGAGCTGAAGCAGGAGATAGCCCCACACAGAACAAATCAACCCAAACAGCATCTCATTTGCAAATGTAAATGAGGAAACACCAAATCTTTACAGAGAGGCAGAAGTGTATCTCGGTGGGATAGCTGGAACATGACAGCTCCCTGACTGCCCCCACGCTGAGCACCAAATGTGATGGTCCACTGCCCCGCTGCTACTCTTTGCACAATACAGGATCGAACCACGACTGTAAGCAAAGGGGGATGAGGAGCCGGGTTACAGACACTTTAACCTGAAATCAAAATGTGTTGGATAGAATGTTGGCACTACACAACTTAGGACACATATTTCTTAAAATTGTGAGAAAAAACTTATAGAATACTTCATAATATAGTCCAAAAGCAATTTCCTACAATATTGAGAACTCACTCAACCAATCAAATGCTCAGTAAGTCCTTGTGGCAGTTGTGACATCACCAGCATGTCGGGCTCAGTTCCTGCCATGGCTTGGGACCAACAGGGCCTTCTGCTGACCCTTGTTTGTCTAGATGTGCGTGTGTGTGTGTGTGTGTGTGTGTGTGTGTGTGTGTGTGTGTGTGTGTGTGTGTGTGTGTGTGTGTGTGTGTGTGTGTGTGTGTGTGTGTGTGTGTGTGTGTGTGTGTGTGTGTGTGTGTGTGTGTGTGTGTGTGTGTGTGTGTCTGTACCGAGCACTGTGGGAGAGGTGGCCTGGGGCATGGCTCACATTCAGAAGCAGCCCTTTAGATGTGTCAAAAAGCAGGCACAGTGAGGGGACAAAGTGATAGAAAGAGCACCAGAGTAAGACGACACATAAGATGAGTGTAGTGTGAATGTGAGACCAAACGCTGTGCACATGAGCACCTCAGTAAAAGCAGGGGAAATTCACATTCACTACGCCTGCAATGCTGTTTGGCACATTTGCAAATGGAAGTGTATTGGCTTGCTTGACCCATGCATTCAGACAGCTTATCAGGGTATTTGTCTTGTTTCATGTTGAGTGGGTGTCGGCCACTTCACTAATTCAGCCATTGCGCTTCACCAAACATGCCTCTATTGTTCACATGACAGAGTAAAGATGGGTGTCAAGGAGTGGAGATGATCGGGCACTGCAAGTGTCTTTGAAGTTTGAACTTTGAAGAAAGTCGTTATGTGTTTACATGATAGCCTTTAAGGTCTGTCCTGAAAAATATACTGTATATACCAGATTCTAGTACTTAGCCTGAATAATATCTAAGACTACAGACTGCCAGCACTGTCAATCAATAAAAGGAATGAGATAAATGTCATCTGGATCAGCACAAAAAAGTCCAGAATAAAAATTTGACTTTAAAAATATAGGCTTTGTGTATCTGATAATGGTATGACCATTCTGTAACCTGTACTTCCATCTTTTAATCGTTAATGTAGGACAGATCACGAACTTTTAGTCTAATTGTAAGTAGTCTGTAATATTTGAAAATAATAAAAACATATGAACTAACCATTCCTACCCCTTCGCATACGTTAATTTGCTAAAATGCCAAGTTGACGGTCGCAGTGTGGTCTTTAAGCTCTCGCACCTTGTGCCAGTGATGCTGAGGATCCCCGGCCCCTCCCCTGGGGACCAGAGGAGGACCTGATAATAGGTTGCTACTTGTGCGTCATGGCAGCAGCGCGCAGAAAGCGGCGGTGCGCGTCTTTGCCGTTCACCATTTTGCCCACCGGTCTTGCCTCAATCTTCTTGATCAAAGACAAGATTAATGAAGTTAGATGGACGAGAAAGTCAGCATTTAGAAGATCCAACAGCTTTGGAAGTTCACCTACAAAACAAACAAGTAAGTTAAGCTACTGCTTTTAAGATATTTTATTTCTACATTTACTGAACAACTTTGTAAGGTCTATAACAAAATAAAAATACAAACCACTGTAATTTCATTATTTTAATTGGACACATTTAGCCAATACTCTGTGACCTTAATTGTGCAATTAGTTTTAATAGGCTAGAGAATTTTATTCTCGCACAAACAATAGTGACGGGTGATTTTTTTTAAATGATATGTCAGATTAATAAAACGTCACAGATTCCTTCAAACCTAAAAACCTAAATGTGTGATTTTTTCCGAAGGAACATTGCGCATGAAAAATTAAACAGAAATAGGCTAAAACAGGTTAATTATTGCCAAGACATTTAATCATCTTAAACCTGTAGCCTATCAAATGTTCGGGTTGATTTTAGAGATTGAGAGGATGTTATGGATTCATATACGACTAACCGAAACTACATTAAACACTTTCTGAAAAAACTGAAACACGATCACTTTAGTCTAGACAGTTTCATGCAACTTCGATCAAATTCTTGCCGTAAGTAAATTGTGCTAAAGCTGAGCATTCAAAATTAGTTTTATAGCTTATGAAATTGACACATTACAGTGTTTAAATTGGACAGCCCTAAAAAATATTTAAAATAACATTTACGTTTATCAGAAAATAGGCCATTGCCGAGCCAGAACCCACCTAAAAAAATCACTAATAGAAATTGTTTTTCGTCAGGGTTAATTTATTTCTTCCTTTCTTGAAAATGCAACAACTGACGCCTATGGTTGATATAGCGTGGCTTTGAGACACAATACTGTGATTGAGGCGAAAATAATCCTTCTTTCCTTTTTTAATGCAGAGCTGGTTAAGTCTCTTAAGACTCTTTAGGGTTATGAACATGAAACAATGCTAGCATATCAACCTGCATATGCTTTATTTAAGAATGTCACTTTATGCTGATTGTGAGTGTAGACTATAGGCCTATGTGAAAATTCTGTATTGTGCTTTTGTGCTGCTGTATCTTGGCCAGGACGCTCAAGATAACAAAAATATTTTTAATTTCACATTGTTTTTATTCTGGTTAAATAAATGTAAAAAACAAATAAAAATAATGCACAATGTTAAATATAGTAATAATAATAATTATTATTATTATTATTTAGAAAAATGCTTGGCAGTGATGGAGACAGCAGTCCTTTCTCGTCCGCGAAAGACGCACCTGACGAGAAGCGCAAATCTCCGGCCTCGGAGCGAGAGGAGCCGTCAGCTGCCATTAACAGGTTTGCGGAACACGGCGTGGACCGCTACTACATTCCACCTTCAGCCTCCAAACAGAGCACCGAGTCGGCCAGCCCGTGCTCGTTCCTCCCTTATACCCCGAGCGGCTCCGTTTACAGCTCGTCCGGTGCAGCCCGGTACCCGTCATCCCTGCACCTGAGCTCCGTGCTGCCTCCGGCTGGATTCTCCCCCTCCTCCTCTGGCCGAGGCCACTTCAGTCCGGCCTACCAACTGGGCCAGACTCCTGGCTGTCTCTATCCGTCCTACACAAGCAACATGGCCTTACCTGCGTCCACGGCGCACACGCGGGCTCAAGTGTACCTGTGCAATCGGCCGCTGTGGCTCAAGTTCCACCGACACCACACAGAAATGATCATCACCAAACAGGGCAGGTACGCACCGCGCCAACTTTGAGGACGTGTATATTATATCAGTTATATCAAGTCTATCTTTTGTGTTCCCAGGCGCATGTTTCCTTTCTTAAGTTTTAACATTGCTGGACTGAACCTAACTGCACATTATAACGTGTTTGTGGAGGTGGTTCTTGCGGATCCCAACCACTGGCGATTCCAAGGGGGCAAGTGGGTCACGTGCGGGAAGGCGGACAACAGCAGTCAAGGTAGAGTCCCGGCCCAACTGCACTGAATAAGACGTGTTTGTTTGGACCAAATTTGGAAAATATTACACACAATAGGCCATTACATTTTTAAATTGTTGCAAATAAATATTGCCTATAGATAATCTACAAATAACTGACTATTTCTATATATGACTATTTATTTTCTCAGGAAATAAAGTATATATTCACCCAGAATCACCAAACACAGGAGCCCACTGGATGAGACAAGAAATCTCCTTCAGTAAACTCAAACTGACCAACAATAAAGGCACCAATCACAGCACATCTCAAGTATGTTCTAAATGTTTTAGATTTCAGTTTGTCAAAATTCTGTTGAATAGCCTACCTGCAAATAACTGTACATTTTATTTAATAAAGTGATAAATATTAGCACCAGTAGGCTATTAAGAAAACACGAAAATTGGGAAATAAAATAGCAGATTTGATAAATGTCTTCCTTTCCAGATGATTGTGTTGCAGTCCCTGCACAAATACCAGCCGCGGCTGCACATCGTGGAGGTCTCTGAGGATGGAGTGGAGGATATCAGCAACGAACACAAGACCCAGACTTTTACTTTCCCAGAGACACAGTTTATAGCTGTCACTGCCTACCAAAACACTGACGTGAGTGTCCACTCCACCTTAATTATTATAGATTTATTTTGGAAGTGTCTATACACACTTTGAAAGCCGTGTTCAAAAATCTCTCTAATTTAGCGTATTTTCTTCTAGATCACACAATTAAAGATAGATCATAACCCATTTGCAAAAGGATTCAGAGATAATTATGATTCGTGAGTATATACATTCCTTATTTATCCACTGATCTAAAAGGTCTCCCCCAAAATATGACATTTTACTGAACTTGTGTATTTTCCAGAATGTACACTGCTCCGGAGAGTGACCGGCTCACTCCGTCTCCCACTGAATCCTCTCGTGCTCATCAGATTGTACCAGGGGCACGTTATGCCATGCAGCCTCTGTTCCAGGACCAGTTGGTACACAACCTTCCTCAGAACCGTTTTTACAACAGTGAAAGAGCTGTTCCACAGACCAACAGCCTCCTGTCCCCCCAGACAGATGATGGAGCGTCGCAGAGGTGGTTTGTCACTTCAATGCAGCAAGGAGGAAACAGCAGCAGCAACAAGCTAGACCTAAGCCCATATGAAGGAGAGTACAGCCCTCTCCTGCCCTATGGCATCAAGTCTCTGTCCATGCAAACATCCCACGCCCTCAGCTATTACAGTGACTCACCCTTCTCCACCATGGCCCAGGGCTGGGGGTCCAGAGTGGCCTATCAGAGGAAAGTGTCCCCCAGCTTGCCCTGGTCCCCTCGGCCCTGCCCAACAGCCAATTTCCCTGAAGACTCAGACAAAACCAAGCCCCTGGATGAGGAGGTGAATAGTGGTGCTGTGATGCCCTGGACCGAAATACCAGTGTCCTCCTCTTCTTTAGATAAAACAGATTCATATACAGTGTGCAAGAGGAGACGGCTGTCCCTCAGCGGTCGTGCAGAGGACACACCTGCTGACATTAAGTGTGAGGATTTGGCCTCGGCGATCAACAGCAGCTCCTACGGCAAAGAAACACCCTCTTCCAAAAGCATGGCTGCCTATTATTCATTTTACACAAACCAATAGAGTGGATAACCAAGACCTTAAATAAGTCCATCATTTCTCATGAATACGTGCAGAGGTTGCTCACCACAGTAAATGTTTCTCATAGAGTTAAAACTATTACAATGTTTTAACTTTTTGCATCTTATATTGACAAACTATAATGGGTTGTAATAGGTCCAAGGGACTGTTTGAAGATTCAGTTCAGCTGAAGTTGTAATTTCAACTACATCAATTGGAATGGTTCCAATAATTGCCTGTCTCTGTACAAATCTGTGGGCAACACTGAACTCTATTTTGTCTTTTTGACATACTCACTCAGTAGATGTTTTGTTGTGACACATTTCTTCCTTTCTTGGTGCTTAGCTGACAAAAATACACAAAACTTTTTCAGTCAATGCCTTGATCTTACAATTAAGGCAGCAGTAATCATGTGTATAGTTGATGTCTTGGGCCAAGCTACACCTGTTTCTGTTTTTTAAGTGCTCAAAGTGTTTGCTGTGCAAAAGGCCTAGGCCAATTTGTTTTTGGTTTGTTTTTCTTGAGATCTTGCGTTAAAGCATTTGTGCTTACAGATTATTTATTGAACCTGTAAAAGAAGTTTCTTCACTCTTTATTAAATGTTAGATATATTGTTCTAAATTGTAATGTTGAGACATTTGATATATATACAGAAGCAGAAGTTTGCTTGTGTAACACAAATTGCCTATTGGCCTATACATTCACTCAAGAACAGTCAAATTGTTATACTCAATAAAGTCAATAAAGATGTATTTGTCAAACAATTTTCAAATCAAACCTAATTTACGTTGACTTTGCTTTGGAATCGCCTAGCTAGACTGTAAAAATAGCATATGCATAAAAACGATAAAAACACACCTGAGAAATGTGCCAGAAAGGCTGTTCTTTCCGTGTACTTTCTCGCACTCAAGTGGTCATAAAGCGTTACTGCAATGGAGCAGGAAACTAGAAGAAACACGTGAATTAAACTGTGACACACAACAGTCTGCTTTACAAGGTATATGTTTGTCCTTATTTGTAATTACAACATGCCTCAGTAATAAAGTTGGGGAGTAGGAATTTAAATGACTGATGACTTTTTTTTGTAATGTCGTCTCATGTTTCTTAATGAACTCAATCCATTGATCTATATGTTTCATTTTACTTCCACGAGTCTTACTTGTCAAACGTTGTTTGTGTTGGATCGAAAAAACATAATAACGTTAGATCCATGAATTAAACTCGTGTTTTGTAGGATGTTGTCAACCTGGCAACCCGTACGCCAGTCGAGTGGACGCAGACGTGAAAACATCACTGGAGGCACATATGGCGAGCACTTACTTATCAAAAAACACTCGAATCCTTGAGTGACAGTGATTTTCACAAGGACGGAACGACAATAACAGTCTGCACTGTTCATGTAAGTTAAATTCACAGTCCTTGGGCCAGTGATTTGTTTAGTTTGCCTTTGCCAAGTGTAATAGGTTAGCCAAGTTGGCTACAGCGCAGTTAGCAAGTTAGCTCTGCTAGCGTGTGCGTTGACGTTAGCCAACGCGGAGGATAGCGTCATGATGTGTTTGTTTATGGATAACATAAAGCTGCACAATGTGGTTTACCCAGTAACATCGAGAAAACGAAACGTAGTCAGCTGACCGTTACTCAAACCTCCCGATATCATAGTGACAAAGGTCTGAGGTCACTGTAGCTCCTGTAAATGTGTCACAAAGATGTTGTGGATTTAGTACGCCGTTTAATGAGCAAGATAATGGTAAACAAGCAAAACATGTTGTATGTTTGTTTGGTTAACAGTGGAAGACGATCCACTTCTGTTCTGATTTGTCATCACGCGAGGTTTGTTGTGGCTGTCATCGCTTTAATAGTTAAGTTATAACACTACAAAAATGTAAATCTACATGCGGTTCTGCGGTCGAGTACCAAGATTACATGTTTGCAAAGGGGCAGAAAGGTGGTCGGTTTAGTTTGTGGGTTTTATTATCATTTCAAAGTTGGCCCTATTCTTAACATTCGCTTGTGTTTACATGCAGACCAAAAATCTGATCATTAGCTAGCTAATTAGGCCTACGTGTTTTCTGGAGTATTCAGATTAGTGTAATGTCGTAGGGTTAGGGTTAGCTAAATCTGATGTTGAGTAAATCTGTCTGTCTGATCTTTCACATCCCTGCATGTGCGAAGAAAATACAACAGAAGGACAAAAGGTTGAAAGTTTTTTTTTTTAAGTTATCCTACTTGGCTGTCCAAACGCCACCTTCTAAAAATACATGTAAGAACTGACACAATGTACGCCTGGTGTTTTGGTATATCTGTTTTCAGTTATGAGATGTTTTTGGCCATATAAATTGTTGTTGTTACGTTAGTGTATGAGTGAACATATTTAGGAAAGGAGGTTGATCAAGCAGCAACGTACAGACCATAAAAGCATTCCCTACATTCAGGACCATATGGCTCTGGTGGAGGTGGAATGGTGCCGTGCTGCGTGATGTTCTTGAGCTGAGTATCTCCTCGTGGCCCCAGTGGGATGAACAGTGTTGGCAGAGCCGAGCGGAAACTCCTGGTGATGACAGAGGAAGTGGTGTCCTTCTCTCAATGGGAAACGAGCTGGCCCCATATCGTTGCTGAATAGAGATGCTTATTTCCTGATACAGTACCGACGTCCATGCAGACTTTATTTGGAGCAATGGGAGAAGCATCACTTCTCCTTTTTACCCTGAAAGAAAACAAAAATAATCTACATTCTGAAGATTGGTATATTTCTGATATTGTTGTCACATGATGTGTGTACTTGTCAGTGCTTTGCTCTTGTGTCTTATTTCTGTTTAACTGGGTTTTATTTGTGTCTTTTTTAGGACATTCACCATGCTGCCCTGCTGAACCCAAGCTGCTGAGGACTACTTGAGAGGCACTTTCCCTGCTCTGTGAGCACGCTCAGCAGTCACAGGAAACATGGGAAACACAGCCACTAAGTTTCGAAAAGCACTTATCAATGGGGACGAGCTGCTGGCATGCCAGCTCTATGAGAGCAACCCACAGTTTAAGGAAGCACTGGACCCCAACTCCACATACGGAGAGTCCTACCAGCACAACACTCCACTCCACTATGCTGCTCGGCATGCAATGCTACGACTACTCAGGTTAGTACTATATTGAAAGAGTAATCAATTTAGCACTCGCTGCTTATCAACAAGTTCTTCCTGTCCCTCACCATCTGTAAGCCATTTTTAAGGAATATCATGCTGCATTGAACCTCCAAGAGTTTGCATCTGATAGTGCCTTTTTACAAACTCTCCGCAAAATATAGTATATAGTATAAATACAATTATATTGTATAAGTATAGTATATGTATTTCCATTGAAAAGCTAATATTTTTCTTGTATTTGATATGTCATATATTTATTTGTTGTCATTTTACAATACTGATGGGATCAAGAATAAAAATGATGAGGAGCACTACGTATATAGTATCTAGAAATATAGATTTAAGATTATTATAAAATACAGCCGCTCTAATGGAGAACAGGGATGCTTCTGAACCTCTAAACTGACAGATGCAGTGGGTTTTTGGCTTTGGGAATAATCCACATATTCTTTGCTACACTTTTTTTTTTATCCAAATAGACTAAACTGTGTTCCAATACTGATGGGATGTTGCAGTTATAGCTGAAGATGGTGCTGTTCACCAAGTCATGAGAATCAGAATTAGCACTACAATAACCCTAGTTAGGTTTCAGCACTATGTTACACATGCATGTTATCTTGTATGGCTTGTTATCATTTTTTTTTTTTTTTTAACTTCTGCTGCTTGGAAGCCAAAATGTGAAAAAAGTTGTTAGAACAGAAATAATGGAGATGTGTAAATATATGATCACTGAATGCCAAGCCACTCAACCCAGACACAAGTGATCAGTGTAAATTTCCCTGATGCAGACACTTCATCCAGAATCAATGCCATGAATACAGATTACACACTGCAGAACGTGTGGGTCTGGCTCTCACCTCACCACACCTTAGAAGATGGATTGCAGCAGGCTCCTCACTATGCCCAGCTGCGACTGTGAGCTATGGTTTTCTGGAAAGTAATGACTAAGCACCTGATGTTTTAAGGTCACCACAGTTAAAGAATAAAGTACCATCATTATTGTCAAAACAGAACAGAAATAAATAATAAGAATGAATGAATCCAAATAAATGTGTAGCGTTGTAATCTAAAACCAAATTCCACTTAAAAGACTGATAAAAGCTATTACTGAAAATCTACCTTGTGTAAACCCAGGCAGACAGATTAATAAGGCTGTTTCTGCAAAGTATAACAAGTTAGTGACACATATGTTCTTCTGAGCACCTGCTCTGTTGTAAACCAAGCAACTAGTACTTAACTGGTATGCAAGCCCTCAGTTGAGAAACTCACTTTAGTCATTCATCATCAGTGACCGAGCGGTTTCTACCATAGCTGGAAACATGTTGCTCTCTCAAATGGGAAACTCCCATTTTGTACTTGGGATGCACCAACACCAGTTGTGCCGATAATTGTGAAATTTAACGGCTCAGTTATCAATTCCAGTTCTGAAAGAATGCATACTGCTCCGATACACCAGTCAGTCATATCGGTGACACATTTTTTACAATTTCCTCATACTAGGCCTGTAGTTGACAAGGAAATTCTTGGTTAAAGATGTGGCATGGCACTGGCAAATTCTATAAAAAAGATTTACATCTTGCCTGAAAATGTACATGGAGAAGTACGAATAAAAAGCATTTTGATACGTGACCATGCAGATTTAAGTGTTCTGTCATTACCAAAACTCCAGCTGTTGTGGTCCGTACAAAATATCTCGAAAAATAAATCCTCAAAGTGGGGTCTGGGTTGTGTTTGCAATAACATTGATTATTACCTGAATACTACAATTATCAAATTCCACATTACACCATTAAAAGACATGCAATGATAAATTGCGGTTTGAACTTCAGAATTGAATTGTAATGCTTTTTGTGGAGAACAGCTGAGGGTTCTTGGGATAGGGGTCCATGTCCTCAATAAGTTTGAGAACCCATAGACTAAGACATGATTGACAAATTAATTGACTATTAGGACTACAACTTATGAGCTAAAACTCCAGTAAATATGGACTTGCCAAACAGCATTCAGTCTCTTTACATTTTATTTCACTTTAATTTGAGTGGATTTGCTTTTGTTCCTCTAATGGGTGTACGAATAATATACTAAGCATATTATTAGGAACATTTTTCAAAGGAAAAATTTGGAAAACAGTTTTGATTTATGTTCACCATGTTAAACTATTTTTAACTAAGTCATCTGGCATGGGTTAGGGTATCAAAGCCCAAGTATTCATATCGACATCGGAACTGAAAAAGCTGGATTGGTGCAGCCCCTTTTGTACATTGTGTTAATATAAATATTTATATGAATGTTCAGATCTTGTCTTTGTTATGCAAACTGTGAAAACAACCATGCTTGTTATATTTTAAAAATATATGTTTTTGTCATTTTTGTTAGGTCCTTTCTTCTAAACAAAGATGGAAATCCCAATAAGCGTAATGTGCACAATGAGACATCTCTGCACCTTTTGTGCATGGGCCCACTGATCCTGACTTCAGAGGGGGCCCTGCAGCCACGCATCACACGACCCCATGAAGATGAGTATCGGCGGGCAGAGTGTCTGAGGATTGTCCTCTCATGGACCGGAGCAAAGCTTGACCATGGAGAGTACGAAAGGGCTGATGTTAACGCCACTGATAACAAGAAAAACACCTGTTTGCACTATGCTGCTGCCTCGGGTATGAAGACGAGTGTTGAGGTAAGATACACTATTGTATACATTAGATCTCTTTAAGCTATTGTAAAAATTAGATCTCTATAATGTTCAGACAAAAATGTACGTCCAGTCGTCCAGAGGTCTTCTAATTTGTAATATTGTAGCATGTTTAAAATGTAAAATTATATGCAGACAAATTAACTTTTTTTTTTTTGTCTGATCAAGAGATATGCTAATCCATCACAACAAATTCAAACACAATATGTATTTTTAATATGCAAGAATTGTAAAACCATACAATAAAGTGTTTTCTCCTCATATACAGCTTTGTTTTGTGTTGAATATTTCAGTTGCTGGTGCAGCGAGAGGCGGACCTGTTTGCTGAGAATGAGAACCGCGAGACTCCGTGTGACTGTGCAGAGAGGCAGCACCACACAGAGCTGGCCCTGTGCCTGGAGTCGCAGATGGTCTTCTCTCTGGCCCCTGAGGCAGAGGGTATAGAAGCCGAGTACGCAGCCCTCGACAGAAGAGAGGTACAAAATACCAACGGGCATCAGAGCACACGCACTCAATTGGTGTCACTTGAAGCTTTCAAAATGCCTGAAATGTTTTAGGGGGTTTAAAAGGGCTGAGACTATAAACAGAATCTTTTAAACCTCTCATTTTCCACAGAACAACACTTGGTCTGGCAAATGTGCTTTATTGGATTTCCAAACTCTGTGAGATGCTGAATTCATGTTAATGCTTTAAATCTGAAAATGTGGCACTCCGTTGCTGAAGATTCAAATGTGCACACATTTGGCTAAAATAAATGCAGCACAGTAAGCACGTGGTCATACCTGCATGCCAGTGCCCAACCCCGTCAGATCTTAGAAGCTAAACAGGTCAGGGCCTGGTTAGTACTTGGATGGGAGACCAGTGGAACACCAGGTGCCACAGTGGGGCAGCTGATAGAAATGTTGTTGTGTCCTTAGGCAAGACACTTCACCCACATTGCCTAGTATGAGAGTGGTGTGTATGTGAATGGTTGGTGGTGGTCAGAGGGGCCGGTTGGGCAGATTGGTAGCCCCAGTCTGTCAGACTGCCCCAGGTCAGCTGTGGCTACAATAGTAGTTTACCACCATCAAGTGTGGAGTGAATTAATAATACAATGTGAAGTGTGTCCAGAAAAACGCCATATAAGTATAATGCATTATTATTATTAAGCATTTCATACTGTTAAATGGAACCTGCTAGCTATCATCTACAAGTTGTGCTCTAAATAAAATTGTCTGTATTTTCTGCTCTGCATTGTAGCTGTATGAGGGCTTGCGGCCTCAAGACCTCCGGAGGCTGAAGGACATGTTGATAGTGGAGACTGCTGACATGCTCCAGGCCCCCCTCTTCACTGCAGAGGCACTACTGCGAGCCCATGGTACAGACAAACTAGAAGTTCTATGCACCTTGAGACTCACTCTCCTTTGTGTGATTTATAACTATGTCACATATTCAGAAACTCACAATCTAAATGTCATAATGATTAGATTCGAGACACTTTTAATGTATTGATGAGTTTTAATTGAAACAAAGTGAAGAAAATTGTGTAATATTCATTATCTAAATGAGACCATTTAGAAACCGGGGCATTTAACTGCTACAAAAGTCATTTTGGCAGACTGATAATGGCTTATTTGCTCTGTTGACTGGGGTACATGTTTCTTTTTAAGAGTGAGCCATTTTGTCAGAAAATACAGACTACCACTCTCAAATCCAATCTCACAATGCCTTCATTGTGAGATTGGACTTCTTTTCTAAAGTAGAAAACCCCATGGCTCCATGGTCTTTGTAGATGCACGAGTCGGCAAACTGTGTCTTTTTACTGTATGTTTAGAGTAATTGACCTTATAGTGAGACGTCTTTTCCATTGCTACATTTCGAAAACTGTCCCTTACAATTGTAGCCATTGTTGTGCTTTTCCATTGATGTAGTCCTGTCATCTTTCTATACACAGACTGGGACAGAGAGAAGCTGTTGGAGGCCTGGATGAAAGATGCAGAGGAATGCTGTCAACGTTCAGGGGTGCAGATGCCCAACCCGCCCCCTAGTGGCTGCAATGCATGGGACACGTTGCCCTCTCCCCGCACACCACGCACTGCTCGCTCTTCTATCACCTCTCCAGACCAAATAAGCCTCATGCCAGCAGATGAAGAGTCAGCCCTGGTATGAATACACACTTCAAATGAATACGCACAACATTTGACTTAATATAATATCATATAATATATATAATAATAAATATAATACAGTATAGTATAGTATACCGCAAGATGTCATTTTCTAACCTTATCAATGCCGGTCTTTGTTCAAACTACACTTAAAGATTAAAGAAATATTTTAAATGGAAGAATGAACTAAGGACAGAAAAATTAAACAAATGCATGTTTTTAACTTGCACTGTTCACAAAACCTTGCAAATTAGATGCATCTCCTTCTTCTTAACTTTTATTAAAGTTAAATATGCCCCAAGCTGTCAATTCATATTTGTCTGTTTCAGGTGTGTTGGTTTTTACTTTTACTCAGAAATGGTATGATTCAATAATACAATAAAATGTATTATTTGAATGCATTGATTTCCAGGATTCTTTCAAAATATGGCACAGTATATTATGATAATTGTTTTTTCTGATTGGTACTTTGTGTCGAATTCTAACTTTAAAGTAAGTTGCTGGTGAAGACTGTTAAAAGTTATTGTAAATATAAAAGTAAAATTTACAGTAAATATATATTTTGCACTAAAAAGATATTGAACAAGTGAGAGAAGTTTTGAAGAGCAACCATTTTATTAAGTGTATCATTTTGTTGAATAATGAAACATTTTTGTGACCGGTTGTTAATGCATAATAGCCTTCTGATAGATGGGAATTTATCGTGAAATCCTTAATCGGGCAGCCCTTATTATGCCTCTAAAAAGATGTGTCTCGTGCCAGTTGACTGTGTTCTACTCAAGGGCTCGTTTAAAGGTTACACTTGATTATATCTCATTCTGCTCTTTTTCAAATCAATACTTACATTGTTGAGGCTCACTTGTTCCTTTATTTCTTTTGTCAGGCCCAGACTTCACTATAACAAGGGCTCTGTGTACTGGAATGTGTGCATTTTGCATGATTTGTGTTTCACTTTTTCCCTCCCTAATGCAAAAATGTCAACAGTGGCTCTTTTTTAATGTTTTGATCCGTTTAGCCTCAATCAAATGTATTTTCATTTGTATTTCAGTGCGGTATCTGCATGTCTTCCTTCTCCGTTTTTGAAGAGTCAGTTGACATGCCCTGTGGGCATGAGTTCTGCAGAGCATGCTGGGAAGGGTAGGTTTTATAGGTTTAACCCTTTCTAATAAGTTTAAATGTGTTTAATGAAAACTATGCATCTGCAGATTTCTGAATATGAAGATTCAGGAGGGTGAGGCTCATAACATCTTCTGCCCTGCGTTTGACTGCTACCAACTTGTGCCTGTGGAAGTTATAGAGAGTGTTGTGTCAAGAGAGATGGACAGGCGCTATCTCCAGTTTGACATAAAGGTAGACTACTCAAATAAATAGATTGTACTGAATAATGCTTAAAAGCTTACACAGATATAAATGGAAAAATATTCTAAGTGGGTGTGGTTTATGAAATGGAATCTGAAATATAGCGTATTCTGTCTCTGTACTAAATTAATGTTGCAGTTGACAACAATGAGCAATTTTTTATTTCTCCTATATTGATACTGACATTTATTATACATTTTTATTTGTATTTTGAAGTCTTTTGTTTCTTCTTCTGGTCTGATCTGTAACTAAAACATTTCCCCTCAGTTTATGTTCCAATCCATCATTGTATTGTTCTTTGTTATCAGGCATTTGTGGAGAATAACCCTGCGATTCGATGGTGTCCCATGGCGGGCTGTGAGAGGGCAGTTAGGCTGAACACACAGGGTCCTGGAAGTTCTACCTCAGACTCTCTCAGCTTCCCCCTCCTCAGGGCCCCTGCCGTGGACTGTGGCAAAGGACACCTCTTCTGCTGGTCAGTGTCAATAACTACATCGCAAATAAATGTGTTCAAATCCAAAAGGATACTATGGAGTAATACTTTTGGGGTGGACAAAATATCAGTGAGAATATTGGTATTTCATATTTCACCATAGGATTGATATTTACAAAATCAGAAATATTTATTAGCCACAATATTTTTGCAAAACTGCCACAGTCTCTGTGTCCATGTGCTATTCCCAGATTGTCCTCTTTGCATTTTCTTTTTAAACTTAATCCAAATGAAAAAGAAGATCAATGAAGCTAAAGAGATGCCTGTATATTTACACAATGATAATAAAATATAAAACAAATTATATCAAAGATAAAAGCATACATAATTATTTTTGAACTGAACTTGTCTTCTAAACACAAACACAATTAAGAATATAGTCTGGATATGAAAATGTAAATTTTAGGCTCTAGCAATGCAATATTTTATTCAAGCTCATTTGCATGTGATGTGAACTAATAATATGCTTCTGTTACCATATTGTTAATTTGATTCTAGGGAGTGTCAAGGCGAGGCCCACGAGCCCTGTGACTGTGAGACTTGGACATCCTGGCTGCAGAAAGTCTCTGAGATGAAACCTGAGGAGTGTAAGTCTATAGCTAGTCATTAATGTTAAAAAAACATGCACATTATAAATTGCCGAATTACTGTGTATACTTCATCTCCTGCTGCCTAGTGCAGTAAGGCTGCAAAACGTAATAATGTGATACATGTATGAACACCATGTTTCCTGTACCATGTATATTAATTAAGCTGCAGTGCTCCACTGCTATTGCTGTCAATAGTGGACAATATGAATTCTGCCAGGACAGAAGAGGGCAGCACTATACAGACAAGTACTTGATCTGCTAAACACTACGATATATAATGAAATATTTTTTAAATCGACTTTCATTTTATTTTATGCTATATGAACATATGTGTTTGCTGACTAAGATAAAGGCAAAGCTGGTGTTGGTATCAGTATTTTTAATACCAGCTTTGGTGCTGATTGGTTTAAGCAAAAGGGAAAACTTGTATTAGAACCCCAACCATACCCAATGTGCATTTACACTTTAAAAAAATTCCAGATTTATTTACAATTAGTTTCTAACTTTTGGAAACTTGACGTGCATTCTACTATCATCCATTCAAGGAAAAGCATTGCAGTTCCTTTTAATATTGAACTATTGAATACTTATCACAATGCAAATTGTATCAACCGTTATGAATCGCTGTACATATTGTATTGTAACAGAAGCATGGTGTGCTAGACCTACCGTGCATTGTTAATATTGGATAATGTACCAGTTCCATATTTTTGGATGCTAGTCAAGTATTTACACTTGTCCACAGTAAATTAACTATTCAAAAAATATTAAAAGTATGTGTGTAAATAGTTATTCCTTCAATTTGACGATGTAATCCCTCATTCGTCCAGGCGTGTTCCATCGTAGAAAAGATTCTACAATTCCTTCAATTATTTAAAGGTTTATGTTTTTAGAAACATTTCTATGATTGCGATTGCACTGACTCAAAACACCAAGGCTATTTTTAGTAGCAGAAGTTGAATGATAAAAGCAATCTCACTACATTGTTCTTAATTTCTCCGATTTGAACTGAGTTGACTGGCACTATGAACTTCACATCGAAAGCTCTATGACAATAGACCACTTGATTTTGTGCTCTATGTATCTATGCTTTAGTAAAATGGGAGCCACAAATATCAATGTATAAGCAATGAATCCCACTGAAGCTCAACAATGCATTTCCTGCATCTTTTGTACCTTTATTAATACTCCTCTCCTTATGCTGAAGTGGCTGGTGTGAGTGAAGCTTATGAGGATGCCGCCAACTGCCTCTGGTTACTCAGTAACTCCAAACCCTGTGCCAACTGCAAGTCTCCTATTCAGAAGAATGAGGGCTGCAACCACATGCAGTGTGCCAAGGTATGTTTCAGTTTCTTTATCATAAGTAGGCCAAATTGGACATAGTTTACGTGGTTTTAATTTCTCTAACGTTTTAGAAAATATGGTGATGGAACATAATTTCGTGTACCTGTCAGGTACTAGTGCTAGCTCCTGCATCTTGTAACACAGCTCAGTTTTGATGACCCTCAAGTGGTAAAATTAATAAAATTATAACCATTAATGAAACACAAGTGTAGGCACATTTTAAGCATAATTAGTGTTGAGAAAAAGTGGGACTCAATTGTAAAGAAATATAAAAGGCTAATGAAGCAATGATATCATCAGGTGTGCGCATGTAATCATTCAGTTTCAAAATGTCTGCATTTATTTGCTGTTGTGTTTGTTTACATGAAATCTTAAATCATAAATCAGATGTTACATACAAACAGTTACTCAGTACCCGAGTAGTATGTTCAACAAATACTTTTTTCTTAATTCAGGTTCCTACTTTTAACATTGACCTAATATAATTTGTAACATAAGTAACTATACTCTCCAAAATAATTTTACAATTTTTGGATGTCGCCTTCTGGGTTTTGGTAATACCAACTTTAGAGTGACAAAATGAGCAGTGGGCTGTGTGCTGGCCCTGCGGCTGCTGTCTATCTGCAGATGTCTGGGCTGAAGAGGCTGAGAGGAGATGAAGATTAGTTCACAAAGGCCACTGAATCTCTTGACTTGTCATTACCTGGAAAGACGTGGCGTTACTGCGGTTGCTTAGAAACTCAGGATTGTGTGTTGCCTAGAAACATTTCTTCTTTGTCTTTCTGCTTCCACTTTTCTCCTATCTCCGTGGTCTCTACACTTCTATTACATCTGTCCAATACAAACACTTTCTTTTTGTTGATCTGTCAAGCCTCTTGTCTCCCGTCCGTACTTGTTTCCTTTGTATTGATTTGTCGAAGTGTCATGTAACAAAAGTCATGGCAGAGTTTCCAAGACAACCAAGGGAAATTTTGTAATAATACAAAATGTCCATCCATATATTGCTAGTGTTTGCAATGTTTAGTTTTTTAGTTATTTTAGAATTTTATCACATTTGCATTAGAGTAATACAGATTTGTGATTAAACTGACATAAGTATCTTTAAATACAAACAACAACACATTTTTGCTTTTATTTTCTAATTCTGATGTACTTACTTTATAGTATTACTGATATTATATTTGCTATGTAAAATCTTGTAGTGCAAGTATGATTTCTGCTGGATCTGCTTGGAGGAGTGGAAAAAACATAGCTCATCCACTGGAGGTTACTATCGATGCACTCGTTACGAAGTCATCCAGCAGGTGGAGGAACAGTCAAAGGAGATGACTGAAGAGGTAAAATTCAAAGTACAAAGTTCAAAATCCAAAATCTACATCACTGAGTAAAACAACATTCCTCAATAACCTCTGTTCACTGTCTAAAACATAATTTTGCAGGCAGAGAAGAAACACCAGAATTTTCAGGAACTTGATCGCTTTATGCACTACTATACACGATTCAAGAACCACGAGCACAGCTATCAGGTACTGCCTGTTTACCACTCCCCATATTAGATGTACTTTTGTAACTGCCTCGCTCATATCTATCCATTAAAGTTCAGTAAGATTTGTTTAAAGTTGTGTAAGATTTGTTTTGTATGATGGACGCCATTGTGCCTATATTTCGTCTCCTCTGTCCAGTATAATCTACCTTGCTTTCTATTCTCCAAAGTATTTGTTCAGGCAGTGTTGTCAAGACATTTTTACTTAACAAGAGGCCCTAAAAGCTTCTGTCTTCTTACATTAGCTGGAGCAACGCCTGTTGAAAACCGCCAAAGAGAAGATGGAGCAGCTCAGCAGAGCCCTGAGTGGAAGTGAGTATGAGCCTTGTGTAACACTGTCACTCTCTATTACACTTTTCAACACATCTCGGTCTACTTTGATGTTAGGCTTTGAGAATATGCAGCAGGAGGGATTCCATGAAGGTGTTGAGATGGAATAACCAAACCCAAGATAGTTCATATGCTTTGTAGATCTGTTTTTAGTTTTGACCTGATTAAACACCCTGTAGTGTGAGAAGACATGCAAGTTAAATTTGAAGTTTCTTTTGGTCAAGGTTCAATTCAAAAGACCTAAAAAGTTGCCATAGACACCACTGTAGTAGGCAGCATAAAGTATATTATTATTTACTTTTTTAATGAATGTTTTAAAATATAGTCATGTTTTACTTCACCTTTTTACTATATTACTGATAAAGTGTGTCTTTAATTTTTACATTGCTCTTTGCATTGCAGGAGGAGGAGGCCCACCAGACACTACTTTCATTGAAGACGCAGTTCTAGAACTACTGAAGACTCGGCGCATCCTGAAGTGCTCTTATCCTTACGGGTTCTTCCTTGAACCCAAAAGCACAAAGAAAGAGATCTATGAGCTTATGCAGGTTTCTGGCTTTCTAAGGCGTTATGTCATGTAGTGCACTCTCTTAACTCTGTTACTAGCATGGTTCTGTGTTTGTAGACTGATTTGGAAATGGTAACAGAGGACCTTGCACAGAAAGTAAATCGGCCTTACCTGAGGACCCCGCGCCATAAAATAATCCGTGCAGCCTGTCTGATTCAGCAGAAGAGGCAGGAGTTCTTGGCTTCTGTAGCCAGAGGGGTGGCACCCAGTGACTCGCCTGAGGCTCCCAGGCGCAGGTAAAATGTCAAGTCATATATGTATATTGTAAGTGTTTTCAAAAATAAATCAGTCTTTCTCATTTTGCTCATTTTCAGTTTTGCTGGAGGCACATGGGACTGGGAATATTTAGGATTTGCGTCGCCTGAGGTACTGAAATTTTTCCTTGGGAAAGATAATTGTGTAGATGTGAGTTTAGAAAAAAGTATATATGGCATTGTCAACCCTGTCTTCTACAAGTTGCTGATTCCTTGGTATGACATACAATATGGTAAATGGTGACCCAGAGAAAGAGAAATATGAATGTGTTTGTCTGGGCTGCACTTGTTAATGGGCGCAGGCATATTAATCAGAGCCTGTAGGTGCAACCACAGATGATTGGCCCACACTTCTTCAAGTCTGTGGTGCACATTAGTTCTTCTTTATTTAAAATAAGTATTTTTGGACCTGGAGAAACAGGAGAAAGTACAGTTTGGGTAGTTACGCTGCATTTGCTGAAACCTGTAGGTTGGGGTGAATAGATTATCGTATCTTGATGATGTATTACTTAATCAGATTGAAACTAGATAGTGTCATTGTGGCTATCGCTAACTCATCTCTAAATAATTTGAGATCAGTGTTCTGATACATTCCTGGCTGTCAGTCATCATCATCTAAATACCAATTTACGAAAGGGTGATTTTTCTGATAAAGTTTAATGAAAAGCATTTTAATATGCTTTATGCAAACGTCCACTTTTGAAATTAATTTAGTCCTGCTTTGTGAAAGTCTTTGTAATTACATCTCTGTCATTCACACTCACATTCTGACAATATGTCAGAAATCTCAAATGGGAATCAGCTCATCCACACTATAATGAATAGTAACTTTCTTCTCAGGAATATGCAGAGTTCCAGTATAGACGGAGACACAGGCAGCGGAGGAGAGGCGACATGTCCAGTCTGCGCAGTGACACTGCAGACCCAGATGACCCCAGTGATGGCACTTTAGGTAGGGGACACTATTTCTATTTTCCAAACAGACAGATTAATGTTAAAACTTGAGATTTTTTTACCAGAGCAGAAATATTTGATGTGAAGCACCTAACCATTTTAGAAAAACAGTACATCATTGTTTTTATATATTTTATATTTTGTATATGTATCTGTATGTTTTGTTTTTTTTAACAAGGACATCGCACACTGAGATTTAGCTTCAAAATATTTTCATATGTACCATGTTTTGATGTTCATAAGAGTAGAAAAAGACCATTATTTTTCAAATTTACAACATCAACAAAGCAATACACGCTTGATAGAAAGATGTGTTTACTGTCTGTTAACTCTGATTAATGTTTTGTTCTTTCATGAAGATGGACATGACCTCGGTGTGCACAGACATTTAATGGTGAGCTCATAGTTTTGATTTAAAAGATTAAGTTTAAGTAAACTCAATATTAGTATCTAACGTGTGTCTTTTTAAAATCCATTATTCCAGGGTCTTGGCTCTTTGGATGATGACGACCCAAACATTTTATTAGCCATTCAGCTGTCTCTCCAGGAGTCAGGGATGGCAGGGGGTGGGGCCTCAGATGAGCCTCATGATGCATCACTTGGGGCCATCGGCACCTCACTGCCCTCTCATTTGGAGCAGAGCCCTGCAGGTGTGGAGACACTGACCCGGGCCTCTCTCAGCAGCTCTGAGCTACTCGAGCTGGGAGACAGTCTGTCCAGAATGTCCATCAGTGGTCACTACTCTACCACAGGCCACATGTACAGGACATCCCTGCCCATCCCAATGGCTGCAGGAGGTAATAACTCGTCCACAGGCCTGTTCTCCTCCAGCGACACCTTAGACTCCACCACATGTAGCAGCCAGGAGCCATCCTCGTCCTCTGCTTTAGCTGCAAACACAAACCTGCTTGGGAACATCATGGCCTGGTTCCATGACATGAACCCTCAAGGTATCACCCTGGTCCCCCCCACCTCCTCCGATACTGACACAAACTTGTGTGCGCTGCACACTGAAGACGAAGATGAAAGCCTTCGGGATGAGCAGGACAAATCTGTTCTTGTCGTCCCAGAAAATAAAAAGGAAGTAGAGGCCGAGGTTTCCGTGAGTGGTGCAGAGCAGAAGGAAGCTGTAGCTGTAGCAGAGAGGCCAAACCAGCTAGAGCTGGTGCAGCTGGAGCCCCTGCCTTACCCCGGCCCACTGCCGTCCAGCGCAGAGCACACAGACTCTGAGGCCTGGAGGCACTGCCACGTGGACACACCACAGTGCGACTCTGTGTCTGACCAGCTGCCCAGCACCAGCTCCTCTGAGTGGGAAGAGCAAGTGCACTTGGTATGATGGAGGATCTCGAAAAGCCAAACAACACAAAGAGTGCCCAATGCTGACATCTTGGAGGATGTCTCTGATTGTGCTCATGAGAAAGTTTCAGGATAATTCAGCTCTCTTTGTTTCCAATACTGCTTTTAGCCCAATCCCTGAGGAAACAGGAGCGTCATTTTGTGAAGTTCTTTGTGGCATACAATTCCTAAAGTAGATATTGGGTTGATTAAAGGCTTCTGTGTCAGTTGGAGTCAAAGGAGTTTTTAGATAGAAACTGTAGCCTAGTGCGCTGTGTCTCTCCACTGGATCTATTGCCTATAGTTTGTTTTAGGACCTGGTGGCTCTATACAGAGGCCACACTAGTGTTATGAGGTAAAATTATTTGGGAACAGGTAAGAACTAACTGCCTTTCCTGTCCAAGTCTGCCTATTTTCTAGGTGCCAAACACTGACGAGCAAAAGCACAATTTGCAGTCACTAAGTGGATTCTTAAAAGCAAAATTGTGCCTGTTGATTTAAATCTGAACCACTCAGTAAAATGTTATAATGTGAAACTCTCAAGCCATATTTCCTTCAATATTTCAGCTTGTGATATTTCACACGTCATTGAATAACGGAACCACAGAACAGTTATTTATTGTAAATATGAGATATGCACATGGAATTATTTTAGATTCACAATGGATGAAATAATATAAAAAAGACATGTTACATGTCGAGTTTGAACATGGACGAGCCCAAGGGCTATTTCTAAATGCACTCTTTCTGTGTGCAGTAAAACATTGCTTGAGAAGTACACATGTGGGTAGCATATTTTCTAATGCAGGAAAACACACTTTTAAGGATAACAACATCCTGATTTTATATTTAGTAAGACGCCGTTGTTCAGCTGAGAGTTGTGGAGCAAACTGAATGTGTGTTAGACATTTCTCTGCAGTTACAAATACAGTGCCTTTGTGTTAATCACCTTTGATTTTTAACATTTTCAGAGTGCTAATTACACAGTATTTATGGTGTAAACCAAATATATACCCCATTACCTTATGTTTTTCTCACTGTAGAATGAGGCTTTTGTTGCTTCAATAGAGTAACATTGATGGAAGGAGTGATGTACTGACAGTGAATGACTTCTCTTTAAATTTTAGACTACTTATTGATTTATATTTTAGTTTGAGTGCTGCAAAGAATCCTTTTAAATTACTTAACTGACTTTGGAGTTGTAGTAATGTATTTTGTAATACCTGAAGACACTAAACAGAGGATAGTTGCAATATAAATATAAATCAAAGAAGATTGTGAATAATAAGAACTTAAACATGTTTTACAGACAACTGTCTGAATGAAGTGATTTCTATTAAAATCAGCAAACCTAGGACAACATTGGCAGTGATCGTGTGTCTTGGAGTTGTGTGCCATAATCATGTTAGTGGAGCTAACTTAGCCAAAAGTGTGATCAGGTAAAAGTTATTGAGCCTTGTGTGTGACAGTATGCTGTGCATGAAGTGGATACACCTCTCAATCTGTATTTTGTATTTCACCTCTAATGTCCAGGTAACTTATTTTAAAAATATATTTTGTAACTCATCCAGATTTTCTATTGTAAAACAACTAATCCTTGAAATGCGATTTGCACTTTCATAGTCTATACTTGATACATTCCCTCTTTATATGAATAATGGTTAATGTGTGAAGCCAATAAACTGTGTTGAGTTTTAAGCATGATTTTTTTTCTGCCTCAGGCTGAAACATAAAACACACATCAAATAATTTAACTGGATTACAAGACTAGGTTTCACCAAAGAAATGTATTTTATTCAAAAAGTGTGTTAAAATACAGTGGTTTAATACATTGTAGACTGGCTGTAGCAGTGAAGCTGTGTTAACCGTGCTCCTGTGGTCTGTACCTGTGGACTGCGACTGTCTAGTCTCTGTGAGAGGTGTGTCAGCGACACAGGCCGATGAGCTGCAGCAGCAGCAGGAACAGGGACACAATGTCCAGATAGAGGTTCAGAGCTGCAAACACATACTCCTCTGGGGACACCTCGTACTTCCTGTGTTTCCCACCCACAATCAGCTGCGTGTCAAACACCAGGTACTGCATACAAATAAAGGCTTCATCTGTACATCTGATATTTATGGACAATTTATCGCACATTCTCACAAACTCCTCTATACTTAAGGCCTTCTCATAAATAATACACAAAATAATTTGTTCTTAACTGAAAATGCTTTTCTGGAAGAACAAATCCAACTAATTCTGCTGTTACAATAGTGTTATAACATAGCAAAAGAAAAGTTGAATTCTGCCAACTAGACAAAAGTTGTTTTAGACATCTGACAGGATGAGTGGCGAAACTTCTTCACTTTAAAAAAATTGTCCTGTTGACCCAATTTAATGTTCTTTTGCTATGGAACCTACAGATAATTATTTCATTTTTTAAAAAGTAGTATTTGATACAAAAAGAGAAGGGGTGATATGGAGCAAAGTTTAATACTCTGCTCAGTAGTTATTGACTGTCTGTCTCAGCCACAGTGTTCGTATGGACCACTTCTCTTCTTCAGAACCCCTTTGTTAACCCTCTAGGACCAAAGAGCACTCGCCTCTCTGTGACCCCTATTTTACTACTAAATTTGCTGGCGACACCAACATCATTATTCTACCTGGCACTCTACTGCCTTAAAAATGTTTTTATGGTTTGTAAAAATGTTATAGAACAGCAATACCATCATATACTTCTTCTAATGGTTGACCATATTATATTAAAATAATAGAGGCAATTAACATGCCATTTTGTCAATACTGTATGTAAGAATCCCAGCTTTAGCCCTTGTAGCTGGCACGTCTGTAACGCCACCATCCCTCTTCCAGCATATTTATTACCACTCCACTGTTTAAATCAAAACCATCTCAAGACTTTGGTTTTCAAAACAACCAACATTAACTGTTCCTTTGATTTAATATTTTCTAACCAATCCTTATCCTGCTCAGCATTTCCTCAGTACTCTACTCAACGTACACCATAGCTGACTGTCCTTCATTTCTGGCTAAAACTCTTTACAAAACACACTCGGCTTGAAACATTGTGGTTGAGAGCAGCAGTGTCTTTGTGCTGACAGTGTGTCGGGCCCTGTGTGTCGGGGCACTTTGTTCCACCAGCTGACTGCCTGGGTCACAACATTGCTGCTAATGCCAAAGGCATGCAGCGAGGTGGCTGTGAAAATGAAGCCCACTGCTGTTAAACACTGCATAATATCAACTAAAGGGCACTAGCACATCAGTGACTCTCTTTACACTAACTACTCTGACAACCGCTGTGGCATCACATGTACCCCACACTCACACCCTGATGAAGACTTAGCCACTTAAAAAGGTCACGTTAAGCTCAAAATGAGAGAAGGCATATGGTGTACTTACCAAAGAAAACAGCAAGGTCCCCAGGCAGGCATAGACGATGTAAACATACTGAAAAAACGGGGCACATATGAGATGTATGATAATGTTTTATTCTGAGCTTCCATTAGTTTTTTCTGTGGTGTTTTTTTTACTATAATACAGACAGTATGTTTTCTACTGAAGGTGAACACTTTACATGCATCAGGATGACATCTGGAGCCATCCTGAGAGCTTTCTTTCTAGTCTGCTGAGCACACGGGTCACGATATCACACACACCACTAAAAGCTGTAAACATTCTCTCTTCTACTGCTATATGCCGCCATTAATTTAAAAATGCTCTCAGTAAACAAAGGTGTACATGTGCACGGCTTCATTTACCTGTGAGCG
The DNA here is from genome assembly GCA_019453435.1 of Rhinogobius similis. Classification (NCBI taxonomy): domain Eukaryota; kingdom Metazoa; phylum Chordata; class Actinopteri; order Gobiiformes; family Gobiidae; genus Rhinogobius; species Rhinogobius similis. The sequence goes on along the minus strand of CM033626.1, from coordinate 20,130,656 downwards.
GAGGACTGCACAAAGCAATCCGAATGAAAGGAGGGTCCACAGTAACACCCACAGGCTCCCGTTTAACATCGTGAAGTCCCACTGGTGAGGAGAAGAAACGTTTGAATAGATTTCATACTGTCTAAAAAACATAAAACTCCAGTGCTCCGAAGCAGTGACAAAATTAAGAAAACACAATTAAAGCATTCCAGTTACAGGAAAAAATAAGCAGATTTAAAGAATTATATAATGGATAGACAGGATCCAGCTGACACACAGGCTGGGAGGCTGGCCCCGTGGCCCCTTTGCCCTTTTCACATGAACACCAAACGTATGGCAGCCAACATCGGGGAATCACTGATCACTGGAGGACTGATGAGCTTAGCATTCACGTCATGTGTCTGCGTGACATTTAAATCAGAAAGACCAGACTCGCTCAGCAATGTGGGCGCCATCATAAAAGATACAGTATGGACAAGTTAGATGTCTTAGGCCTAAACATTATGAATTCAACAGCATATTGTATCCCTTTAGAGTAAACAAAAATATATTCATAACTCCTACTAACACTCTAACCTTTTGACTAGTTTCACCCTAACAATTTCCTCTGGACTTCCTGGACTTCAAGAGACATAATCCTTACTCATATGAATATAATGTAATCCTTTTTAAATCTAAATCAGCTACTGTACAGTGCCATGAATGTGTTCATTCTTAGTCTAATTGGCACCAAGAAACCTTCAATTTTCAACATTTGTTTGTTTTGGTACTTGAGAATTCTTGGAAAAACCGCCCACCATTTGTAAACTTCTTGACACTAAAATGCTAAGTGTTTAACCAGAAATCACTTTTATCTACATATGTAAAAAGGCACGTGAAAATAATAATCCCGAAATTGTGTAGGAATAATTTTGGTCCAGGACAAGCTAATTTGTCACTCCACGCATCAAGAAGGTTGGGTTAGGTGTCAGGACATTGCATGTTTGTGTATCTGAGTGGGTTACACATTTGTGTTTCTAATCTAGAATCCTAGCTCAAGATCTCTAAAGGATCACTAGGTTCTGTGCAGTACTGCGAGTCCATGTAAGGTTGAGCATCATTTTCTTGTTGCCTATGGAGCTCAACAGTCCCACTTCGAAGCTTATTCTCATTCAATTCAAACATTCAACATGTGCCAAGAACAAGCAACAGATGTTAAATAAAATGATAGATCTGATGAGCCCCAAGCGTCCATCAATCCATTTTCTTTTGCTTCTCTGGGGCCGGGTCACAGAGGCAGCAGTGTAAGCAGAAATTCTCAGACTTCCCACACCCCAAACACTTCTAGCATTCCCAGGCCACTGAGACATTGTCCCTACAGTGTGTCCAGTGCCTACTTCCTGGTGGGACAGGCCTGGAACACTTGACAATAAAAATTGAACAGAACCAGTGACAAAGGACAGCCCTGACGGAATCCAACATGCACTGGAAACAGGTCAGGACAGCTGTTAACAAAGGGCCTCGGACCCCATTATTTCAGAGCAACCTGTGTGTGTAGCCCCCAAGCCCCATTTTTTTTCCAGAAAGTCTATGGAAAAAATGAAAGGGAAATTTACCCCCGGAACTTCGTGGTGGTCGGTCACTGCTGAGCTGCTCATTTTCCTTACATCTGACATATCAAACCATTTTCATCTGTCCCCTCTGACATTATCTTCCCAAAATGAGCTTGGATATATGGTAAGTACTTTATATTAAGGGTGAAAACAGCTGAAGACAAAAACGTGATATGCAAATACTGTGATGTGAGCAGTAATCAGCTTTCCCTTTGAGGCTTTTTAAAGCTTTACCAATACCTGCCAAGCAAACAGCAGCCACCAGCTTAACTCTGTTCCTCTGAGTGCACAGGAAACACAGCTTAGTATAGGGGCATTTACCGCTCACTGCACCTCAAAGTCGCGGTGCTTTATGAAATTTCACTTGTGGCTGCCCTGCAAACGAAGCTCCGAGCTGTGACAGATCTCACCTTTGACTGGAAGGCAAACAGACTTAAGGCCAAGGACACCAGCGCCGTCGCCAGCATAGCCCACAGGACAGCATCAGCCTCAAAGTACCTGCAGCACAGCAGAGAGAGGCAGGATACAGTGTGGTGGATATGACACCGCTTGGACTGTTAACCCTGAAAGAAAGAGCCCATCCACTGCGGATTGATCCCCCGCTACAAACAGTGGATAAAGCCATTGTTTACGTTTGCAAGACACTTAACCCTTCTTGCCTTCAATGTCTACATATTTATGAAGATTTGTGTGAATGATTGTTTGTTCGAAAGTGCTTTGAGTGCCTAGGAGTATAAAAAGGCTAGTTGAATTGGGAGTTGCTTACAGACTCAACACTTAAAGGAAAAATATTATGCATTTTTGATTATCTTAAATCTCATGTTTTGATATAAAAAATAATAATTATCTATTATTATTATTTGTTAAATTAAATAAACATACAATTAAATAAACAAATTAAATAACAGGATTCATCAGCCTGTGTGAAATGATATTTACTGAGTACATCCAGCCAGTAGATGCTCACACAATTTAGTCAAGTTAGCCATCAACAAGCGCTATGATACGGATTAGCAGGAGCAGTGACTGCGTTTAGATGGCAGAAATGCTCAGAACGAGTCTGGTGATGATTTAAGGACTTAAATCAGCAGAAGAATCTCAGAACCTCAAAAGTGATGTATGAAATCTGAGAATATGTCCCAGAACCAGAAAGTTCAGCAGGAAGTATTTTGACGCTCGAACATTCCTCAAAACAGCATGAATGCAACTAAATGCAACTCCAGGTATATGTTTGATGACGGAACTTTGTTAGAACGTGGTTAAAAGCTCAAAAAAGTCACTGTAACAGAATATGTGTCTTAATTTATTTTGCAGAGGAGGTGGCACCAGGAGATTACTGACTTGTGAGCCGTTGCATATACAGTATTTCAAATCTACATCAAATGCCAGACTGCTGTACTTTTGTAAGAGGGTAATACTGTCTCTGATGCCAGCAGAGTTACATCCAAGGGATTTATTGCCCTTGCATTTACTGTTCAAGTAACAAACAGATGCAACTAACGCAGCTAAAGCCGTTCACATAATGCAAACAGTGAGTAACTAATTGTCATGCTACAGGCATCAACCTATTAACCTATGTCCCCATTTGGTTTTTAATTTAGTAAAAACCACAACGATAACATCTTATCTACGGCTTCATTCCCATCTTCTTAAATCTTAATCTGATATGGATCAAATGTGGTTATTATTGTGCAAATGAGAGTGCATAAGGTGGGGATGAAAACAAACACTCACGCTGTCACAGATCCGAGCATCAGGCCCTCCGCGACCGTCTGAAACACGGACAGACAAATTCATAGTAAATACAGAAATGTAGCGGAGGAAAAGAGAGGGGTAGGGCTTAATTTGCTGCCTGGCTGCTGCTGCTACTATCCGTATACTCACAAACAAGCTCAGGGCGATGAAATTGAGAGGGACTTGACGGCGGAGGTTGTCGCAGCAGGACAAGGCCACCACGAGCACCATCACCACCGCCCTATTTCACACAGAATATAGAGCAAGTCGTAAATAGCAAATAAACAGGCTGTAAACATCAACAAGTGGCACACAGCTCAGTATGGGAATTCAACCAGTGTAATATTGATGCACCGTGCAGCCCCTGTTTCTCATTTGTAACGGACCATTTTTGTAATAAATGGTATCAATGTGGTAATACATTTGAGTTGGGATTTATTTCTGTTTTTTCTTTATTTATTTTGTTTCCCAACTTAAAAGTCCTAAGTTAAAATCCTCTCACTTGAAATAGATGGCCCACATCAATGTTTCTCAATGAATAATGAGTTAGTTACTGATAAACCTGCTTTGACTCACCTGCTGCTGATATCGAAAGGAATTTGTCAATATTCAATCTACTCCCAGGTTTTACATTACTTAGTGTAGACACAAGAGTAAGACGGGATCAGAAGTATCAGAATGGTTTCACTTTAAATAAAATGTAATGTGTACATAAAGACACTCTAGAACAAATACTTCACTAGACATTTAGCCACGGCAAAAGATGTGGATGATTTGTTTTCTGAACATAGCAGCATCAACTCTCCAGAGGACCCTGGTAAGTAATGGATATTCTTGTCTTTGGCAAAAGAGTAAACAGATTGTGCAGTGAACTGGCATCAGGCTTAAAAAGCTAAATAAATTATCCTAAAGTAAATAACAATGCTTTTGGTTACATTACAGTTATTGTTGACACTTACATCATGGTGTAAGAGAACCAGCCGTTGCGCCATGTCCAAACCTTCAACTCTGACCTGTTGTGAGAAGAAACACAATTTTTAATCGAGGTGCCATTTATCTGAGAACAGTTGTAGAATGATTGTATTAAATATTAACAGAGGACAGAGCACAGTGTACTGGAGAGACCAATATAATTTATGAAAGGAAATTACTGTAGTTGTGCTGGAACACATCCATTATACAAAACATATAAAGCTATCAAAGGGTTCCACCAGCGAACTATAACAAGGAAAGAGGAGATTGTTTTGTTTTTGCGAGTAGCTTTTCCCATCTGACATGTCTGCGGTGAAATAGGGCTGCAGGGGCCAGGAAGTGTTCTGCTGTGAGATCAGGTTGTTCTCTTTGATACAGACTTCATCATTAGTACTTGTGGTAATCCTGGTTTTGTTGTTGTATGTCTGTTGTTGTGTCATTGGGAAAGACACTTTACCGACTCGCCAATTTATTGTGACATTGCCCTGGCAACTACATCTTGGTCAATCAGCCTCAAGGCAGTTGTACCTATAAGCTTACCACCAAGTGAGGAGTTAATGAATAATGCATCATAAAGCATCTTTGAGTGTCCAAAAAACAACATCAGCACCAACTCGATGGTGCAGATTGGCATCATCACTTTCATCAGTCTGCCACAGGGCAGCTGTGTCTACAGTAGATGCCCACCACCATCAAGTGTGGAGTAAATGAATCATGACTACAATGTAGTGCTTTGAGAAGCTTTGACAAGTCAGTGAAAGACATCATTATGTGAGAGTGAGTCTACATTATTATTTGTTCAGTTGTGATGTCATTTGTTCCTTTTTAGTTCTGCTGTTGTGACTTACCAGTAAATAAAAGCACAGATGATGCCCACAGTCACCAGTAGCTGCAGCAGTAATGTGAAATAGACTCTCTTAATGAATCCTGTTGAGAATAAAGACAAAGAGGGTTGTGGGCACACACTCAACAGTAGAAAAATGCAAACAAACGGAGGAGAACCAAAACAGACAGGCTGCCAACAGTGAAGTGAAGACATTGCCTCATTTAAAACACAACCAACTCACATCCCCTTCCAATCAGTTCTTTTATGTGTAAAGGTGCACAGCTCAGGCAAAAGGGAATAATTTCTATTTCAAATCAATTTCCAGCCCTGGCAACAGAGCAAACGAGGCGGTAACTACTGACCAATCCATGTAAATTATATTCTCTCTCTCTGTCTGAGATTTAACTAAGAATCACCTCGTCGGATATTGTCATCGCTGAAGCCGATGTCTTCCTGTCCATAGGAGTAGTCCGGAGGAGCGGGAAAGTCCACTGCAGTAGATGTTTGGATCTCTGGATGGACTGTGTTATCATAACAGCCAGGAGCAGACACCACTGAGATGTTTCCTTTGCCTATCTGCTCCAGCAGCAGGCAGTATGATATAGAGAATAATTAGGTTTGTTCATCTCAAAAAATACACCAGAATTCATGATATACCCTAACTGTGTTGTCATTATTACAAACATTATAAGGCATTCATGAATCAAAGTCACAAGAATTTACAGTTAATTCATGACAACATACTAGAAAATAGACTGTGTTTTAAAAATCCAAATGTTTTGACTTTTTTTTTTGACATTTTGTTTTTGAGAATTGCATTAGGCTTGAAAAAGTAAGTTTAAAGGTGCACTTTGTAACTTTTCTGGTGGAGGGTCTCCTGCCGTCTTCTCTCCTTGGAGTTGTTATTGCTTTTCCTGGAATGTTCCACAGCATCGCATTCAAATGTAGCATTCTTGCATGAATTAAATTGCAAGTGTTTGTATTGTGGAGATAGATGAGTTTAATTTCATACCATGGAAAGCAAAAGCAAGTTACTTTTTGGACCTTTAAACTGTCAGAGAGAACTACACGTTTTGTTTTTTGTTTACTTTGTACGTCCTGTGGTGTGACAGCACATGACAGCACATATTCGGGCAAAAGTGAAAAACTGTGTTTAGAGCAGAAAACATGCTAAAAATAAAAATGGTCAAATGGGCTCTGTGCAGATCAGCAGTAGGCCAACCGTTTCTCACAGCTAATGCTAACTTTTACTAAAATTATAAAGAGACAACAAATTCAAATGTAAAGTAAACACTACCGGATTGTTTTAATTATAGATTAGTTCTGTTTTTAAAATAATCATCTTTGTTATGCTTCAATAGCATTAGCATTAGCATTGACCCATAAACACCTCCTTTTATCAACACACTAGTGTCACTGGAGAAGTATAATTGCATTTGTAAAGTCTTTAACATGTTGTGAGTGACATCCACCTGCAGCTCACTGTATTTATTCATTTCAGTGTGACTCTGCAGAAACATCATAGATCTAGAATTGCACAGGAAGTACTCAGTAGAACAATGAGCTTGCCATTTAAAAAATATATAGGCAACGGAAAGTCCGTGCACAGAGGCATGTCCTTTAACAACCCTTGTTTTTTACTATCGTTTAACGGAAGGATTTTTTAATTCTTGCTTTATTTCCAGGCAGCTTCTTCCTTCCTTCCTGCAGATGCTTGTGCATGCCTGCTTGGTACGTGGGAGGAAGCCAAGGTCTCCAGAGGAAAGCACAGTAGCACCAGAACACCCCACAGAGAGTGAGACTATCCCAGGGGATCGCACCTACAACCTCCTGGGTTAGCAGCAGGAACAGCGAACACTTCCTCTGCGCAGGACTGCAACCTTGATACACTTCAGGACAATGTGTTTCAATAATCTTGCAGTTATAACAGGCTCGCAAACACGCCGTCAGACACAAATGAGCTGTATACGTGGAAAATAAATCAGCCCTCATAATTCTTTTCCATTCCTATGAGGCAATTCAAAATGTTCTGCTAACCACCAACCTGATTGCTCATGCCTGTGTAATTATTCTGTCCATACTCCTGGAAGTTGTATGGAGGGGGGTTGGCTCCATTAGTTTGGTCCATTTTCAAATATTAGCCGAGCTTTTCATCAACCCTGTATTCAGAAAGAAGACAAACACGTTGAACAAAGGTCATGTTGTGCAGTGCGACCACCAACAGCATTTTTGTCAACAACGCTAAATCTGCAATGTAAAAAATAAATGCGTAATTACAAAATGATGCATCGCGCAAACACTGAAAGCCAAGCCATGACTAACATCCATAATTATTGCCGTAAGCCCCCCTTTAATAGTGCTGTATGTATATTTAATAGCCAAATCGGTTGTGGCTAATTGATCTCAAAGGAAAAGCAGTCACCAGCTATAAGCCCACATAGACAATATATTGTGGTGTTTAGTTTAAACATAGTGCAGACAAGGGAGTCATATATTGGCCAGGACATCACCAAACATTAATAATTAAAAGTACCCAAGTAATGGTCTAATTACTCAAACAAAAAGTTGATTCGGTTTGATATGGGGCTGCAGTTAATGTCAAAGGAGGTTGCATATATACAGTTCTGTAAAGCATCAAGAATAATATGTATATCGACGTGTATTCAACACCATACATTGCTTCTAATATCAGTAATGCATAATAGATTAGACTCTGGCAGTGATAGATCCACCGCCGGCTCCGGGAGTCTATTAGTTGTTCAAACAAATACTCAATTTGAATGTACATTTGCACAGAGCTTGTCTTACAGGAGTGCATATGATGCGTGCCTTGGCAGAGGTAGCATGCTATTTATTAAGATAGGTCCATGTAAGAGTAACAGAAATAGACATATAGAAAGACAGATGGACAGGCAAAACTCATTGTTTTTCATATTCTTTTTTTTTTTTTTAGTCATTTTGGTCTCTGCTTTCACTTGGAAACAACAACATTGCCAAACCAGCTCATAAAGGTGTTTTATTTCATTGAATGCACTTGCATCCATACATTTATACAATGAGACATTTCAAAGGTTGTTTTCTCAAAGTGCATTTTTAATTTTGATGTTTTAAAATATAAAGATTAGCCCTTAAAGTAACACTTACACGAATCAAACTTTACAATCTTGTACTTTATATGATTTTGACGGATGATGGATTTGTTGATTCAAAATTTTACTGAAAAAAAAAATAAATTTGATTTCTATTTTTGTTGTTGTCATTTTTCAGTCAGGCCAAGTTTACACAAATACTAAAGAAAATCCCCTCAGTGTATTTTTTGGGTCTAATATGTTTGTTATATGTTCTAATAAGTTTAGAAAACATTTTTCTTTTTTAGTTTCATACGTCTCTAATGTGCAATTTTAGCCATTTTTACACATGCCTTGAATTTATATGTTAAATGTATATCTCTAAATGTAAGATTTTTCCCTATTCACCAACAGTGTCTTGCCTTAATATTAATGTTATCACATTCTTCAGCTATCTAATGCGGGCTGCTGTAACCTGTATTAGTGGCAATAAAGAAATAAAAAAGAACTACAGGGATGAAAAATCTTGTGGTAGTCTAGTTTTGAATGCATGAAATCATCTGGCACGAGATCTGGTCTAGATAGATACACAGATAGAGAAAACAATAGATAGATAGATAGATAGATAGATTGACAGACAGATAGAACATTAGTATTTTTTATAGTTGTATTCAGACTTCACCTTACAAATGTAAAAAGTTTGATTCATCCCAGTGTAATCTATTTCAGAAGCCTCTTTGGTAAGAAATTGTATCAAATGAATGAGCCTCGTTAATAGAAATGTGTCTCACCTCTCCAGCAGCGGTGTGGTGGTGACAGGAATTGGCCAGACTTCCTGTTGTGTATCCGAAGGGCAAAGTCTACCTGCTATCAGCGCTCCCATAGCCACCGCTCTGAGGCTGCGGGGGAGACGATGTAATGCTCATTAGGCTCAATGGGAAATGCAGATCAAGTTCTTAAAATGTCATTACACCAGAGCAGGCTGCCACTTTGTCAGGGCACTGAGGTCTGGATACGGCAGGGTATTTCTGCAGGTGGCGCTTTGTCTACATCTATGCTCATTTGCGTAATTTGGACTTTATTCTTTATTATTTGGATCCCGATTCGTTTCCTGAAAGTGGTTGCTTGTCTTCTTGGGATCCGTACTAAGACTCCAGACGAATTCATCAAGTCTGAAAGCAAAATTGGTACTGAGATCTTTTCGCATTGGTGGTTTGTTGTCTGCAATCAATGTCAATAAAGTACATTGATTGTAGAGTAGTAGTAGTAGTAGTAGTAGTAGTAGTAGTAGTAACAAAATTATCAGGGGAATAGCCAGGGGGGGACAAAGGGGCCCCAGTGTCTTAGAGGCCCAGTATTGGACCCTCTTCCAGTTAATTTGTGTAAGAGAGGCGCCCATATGAGATTTCTTGCTTCGAGCGACCACATTTTTGTTGAAAAACGAATATTGTAAAAGTAGAATTTTGTGACAAAAATCTGATCACATACAACTTCATCAAATCAGGACAGATTTTATCTGTTGCAAACTGGGTGTGATCCACCTGCTTCACTCTGGAAAAAAATGCTCTAAAGCTGTACTAGTATGCAAAAAAATAATAACAATGGATGTGTATACTATGTGCAAAGGGTTTGTGTGAGCAAGGAACAAGTTTTAGTTCCATATTTCCCCCATTCACGATTTGAAAACCAAACTTATAAAACAGAGGTAATGAAGAATGGTAGAAGCCTATGTACACTTACACTACTCCCTCATGTTTCAACTTGATCAAGGAATAAAATGGCATACAATACAAACCTGTATGATAATTCAACTTGATGTCCCAGAACCAGAGCCCAGAGCAGCAGCTGCAGAGGTTTGAGCTGGGCCATTCCTCACTGATGTCTCAGCCCATTAACACCAGAAGATCTCAGGCAGGAGGGGCAGCTGGCCACGCCAGACATCACCCTGTTTACACCAAATGCTTCCAGATTCAGGAGAGGAAAATATTGCAACTTTTATTTATTCAACCACTGATGATCAGAGAACTGCACTGAATCCAAAAAACACTCGGCCTATAGATTCTTCTCAGTTTTTACATTTACTGCAGCTATTACTTTCCATTAGCCCCCTTTTCGTTTCCATCAGTCAAACCACGACATTCCCGGCTCTCTCCTTCCTCGGTTACACAGTGATAGCAGGTAATTGCCCAAGGAAACCATCCGGACAGAGGAAGAGGAATGAGTGATGTCACCATTATGCACACAGGGATTATGGGCATCCGGTTTTCTCTGTGAGTGGAATAATATCATATCAGACATACTGTAAATACAGACGGCAATGTAGGTCAATTCAGTCTTAGAGCTGATCCGTGGAGAATCGACCCTCAAAGGAATTGATCAAGTCCTCACCCATGAACGCTGCACTAGGATAAATATGTTACAGCTTTCAGCAGCAGTCTAATTTCCATTTCTCAGCCTTTGATAACGCTTGATTAAAACGCACTAGCAGGCATTAGGCGATGTAATATGACATTTAAAGAGTTTATTTTCACACATGGAACAATTAAATGAAATAAAAAGCTTCTCTGCAGTCATGCTTGAGCAGCCACTGTAGCTCTTTCGTCATTCACAGCCAACAAAGCTCTTGGAAATTATTTATGAATGATTATGTGCAATTAAAGGTGAGACAGCGAGGGATACTGCTGTTAAAATATACATCTGAACTGGATCATTGCATTTCACAGCCACAGGATTTTTTTCTTTCAGGAGGGAGAGTATCCAAGCATTTCTCAAGAGCAAAATGATACGGTTTAGTACCACCAATGACCACTGGGGGGCACTAGTCTCCTTCGCTTGTGTTTTTAATTGCACTGATTTGGTTTTGCTTCACTCTCTGCCACTTTCCTGTCCAACCAAGCGCGCCAAAGCCTCCTGAGAGCCCCCTAAACTGGCTGGGTGTTCAATTTAACAGCCGGATCAAACCTGTCATTTCTTTAACCTGCCTTATCTTCCTATGCATGGCCAATGCACAGAGACACGGATATTTGAATATGAACACTTGTAATAGATGAAGCAAAACAACACAAGGCAGCCCCATTTCAGCATGACCATAGCATAGAATAGCCTACGCTGTTCTACTTTGCATAATGTATTTGTGCAATTTTAGGGGTATTACAGAGGAGGAGATCTTTTTACTTAAGAGCATATTACAGTACATCCCACAAACATCATTCTTACATTAAATGAAATCTTAAAGCCTTCGTTGAAATAGGCAACACAGGGGTTGGTTGTCACAATGTGTCAGGTACTGTAACTTTTCTGTCTTTTGACATAAAACTATGCATTTTAAATGAGCATAGTTTTCAAATGCTTGCCATTCACCACATGATGAGGTCCAACAATACATTTGTACAAGTGATTGTTTATTAATTTTTACTTTCATCCAGAAGTAAACTGGAGAAATTCTCCCTGAGTTGTACAAAGGCTTTATTAAAGCCACTGTTTTGATCAAAAGCTGTACATCTATTTATCCCATGTGACAACCAGCCCCAGGCTACACGAGACAACCAATCCTCACAGACTTTTTGGCACAAGTTTGAGCTAAAAACACCCAAACACCAATGCTTTTAACTGGTTATTAGATTTTTCACATTCTAATAAGCTAGAGGTTTTTACATCAGAAATATTACATTTTTGGAAAATTACACAAACCAATAATAATAATAAAAATGGAGAAAAAACAGGATACTTAGCTTATTGTTTGACAACAATGTCAAACCACAATGCTCTGTGACTGTGTGGCAACCTACCCCAGGGACAACCAGCCCCAGTCTCCCCTGCTATTATTACTGATTTCAAGCTCCATTAATAATTGCACAACCAAGCTATTTCAAAGACATAGGCTAAAGTTTGTATGTTACATTGTTGGAATTATTATTAGGCCAACCTCTACCTCTACAAGAATTACAAATCCATCTAATGGCAAAACCACTCGTTCATCTGTGTATAGTTTATATAGCTCTCAAACCACTGAATAATTCAACTGAATAAATAAAGAAAATGGTCAAGTTTGAGAACACATTTTTACTACTACTGGGGCCACTGGTAATCTTTCCTTGGATGAACAGTAATATAATATTCGTAACCAAAACAAAACATTTTTTATTCACTGCGTTGCACAAAACCCTGACCAAAATGTAATACGGATGCTTCTCTCTCTGTTCCAGTGTGATTGGTCTGTCAGTAAACATTTCAATTTACACTGCTATATACTCCAATCGGATGAGCTGCAGTCTCACCTATTCATGAGATTTGGGAGGGATTTGAATCGCCTGCAAAGCAAACAGTGACACATTTGAGCAGGCAGCGGAAATCCAGGGCTGTGTTGACACTGACAGACCAATCAGTTTGTGTGGGGGGGCCAGGGGGCGCATGAGGGGAGGTGTGAGTGCGTATCGTGATGGTGTCAGAGCTGGACAAACGAGACCAACACATGACCTGGAGACACATACAGCCCAATGTGTGCCTTTGGACAGATGGTCAGACAAGACAATCAAAGAAAAATGACAAACTACTGCTGTATATTTGACTGGATTTCAGATAATACCACAGCATTCTAGGCCTACTACTTTAAATGAATAAAGGGGCACGTTTTTAGATAGAGGGCACGAAGCCTTTTACTCTTCATGGAGATGTTACCGTTTTGCCAGGAATGTTCCACAAACAAATTAACACTCTCCAAGGAACAAAAAAACTCTAATTGAATAACTAAATGTATGTGATACTGTGGAACATTCTAAGCAATACAATGACTCATGAGACAAGCAGGTAGTGGACCTTCCACAAGAACCATTTTGCTTTTGAACATCATTCACGACGTCCTAGAATCTGAAAGCCACAAATAGATGTAATAAATGCAGTATAATAAATGAACGAGCATAAAGGTGCACTATTACTTTCCTAGTGGAGGGTACACCACTACGCCACATGCTTGTTTCCATAGAGATGTTATTTCTTTGCCCGGAATGTTCCATAGTATACCACTGAACTTCTTGCAAGTATTCAATTACAGCTATTTTAATTGCTCAAAACTCTTACTGTGAGCAAAGCAATAACATCTCTATGGAAACAAGCAGGTAGCAGACCTTACACCATTGTGCACCTTTCAACAATATCGTCATGTTTTGTTGATAATTAGGTCACAGAGCTGGGAAGTGAACAGCAAAAACAACTCACACGCTAAATGAAGTATTTTTCCTGTGTACATTGCCAGTGTTTTGGGGGTTTGTTAGGCTGTGTCTGTCTTAAAGAAGTGTCACTAATGACTGAGAGCTTCATTGTTAACGGAACATATTATGTTAAAATCGTCTTTTAAGAGCTTTTGACCATGTTATAACATTGTAGCATCATCATAAGTGACTCATACATTTGACTTGACTTTCTGTTTTCACCTCTGCCCACTTCTTTGTACTTACTTGCAATCATTTTCAAAATTCAGAGTCATGGTCATACATGCTGGTTTAAAAATGTCTCATCGGCACAAATTGGCTGCTTGTTGCAAAAAATGCCACTTTGAGGGGGCGCTTTGAACAGGAAGTGTTTTTCTTGTTATTCAGACCAGACTCTGTCATCAGAGCAAGTTTTACTGGCACAGTAAAGCTAACAACAGCTATCATGATAACAATGCTCTTCCTGCTTCTGTGGAAAATAAAACACCCTAGAATTAGATGCAGAACGTGCACATTGGTCTCCTTTTCACCCAAATAGGCAAGGCAAGGCAAGTTTATTTGTAGAGCACAATTCGTACAGAAGGCAATTCAAAGTGCTTTACATAACAAGGAAAATTGCATTAAAATCACAAAACAAATAAAGACATACAGAATATATATTTTAAAATGCTTTAAAAGAGAAGAGCGCAGATAGATCTTACTATGCTACTTATACAATTTGTATCTATACTGGGGCAAAACAGATTAAACTTTATTCATGAAAAAATTGGGTACACAGACCCTTTAATTTAAACGTATCCTACATCACAGAGTAATGAAAGACAACCATTAAAATTCTGATTATGAGAAGGATGATTTAATAAGGATTTTCTGAACAAAAGGCCACATTGGACAATAACAGCTGTAGCGTGAAATGGGACGAGAGAGTGGCTGGAGACATTCAGCGGGATGGTCACGAGTGGGAACCATACACACAACACAGAGGTGGCGACAACAACCACAAAGGCACCTGCAGACACAGACAGTCCGGTGGGGAGACAGGGACACAGAGATAGACATGTAGTTGCACAGACAGTCAGTTTGAGTGTCCCGCTCCCTGGACGAGGACATGTTCTGACAGCTCTGTTTTGTCAGGCTGGTGCGCTGCTCTTCGGGGCTTTGGGGACTGCGGATCAGATAGGGAGTGTTCTGGTGTCACTAGAGAGGCACAGATGTAGTCGTCATCATGTGTCTCTGCAACACTTGCTCTGGTGTATTACTGCGGCCGGCCACAGAAGGATTTATTTGGAGAATTGAAAATGCTGGTTTTCTCGGGCTCGGCGCACGACTTGGAGGTTTGGGCCACAAGACGCCTCTTCATTTTTAATTTACAGCTGCGTGGAAGCGGTGAAGGCAGTTTCGACAGGATGTATGGGCGATAGGAGACAATAACTGAGGGACCAGTTTGATACTGTAAATAATGGCTGGAGTTGCAATGTGTTCATTTTAATCATATCAGCCTGTCCAGCACTGATAAATCATAAATAATGCTTCAGCAGACGTAAGTAACCAGAGTTCTACCTTCAGGGACCCAATCCAAACCAATCCAAACCACTTTTTTTTCTTCAAATAACATAGTAACAGATATGCAGTACTTACATCACAAACACTACTAATAATTTTGCTCGCATTTGATAAAAGTTGTTTCAAACTAATGAGACTATGTGGACAACAGATGAAATACCTACTATTGCCATCACAAGAGCTTCAAATAACTATAACTGTGTACAAGAACTACAAGAAGAATAAGTAAAGTTTGTTTAAAGTGCACTACATAACTTTACTCTAGTGGAGGTTCTGCAAGTCAAGCAAGTGATGCCACCAAGTCATGATACAGGTGAGATCTGTGAAGAGGCGATTCCACCCACAGTAAGACGTTTTCAAAGGCATTTTTGTGTTAAAGAAACATCTACAATTAAATAAATTCAAGATTAACTATTGATAATGACAATACTGATACTACTATTTGACTGAAATACACTGACATCTGACATCTTGACGTACAACTACCCATTTAAGAGCAGATTGTGCCATCCTGTTTTGTAAATGGGCATGATACAAAAGGCACAGCAGCAGCCAGACTTACTGAATGGACATAATTAAGTGAATAAATGATTGTTATCCATAGTTGATTTAATACATTAGTGAAGCAGAAAACACAAAACTGCAGCTGAATTTGTTCTCATTAGAGTCTGGATCTACATTAGCCACACTGAGCACTCCATTACTGCAGTATGAAGTATCTACAATAACTGATGTATTTACTCACTTATGTAAATTGACTGACTAAATGCAGTGTAAACAGATTCAAAGTTTTGAAATGTAATCACTTTGAGGTTTGGATATTGTTGGAATCAAAAAGTGTATATCAGCTTTGGATTGAAATATTGCAGAAAAGACACAAAAAATGAATGGTATAGGTTGCATTAAGTTGCCACATATGTGTATCAAACATTCTACACATTTTGAGTCTGCTCTTAAATTCTGCTGCAATGTTTTTGGTTTAAATTGAAACATCTGTGCAGCTGTAACTTACTGAAGGCAGCTTTCTAATTTTAACAAAACATGCACATCTGAGTCAGTAAATTAAATTCCAGCTCTTTTCGTGCAGAATAAATCAATTTTCCTCCGGTATCACTGACCATTGTTCAAAACAGCATGACTGTTTTAAGGCATCTCAGACGTGCACTCTCCAATGAGCTTTAAATTATTTAGACCAGAAAAAAAGACGGTGCTGTGGGTGGGTACAGTTAAAAATAAACAAACCTTGGTGAGAAAGTGTAGCCCTATCAATTCATGAATGCAAGAGATTTTTCAGTTCTGGCACATTTGGACCTTTGGTATGTCTGGCTAATTGTGTCTGAATACAGTGTGGCCCAAAAACAAACAAAAGCAACTCATTTTGTCATTTTCTGCAACGGCTGATTAAGTTATTTGACCAATGGTTTCCAAATGTTGCCTAGTAACACAAACATTGGACACAGAGAAGCTACTATTTATAGTGATCTGTAATGGACCAAGAAAAGTTTTTGAAGCTTTTGTATACTGAAAGATAAAAGAATTCCAGCAAGACAAACCGGTTATCCTTTATATATATGAACTTAAATCAAAATAACTTGTTACTAAATTAAAGGTGGGATCCATTACTTTGTTCTTTTTGAATAAAATTGAGTCACCCTTCATAAAATATATTGTAAAAGCAGCACTTAGTATGCTGCACACTATCTGTCTGCATCTAATTATTAAACATTTTAACTTCGCTTCGCCATCTGAAAAAGCTGTTCTAAAACTGTGCTCATGTGCCTGGAAATTCATGCATATGTATAGTAGCAATGTTTTGAAGTGTTTAAGAGCTAAGGACGCATTAGATTGACTTAAATATCTACTTTTACCCCAGCTTTAACGCAGCATTTACCCATAAACTAAACACAACTTGTAAATGAAAGCAGCTTTTACAGAATACATTATACAGTAGGCTTCATCAAACTGCAATCATGTATTTGATTGTGGTTGTTACAATCTTAATCATAATGAAACAATCTGCAATACATGGATACAATAATTATCCCAGGAGGCAACCACTTATTAGTATCTGAATGATTTAAAATAAAGTGATTAGAAAATTTAACAGGACTCTGTTGATGTTTTCAGTCCATAAACACACTAGCGGGAAGTTTCTTTCAAAGTCATTGCAGTGTCTGACAGGTTGGGTGAAAACTGCCAGGTCAAATCTATACTCAAGCTCCATGCAGTCCCTGAGGAGTGAGAGCAAAAAAAAAAAGGGAAAAAAAAGAAAAAACACGTATTTTTGGTCCATTTTGAAATGCAAAGTCAACATAAGTAACATAGGGGCCATTTTTGTTTAATTTGTCAGATCATTGAAGCAGTAGACAAATAGAAAATGATTGTGAAAAACAGTGAGGAGTCCAAGGACAGATGGATGGCTCATATGTGAAGGGTCTGTGCAGCCATTGTGTGTCAGCTGCCTGTCACAGACTTGGCAGGGTTTGGCTCTTTTCTTCCCTGACAGAACGTATTTAAACAGAGAAAATGGATTTCATATAAGCCATGACAAGCAGCGAACAATAAGTGACAGTGGCATTTCACCGCTGTTCTAGCTCTGACAGAGGAACCACTGGTCAAATGTCAGGCTGCCCCGCACTCGGCTCCCCCCAAACACCACGGCTGGTTAATAATGTGAAAATACGCACTGCTGATCACACATATAAAAACACCATTCACAGGACTGTGCACTGGCTGAGATTGAGTGCGTGCAGCAGCGGTTCACGTCACAAGAAAGATAAACTTAGAATTGATAAAAGTGTTTTTCTTTTCAGTTGTGCTCTCTCCTTTATGGTTTGTAGAAAATAAACAATCGGTTTTTCGAGTTCAGGGTTTTATGCCAGATGTGAAATATTACAACTGAATGAGCTGTAATATCTTACATTTATACTGGCAGCCTCTCCTGACAGTAAGCAAGTATTGTCTTCTGTAACGGTGTTTTATTTATTTTAAAGATGCACTCTAACTTTTCTGATGGGTTTTGACACTTGCTTGTCTCCATGGAGATGTCATTATTCTGACCAGGATGTTGCACAGAATAGCATTAAACATACTATTTGTCTTTATTTAAATTTAATTATAGGTGTTTTTATTGTTAAAATACTTTGAAAAACACACATTCTCAGAGCAGGGTCGCCTCTCCACAGATCTGACTTGCAACCTGATCTGATGGCATAACCTGCTTGTCTCCATGGAGGTAGAGAATGCCATACTGTGAAACATTCCAGGCAAAGCATTAACATCTCCATGGAGACGAGAAACCCTCCATCAGAATATGAACAAACTGCGGTCTTTAAGATTAAAGTAATATTTTGTTTAATATAAATTCAATACAAGGGACGTATGACACAGTGCAAGGACTTTCCATGGATTTAAAACAGTGAATTGTCTTATTTATAAAACCAGTTTCATTTTTACAGCGTAAGGAGTACAGCTATTTTTATAAAGTGTCAAAACTGTCAGTGTCAATAGGGTAAAGCTCCAAAAGATGCTGAGCTAACAATGGCTTGGATAGATGCGGATACTTGTAACCAACACAGCCTCAAAAGTTTATTTTAAGAAACACAAATTTTTACAATTATCAATCAGATAAGCAAATCTTTACACAGTTGTGTTAAGTCCCATCAAAAAACAGAGAATTAAAAAGGGAAACATACACAATAAGTCCGTGACAATAATAGCGTGGAAGCTGGCAAACTCGACAAAAATGTGGTGAATATTTAAAAAGACTCACTACATTTCTGAACTATATTGTCAAAATAAAAGCCTCTCAAAATGTAATATTTAAAAATCATGCATATATTTATTGAATACCAAATTTGCAACCCAGCAGTGGCGCAGAAAAACACTGCATTGTCTTCAAATTCAAGACTACCATTTACCATCTATTTTCAAATTAATATCAGTCCCTTTGTATTATTTAAAATGTAAGCCTTTTTTGCCTCCCCTCATTAGTCTGTAGCATTGTGCGTGCTAACCTGTATGTGAACTCTTGACAGGAAGTCCAAACAAATGTGGCACAAAAGGAGCAGAGCGAGGACAAAACATGAATGCACCCGAAGACGTCCTGTTGTCTGTGTGCCAGCTGTGAGGCCACAAAAGACTAGCACCTGTAAAGAGCAGAGCCAACCTGCCACTGCATTTCACAAACACTGTTCCCAAGTCCTGCTTTCATTACGTTTTATTTAGTTCTGGTGAGATTATCTTTGTTAAAGCAAAATGTAAATGAGTGTCTGATACTATCTTTTTGTATGAATAAATTTGGCTAATATTCTTCGTCTCCTTTGCATTTGTATTTCACACTAACATTTTTTTGGGAAGATGGTATTTTCACATTTGCAATTTGACTGTGTTCTGCTGCAATGGGAAGTGGATAGTATAAGAAAAATTAAAACAAACACATACACGCACTGGTTGGTGGTTTGAATCTGGTGAATGAATAAGGAGCACAGTGTGGCCCTTGCAGAGGCTCTGAGTAAGACATTATGGCTTATAGCGAGACTGCACTACAGTCTTTCCTCAACTGTATTAAAACATTTTTTGAAACTTTGGTTTGATCACTTGATTCTAACAAGTATCCGAACAGGGGCTTAGGTGGTCAGATCATTTATTTTCAGTTCATGCAGTTCTCAGGCTCTTTCTCAGAGCAGCACACAACACACAACACACATCTTTGATTCAGAAACAAACCTGTTACTTGAATTTGCCTTGTTTGTTTCAATACCATAGGCCTGTTCACACAGACACGTACCCGAAGGACTTTGGGCCTAACACTGTCTGCTTCAATATAGAAACTCAAACATAACAAATTAAACAACAAACAGTACAATATACCGACATTCTACAGTATAGGAATACAGTATATTCAGTGCGATGTTGGTAAATGTCATCTTTGATTTTCAACAACATACTATTTGCAAAGGCAGTGTTGGTGAATTTGCTTTCTGACATCAGTTTAACATAATCAATATATAATGCATATAATCAGTATAATTCTCTCTACCAAAAATGTTTCATTATATGTACTAGTCAAGCTCCAAATGCATGTATAAAATGTAAAGTGTAAACCAGTGGTCACTGTGGCCTGAGAGCAGGGCTCACACTTCTGAGCTTCAGCGTCAAATGAATGAAAGAGCACAAGAAAACCCTCCAAACTTTGAGAGTTTTGATGGTAAAACTTGAGTTTGGAGTTTGTTGGATGCGTTTTTAATGGAAAAGTTATTTTAGTGAGACAAATTTTATTTATAAATACTGAAATACTGTTCAAAGTTTTGCAAATGTAAAATTTGGAAGTGTGTAATAATGTAATAATACAATAAAATACAAGAAGGGACAGATTTATTCCTCCATAGTGGCAAATAACTTGTCCACGTGACCTGAGTTCTTACTGAGGATTCTGATTTATTTCAGTGGTAAAGGCTCTCTGCATTGAGACCAAGTTCACAACATTTCAACATTTGCTGTCATGTTCCTGATGGAGAGGAATATCCAAACAGAAAATCCACAATGTTCAATCTAGTCATTATTTGTTAGAGATTACATTTTTTGGATTAAAAGGCATTTTCTTAAAATGGTGGCTTAAACTCCTTTCCTTAATATATAAACTAAAATTAAAGAAAAAAAAGAAAGAAGATAAATCATAATTTCTGCAGTTAAAAATATACTTTCATGTTGAATTCTGCTCCCCAGCTCATTGTTCCTTTTCTTTCTGACCAGATAATCTTGGACATGAAACATTCACCTTTACTTCCTGTCTAGCAAATGGAACCAAAGTTTTTGGTTACATGACTTAAAAATTATACAATTGGATTATTTTACATATCAAATTTCACTAACAGTTTTGCTTGAATATTTTTATTCCACTGCAGTTACTTGGATGCAAAACGACCAACACTTCCTGTCAGGACAACCATCAAATGCCCCTCTCCGGTGAGTTAGATTTATGCGGCAGAAAGTACGTGTGAATTTCAATGGTAACCTTGACTTTAAAATGTCTTTCCAATGAACTCACATTATAGGGATTCAATTGTGCAAGTCAATAGCAAATGATGCAAAACCGAAATGATGGCTCTGACGGCTATGATGGCTATGGCAGTGTGACTTATATTCTTTATTATTCTGGCGAGGTGTCAAATGATAAAATGTAAGAGGTGGACGAAGGCTTTTGGTTTAGAAGGTCAGAGCGCATTTAAAGGCAAGCAGGCATGCCATTCTTTACAGTGGGACAAGTGAGCTGTGACAGACTGAGATGAAAAGAAGAGGATTCGACAGCACAATAGATGCCACAGAGATTGGGTTTTGCTGCTAATGGTCAGTTTGATTGATTATGAAAGTTGCTCTGCGCATCATTCTATAGGATTCTGAGAAAGGGCTGGATTCTTTTTGCTGCGGATATTTTTCCTTTTGCCTTTGTGTACACTATTATTATAACTGTTATCAAATATTAAGCCATTGACACACTGTAAATGCAGTTTTATTTGCGAAGTGAACACAAGATGCAGTGCAAAATAATGCCTTGAAATTTTAAGGTTGAAGAATGTACCTCATTTAGATCAAAATCACTACTACATTTGACATGACAATTGTAATATTTTCTTTGTTAATATTCACAGGCATTCATGTTTAGGCACAGGCATAACATACTTAATGATGCAGAAAGCGAGGAGCAGTCAAATTTTGCTGCTTTCATACAACATACTCTTTGATGGAAAAGACAAAATTTACTCATTGACAAAAACGAAAATCAGGTTACAGGTGCCCCAGCTCCTGTACAGAATTTTAAAGGAAAGCCAAATTGTGCTATAATTCAACTGAAGCTGTGAACCGCGATCAGAGAAAGTGTGGAACAAACCAACGTGAAAGCACTGGATTCAGAGGCCTGTCAGGAGTTAATACATGCACCGTGGTTTAAATGAGACAGACAGCAGATATCAGTATGTTTTTCTATCACTTCTGCTCTGGTTTCCGGAGAGAGGGTTTAGTGAAATTCAGTCAAGAGCCGAGCACAAAGCGTCGAGATGCAGGGGAAAGTTTGGGTCATTTATCAGTCAGTGACATCTGAAGTGACTGATGCCGCTGTCTGAATACAAACATTGTACAAGTCGTGACAACTGTAGTGCAGAGCTGCAGGCTGGGATGTGAACTGTGGTAGCTTTAACTTTAATACATTTCAGCTTATTCGGTGTCTCAGTATGGTCCACAAACTTATCTTGTGGAAGACAAACAGGGGGTGTCACCAGGTCATGGTCAGATCTGTGGAGAAAAGAGCCTGCTGACAGAATTTATGTTTTTTATTGTTGTGTTTGTTCATCTTTAGTTGAATAAATGCAAGAAAGATGCATTTATCTCCATACTGTGGAACATTCCAGGCAAAACAATAACATCTCCTCCATAGTGACAAACAATCATGTGGCAGACCCTTCTCCATAACCGTTCACTGTAGTCTCTGGCATGCAAAAAAACTTTTGCCAAGGAAAATAAAGGTAACATCAGGCAACAAGTATTGAATATTGCAATGCACTTTAAATTATTTAGCTGAAAAAAATGTATCATTACATATTTATACTTAGATACTGATGAGGAAGGTGAATGATTCCATGATGATGTTTTGACAAAGTTTAACAGTTTAACAGAAAAAGGTTGCTTTTATTTTACCTCTACTCTTCCTTTCAAGTTTCCACATTTTAAACACAGTTGATGTGACAAAAAAGAGGGAAAACTCGCTAAGTACCTAAATAAATAAGTCCGTCCTTGGACATGCCAGTAAGATGACACAAATCCCCATGATGCACCGCTTAGAGTATTTTCAGTGTATCTTTAATAGACAACTTAAGCAGCTCCCAACACACACAAATACCATGTTATAATTCACAGGACGGGCTCGCTCAATCATACGCTCCGATAGCATCACATCTGGCCCCTCCTCTTTGGACGTGTGCTCAACGAGAGCTACTTCCTGCTCTCCATGCATGATAACACTTCCAAAATGTCACCGCCTTGTGATTTATAATGCACTGCTTAACGGAGAGGCTCTATATCACGGGCCAAACATTTCCTTGACAAGATGAAATGCCACATATTAATTGATTGCTCATAAGCTCAGCTTTTTTCAATATTTCTAAGTCACTCAAAAATTCACAGCAGCATTATGAGTGGGTGTTTTTTTCCACAAAGAATCTACAAAGCTGTTGATGAATTGTGAAACTGCATGCGTAATTGATATCGAAAGGAGAAATAAGGATGCACAGACAGTTTTATTTTAAAACAAAACCAGTCTATATAACCAGGAACAATAGTTCCAGACAGATCAAACTGTTCACTCTGTAGTGTTTCTTGTATGTTTTAAAACTGACAGAGAATGCGCACACATTTTAGTAATGAGAATCCATACTTCCTACTTTTGTTCAAAACAACCCCGGTTGTAGGCATCTGCAGTTGATTTGTTTACACAAGCTCTTCTTGTACGTACACATTTTGGCAAAAATAATCTCCATGTTTGGCACTGCTATGAACTGCTACTTAAAAGTTTCTTCATGCACCAACCAAATCTGTCATGTTTGTTTTGACTAAGAAACAGAGGAGGTGGGGAAACAGTAAAGCAAAATCAAGTGTCAAAATGTAGCTCAGTTTCTCCATCTCCTGAATAAAATATTACATGTGCTTATTCAATTATGATTCCCAATTACGCACCCACAAGCTGCACCGATCAACTGTGGGCGTCTCTGTTCTCTGTATGCCTTTCTTTTCCATGGCTTTCCCTGAGGGGAGTTCTGCTTGTTGCGTAGGAGTTCTTGTTTTTAAAAGCTGATGAAATGACTAAAAAGTGCCCATACCACCGTGTCAATGCCCGGTCTTATCTGAGCTCGGAGGCAAAGCAGGGCTGGGCTTGGCCAATACTTGGATGGGAGACTGCTGGGAATACCACAGTGGCTCTGATACATACTATGATTGTGTCCTTGGGCAAGACACTTTACCGACATTGCCTAGTGTGAATGTGGTGTGTATGTGTTGGTGGAGGTCCAAGAGGCTGATGGTGTGGATTGGCAGCCTCACTTGTGTCAGTCTACCCCAGGGCAGCTGTGGCTACAATAGTATCATAAAAGCACAGAATGTGGAGTGAGCGAATGTTGCACAAACATGTAAAGCAACTTTGAGGGTCTGAAAAAGCGTTATAAGACTAATGTTAGAAATGATTATAAAAGCTCCCGTTCTTTCTACACCACTTTAATTAGATGTTTTAGAAGCAGGAAGAATTGTGTTGCGTGTGATTGATGTGATTGACTTCTCAAAAGAGTGCCTTCAAAAACATGAATCAGACTCGTGCGTAGAGGCATCACTGAGAAATTTGTATTAAGCCCGAGAGACTATGGGAACTAAATACTGTATCACTTTTCAGAGACTGTAAAACAAAACGACCACAGAAATAAACCACACACTGAGACTGGAGTAATGAACTTCCTTTGATATGAAGACAGAATAAACTAAATGAAATAAATAAATAGGCTGCAAGCTAATCAAGTATATTATTTGTTGTGTACTTTCCACTGTGGATTTTTTAAATAATAATAATGCACACAGGTGACAATCACATTCTGAATTTTAGCAGTGAATGGCAAAACTGCATGAGAGTCAATGGTGAGTAATACCAATTTCTCCTGTATGAACTATATGCTATACAGTAATAAAAGGATACTCTGCAAAAAATTGAGTTTGTATCTGGTTGATTCAGGTACGCTCACATTTATCACTGATACAGACTTTGGGATCGCACACTGATTACCTTTTAAGTAAGATGTTTCTGAATCTGTATGTTGAGGAAAATTGTTGTGGGGAAAGTTGAAATGTCTTCAATCTCCAACTGCCCTTAGCAAATAAGTTAGCGCAGTCGAAGCAACAGAGAAACTACTTTCAATTTGAAAGTTGCCGTAAAAAGTTAATTTGAGCAAAACAACAACTCCACTGATGAAAAAAAATAAGCAGAGAACCACATTTTTAAAAAATGTCTCTGTCTGAATGTTGAGGGGCATTTTTTTGAATAAAAGACTGTCAGCACATGACCTCTTTACTGTAACTGTGGAACCCCTCCATTATTATTGTCAATAAGCACCATAGGCTTAGGGAATGTGCAATCAAAAAATTGCACACAGGTGAGGGAATGTGCGATCAAAATGAATTGCACACAGGCTAAGGGATTGTGCAATTACAAACTGTACACAGGCTAAGGGAATGTGCAAAAGGCCCAGGGTATGTGCAATTGAGTATTTAAATGTATTTAAGACTATGACTGTTTCATGTTGCTGGGACTGATGTTGTGTCACTCGTGGCTTCTGTTGATGTTGTATTTTGTGTTCAATGGTGATGCTGATTGTTTTGCTTGCACTGCTGATGTCTTGTGTCTGTGCTGAAGCATGTGGTCCCCTGTCCCAAGACAAATTTCTCTCACGAGAGACAATAAAGGATTATCTTATCTTATCTTATCTTATCTTAATATAACAGCTGCTTTTCAAGGCCCTGCACTTGGCTTAGATAAAAACTTACACCATCATGCTTTCATGTCAGGAGAGTTTTCTTGTAGACTCACCACATGTAAAGACAAATAGTTTGAGTCATGACGGACAAGACTACCCTCTCCTTAAAAACATCTTTGTGTGCACTAGCATGTCTCATCTCACACTGAGGCCACTTCTCTCAGACGAGTGTCACAAGGCATTAGCAGCTAATTTAAAACATTTCCTCCATTAATTGCTGCAGACAGGGGGGCTATTAAGTCGAGCGCCCCGTGAGCAATTAAATCTTCGTTGTCATATGTTGATAGCGGCGCTGGCTGTCTGCTCACGGTGGGGAGGGTACACTATATGCCAAGGTCAAACTGATCGGCCGCAACACTCATTATTCCCCCAATTCTGCTCATCTGCATGTCCAGGAAATTAGGGCTGAGACGCTAAGAGCAGGTGGCATTCAGTTTGCATATAGTTAGCATGAGTTATGATCAGACAGTGCACTTTAAGCTAAAAGCTGTCGCGCTCCTCTAGCACTTCACCCACCTAGCATGAAGTCATCAGCAAAAAATATGTCATTTGTCAGCATGCCTCTTCACTCTGTGGGGTGCACAGCTACTGCAAGTGAACTAATATGAAAAGTTTAAAATGCTAATAATGCAATTGGACACTGCGGTGTGTCAGCTAGCTTTGCGATAAAGTGGTTCTTTATTCACTAGTGTAGTTGACCATTCCACTGAACAAAAAACACACTTAGGTTCCATAACTAAAAGCATATTCATTTGGACAGCTTAACCCTCTTGTCATGCACTGAGCTGAAGGAGTGAGGCATATGCATCAAGCTAGAGTGTCAAAGTCGTTAAGCTGTGGTGGAGGTGAGGAACTAGTTTATACCCGTGACCAGGGTGTTATCCACAGGTATTATTCACAGGATATAATATAATAGTCCTACTGTAAGCAGAAGTTTGTCACAGTGATGGACCTGAAGACACTGCACAAGCTGCTCCCACTTCACTGGACGATAAAGAGGCAGAGGAGCT
Organism: Rhinogobius similis; assembly: GCA_019453435.1. Classification (NCBI taxonomy): domain Eukaryota; kingdom Metazoa; phylum Chordata; class Actinopteri; order Gobiiformes; family Gobiidae; genus Rhinogobius; species Rhinogobius similis. The sequence goes on along the minus strand of CM033626.1, from coordinate 20,104,140 downwards.
CCTTCTCCTCAGACTCCAGCTGTGCTCACAGTGACATGCACATAATAAGTATTCACCAACTCACCCTTATATCATAGATAACCGTCATTTGCTGTACCTAATTCGTGTGCATTGTATTTCCTAGAGCCTTGGATCCATAATACGGCCTGGTATGCTTTTAATTGTACAGGGACACTGCACAACAATTAAGGACAAGATGCTGAGGATATGTTACAACATGAATCCAATCCAGTTTGTTCAATTAATAAATCTGGTAAGCAATCTAATGATCCTTCATTTTTGGTTAACACAAAACGGATCCTGCAGGTCATATCGGGTGTTTGTTTAGATCTTTGGACCACCTCTGCGCCTCCTGCTCGGTGTTTCGCCTCTTGAGTGCTACAGGAAGGTATTTCTGTGCTGGCTAAACCCATATTCGTTTAAACCTTAAATTAATTTCAAATTTACTGTCTACAGAAGTGACAGATAATAATAATATTAATAAAATACATGAAAAAAAAAAATCTGATTTCATTCACGCCCACGTGATGTTACTTCCTGTCAGGGATGTAAAACAAACCACAGAAGTTTGTTTGTTTCATTTGGAGGACAAAAAATATTTTTTTAGGAGATTGGGATGAATACAACAAATATACCAAACTCTCTTTACTGCCCCTTGTGGCTGATTGTGGTGGTCTCTGTTGTACCCTCCTAATTATACTGAAAAACATAAATAGAACTATTCTGTTTTTGCTATTTTTCATGAGCTGAACTCAAAGATCAGTTTTCAGGCCCCAGGAAATCGGTGCATTGATGACTTGTTGTTGCATGTTCACGTTCAACATTTCTCACAAATCTATCTACTTTGTACAAGATTTTAGTGGCGAGACTTTTCCCTGATTCGCCATTTGCATGAATGGAGTTTTGTCAAATGGGAAGTGTGTTTACTAGAGGAGTGCGGATCTATGGAAAAAAGAGGAAAAAGTGGCTGGGGCGAAATGAGGTGAATACTCAGAAGACGTTTTTCTCTCCAAGACCTTTTCTGTGCTGTTTTATCAGCACAAGGCCACAAATGTTGCATGCTATGTTTATATTTTTGTTCAGAGTATTTAAAGAGATGCATAATGCTTTTTCAGGTTAGGGTTAGGGTTAGTTCATTGTAAAAAGATAACAGTGATCTAAAATATTGATCTGATAAGCTCTACTTCTTAATAGTGAGTTTTACTGTTGTGTGCAGAAAAATTCTATCTACCCACTTTTATTTTTTAAGTGGCTACATGACCTTTTAGAATCCTACATGTATCACTTGGAGTCCTAATTTTTCTAATAATCGCAACTGAGCACATGAATGTGGGCGGGGATAGGGGGTAGATGAAAACAGCAATTTTCTGAGCAGTCAGTTGCAGAAGAATAGGATTACTCAAACATTAGGGGCCGTACTTTGCTCTTGGCAGTAGCGCAGCGCTGGCGTTAATGATAACGTTTTGCGCCAGTGCAAACAGTGACGTTGTGGAGCGTGGAGCTCTAAACAAGAGGTGTGACCACGCCAAAATAAGAGGTGGAGTGAAGCAAACGTAGGACGTGGTGTGATGCATTTAGTGAATGGCCAGAATCGTAACAAATAAACTTGGGAACATGGGAAACATTTCCTGGAGTCTATTACTATCCTTATATGGACCAGATAATCCAAATAAATAACCTTAATGGGCACAAATAACCAAAACGATACATTAAAGAATAATGAATATAGTCCAATTAAGACAGTCTGTCTGCCTTAAATAGCTGTAGGTGAGTTTCCATTGCGCTTTTGCGCAAAACTGTATCGATCTGCTTCAAATGTAAAAAAAAAAACATCGCATTGAGCCTGTTTCCATTAAATTATTAATTAATCCAGTAAAAACAGCAAATAAATAGAGCATTGCACACCTTGTGTGAGATGTGCATATGAGTGCGTCTGTGTGTCTGACGTGTGTGTCTGATCGCACTCGCTGTGTGAAGAACAGAGCAAGTGGAACTGACTATATGAATGAATGCTGTGAGAGGTGTGTGTGGCACATCCATGTGTGAGACGTTTGGTGGTGAAATTTGTTCCTCAGAACAGTTTGAAATTCCTGTGCATTATTATAGACCTATTCAAGTGACGCAAATGAGGCTTTATCAAAGACAGAAGCTGTCTCTGCACTAAAACAGAGCAAGAGCAGCCAGAGCAACGCTGCAGCCTTTGGCTGTGCATTAAAATAATAAACTAAAAACTTTGGGACTCGCGAGGATCTCTCAGGAGGACAGAGGGGGAGTGGCACTCAAGATCATGAAGGAGCGGTCAAAGAAGCTTCAGAGTGGCTGGTCACTGCAGTGGTCTCTCTGGCTTCAGGACACACCTCTTTTGATCACAAACGCTGCTGAACAACGTATACATCATGGGGCTTATTGTCCCCATAAATGAGTCCCTCTCATTCTTTGACTCCGCTGTGAAGTATTGGCTTCTTTCTTTGCCTGCATATGCCATGACTGCAAACATCTCCTACACCAACGGCCTTTTAAATGCCACAGTTCTCATTGGTTCAAACGCGTTCACCATATATGTACTGTCACATCCCCCTCCAGCCTCCAGCGGACAAGTACAGCCTCTTTGTGTTAGTGGTACCACCGTGAAGGTAGCAGAAGCCCGACCTGGAACCACCCCCTGGTCAAAGTGCTACCACTAGGGGCAAAATACGGTCTGTAGAAATCAAGCAAACTACAAGTGAGTACACAAATGAAGAGGAAACACCACTGTAACAAGGTTGAAAGTGATAATATATTTAACAAATGTTTCTGTCCTTTTTGTGGTGCTGCAGATGTAAAAGAGGCACCAACGCATACTGCTGCCTATGATAGGACTGCGTCTTCTGTGCCCTATCTCTTCTCGGGCTCTTTCACACCTGGAAACACCAGCTACTGCTCCCCACACTTATTTGTATTTTGCTCATATGCACATTTATTAGTTGAAAGGCGTTCATGATAATCTCTTTTACAACAAGCTCAAAACCCTTGACATTGGTGTTTTCCTCTTCTTTCTATAGCGGCTTCATGCTTGATGATATTCAAACATGAAATGAGAATAGGTGCTGTGACATCTGGATGTTGGGAGGTTCTTTTTCTCCTGGAGAGCTAATATTATGATGAAAAGATTCAGATTTTCTTTGCCCTGTAAAAATTCTAAAAATATGCAAAAAGGAATTAACAAGTAGCGTTAGCCATATTCACTGTTTTTCAGTTGCACCATCAAAGTACTGAAATCCAATGTATTAATCTGACAGAAGGGTTGGGACTTTTGATACTTTTTCATGGCTTCCTTCAAATCAAAGCTACAGGCAGAATTATAGTATTTATGACTTTTATACAACAGAGGGGAAAAGAATGCTTTTGGATGCATGGTGAAAATACAGAATGTGGGGGCGGTTCAAGAGAAATGTCAAAATTGCGTTTCTTGTGATGCAATGTAAGGAAAACTCTTATTATGCAGATTCTTCCCTTTAATGTGTGGACAGATAGTGAGTAAGAGGCTTAAAGTGTTGCAGGCACAGAGCACATGTTTTTCAAAGGACATAAATAAGGGGTTGCATACAATGCATGTTTAAACATCATTAAGATGCACATAATATTGCAAGTCTTCACATTTTGGATGGTTGATGACTGGTACAGTCAGAGGGCCATAAAGGATCATAACGTGAGAAAAGCATGGCCCTTAAAATCTGAGCAAAATTTGAGGTGTAAAGTGTTTAGTAGCCACTGTCTTATGTCTCACCCTGTTAGTTGAAACGTAAGGGCAAACAAACTGGGATTCAACGCAAAGTTATCACAAATTTTTACTTTCTTCTTCTTTTTATGGGCCAGAGCAGTACAATAGACCAGTGGTTCTCAAACTTTTGGGCCCTGAGGCACCCCTACACGCACCTTTCCTCAGCCGAGGCACCCCTATGTTTAATGTCATATCTCATTCTAAATAAACCTCCTGTGATAAAATACATATTACAAAGCAGGCAAGGTTATTTTGAGTTCAGCGCTTTGGTCGCCCTGAGTGTTGCAAATGGCTTTATAGTTAAAGGTTGATGGATTTAAACCAATTTAAATCTTGTGTTAGTTTGAAATCATGCACAGAATTGAATTGAGAAAACTGCTGTTTTGTCTCATTATTTTTTTTATTTGGCTATTATTTGGAAATACAATGGCAATACCAAACACTACTGAAGCCTTAATAACCTAAGAACATAATCTGTGTTCCTAAATGCTGATAAAAGTGCAAAGCAGACAGGCTGATCTGCTCCTGTGACCGTCCTGTGTCTGTCCTGTTCTCTCACTCTTTCAGTGTCCTACAGTCATTTGTGAGAAGAAGGCTGTGTACCTCTTCTTTTCATATTTCAGGGCAAATATCACTGACGTATGTTTAAAACCGCGTGCGTTGCCGCTGATCGATCGATTATCTGCGCAGCGCGCGTGCGTATTAATTAAGACTTTTAAAACTACTGCAGGACGTTTCTCTGTGATTCCTGGGCCGTTTTACATGAAATAAAAAGAGTCAAAAACGTTTCAGTCTCCTCTGATGTGAGCTCTTGCTCGCCCTTCGCCCTCACGCATCTCTCTGGAGAGAGAGAGAGAGAGAGAGAGAGAGAGAGAGAGCGGCTGCACAGCTGTCCGCTGCGCGTAACGCCACGCCCTTCAGTAAAAATGTTTTACACATATTGTTGAATGGATTGCCATTGTTTTCTGTCAAAAAACCACATACATAGCATTCTATCGAAGGTCTTTGCAACGATTATTTCCTGAATCAGTAGTTGCCTAAGTTAATTTGTCTTAATTCAAAAAATCCATCGAACTTTCACGGCACCCCTGCCCTCACGCGTGCCGTGCCACCCCATTTGAGAAACCCTGCAATAGACACAACAATAGAACAATTTACAAAATATACAATCTCAGCATTTGTTGTAGCAAGCATATTTCTATCCATTTATTTATTTATTTCCTTATCATCTTCCATATTTATACATTCTTTTATCACTTTAAGGAGCTCTGTTTCCTCTGTGGAGCCCTCTGTGGTCCTGGTGGAGGTTGGTGCCTCTTCTCTCCTCTGGCCTCTGTGTCTGTGTCCTGTGGCTCCAGACGACTCTCTGCTGCTGGTGCAGACGGCTCCTCTGATAGCGCTTCCTCAACTGGCTTATCTGTACTCAGCCTCATGTATTTTAGAGCGTGCATGTGTGTGTCTGTATGTGTGTGTGCATGCATGTGTATTCGTGTGTATTCGTGTGTATTCGTGTGTGTTTGTGTGTGGGTGGGTTGGTCGGGGGGGGGTTGGGTGGAATGTGGGCATGTGGGAATGTTTTTAATGCACTGTAAAGGACTTTGTGTAACATTTTTATGCATCAATTACATAAAAATAAAGTTGAGAAGCACATTTAAAAAAAAAGAACCAGTTTTTCAGATATTCTTCTCACGACAAATCCTTTGACCTTTATTTAACATTCCCATCAAACCCAGTCCACATTGGATCCAGTGTTGGCCCCCCAGTGTGCCCATGATTGACCATAGTTTAAAAATGTATTTAGTTTAAATGATCACAGAAATATATGCTATACATTATTCATCCCCCTCAAGATTAAACGCGTATATTACACTCTGTAATTCTTCCTTCTGTGAGCAGTTGGAAGCAACAGAATGATTCCTTATGTGGTTCTGGTTGTTAGAATTCTGCCATTTGTGAAACTTGTGTTGTTTAATGCAGACCATTTCAACTTGTTTGCATTTTTATTATAAAAAGATAAAGAGAATGCAAAGAAAAGAACTTGGCAAAATTTGTTTGCTAGATCGCCAGTCACATAAAACCCCTGTCATATTTGATCAGTTTAAATGATCCACTAAAAAGATCGTTGTTTATTCCCCTTATTCAGGAAGTTGCCACAGGCGTTGCCATGATCAGGGGACCTTTTTCTGGTAGTGTAATTTAGCACAGGGCTGCAGATAAATTTGGAGCATTGTTGACTTATTGGTGCACATGAACATTTTGCACGAATCAAACGACTTCACCTACATATTTCAGTGTATAACTTGTTTTATAGTTTTCCATTGAAATTAATGGGATTCCTGCCAACCTGGAAATGCGATCACAACAAAAGCGCAGGTCAGTAGCAGTCAAAATGAAAACGGGGGACGAGTCGGTTAAGGTAGATAACAGTATTTTAGTTTGGGTGTAGATTCTGTCTTGAGCCCTTTCTTTATCTCACATGGTGAATCATCAATAACACATGTCTTTCTTTCTTTCTTTCTTTCTTTCTTTCTTTCTTTCTTTCTTTCTTTCTTTCTTTCTTTCTTTCTTTCTTTCTTTCTTTCTTTCTTTCTTTCTTTCTTTCTTTCTTTCTTTCTTTCTTTCTTTCTTTCTTTAATTGGTAAGTGTTGACAAATCTTTGTTTCTATAACAATCCAACATGGAAGAGCCATTTTAAAATTCTTTGACTCAAACTCTGATGAAAACCTATTTTGTCCTTTATCCATGACATATTTTTCTTTTAAATCTAATTAAAAAAACCAGATCATTAACTTTTAACCCAATGTCCTGCGCTAACCTTAAAAAAAACAACAAAAAAACAAAAAAATAGACATAAAAATGTAAGGCTGACATTCAGAGAGCATCACAACACCCAATGCCTGTTTTCTGTGTGGTTTGTCTCTGTTGGCCCTTTTCAATCTGTGACCAAACAGGCATTTTCCTCAAAGTCCATGCCAATAAGAAAACTCTGAAAAAGCTTACCTCATTAGACAACGCCTAAAATATGCAGAGCGTAGGATGCTAGTTAGTCAACACACAATCCTGCACATTTGAGAGCCAAACATTCATGAAACCCTCTCAAGTCATTATGCCCCGCCACGCAGCCGAAAAACCAACTACTTCTCCAGCTCGCCTTTCTCTCGGTAAACATGACGAATTGTGCACAGCAACGATGGAGATCAATAAACCTCTCCTGATCTTTTATGCACCGCAGAAAAAAAGAAAACACTCCGCTTACGTTACAAAAGCGTGCCCTTCCATCTTTTATGTAACATGTCAATAACTGGGGCTGTGATGTTGTGGGAATGATTTCACAGTAACAAACCAGAGCAGCTTGATGAAAGTGCAGAATCGCCACAGGGCATCAGAGCATCAGAGAGAGGGTAAAACTTCTCCTCATTGTACCTCTGCAAACGGATTCTCTCCAGCACGCGCCCTCAGATAGCAGCCACTTCAGCAGCCTCACTCACTTCTTCCACAATACATTAGGCATTTGTAACATGCCGTGGAGTAACCTGGAGGGGAAGGAATGCTCTCCAAGTCATTCAAGCCATTTTAGACATGAGACAACAGAGGTGGAGAAAGGCTTTACATCCTACATATATATAAAATAAATAAATAAATAACAGCAATACTTTTTGAAATGAAAGTGCCTTGAGAATTTTTGGAATGGAACAACTCTTACAATAACACTTAATCAACTTTTTTATGCAACTAAACTGTGTACATGGCGTTTTTGTAGTTCCTAGTCCTGTTTTTACCATCTCTTACAAACAAGAGTCCTGTGTGCTGCCAGCTGTGGTTAAACTCTGCATTCTGCATTTTAAGTCTCCTTTGTCTTGCAGAGGTGAACGTCAATGATCTAGACATCTCCCCTTCCACTCCACGCTCACCCCTTTAGTCCTCCAGGCTCTGCCCACAGTGCCCAGTTTAACAGCTTGTTTGGACAGTGTGTTTAGTCTCACTTTAAATGTCTCAGCTTGCTCTGCTCATTCTAACTCTTCGCCCAGTCAGCTTGATGTATTAGACAGAATGTTCCACCTTTTCCCACATGCTTTCACAGCAGCCACCCCAGATTGAAAACTCAACTCAGAGATTTCTATCTGGCACTCAAATTTAACATGTGTTTTGAGCATAATCTGTTTTATTAGAAGAAAAACACAAGTTGAGACAGAATTAATTTTCTAAATTCTCAAATTCACCTAATGCCAGGCAACCCTTTTCTTTATTATTCCTAATCCTAACCCTATGTCTAGAGTCAATAAAATGTCTGTATTCTATGTAATGAATAAAATTTGGTTTGAAGACATTTGCAGATCATCTGTTTTCATTAGAGTCCAACACAGAGCAAACAGCATAAGCCTTTTAAACACCTCCTCCGTGACTCAGTCACGGCACATATCCACCTTTGGGCCAAAATATACTTGATGATGCTTCTGACGAGCTTCAATGTCAAATCCTTCCGGCAAATACTTATAATCCATACAGAAATCTTGGGCTTAGAGTCTAAAGCACAAACTTAACCTGGCTTTGAGATCGACCCATTTCCTGCCAGTCAACTGTTGTTTGATTCATGAAGAGAAGATCTGTGTCTGCTCCCATGTTAATAATCCACAGCACACTGACGATTCATCTTGTTTGGTTATATAACAGCTCAACAAAATGACTTGGCAAACTTGGGACTAACACAACACTGGCTCAACTTCAGTCACTGCAAATGTAACATCAAAAACAATGTCTTTAACTATTTATTTAAAGGTTTGATGTTATTGCTTTGCATGGAATGTTCCACAACACATTTAACATATCTCTCTCTCTATATATATATATATATATATATATATATATATATATATATATATATATATATATATATATATATATATATATATATAAGTATATAAAAAAAGCATTCTTTCTTTTAATGTCGCCACAGAACTGACCTTTGACGTCCACTTGTCTCCATGGAGATAGATAAGTTTAGTGCTATACTGTGGAGCATTCCAAACATGTCCACAGAGATCAGCAAGTGGCAGACCCTCCACCAGAAGTGGCATAGTGCACTTTTAATAGAAGGCTGCATTACTGTTTGAAACATTCTTTTGTGTGGTAAAAGATGTGGCCGATCATGTTTTTGAAAGAATAAAAACATTAGTTCATGTGTTAATCAGAAATGGCAAATTCGCAGAAAAAAATGTACCTTCTAGTTCACAGGGAAAATTTTAATCTGAAACCTCAAAATAGTAAAAAGCAACGTGAAGTAAAACACATTATTTTACTGCCTTAATAGATCAAATACATTTAAATAAACAATCAGATCCAGAGCTAGAAAAATGAATTTGCTGTAATGTGATAAAATAAGTTGTTTTGCACCTTTGGTTGGAGACACCCTTGCTGGATGGTAAATAAGCCTGACACATCTCTGTCATCATTATTTACGTGCTCACATGGATAAATGTTTTTCATTTTCCAGGGTTTTCCATGAGCTCCTAAACTTCAACAACGCAATAATGTCTTCACTGCATTAGCATGTCAAGGCATTTCTTCACTTCACTGAGTGTACTTCAGTCTATAAGCTCTAGCCCAATGATCCCAAATTCACTCCGATGAAATGGTAAATGAGGCGCATTTAAGGTGCTTTTCTACCTGATTGCTACCCAGAGTGCTTTGCAATAACCTCATTGCTCCTGTTCACTCAAATTCAGACACTATTAAAGGTTTGTGAATGGGCACATCTAAGCACTACTCTTAAACATGCTTTTCACACATTCATCAACCCACTTTCTCCCATTGATTTGGCTTAATTGAATTGCAGTTGTCATAGCTGTGTCTAAAAAAAACATATTCATCAACACATTTACTTTTTACCAACAAGATCCAAGTGGTGTTCTAACTACACCAGTAAGTTGATAAGAAAAAGCATATCTCTAACATGGCGGCTGCAGTGAGCTGGACAAGGCTCCCTGAAGGCCTTTAAAAGCTGTAGCTTATTGAAAAGCGTTGCTTCTGAGTTGTACTGAAGAAGGTAAGATCCCCCTGAGGCTCAGACACGACTCCACAGGTCAAAGAAGAGTGGACTGTCCAGTGTCACTAAAGAAAATAGCACTATCACCAAGAAAGTGCTTTTTAAAGTTAGATCTCTCTTTAACAGGTTTAGTTACATTGAGAAATGTAACTAAACCTGATTTCAGTAACTTTTATATTTAAACATGCACATGGTTGTATCACATGGCACAAAAGTGGCGAAGTCGGAGTTTTGCACTTGTAGTGTTGTGTTGATACTTCCACATATATATGCAAAATATGATAAATGTGTCTGCAAAACTAGAGCCTATTGGTAAATTTCTTGAGAGGTTTGGATAGTCCAGCTGTCCAGAAAACAGAACATTGAGAGACATAATCTATCTATCTATCTATATACTATCTATATACCAAGGCTGTGTCCCACCAAAGTGGGGTAGACTAGACAGGGCACACATTCTCGTTCCTTTCCCTCCTTCCTTCCTTTCCCCAAACCCTCCTTCCGTGACTTCTCTCCCCCGTTTGTACCAGCATCCTTTCCTCATCACCATCACCACTCTCTTCCTATTCGTGATTTTTTTTTTTGAGAGACATAAAGCATGACAAAAATGAAGAACAACATATAGCTTCATGATTTTTATATTTTATATATAAATTAAGGATTTATACATTGCTGATAAAGAAAAAATACAAAACATTTTTGATTTTACATGACATTTACATGTGAAATTTTACACAACATATTTAATAACTTACAAACTCTTAATTTCCATAAAAAATATATCTCTTTACAAAACATTTGTCCTATTTACATTCATTTACAAATGTTTTCGATGAGCAAATAAAAGTATGTTACATTTAAAAGCTTTCTAGTCTACTCTGGAGCAGGGGGTGAAACAACAGATGATGTCAATTGCGGTTTTCTCTTATATGAATGAAAATATGAATTTGCAAAATATATTACATATATTTAACACAAGACATCTTCTAAAAAAAAATCCATAAAGTATCAAAACTGTATAAATGTACAAAATGAAACTGCAATGACAAGAAACAATGACACGATGAAACAACAGCAGCAGTGCTATTCACTTTTTGCCGTCATGCGCAAATATGAATGTAATCAGCTCTCGCGGCTGTTACATCTCTTCGATCAAACTGCGTGGTTCAATTACAATGAAGTACTGGCTGACGAATGCAGTAAAAACATATGCCCATACAGTATTCAAGGCACTGCAATGTAAAGAATGAGAGTGCTGTTGAATCTGGTCAATCAATGGTAATATAATAATATGGAAAGATGGGTGTGCAAACTTTTTATTTTTTGTTTACTGTAAATTTATTGGCAGAAGCTCGTGGGTCAAAATAAAAATTCAGATGACACTTAAATCATAAAGAGTCAATAAAACTGGCCAGTAGCTATCTGTGTATCTCAGAGTAGGAGGAGAGCGCAATATTTTATCGATTAAGACAAGGTTTCCCAGTTTCTTTGTGTAATCCCAAAGATTACACAAAGAGAGGAATTTGAATTTGTGGAAAACTGCAGATAGTCTTTGAATGGCTCCAAAAAGGAGGATTAAATAACAATAATATTGCCTCTAACCAATGAGCATTCTGTTTTGAGTAAAAAACGCTTCAGGGAAACCAAGCTGCATGCTGATGTTTTCACAAATCTAACATTGATCTCCTTCGATGTGACGAGATGTTGGTTAAAGATGGAGATCATTTGGTTTAGTGTGAGAATATGCAACCACTTTTAAAGGTTAGCAAATAAAAATTTGAGTAATGAAAGACCGTTACACAGAAGCAGTATCCTAAAATGTACAGTAAAGTGTGCGTGGCCTGTACATACACAGGCCAGTCAGCAATTTAAACTCGCATATTTAAACAAGACCATTTCTGTCAAATATAAAAGATCATTGCACACAGCTTGATAATAAACACTAATGATGACCATCGCTCATTGGCAGAAAATGCACTGTTCTGTGGTCAAACAATCTGCACTGGTACAATAAAACCCTCATTTGCAGCAGCAAACCAAAAGCTGTCCTGCACTTCAGAAATGAAATCCCCAGCTGTAATTTCAGCACGGGGAGGTAACACCAAATTAGGAGGTATAAACGGCCATACGTTTAAACAGCCTGCATCACTGGCACTTTCTCTTCTGCTCTCACAAATCTGCTGCAAACTATACCCTGAACATTATATTGGTCAACACACAAAAGCTCTGCACTCTTTTAGAGAAAATAACTCATTATTATGAATGTAAGACATGAGGCCCAGTTTTGGGATGTTTCCCATTATATTTATCCATTTGGCTTTGTCAAGAAGCCTCACTATATTTGTACTAGAGTATAAAATACTCTATTTTATCTATATGCCAGAGGCTTTTTCTCCCACACCAACACTCACAGAGTGTAGAACACTTTCTCTGCCAAGATGTGCAGAGATTTTCCTCTAATCTGGATAAGATCCACTGTAACTGCCATAATCTGAAAATGTGCTTTGTGTTTCTGAGCAGTTCTGACTTTTCAGACACGTATATACTGTGTTTGCTTGTAGGTTGTGTATAGTCCATCACACCATAGTGCAGATGGTGTTGAGGTTGGGGTCGAAGCGAACCACTTTGCCCTCTGTTGATTTAGTGTTGGTGTTGTACATCGGGTTTTCGAAAGTGGCTTGGCCGTTGTTGTTCTCATGGACTGAGCAGCCGGTGTACTGCGCTTTGTCAGTTTTCCTGCAGAAACAAAGAGAGGTGACATCATTAGTCAAAGCTCATGTATCTCTCTTTCCAATTCAATAAACAATGTTTATGTGCAGTTCATTAAATCTTCAAACCCTAACAATACCTATAGGGGTGTGTATGGAAACTATGCATTTATATTTTATGAGCATTTGTTTGTGCTGTACAGTCTGAGTTTCAGTCAATTTGTTCTCATTTAAAATGCCTGACGTATGGCATTGCGTAATATAGGGAGCACAGTAACTGGTTGTGTGATATTTCATCAGTCTTTGATGCCTCGTATAGAGCGTGTGAATCCAGAGAGGGACGTACACTCAGGCTGAGGAAGTGGGCCACAGCAGTCTACTGCTGATTTCCTTCAGCTGCCTCTCCTCACATGTACAAAAATCTAGGTTTCTAAAACTTTCTTAACATCCACCAGGGAGAAAGGAAACAGGCCTCCTGCTTTTTCAGACTCACACAGAAAACAACAAGCGTCTATATTTAGTCTGCAATGGTAGCGTTTGTGGATATGATGCATACCTTTGCTTGTAGAGATAAAAGCCAAGGCCTGCAAAGATGAGAGCAAAGAAAGGCACGAGGATGGCCACAGCCACAGAGCTGCTGTTACTGGAGCCAGACGACTCAGGGTCTGGGACCGTCACGTTCTCCCTCACACTCAAACCTGCAGAGAAAACACACAAACAAAACATTATAAAAATACTAAAGGAGAGATGCGCATATTCAAAATTGTTTTGTGGAAAATACAAATAAACTAAGTAGATCATCTTTTTGTGGTGGTCCTGATTACTTTTAAATTAGAAAGACAAACAAACAAATGTAATGAAAATATTGCTATTTTTTATGTTAAAATATTAAAACATTTTTATGTTGTGCAATTAAAAGGGGAACCAAAAGTTATACATATCATTGGCTGGAGCTGATGGCGATGCAAACTGTGACAATGATGATGATGTTGATGAAGGCTTTGACAGGGAGCAGCAGGACACAGTTCACACAGACGACAAGTGTAAATGACCAAAGATTAGCGCGTCAGGGAGATGGCAGTGGTAATGAGAGAGGATGATCTAGGTCACAACAACATGCAAAGTGAAGGAAGTCCTTCACATCAGAAAACTGCACAAAACATACATATTTTGGACATGCCTTACTAGCTGCTGTTATATATACTGTTCAGCATTTGAGACTGTAACAAAAATACCATTGCTGTTCCATAGCCACGGTACAAGTACCGGTATATTTTAACCTTGATAGAATCTATTTTCAATCAAATATTTAAGAGTTACCAACCTAAAATATTCATTACTTTTTTATATAAAGGACAAAAGGATATTTTATTTCACAGCTGGACAAAGTGGCAAATACAAGATTTTATCTTTTCCAATTACCAAAGAAAACATAAATGATTTTCCTTTTTAGAAGTTTAGAAGTTGCAATTTCTTTTTTTTACATTTTTATTTATTAGTTGAGAAGTAAATATTTTATAAATTGATGCATAATCTACTTAACTACAGCAATACTTTGTGGAGTTTTATCTCTATGGATAATTCTCAGTACAAAGGGGAGTAAAAAATAATAAAACAATACTAATCTTCACATAAAGTGAATATAAAAAGGTGACATACCGAGCCGCTGCAGGCCGAACTGTCCATAGTCTTTACCCTGTATAGAGCCCTGAAAAACATAACTGCCTCCCTCTGGCTCCGCTGAGACCTGGAACACAGAAACACCACGTGCCTTTTATTCAAGCGCACACAAAAGTCGGTGTTATTGTCACCAAAGAAATGAAATCAAGTATCCCACATCACTTCACCAGTTACCATTTAGCACAAGAGCCGGTCGGTGCAGTTTTTGCCTCAGTCACAAATAAAGCTTTTGTGTTTGAACCTCACAGACAGTTACAAGTGTCTAGTAATAACTCCCCAGTGTGTGTAAGCATGTTGTGTGCAGTTATTATTAAGTGAAGAGTTTTTGTGTTGGCGGGATTACAGTTATTTTGCTAAAATTTACTTCAAGCATCAGTCAGCCTGTTGGGGAATTGTTCGAAATTGACCAAAGTCAGAAAAGCAAGGAGACTTCACACGGTTGGTATAGCCAGTGTAATAAGTAAAGCAAGCGGAAAATCATTGCCCATTTGTTTGCCAGGGTAGCTTTTGTCAGACTAAATGGAATGAGTTGTAATAATAGTGAAATGTTTGCTGAGGGATGTCATGGCATTGAAGTTCTAACAACACAACTAACTGCACATCCGCCCAATATTACACTAAAGGACAGGCCACAATTACCAGAACACTTTTTCTTACTTTTATTACATCCAAAAAGCAATTTCATTATTATAATACAAATTGAAAATTGCAGATGGTTGCTTTTAGCAGTGGGTTCTTGTTTTCTTTTATTTCCACTTTTCACTTTACTTACAAATAATAATAATAATAATCATAAAAACCATTTGCTTCATTTTGGCATAGTGGTAATATAAATTTCTACTGTGTCATAATTGTGTAACACTGATCAAAATCATTTTTGTGCAAATATGGCCAAAATCTCCTTTTTCTGGTACTATTTTATGCTTTAAAATATGTCGGTAATGCTTTAAAATAAGGTTATTTGGTTTATAAAGCATTAGTAAGCACTACTTAATTGTTTATGCACTTATAAGGCATTTACTAGCATTTTAGATAGCACCTTGCATGTGCTTTAATACAATGCTTATTAAACAATTTCAATAACCAAGAGATACATGTTAGTAAATGCCTTATAAGTGCTTAAAAACAAACAGCTCATGCCTCATAAATACTTTACAATCTTATTTGAACGCGTAACCAATGTGTCTAATATTTTTGGCAACCATTATCCATGACTAAACTCTACTAATACTTCTGTCAGTTCTTTCAATGATCATCTTTAATTCCCTGTGTACAACTCACAAATCCGTCCATAGCCCAGGTCTCCTCAGTAATCCGGCCCAAAGAGCTGTGGGCCAGAGCTCTCATCTGGTAGAGCAGCAGCGCTAACCGTGCCTCCTGGCGCTTGTACACTCCTGCAAAGTAGAAAATGACACAAAATGAGAGGCACACCGAGAAATGGTGTGAATAAAGAGATTGAGCAATGAGGCCAGGGCATAAACAGGACAAAATGACAAATGAAACGCAGCAGGGAGGACACACAGGCAAACAGGGAGCGCTACGGAGGGAACTGAAGCGCATACATACATCTGTTTTCATAAAGACAACTACATTTTTTCAACTGAAGATTTCTAAACTAAGAATTTGGTTTTAGACTGCAACCCCCATTGCGGCCTGTCAAAGTGTTTTTGGGCAGAACGCTCCCTTATTTGTTGCATGAGTATGTGATTATCAGTTGTCAGAAAGGCTTTGAGGAGCTACTTTAAGTGCCCAGAAAATGACTCGTTTTAGGCCTACAATAAAATGTCAACACATCATCATTGCTATTCACTTGTTAATTTAAGAATAATATCCATACATAAAACAATCTGTACAGAAAAGTCAAAAGTTTAACAGTGGAAAAAGTCACAATTGAACAAAGGAACCAATATATGTAGATTATTGCTTCACGCCAGTACACCAGTGTGAATGCCAATAGTTAATTTGCCCTCCCATGCTTGAGATGGCTCTGAGATTGACTGATTGACACAAGACCTCCTCCAAATAAATGAAAGTGACAGAAAGAGGAGCAGGAATCAGTGCAATGATTTATAGATGACTTACCAGAGAGCAGAAACTCCACACTACTGTCGCTTAAAGTTACATTGACTTTTCCTGTAGAGGTATTAAAGCTGGTGACTGTCAAAGTCAGAGGCTGTTTCTGACCCTTGTAATCATAGGAGCCCTTCCACACAAAGTCAGGGGCAAAGACATCATCAGGGACTGCAAAGGATAAAAACAAAATATTTATCTGATTATCACATAAACAATAAACGACCAATATTACACTTAATTTCAATTCCACATCAATCAGAATCGAACAAGCTTTATTACCATGGTCAATAACAAAAAATGCAAACAAGAATGTGCTTCGGTAACATGGTGCAACAGAAAACTATGGGTAAAATAAAATGCATCCATAAAATAAGGTACTATAAATAAAATAAACGTTGTCTAAATATAAATTAAAAAAATATACATATATACATGTAATATAAGTCAGAACAGAACAACAGAGTGATATAGATAAAGTATTGTTGAGGTGAGTTGTTAAAGTGTTCATGAGTCCAAGAGGAGAGGCGACGAGATTGTCTTGTGGCGAGACGTTCTGGTCCGAATTGATTTTAGCCTTAAATAGTCCAGGTTTAGAAGGGTCAGCTGTGATCTGACCTGCTCATCCCCGAGTCTTGGTGAGGATGGATGCAATGACACCATCATCATTTGCGCTGGCAGCTTGGCTTTCCACAGTTGCTGCAGGAAGTACATCCTCTGCTGGGCCTTCTCGATGAGGGAGCTGATGGTTGGTTCTTACTTAAGTTTCTGGTGATGGTGGTAGTGACAGGTGTCTGTCAGGGCGAGGCAGCGAGGAGGGCCAGGTGGGCTGTGACTTTCCTGACGTCCACAGTCATCTGCACTGTCATCTGTGTGTTCAGCTCTTCTCTTCTGCTCTTCTGCACCAATCATTGGCTGGTCCAACAGTTCAGTGGGATGTAAATAATGACCAGAACAAACCCACACAGGGAGAAAAACGGCTTTCAGGTTATGAAGAGATATTCCAGGGCAGGAGAGCATTTTGGGAGATCACAGTCACTTCGGTGCACCAGCAATTGTTGATGTAGAAACAGACTGTGCCGTCTTTTGTCTTCCCACCGGAGGGATTTCTTTTTGCCCATCTGCGCAGAGCTGGAATCCCTCCATGGGAAGTGCACTGCGTAACAGTCCAGGATCTGTCCATTAAACCATGTCTCCATGAAGCACAAAACACAAGAGGAAGAAAAAGTCCCTGTTTCTTCTCATCAACAGTGCCAACTCGTCTATCTTGTTGCTGAGTGAGTAAACATTAGAGAGAAAATTTTCAGGTGAGGGTGTGCGCAAGCCAGAGTATCATAAGGATCTTGCATATTGCATTTTAAGGACGTGCAAAGCAATTAATGTAAGGTGGCATATACTTAAAGATACATTAAGTAACTTTACCGGTGTAGTGTCCACCACCTGCTTGTCTACATGAAGGGGTTTTTACTTTGCCTGCAATACTCCACAGTATGGCATTATACTCATCTATCTACATGTAGACAAGCAGGTAGTGGACCCCCAACAAATGCACATAAAGCACAAATTTAACTTTTGAATGCTTCCAGATGTTTAGATATGTTTTTTCCATTGACGTTAATACCTGCAAATATGACTATAATCTGCAAGGTTAAAGGGGCACGATCTGTACCCTTTGTTTTGCACTGCAGTTGTGTCCTTCAAAATTGAGACACTGTATGTTAGAGGTGTGTCCATTGCACTGTTTATTTTTTAGCTTAACTCAAATGCAGCATATCCTTGATGACATGCTCATTAGTGCAAAAAGTAGCCAAGGCATATGAGGCCAAAACAAAAAAATCAGAGTGGAAAAAATATAATGGCACTAAAACTGTGACAGCAAAATAAGCAATAGCCAAAACTATTGCACTTGCTGTGGGTTCATAAATGTCTAAAGCAAATGTCATGGCTATTAATCCTGCTGCTAAACCAAATACCACACAGGAGGAGGGGCCAGACACACTCCTATCAGGCATGGAGAGACTGCATCAGCTTCCTTATGTCGAACATACTGCCTTCAAGTATGTAACCTTCATGTGACATAGATTTAGATCAAGCACGTGTACGTTTGACAGAAATCAATTAGGCATAATGACATGATAACAGATAACTTTCTGTACTATAATGTACATAGCAGTACACACTAGTAATAGATTGAATTATTATTATACCATAGCCAGTGAGAATTCTAGCGGTAGGTAGTTCTGGCAGCAGCTAATCATATTTAATATCACTATAATGTGGATCTAGCAACAGGTAAACAAATAAGCAGCTGTTAGGAGGGACTAGGTTCAACTAAAACTGTGAACTGATCCCTCGTACAGCAAACTAGAATACAAGCAGGTTTTCATATTCATCAATAGGCTGTTTGCGGTTTGGTTTGTAAGTCAATGACGTGCTTTCTAGACTGTCGGTGCAGTTATGTAGAGAGAGAGAGAGAGAGAGAGAGAGAGAGAGAGAGAGAGAGAGAGAGAGAGAGAGAGAGAGAGTTTTACTTCAAACTTACCGTTTATTTTGGGGCTTGGTGTTCCTGGTATGGGTTTGACAGTTTTCTCGTATGATTTGGAGCCAGCTGAAATGAAATGAAACATGAAAGTGCAAGGCTCTGAAACGTAACGTTACATAGCGGCACATAACAGCGCTAGGACAACGGAGGAGTAAAACTGACTCAACTGTAACATTACGCTGGAGTCGAGTTTGAAACATTAACATATCAAAGTTTAACTGTGGCTTTTAGCTCAGAGACAGAGGGGCCAATATCACTGAAACAACTCCACAAGTGCATTTGATTAACTTTTAATTGGACACTACAACAAGCGCAGTATTAAAATGTCAAAAGCAGTTTGTACAACATGTGGTGAAATTAAACCATTTAGTTTTAATCATTGTTTTCTCAGTTTCCACATCTTATATCAGGGCTCAGAAGAGGAGAAAAAGTTTGTTAAGTAAAATAACTGTCAGTGACAATAATAGTCACAGAAGTAAAGGTAAGTACCGAAAGTGGCCTACAGTTTTCCATCTCAATAGTTTGAAGTGATTTTACTAATTTAGACATATCAAAATATGCAACATATTGAAAAACATATATGCATATAGTGCAGCCTATGCATGCTGGTCATCATATATGGGGACAATTTACTTTGATGCACTATGGAGTTGCCTGGGCTCCATTTTAATCTCAGGCATGTGTTGATCAGACGAACAGCGGACGTGACGACAGCACCGCGAAAAGCAGCAGAGAGCTGTCAGTCGAAAATGGTGTGTAGTAATGTAAAGCTTCCTCTTGCTGTGGAGAGCAGCCCCTTGCTTGTTATTGCTTGTCCTCTCGTTACACGGGATGTGACGTTCTCCTCTCATGGCTCACATTGCCTCAGTTGCAGCAGAATAGAGGAAGCTAGGGGGTTTACCGATCATGCCCACAACCACTTTCTTTCAAAATTGAAAGATATTGAAAGATGAAGATTGAACTGATTGATTGAAGATTGAATGGCAGTTCAGGCTACTGAGAGAGCCTTAGAAAAGGACAGCAAAGACAAGATGCCCACAGAAAAAAATAATTTAACTAACAACCCATGTAATGAATCAAATCATAAAAGGGAAAACTAGAACTTAAAGTGGACATGTATTCGGCATATGAGCTCTGACCTCCCTTTTTTCCAGGATGGAAGAGTTTAATTTCATACTTGTGCCCTATTTACAGCCCTCCTTCTCCAGCACGCTGCTTGGGAGACCTTTGTTGCCCACGTACATACCTCTGCAGACAGGCACCTTGCCCGTCCAGCTGCCATCGGAGCGGCACACGCGGTGCTCTGATCCCCCCGAGAGGAAGTAGCCGCGCTGACAGGTGTACACCAGAGTGTAGCCGTACGAGGGCAGGTCCAGACCCACCACATCAGCGTTGGCCGGGCTACGGGGCTGTTTGCATGAGTGAGCTGGAGAGAGAGAGAAGAAGCAGCAGAGAGGGAGAGAGACAAGCAGAGGGCACACTTGTTAGTGCAGCCACACACATTAAATATTAAATATACATATAGTATCTGATAACATATTTTACATTTATTACATATTTTATATTATAAGTCCGGTATTTCCAAACAATAAGTATTTATTGTAATACAATGGAACAAAAAAGCTCCTACTGCTGCAGAGATCTCTTTTCTTCACTGTCAGTCCACACTATTCATACATTGATATTTTCAACAATTATTCAGATACAGTCGTGTTTACCAATGGATAAAATCTGTTCAAAATAAGCTTGTGGAACTGTGGTTCTGTCAATTAAATTCAAACTTTCACTTTAGGATGCATTTCAAGGACAAAATGAAATGTATTTGGATTTCAGAAATTAGGGCAAATTCTAAATAAGGGTTTGTAGGTAACTAAATGGACGGCATAACAATTAAATGCTAATTTACTGTGCATTATACAATGTGCATATTTACAATGTAATCTAATATGGGTTTAATTGCTGGGCTTATACCCCTAAATGCATTTTAAGTCATTTGCCTTTGATCCTTTTAGAAATTAAATAGAAGTTAGTCATTATGTTTAATTAGCAAGATTAATGTGTGTTCATTTCAAAATGCTATAGGCTTTTGGCTTCATCCAAGGGTGTTTTTTCCTGCCAAAATACATCCTTTTATAAACATATTTAACCATTTAATTTCTTCACCAAACTGTGTGGATAATACCTTCATCAACAAAAATCAACAAACTGTGCACTAAACAAAATCTATGCAAATGAGTCTGCACCGGGAAAAACACCAAGGACTACGAAATGCTCAGATGCGTCGTCAAAAATGTGAACTAGCAAAATAATTCTGCATCTTTTCAGGGACAGAATGTTGCCAGTCGTCAAACGGGAGACAGCTGCAAGTGAGTCACGAGTAAATTGGTTCTTCACGGAGCCTTAATGACATTAGGGGCAACACGACGCCAGGATCAAACTTAAAACAGTGTTAGAAACTTGGGTTTGTGCTAATAATTCTGCACCTGTCTGACATATTTAGCATGTTTCTGACCTAGAAGACAAAATGTGTTCTGTCATGCTCTGACTGGCAGTATGATTTCAGACAAGCAGCGCAGAAAATCATCAGAACGATAGTCTGGTAAGGATTTATGTACTTTGGAAACATGCAAGAGCTTTGGAGAAGGAGGGGAGACAATGGTCGGATGACGCTTTTCACCTCAGGGCAGCACCACAGAATGAATAATACTCATACAAGTTTGGATAAAGACTAGTCTACTTCAGGCAACCAACAAGAAATGTTACAGCGTCGTTTCTGGTAATGTTTCTGAAAATCTGACACATTAAGCAAAACCAAGGCGCGAGTGAAGGATATCTTTACTTTTGGGTTCGAAGAGTGCAGTGTGATTTAGCTCTTCCCCATAGAGATTAATGGAGAAGTTTTTGGTTAACTGCAAAAGCCACTCAACATTTTTCAGTGCCGTGACAAATCAATCTTGTCTAATCTATAAATAAGTTGCTAAATATTAAATAAATCTCTCTTCTAGCTGTCTAAGCACAAACGTGTGTAACCCATTTAAGATGACAAACTGTCTGCACATGTCCAGAGCTGGTTGTAGTGTCTGTAGAGCGTGAATACTGATGACACTTACAACGCCAGTGAATTGTCTTATCAAAGCCACGTCTTATCCCTCATCAAATTCAGCTGCCATGTTTATTTACACTTCAAGAAGGACTTTTTTTTTTTTTCCTGCTCTTGAGATTTCAAGGGGCCCAGACAAAGACAGTTTTACTTTTGTGTCACACCGCTACATGTAATGCTCTTAGTTCAAAGCCCTGATAGAGACAGAGAGCTCTGGTTAAAAACACAGACAGGAGCAGCAGATAGAGGCAGCAAGTCTGATTGATTTATGTGGGAGCCAAAGGGACTGGCCAGAAACACAACAAGTACAAACGAGAAAATTAAAATGGTTCCATACAAGGGAATAAGGTCAACACTGTATATATTTTTAGAAACCGTTTTAAGCATAGGACTACAAAATGGATGTTAATACACAGTAATATCTGTGTGTAATTCAAGAAGGTTTAATCTAAGAATGAATAGCATGTTTATCTTATCTATTTACTTACTGTATTTTTTCCAGTAGTGTAGGCTGTATTAAACAGGACTGTAAGCCATGACATGACGATGAAGAGTGAACGACTTTCAGCAAATTGAACTAAATCTAACAGGTGATGGACCCTCCTCCAGAAAAGTTGAGGTTAGATTATGTCTCATCCTATAAACGTTGAAGAGTTGAGTTTACTGCAGCCAAAGCAAAGAGCATCAGGTTCAGAGTCTAATAAAACATATATGATAATTGGATAACGGCTAAACGTGATTAAACTCCAATAATATCACACTTTGACTCATGGACATTTAATCTCTATTGTGTCAATATGTTTCCTCAGCAAGAGATGCAGGAGGCGGGCCTATTTCTAAATCCAGTTAAGTGGATTCACAATAACAAAAGAGCATTTAATCATAGAGAAAGGTATTTTAGAGGATTTATGGTGCTGTTTTGACCGAGGGTCGATGGTGTCAGAGCCATACAATAGCACTTGTGCTTAAACATATACATAAGCACAACATAAGCACAGTTCTGCCGGGAGCACACTGGCTACTCTCTCAATGGCACAAATGAGGTGAGTAAAGTATAATGATAAACTGGCAGAATGCTGACAGTCTATTTTTCGATGCCACAAAATGCAGTGTCTATAAAAGTCGTCATTCATTTTATGGGCCTGATTTAGTAAATGAACGGAGAATAAAAAGCACAAAAATTAAATTACCTGCAGATATTATAAAACATGTGAACCAGGAATCCCTTAATCAAAACCCTATTATGTTATTTTGCAAGTTGATGTCATTATAAATATATCATTACAACAATTGGAATCTTTGCATTATGCATTTTACTGTATATTATTTTTCTGTTCATTAAGAATTGGATTTGTTTACTGCCTTTCAAGACATTGTCACAACACTTTGCATTGCTTCTTACTTAAATTGCATGGTGTGTCCCTCTTGTAAATTTTGTGATGCTGTTGATGGAACCTAAATTTCCTTTGAGATCAATAAAATATGCATCAAATCTTATCAGGTCCTGCATGCATGCGATGTATAAAAATCACCAAGGACACTTTCACACAAGTTCAGCTTTTATGAACAAGATTTGTTTGGATGTAAACTTGTGTTGTGTTAATTTTTGGGTACAAATTGTGCAGGTTTGATGTAGAAATGAAATTAATATAAAAAAAAAAAAAACAATAAAGCAATGGATTGTGTTGTATTTATGTTTTAAAATATTCAAAGTTATTCTTAGTTACACGTATAGGATGCATGGCAAACACAGCTGAACTGGCCTCTTTTTCTGCACCTGTAAGATTTTCACAAATGTGCACCTCAGCAACTTTTTTTTTTCAGCACAAAAGTCAAATGACCTCCAGGAAAACACCTGTTCATTTTATTTCGGTTATAAAAAGTAACATATTGCTGAGGGCCAAACCCAAACATATAGCCACATTAGTTTTACTTAAAAAAAAAAAAAGACCTTATGGTGCCCGTAGGTGATTCATTAAATTTTCCAGTGAAGTTATGATATTTCATCGGAGAAATGTATGAAACCAAAAAAATATGTCTGCACAGAGGTTAAATGATTAAACTGGTTAACAAAAGTGTTTTGATGTGTCGATACATAATGGATTTGGAAAAGCTGTTGACCTGTTAGCCTCAGTTTTTCCCATCAGCATTATGAAAAAAATTGCCGCAGCTCAAGGCCTGATACATCAAGTGAATCTTAACTATTTCCACCACAATGCAGGCCATATTATTATGCATTACAGCAATATGCCAAAGACCTTTTGGGAACTCATTTTAAATTTTAAAGGTGACTGGATGGAAACATAATTTGAAAGGTTAAGGTTTATCTTTTGTAATTATTATTTTGTGACTTATTGAAGAAGCAAAGCATGAGCCACAGAGACATGCATGATCCTGTTTGACTTAGTGTTCGGTATGTTAACTCATGTCTCCCTTGGGTTGCGTGCTTCCACAGCTCAATTACCAAAGCCCTGGATAAAAAGACTATAAGGTGCAGACAGTATTTATTGCATGGTCAGTACAGTTTGAAAGACGATAGTTCTGTTTTCCCCCAGAAAGTGTATTTTAAAACAATAACTTGTGACACCACTACACACAATCTTCAACTAATTACAAAACATTTTTTTTCTATTGAAAACCTGTAAGAAAGACCCATGAGAGTCACTATATGAGGCTTTGGGATGAAAGCTGACTGGCTGTGTGACGGTGGTCCTTCTTCACTTTTAAGTCTGGAAAAAATTGTCAGTGGCCAAAAAATGAATGCACGTGAAAAAGATTTGTAACTGCTAGGAACTATGGATTGAATGAACACATTTTATCTTATGATTAGCATATGGCTAAATTATGTATATGACCATACGCCATGACAAAAACAAATACACTTCTAATACAATACAACCTCTAGTGCGGTAAATTCCCACTCTGAACATACTGTTAATATTTACAAAGGCACAGTAACTATAGCAAAGATGTAAAGATGTTTCTTCAGTGATTTAAAACTTCGAGCCCTGCAGTATGATTAAATGTATTCCATAATTCCCCTGAAACCTCCTGGAGCTAAAAAAAGGATTATACAATGCACTCTTTCAGACAGTTCAAAGCAGCACTTGGCATCCCCGAACTGCTCCCGCAAGTCTGCCCTAGTTTAGTGTGGGCTGGGCGTCCGAGTACTTCAAAACAAAATCACCGTAATAGCCGCCAGTGTAAGTGAGTTAGTGACTGAGGTGAGAGCTGTAATTTAGTCCAGGTTAAAGGTTAACCAAGGAATGAGTGGATTACTAGAAAATAGAGATTAATAGAGAAAGGGAGAATGGAGGAGGTTTATAGGATGCAAGGAAAAAGAACCAGTGGGGGGTCAAGCAAAACAGAGGAAGGGTATAATGATGCAACAGTGAGTAAACATGTTTCTATTCTGTACTTACGGCTGCAGGTAGGCTGAGTGCCGGTCCAGGTGAGGTCGGCCAAACAGAGGCGTGTTGTTGAGCCCTGCAGTAGATGTCCTTGTTGGCACTGGAAGTCCACTCTGCTGCCCACCTGTCCACAAACACACAGGCGGACAAAAGAGAACAAGTCAATACACTGATGCAAATGCCAATACGCTCCAAGCATCACATTTAAAAAGCCGAGAAAGAGATACGGCACATTAAAGTTTTTTTCCCCCATTTTTAATGATTTGCTGTACTGCGTGGAGGCAAATTGAGAACATGGACTCGACTGATGCAAGCATATGAATTTAAAAGGGTGAATTTTATGGCAGAAAACTGGCTCAAATTCACCCACTGCAGGGAGGGCTTTGTGCATTTTTCCTACAAAAAACATGTCGTTCAGGCCTACCAAGATGGTTTGTTGTGAAGAAAGTCTGCAGATGTAAATCAGCTTTCATAACTATAATATACACCATGCTAGATTGCAACTTGACTGATAGGCTCTGGTATGTGTGGCTGGTATGTCTGATACCGCGGTCAGTAATGTAGGAGCTTCTCAGGGTACTGTCATGTCTCCATTCCTGTTCCCTCTGTACACCTCTGATTTCCACTACAGCTCGGAGTCCTGACACTTGCAGACATTCTCTGATGGCAGTGCTGTAGTTGGATGTATCAGAGAGGAGCTGGAGTAGAGTACACTGGTTGCAAATGTTGAAAAGTTCTGCTCCTGAACGTGGACATGACCAGGAGTAACTAGTGATTGACTTCAGGAGGAAGAAAACACCAGTGGAGCCCCTTGTCATTCACGGCCGAGAGGTGGAAGGAGTGGACTGCTACCTTCACGTGAACAAAAGGTGGGACTGAAGGGACAATAGTAAAGGTGTGTACAAGGAAGGCATGAGTAGACTCTATGTCCTGAGAAAGGTCAGGTCTTTCAATCTATGCAGCAAGCTACTGGAGATCTTTTACCAGTCTGTAGTGGCCAGTGCCCTGTTCCTCAATGTGGTCTGCTGGGGGAGCACCACCAGCAAAGGGTACATTGGTCGTATCAACAAACTGATCTGAAAAGCTGGTCTCGTGGTCTGTTAGAGTTGTTTGCCACGGTGAGAGATAGGATGACACTGGACACCCCCCACCGCAGGACAATAGAGGAGCAGAGGAGCTCATTCTCCAACAAACTCCTACAGCTCTGCTCCCCCAGTAAGCGATACAGGACTACATTCTTACCATACAGCTGTACAATAACTCCCCCTTATGTCAGAGAAAATCTAATGTAATATCAATGCACCATTTTCGTATTCTCTCTCTCTCTCTCTCTCTCTCTCTGAAATAGACTGTTCTGCAACTGATCAAAAGTTTAAGACCACGCCTCAAAAAACAAAAACAACCCCAAAATCCCCTCAAAACAGAAATAAAAGTCCCAAACATGAACTCGGTAATGAGTAGTGCCACTGTTATTGTTGATAACTTCAAAAATTGTTTGGACCTGCTTGATGCAGTGGTTACCACAGACAAGGGCCCTCAGTCATGAAGGATGCTCTCTGCAACATCTGCACAGAGCCAGCTGCCGTTTGAGGCCCCTGCACCACCTGGAGCTCCATTGTTCCACTGAAGGAAAAAGCACTCCAGATCATTATGGTGCCCCCTCCCTGTGGCGCATAGAAAACATCTCAGGTGGATCTGCTTGTCATGCCAGTAACATTGGATTATCAATGTTACTTTTTTTTCTCATCAGAGAATAAAACTTTCTTCCACCTTTCATGTTTGGTGCTCACTTGCAAGGTCCAAGCTGCTTAGGGTTAGGGTTAGTTCTGTGGCGTTCAAGGACACGAGGCCTTTGAAGAGGTTTTGTGTTTTTGAAGACTTCCAGTGGCAGATGTCGTCTGATGGTTATTAGGCTGTCGGCATCAGTAATGGCCTTAATTTGGGTTGAGGATCGTCCAGTATCTTGATGGACAGCCAACTGGATCCTCTGGCTCAGTGTTGGTGTAATTTTTTTGGGGGGTCTTCCACTTGACTTTTTTGTTCCATAACCCTCAGGATCTATACATATATTCAAAATGAATGTCTTACCTGAATACCTGAATGTGCATTTGTGTACTATTTTGGGCTTTTAAAGGTGGTCCTAAACTTTTGATCTTTTGATCAGCTGCAGAACAGCCTATTTCAGTTTAATTGTTGTTTTCAGTAGAATGCTGCAACTCTCTCTCTTTTTTGAACCATGTCAAGATCCAACCATGCAAACTGAGACTTTTGATATTAATTCAACTGGTCTTAAAAGGTTTGATCGGTACTGTATTTGCTTTTATTCTATTCCTCTTATTTTAATACTTCTTATTATTTTTAAATGTTTGATTTTTTAATTTTAATTTTAATTTTTTTTTCTTACCCTCAGTTATTAATCTGGTTAATAACCCTGTGTCAAATTAACTTCCCATGTGGATCAATAAGTCTTGTCTTTGTTTACACAAGGTTCAGAGTTTCATGCTATAGCCCCGTAAACTGGCATTACAAATCAAAAGCCAAACAGCACAAGCACAGTATTGATACCACAGAAACTATCAACATCCTTGTTGGCTGTCTAGCCATTGTGCTCTGTTTGATTGAGCAATGCACATTAGATCAAAGAGCAATATACGTTTTCATATCAGGAAAAAATACTTATTTTATTAAAATTTTGCATAAATTGTATGTCAGGTGATGTTTTGGACCACCCATGTAAGTTGTACAGCAATGAAATAAAAAAAAAACAATTAAAAATCTAGATGGGGTCAAATGGAACCGCTAGCCCCACCCACATTGTCCTTCCTTTCATTCAATATTGCACCATGACACAGAAACGTTTGGAATAATCATATGCAGTTGTTTCCATATAGTTCCTCATACTCTCCTCACAATTAACTTTTATCACTTTTAAAACTGCACTATGATAGAGAATCACTCTCACTCATGTCTGGGATAGTGTCAAGCAGTTATTTTCCCATGATTCCTAGTGTACAATAAGCCTGATTGGCTGAAACCACACCAACAGAAAAAAAAAAAAACTCCTTTTGGGACGTGCACAGGAATGGCCTTATCCATTTCACTGACTGCCCCTTGTAGTATGGATGCAGTGCACACACAAAGAGCATACATAACTTACATTGGGAATATATCCCCATGACTTTTACAGTTACAGAGAGCAGCAGGAGCTTCCCTTTTGTTGTGGCCCCCAGGGATAGTTCTACCCTCTCACACCGTGAGTCACAGTTCAGGAAAAAGAACAATTTCTGGGTGTGATACTGAGGCTGATTATAGCATGTCACTGTGAAAAAAAGTTTTACTAAAAGGTTCTGTGGCCTTTTGAAATACGCCCACTTCACTCATAACATCATGTTTTACCAGATCCTTTAACAACGTGAAATAGATGGATTGTGTGGTTGTGGATTGGTTCATGCTTCATAGAGAAGTAGAACCTGGCTGGTGTGCTCAGATTTGTATTTTTGTTCCTAGACAAAAAGATGTACTAGCTTACTAGGGAAGTGTATCGCCTTCTTGTCTCCATGGAAATGTTATTGCTTTGCCTTCTTACAGTGAGTGGGGTCACCTCTTCATAGATCTGACCTGTAACTTGGACAGGTGGCTTCATCTGCTCGTCTCCATCTAGCTATATAAATGTGTGGAATAATCCACACAAAGGACCTCTCAGTAGATGATAGCAAGTGGAGGACTGTCCACCAAAAATGGTATATAGTACACCTTTAATAACATTTATATTAAAAACACAATTTTAAAACATGTACTCCTCAAGGATAAGGCTCAGTGGTTTGAAAATAGTGAAATGTCTTGATAAAGACAAAGTAATGTCGAAACACGTTGGCTTGTCTATGTATGTGTATGTATGTATGTATGTATGTATGTATGTATGTATGTATGTATGTATGTATGTATGTATGTATGTATGTATGTATGTATGTATGTATATATACACACATACACATATATAACCATATGCATAGACGAAAATCACGGGGGTCCCCCTTGCTGAATAGTGTCCTCCTCTCCCCTTGCAGTGTCCCCCTCTCTCCTCACATACAACTTAATAAAAGTAGCAAATTATTGTAAAACCTACCTATATATCAGTACCCACCACTCACTGTCATTAAATAAGTCTGAAAGTCTAAAAAAGAATCGAACTACCCCTTCTGTTCTGACACACTGGTTTAGCCCGTTGCCCTGCAGCGTGTACTGCCACCTATCGTGCAGCAGCATTGTACATTTGTTGTCATTTTTAGCACTGAGGGGCAGAACATCGTAGAAAATGTTCTCTTCGACCGGCACCTTCATTTATTTAGCTAATACGATTAGGCTGTGGTGGTAAGTATGATTCAGAACTTCTGTTTTCCTCACTGTTCACCATAACTTAAAGACATAAAGACATTTGTAACGTGATTTCAGTAATGCCCAAACATGGCGAAAAATCAAGTGAATATACGTGGAATTACTGTTCTAAACTCAAGAGAATACATTGTATTTTTATTTTTAATCAAATGTAGACATATTTTCAAAGTTAATTTAGCTTGCAATAGGTTGTTTTTCTGAGTGCGGAAATTGACTTATTTCGCAAAACAGCAATGGAAACACCTATTTCGATATAAAAGGGTCACATGTGGTGACTGTCTTGAAGAGACCTGCACAGGACTGACTTTTCAACCCACTCCCGCCTGATCATTAAGTTTTTCTGACCTCTTCCTCCCAGTCCTGAGTGCCACTCGCCACTCTGTCTCAGCGTGCCGCACCCTCAGAGCAGTGCTTTATGAAGGCTTGTTTTAGTGCAGAGACAGCTTCTGTCTTTAATCAAGCTATGCCTCATTTGCGTCTCTTGAATATACCTATAATAATGCATATTCAAACTGTTTAGAGGAACAAATGTCCAACACCAACATGTCGCACATGTACACGCCGTAGTCCCGCCCACATCCCACAACGCATTCATTCATAAAATTACTTCAACATTCCAATCACCAGCGATTGCTCTGTTTTACTCACGTGGTAGAAAAGCGCTGTCCAGCTGTTCATCCACCTGCTCTGTTCAGACACACGCTCATACGCACACACGCACCTACACACGCACTGTCTGCTGCACTCTGGAGCTCTGTCCGCTGATCTAATTCATCATTTAATGAAATTTGGCAACATTTGGAGCAGATTGATACAATTTTGCGCAAAAGCGCAATGAAACCTAAGCGTGTGCAGGAGTCTGATGTTAATCAGCTGATGCTCTGTGCACAGTAGAGTCTGGACAGACTACAGTGACTCAAAAGATTGTCAGCGTAGTTTTTTCACTTCTGGGTGAAAGTCTGTACACAGCGGTTGTGGACAGCGCGATACATGTTCCACACACATTGTCAACTGGTTTGCTCGCCCTGCCTTGCGCTATATAATGGACCAGGTCACACGGTTCACCACTGGCTCTTGCTTCAAAACTTCAGAATAAGCAGTATAAAAAGTATTTTAAGTATTCAGAATACAGTACCTAAATTTGGCAATGTAATGGAATACTTACAAAATACTTTTCAAACCATGTATTCGGTATTCTGTCACGGAATACATTTTCAAAGTATTCTTCCCATCACTGGATATACAGTAGAAATGATAAAATACTTTAAATACATACATATATATTACATACATACATTACGTTACATTAATTAATTGTTGAATGTTTTCATTTTGTTGAACTGTTTATTTTGTTCAAACATAATTGCACGTTTATAAAAAACAAAGTTTAAACTGTTTTCTAAATACTTTTTGACTGGGCAAATGCAGTAGTATTCTAATAATAACACATGTACATTGTTATTGTATTTTTTGCATCACGGCTCCCTTTAAAGTGATGTTATAATTTCCATCTATGAGAGTTTCGCCCCTGTCCATATGGATACACATGACTTCATTTTCACTATTGTCACTATTTTCTAGCATCACATTAATATTGAGCAAATTTCTGATATAATTTGAAACTGCCCAGACTATGTTACTAAAAGCTTATTGTGCTTAAATTTATTTAAAGAATGAATCATTGAGAAATTTAAAAAGCCTCTTTCAAATGTTGCTCCATCTTACCTTAAAGCCTGTTGTGTAATTCATGAAGCCATGTTCAGGTGTCCCTGGATTTTCACAGGTGCTTCTACTGGGCTCTGGAACAAGAAATCACTGTCATGATGAGGAGCAGAACACCACGAGAATAAAAATGAGACCAGCACACAAATGCAATCATTGGTAATGACAATGCAATTTTCTAGTGGTGTAACACGTACAGGCCAACAATTACAAGAGAGGCTGGACAACAGCACAATCACTCTGATGAGTTCTCGGCCCACTTTTTAACCATCTAAAGTGCTATTCAAATTGTGTGAAGTGCCGTTCGATAGAAGGCGGATCCAAAGGCTGCAATGTAAAGAGACTGGAGATGGTGCAAAAATGTTCAAATAAAGCAGAAATTATCAACGACAAGAAGAGCTGAAATTGAAGGTATATATCTATATCTATCTATCTATCTATCTATCTATCTATCTATATATATATATATATATATATATATATATATATATATATATATATATATATATATATATATATATATATATATATATATATGCTCTATAGGGCTATTGCTCTGATTATTACAGGGTTTGAGTGCTTCTGACGATCGGGGCACTTATGAAGAAACATAAATCACACATGTGCTCAGTCTCAATGAGGGGCTGCTTCAGATGAAGCAGGTCAGGACACACAGGACTCTTCAAGCAACACAGAGTGGCCTCTACAATCACTACAAACCATGTTCAGCAGGTATAGTTGATTTTGTTTGTTATAGTTTTTTTTTAGTTTCTAAAATGGTATAATCTGCCACCTTATTAAAATTCATTCATTCATTCATTTTCTACCGCTTATTCCCGTTCCCGGGGTCGCGGGTGACTGGAGCCTATCCCAGTCACTATGGGCCTTAGGCGGGGTACACCCTGGACAGTGGCCAACTCGTCACAGGGCTGACACAGAGAGACAGACAAGGACAGACAACCATTCACTCACTCACACTATATTGACAAAAAATATGTATTATGTTTAGACCATTAATCATTTTGTGGCATGAAAACCCCAGCATGCCATGTGCCAAACTAAATTCTGCACCAGTTGAAATATGACAAACGTACCGTGCACCAATAACTACACACTTACGCTGAGATCATAAAGAGGTCCCCAGCTCTAGAATAATAACTCAAATATTCACCGATACAGCGGGGTTGAGATCCACTCCATGTTCCATCATCCTGACACATTCTCGTTGAGGACCCCACCAGCACATAGGGGGCGCTGCAGCTGAACGTCACTTCTGATTTGAAGATGAAACTTTGCCCCTCTTTCCGTCCTTTGGCAGGCGTTCCCGGGTCTCCACAGAATTTTGCTATAGAGGCAGAACAAAGACCAAGGAAGTCAATAAATAATGTATTTGAAAATGTAATTACAGTAGCAGCTTTTGTATCGCCTGTGTGGTATGTTCGCATGTATATTCAGCCTTGCTACACTTCAATCCAGCAGAAAGCAGGCGTGTGAGTGTCAGATTGGGTTGACATTCAGTTCAGAAATAATAGGCTGTGTGGGCTGCGGCTTCACCCATACAGGATCATTGAGAGAAGTGTCTCTATACTGCTGTAGCACATCGCCTATCTCGCGTTCATTATTTTTATCATGACACTGAGCTCTCTCAAGCATTTCAATTAAGTATATATAAGGTTCAATTAGTAAACACTTATGATTAGTTCTATGTTTTATTGAATGTGGAAAAAGTGGCATCTACACAAAGAAAAAACAAAAAAAAACAACTAATTACGCTCTTATCAACAATTAACCTTGCAAGTGAGTGGTACAGTGGGTTTATACAATGATCATCCAGGCAGA
This sequence comes from Rhinogobius similis, assembly GCA_019453435.1. Taxonomy (NCBI): domain Eukaryota; kingdom Metazoa; phylum Chordata; class Actinopteri; order Gobiiformes; family Gobiidae; genus Rhinogobius; species Rhinogobius similis. Next base: position 20,070,874 of record CM033626.1, on the reverse strand, counting down.
AAAAAACGAGGCCAATGCACTTAAAGCTAAATAATTAGCAAAGAGAACATCACTTATATATTTTTCAACAAGAGCTAGTTAAGTAGACTGACTACAATTATAGTTTTACTGCAGATTTTAAAATGTCTTCTTCACAGGGAAAAGAGACACCAAGACTAAAAGCAAAAATTAATAGCCAAAAATTCTGCTCTTGCAAGACTACTGATTTATATTGAGTATTGCTCCAATGTGTGTAATGAATGTAAATATAATTGTATAACTCCTTTTGTTAGAAGTAGGCTATGCAGTACCTAAGCAAGAACTCAATATTTGTTATCTCAGCAGAAATTTCCCGTTAAAATAAAGGTTAACAAAAAAAGTACAACTAATTAAAAGCAATCCTTAGGACAATTTCACAACATGCCTCCTACGGTGTAGTTAATCAGTTGAACACAACCATACGCCTGTTCATGTCTCGTCTGAACCCTGAGGTCTGAAGTCTTGTTTGCAGAGCTAGGTTGAGTGAGAGCAGAGGTACAGACGAGTGTGCGGGTTCAGTCACGCAGTCTGAGCTCCACAGGATGAGGCTAATAATACGAGCGCTGCCTCCTCAGACCTGACATGTGTTACAGCTAAAGCTCAGATAAGTTCTGCTCTTTTCCTCCACGTCAGAAATCACACTCTCCTGCAGCTGCTGACCCTCGACATGACTGACAGCCTTAAGAAGACATGTAATCCCCAACATTAATGACACTTAAGAGTCATATCTGCATCAAGATAACGTTCTCATTACCATAGATAGTTGTGAAAAGTGATACTCGACTAACATAAACAAAACAATTATATAAGAATGTTAATAATGCATTAGTCGTAAAATCGATTTATAAATAATAATTATTAAAATACTTCATGCATAATTAATTCACTCCTCACTCAATAAAAATAAGCTACTGCGGGTTTGTGGGCGAAGGTGCAACTACTCAGTACATTTTGTTTTATTATTATATGAATATTTTGTTCATATTATCTTGAAATATTTATGTGCCCATCATTCATCCAGGAAGGTTCATATAAAGGACTATAAGCTCAACATGATTTACCACCCATCCAAAAGTCTTTCTCAACGTCTCACGGAGGGGCTTTTTTTAAAATGATGACCTGTACATAAATTAATGGTATTGACCTTATTCCGGAATTTGCCTTACGCGCCGCCGTCTTGTTTCCGTTGTATTAGTTTACACGGAGCAGACGAGCTCAACAGAAAATAAGTTCTACACGGACTAAAAAGCCGTTTTCAGACCGCCCAGGAAATCGGTGCGTTGTTGACTTGTTGTTGCTCGTGTTCATTAAACATTTTACACAAATCAACCTACTTTATGTAACATTTTAGGGGCGAAACTTTTCCCTTGCTCGTCAATAGCTTTAACGGAGTTCTCGTCAAACGGAAGTGCATTTACAGACGGAAGTGTAAAAAACGGCAAAAGTGGGCGGGGCAGAATAAGGTCAATACAGTAAATCTGTAGTTACTGGTAACTCGTACAGTTTACAAAAAGTGCAGTAGAGATAAAATGATAATATTTACCGAAATCTAAAATCCTTAATGCTCGTTGGTATTAGAAGCACTTGAAGTTATTAAGTATTCTGAGAGCATTTGTTTAGAGTGCTGACAATACAGGCCAAACAGGTGACAGGCACATCAATCATACACTTCGGGCCTGAGGGAAATAATGTACTGTTTTATGGATATGTAAGAGAAATGCCCCCGGCCAAACCAAGCTCAGCATATTTAATGTGCCTCCTGCATGTGTGTGTTGGAGTGTGGGAGTGTGCATAGGCAGGGCACAGATGATCGCAGACAGTCAAAGTTTTCCCAGTCTGTCTTAAAGCCCTGACTCTTCTCTTGATGAATTATCAATGCTTTGAAGTAATCAGTATGCACAGGCCTGATACAGAGTGAGATCACTGCTCACCCCCGCAGACACATGAACTGGCATCCTCAGTCTCATTTCTGGTGCTTGCACTGTTTTCCCTCATGTGTAGCAACAAAATTGAATATGGATTTTAATTTTGTTGGTTACACACAGGAAATGAGAATCCTTTTTGCATTAAAAATAATGTGGAGTTGGCTAAGTATAAGTGCTGAGTATACTGTAGTGGTGTCGAGTGTTGTTTTTTTAATGCTATGCAAAATATTTCTTGGAGTCACATACAAGAACTATTCAAACAGAATGGTATTGTCCAGTTTTTCATCAGTTAAACTTAATGGTCTGACCAGGACTTTGTGCGCATGCAGTGTAATGTACTTTGTTTTGTTTAAAGACTATCATAACATATATAGAATCTATAGAAATGTGTCTTGCCTGCATGATACCTTGTAATTGCAGAGCATCACTGCTACAAGCTGCTTGGAAAAGATTTCTATAACAGTTGGCAGTACTGTATAGGCCTCGGACTGAACTGACAGCACTAACATTGTCTTTGTAGTAGGTTCACAACTATAGCTCCTTATCCCAAAATATGCTCGGCACTCTGTTCTTATTTTCTGGCACATTTGTTTGCCTCCAAATCAGGCAGATAAAATATAACGTTGCCAGAAGAAAATATCCACCTGTGTTTCAAATTAATTACAATTTAAGATAATTATAGAACACAGCATTCATCTGTGTTTGATTTGCTATATCGACATTTGCATGTCAGGTTAGTTGAATGTGACATATAAAATGCAATTACTACATCAGAGACACTTGTGGCTCAGAGACATTAAACCCTGATGTCACATCAGTGAACATAAAGGTTACATGGCAGGAGGCTGTTTTGGGGGTGGCCATGTGGAAATGATTGCTTTGTGTGGGGCGACAATCCTCATCATAATGACAGTCGACTGAACATAGACACGCTACATTTACCAGCTCCAGATTTCATTGTGTAACCACTAAACTAACTAAAATACAGATAAAAAACACATAAAACAGCTCTGAAAACTATACATACAAATATATTTCATTTATGGCGTAAATTTATATATTTATTGCCAAATTAAATTCTTTTATTTAACCTTTATTTAATCAGGAGAACCCCTTTGACCAGAGTTTCCTGGCCAAGAGGCAGTCAAAATCAAGATTGAAAAAACAAAAGAGAAGCCATGGGACAATCTACACTACATTGAGGAATAAAAATGTCATGTCATTAAAATGACATAATCATATCATTCCGTATGTAACAATTACAACATTAAATCATTCCTCCAGGATATTTCAAAGTTACATGTGCATATTATCATTGGTTCTATGCTAGTATGGGCCTTAGGCTGGATAAACCTAATTTGAAAGGGCCGATGTAACTGTGTCACCAGAAATACATGTAAAAACCTAATTGTGGAAGCAAAAGAGCCAACCACCCTAAATTTAAAATTTGGCTACATTTTTTGTAAATATAATGTCAAAATTGAAACATTAACACTGTACTTGTATTTGTAAGGCCAGATATACGTAGTCTCTCAGTTTTGTATTTTTTAAGTTTTGTATTTTTGAACAAAGCTAAAATCAGGGCACACCATGTTTTAAAAAGAGCATGTCCCAATTTTCTGCTTCTTCTGATTGATGTACTTAAGGTGGATCTTGATCACAGCAGCAAACACTCCAGCGCTCTTTGGCTTATTGTTATGTTTGCCATGAGCATTTCAGACTGGTCTTAAGATGCCATGGAGTATCTGGCAACCTACTAGAACTGCCACTTACAGCTCAATGTTCATCATCTCTATTGTATTGCTGCCTTAAAAACTGGAGGTCAAAGCACTAGATCAAAGATTGCAGCTTTATACTGTCTGAGTGAAGTGATACCTCTAAGTCATCTCAACACATCCTCATATAGCCTTTACATTTTCATACAAAGTTGTTTAAATGTAATATGCAACACCAATCATCGTCTTTTGTTCCACTGCAGAGTCTAATTTCATTTCACTACCCCACCCAGTGTCTGTTGAATAATCTTTGATCTATTCATTTCATAATCTTGGCTACAATATTCTTATTAAGTAAGATTTGCAGAAAAATGAATTGCCATGTTTCTCCAGTGTCATCTATCTGCCGAGTATAATAAATTCATAGAATTTGCAATTACTGAGGTGCATGGAGGCAGAATGGGCTATTGGTATTGTGGTCTTCCTATTTTTGTCCTAATATTGATGATAAAACATAGTTTGTGCTGTGGTTTTAAATTTACTAAAAACACTTGTATATTTTTACCTCATTTTGTCACAGCATGGTATAGTAACCAACATCCAGTGACATCAGCTATGTTGTCATGGAAGATTATACTGAAGAACTCCCACAAATTAAGGGGACTTGACTTTTTTATTATACTACTTTGATAAGTGGACTTTTTCATATTTGTACTTTATCTAACGCCCAGATCCTACTAAGTCCAGTGAGAAAATATGCCATTGTAATGCGGTGTAGTATACAAACTAAATTAAGAATAAAGAAAGAACAATAAAGAAGAACAATACACATATGGTGTACTGACACAAAAACACAACATATACACCAGTGCAGTGTTTGTAGGATAAATTTTAATTGTCCTGACAGAGACAATGTTGCATTGACACACCCCCGTAAGGCCCATGGTGATGGCAACCTTAGCGTCCCACAACCTTCAAATATTCAGAGCAAACATGAATGAATAGGTAAGTTATATTCTAAAGAAATTAAATGCAACTTACGCAGGCACTGAGGTAGTTCGCCGGCCCATGTCCCGTTGCCGGTGCAGGTGAGGATCGCAGGAAAGGAGAGCTCATAACCGGGCAGGCAGCTGTAGCTCACACTGCTCCCCCACTCCAGCACAGTCCCCTCCTGGAGCCCGTTAGGGATGGCGGGAGGCGTTGGACACATCACCACTGTGGACAAAGCAATGGCAAAGGGTTAAAGCAGTGGAACATTACGCAGTTATAATTGTGGCCTTACTAATAAAGCAAGGTTTAATTTGAATTAGCCTATAAATTATAGTTGTCCACTGAACTGCAATCAGACCTAACATTAGATGCAGATTAAGCTTTTGCAATAGAGGTAATAGAACAGTGCGTGCATGCTCCTTTATTGTTAATAAGACAGGAAGGACCAAAGGAAGAAAGGACCAAAAACACCATTCTCCGTAGTGTCATGATACTACCATTTCAAAGTTGATTTTGATACTAAGGAATAGACTCAATATTCAATACCAATTTCAATACCACAATGACACCAAACAAACTATACCAAAAACAACACTGGTTAAAAAGAAAGCAGAACAAATGGTAAAACATCATTATGTGTATGTAAGCCATAAAAAGTGTGGTGTATGAGTGTAGAATAAAGAGTGGAGTTCAGACACACTTAGAAATGAACCTGTGGGGATGCAGCTGGGATATGGGTTTTAGGGACATGATTAAATTAGAGCAGAAGCTTTATACCATTACTCTTCTCTCTCTTCACTCTCTTAGTCTCTCTTTTTTACATTTATTCACATTCATGATGCAACAGTGAACAGATATTCATGTACTGAATACCTCCAGTATTAATGTACAGTACAGTTCCTTTAAATGTCATGCTAATACTATTACGCTATTTGTATTACATTAATATGATCAGTTTTGCATGTGTGAAGTATATTCAACTGTACGGAAATGCATGAAAATTAATTACTCACTAATTTAATGAGTAAGCACAAGACTAAGTCAATTTAAGACAAAGAGCAATGGAAGTCAAAGTTGCATAAATCAGGTGAGCTGAATGCTTTAAATATACTGTGACGATGGGTACATCATTAATATCAGTCGGTTTTTGTGGTAGCATGTATCCTTTTACTTTGATTTCGATAAATCTGGAGCATGCCACAGTGGAATATTCGTACATTTTCTCAAAGGTGAAACAAATCTTTTGTTCTTTGAAGGGAATCTGCCAGGACAACTCCCTTTTAGTCAGGGAGCCAAGTATACAGTATCAAATCCGTATGTTCAGGCATACTTCACATAGTGCTTGTGTGTATAAAATGACGTACATTTGCCCGTCTCTGACACAAGAACAAAAACTGAACCTGTAGGCAAATACTGCTGTTAGTGTCTTATTCCCACTAATCTCCAAGTGCCACGGCAACAAAAATTTTCTAGAGAAATGCAAAATACTACATAAACTAAATGAAGGCCTGGGTGGCAGAGAGAGCTGAATGGAAAGCAGTGAGTGCCCCATTTTCATAAGTACTTCTAAGCAGCATTAGTGCCTCTCAGCTGAACACGCCAAACCTGGAGTCTTTCTGAATCCGTGCTGCGTGAGGCTTAGGATGTGTCATCAGTGTCTACGCACTGCACACACACGCATGCACTGATGCATTAGGAGCAAATTTACCCATATACAGCACTTTAGGATCACTCTCCCTGTGGCCCACTACCGCAATGTCACTTTTCTGAAATGGCTCATATCACACAAATCTCTGACAGAGTGACACACACTGCTCACCTCGTCTGCACCACTTGACCTTCAACAAATACCCTGATCATGCAAAAGACGTTTTATTGCCACTATATATCTGCAACATCTGAGATTAAAGGCTGTAAACAATACAAGTGTGATTGTATATGAAGTAATATTGATTTACAGTACATAAATAGACCAATCCAGCAGCAAGTCATAAACCTGTTTTTATACTTTGTGCTAGACCCAGGCTTGTATAAAAAAGAGGAGGTTGCATCAGGACAACATTTAGGGTTAACCTGTGCTAGCTGATTTGCAACTCACTGCATTGTAAACGTCGGTGCTGGTTTGCTGTGAGTAACAGTCTGGATGTCAAATAAAATTTTAACTGAGGCTATTCCAATAAACAATTCATATAATTGATTTTCTATTAGATAGGCTAAAAGAGCAGGGCAATATTGACAAAAATAAATATCTTGATATACCATAGTAGACCATAGTAGGTCAGAAATGTATTAAAACATGTCTTGAAACTTATTAGAGGTTTAGTTATCAGACAAATGTGAAATGTCTGTCACAATAATCACAAAAGAGCAGAAATATCACCTCTTTTTGAAATTCTACAACACTTTATTTAATTAACGTATATACGCTATTTTTAAATTTAGCATATCTTCACATCAACATTCATGATATTATCTACATTTCTATACATTGCCCACCTCTAGTCAAATAATGTCAAAAACAAAAACAAGACACCAATGAAGTGAAAACAAACAAACAAACAAACAAACAAAAAAAAAACCCACTAATGCTCACCAAAGAGACATTGGCTTGGCATTTAAAAAGCAATTTTAATCCAAAACAACTGCTAAACTAATGTAGTATAATCCAATTACCTCACACGAGAAAACCGCCATGTTGCAGAAGGGGAGCAGTGGCGCAGTGAAATCGAGCCCCCACCCTCTGGTTCCTTGACTAATGCACGCAGGTCAAAGTGGGCTGACAGCATTTAGGCAGTGACAGCTCCAGCCAAGGGAGTCAGATTGAAAGTGTGTGAGCATCTTTATATGCATGAGTGACGTAAGGGGCTAATTGAATGTCCTCACTTGGTTTTTAAGAGCACTTTGCAGGGCTAGTGTTAGTGGCATGAGAAGACCGCGCTCCCGGGTTCTCTTGCTTGCCTTCATCAAACCATAACCACACTGGGGTCCAGGAGTCGGTAGCTGTCAAGGATTAAAGCTAGGAGGTTAGATATTCACACACGTACATGAACGCTCCAAAGTGCACACACCACCACGGGGGCACTGGCTTATGCTTCACATTTTAAAGCTCCTTGAGTGAAATTGTGTGTCCATTGATTTCCCCAGCAGTTTCAACATGTCAAGGAACAGGGTCCATCAATAATAAAGCACACGGATGAAATATTACAAATGTGTGTCACTTTGAATGATTTGAACTTTCTGGCAAGGTTAAACTGGGAATGTATAAGGAACATGGTTGAAATCCAATGATTAATCAGAATAAGAATCAGAATAAGGAATTAAGGGAAAAATATTTTGTTACAGACAACGGACAAAAACAAATAACAATGGCATTCAACATACCTTTTCGAAACATAAAGAATAGAGAAACACAATTAATCGAAACTGAATCGACATCGCAATTTGAATGGACACAATAAGCAAATTGCAAAAGCTGCAATTTTTTAAGCACCATAATTTCCTCCACAAACAACATAATATCCTGTTTTATTCGGCATTAAAGAACATGTGGTTTATATCTGTAAAAATACATACAAACAATATTTATTAGTTTGTCAGTTCATTAGTCTTTCCATTGTCTTTTTGTCACAAGTCTAATCGTAATCAAAATACTTCACAATTAGATATTTTTCCCAAATCGTGGATCCCTAGTAAACAATACAAACTTTTATTTATTTCCTTTTCACACAATAAATAATCAAATGTATTGCTCCAAACTCTAAAATCTGCTCAGAGGATTTTACTGTCAGAGGACTGACTGTGGACTTTTTGATTAATAAGGCCTAAGCATATCATTATTGATTGGAAATGACTGAATCTTGATCCCGATTAAAATTGATTAACTGCACAGCCCTAATATTATGTGTTATTCAGGCTTTTTAAACTACTTTAGATTAATTAACTTTGGTATTTCCACTTGAAATAATAATGTGTCAGTACGGAAAACATCCACAGGCCACAGTTATACAGTATATATTTTTTACTTTACATAAAAGACCAATAGAAGGTACAAAGAGACAATAAGGGCCAATAAGGAGTGAAGCTAACCAAACCTAGCAAATCAAGCTATGACTGCAAGCATTAAATAAGCTGCATGGTTCCGTATGTAACAAAGTGATGACCATATTATTTCACTTAAGGTCAAATTCACTGACACTCGTCTTAAAAAACAGGATGAAAAAGTCTGAACGCAGGTTTAAATCAGGACTAAAAGTAGAACTCAATACCACTCAAGAGGTCTGCGTAGAACTACCTGAACCCAAGCCATAGTTTGACAATCACAAACAAAAACACTGCCATTTCTTTGAAAGACTTGACATGAATAGCCTTCTGGACTGGTGCAATCTCCCAAAGAGAGCTGCATAATGTTGCTTTAGGAAAGATTTTCTATACATTCATTGACGGTCTTCAGTCTACACATCAGTCTACACATGTGCACAAAGATCTACAGCCTGCTGAAGCTGCTGCTGTCACACAACTCTCTCTCTCCCTCTCTCTCTCTCTCTCTCTCAATGAGGAGAGAAGTGGTTTCTTAGCAACAATGAGCCATCATTTTGCCTCTTCCTTTTCCTCAAGTACTTTTGAACTGTTGCCTGCACCACGTAATCTACCCCACAATACTCACTTTTGGGTTATGAACAAACCGGGCTAATTTCCACCTCTATTGGTAAACGGTAAACTCAAAGTAAGCACTCACCCATTCACACACCAGTAAGAGGGCGAGGCGGGATAAGTGTCTTGCCCAAGGACACAACGGCAGTATTCACCTGAGGGAGCAATCACACCGCCAGCCTGTGGGCTAATGGATCTGACCACTCAACCAAGGATGTTCATGTCTAGAGCGGGAGCCGATCACTCTGCCACCCTCCGTTCCGGCGCCATAAATCATATACCGTAGGGCTGTGCTGATGATGGGCAACCACTAATATTCTGACATATTTCTTGCCTTATTTAGTCTTCTCTTTTAGAAATGTCCTAGTTCTTCCAGAATTCTCTCTGGAGAAGACATTTAAATTAAAGGGACATATGGTAGTCTGCAGTATACACAGATATCCAAAGCGACAATGCACCAAAAGGATTGTGTGAAGGAAAATCAACAATACATTTCTGAAGCCTTAGTTTCGAAACACAAAGAGGTTTATTCCTTGTGCAAGCAAAATGGTTGTTGTTCCAGTCTGAGAGCACTCTCACAGAGGTCCCTCTTCTCTAACGTCTACATGTCTCCCATATTCCTCCCTTTAGCAGAACAGCATTAGATCAAAGGGTCAGGGCCCCATTCTTTCTTTTAGCTGTTAGTTTTCTTCACGTATGTCTGGTCTAGTTCTTGGGCATAAATAACATGCATTATAAAGACTGGAAAAGACAAAAAAAAGAAATCTTTCTTGATCGGAACACACATATCCATACATTTCTATAAGAACTTAAACAAAAAATAACTAAATACAATCTTGGTTTAACAAAAAAACATACATGCTCAGACCGCTGCATTGATGAAAAAAAAAAAAAATTAATCAGATAAGCCAAAACAACAGCATCATTAATATAAGGATGATGAGAGTCATGGATTGAGAAAAATAATCCTCAATAACAAAATTATACATTTTATACAATTTAAGTAAGTAAACATCTGGGAATATCTAATAAGGTTGTAATAGATCCACTATATCACCGAAAAGGGTAAAACCGAATTAAAGAGAACTTAAAAAACAACACTCAAAGAGATGAAGACATGTTATTAAAGGAAGAGGAGACGTGCCAAGGACAAGAACTAGTGGAGAAGGATACTTTGTTCCTTTGTGCCACCTGAAGCACAGGAAGCTGTTGATTTGTCTTATAAGTACACTTAAGTAAACAACATACCTTTAGTAACCACATCGGAAGTTGTATGTCACCTTGCTTGCTAATCTCATTAGATCTGTGTGTGCATGTTCTTTGTGTAAAGAATGTGACAGTGTTCTTCTGCCAAGGTTGAAACAGTTCAGTCAGATAGTTATCAAGGTCTTTCACACCACGAACCACGAACAATGCCATGTGCATTAGTTTACATTAAAGGGGATTTACCTTGGCATGCTGGTATTGTTCCACTCCAGGTGCCATTATTAGTGCAGGTTCTTGTGAGAGTGGAGTCTGCAGCAATCATGACAAACCCAGGCTGGCACAAGAACGTCACATTCTGTCCCACTGTGAAATCCTCCCCAAAACGAAGTCCATTGGCAGGTATTCCAGGGTCTCCACAAGTGATTACTGTCAGGAGGGAGAATGCAAGTGAGTATACTGAAAACATAAAAGTGTAAACAAACGCTTGATTAGTTTAATAGTACCAATGGGAATTACTGTTAAGTTAATTTACCCCTTTTGCTGTATGCAAGCATGTACAGTTGAATAATGTTTGAATATGTGCTATTGTATAAAAGCCCAACCGGTGGCGGGAGATGAAAATAAGCACTTGCAACAAACTCTGCATCACATCAGCTGCAGACTTTGCTTTGTAACGATGTCTGCCAAAGAAACAAATAAATAAAATAAAATGGCCATGTCGCATAATTATTCTTTATCTGAAATCTGTTCAAGTTTCAAAGACGTGATAATAAGTCATAAAAGTAGAACACTCTTAAGTGTTATATCAGTTGAGTTCCAAGGCAGCAATTTTACTTTATTCATCAGTGTGGTAATGGTACATTCATATTATACAAGGAAAAAGAGTGGTATTTGTAGAGTTTTAACAGTGCTTGTGGGTGAAAACCTTTTCACCCGCTGTGAGGCGTGTGCACACAATATGTATAATGAACACATAATAAGAGTGAAACAGATTTCAGCACTTCTAATTGTAAACTACATATATTCAGTCAATATTTATGCTGAACAAAACAACAGAAAAATACTGTCAAACCAAATGACTGAGGATAATTTATTATATAGGCAAAGGTAACATGACTTTTGCAGACTTAGTAACCATAGTAACCATGCTTGAAAATAGCAGACAATGTGACACAATTTTAAAGAAATTTGGAAAAACAGGTTTAGAGAAACATTCGACACGTGCTGGTCTTCAGGTTGCTTCAAATTCAGAAAAAAACAGAAACTCTGAATTAACATTGGGGAGGAGAGAAGAATACTGATGCAAAATTACAGAAAAATGCCACCGAAGCATCAAAATAAATGAGCAGTGCTGTGGCATGTACAAGGGAAAACGTTGCGCTGAATAATTACTGTTTACTGTATACTTCACGCCACAGTTCACTGAGCAAATCTCTCTGGTGTACTTCAGTTAATTTGCTAATTCCTTATATGCTCTATAAACCCCATTCTTCAGCCACTAAGCAAGTAAAGAAACAACTCAAAATGTTTGTGTAGCCTCTTGAAAAGCTGGATGACTTTGAGCTGATGACCTATAGGATTGATTATTTGTGGACTGTGACAAACATTTCCCTTTTAATGAAGATGACTATTAAAGCTCCTGATGTCCCAGAACTCACCACAAAAACACAAAATAAAATCTGGGTGGTGTGGGCGTGATGTAATGTGATGGCGAACTGTTGGGGAGGTTAGAGTCAAGCCAGTAGATCACATTTCATTTCATCTTTGATCCTTGATTTCTGTTCTCCCTGTCTCCTAGAAAATCCCCAGAGACTCATTTCATGTGAAAATTGAAAATTATGCCCACACCATTTATCTTTTCTTGTGATTCAATAACAAGCTAAAGGGATGGCAAAGAAAGAATATTGGTATATTTCGAGTAAGGAGTGTGATGTAATTTTGTTTGATAGCCATCCGTCTGCAAATTGAATTTAGACTGTCATACTTCTTAATTACTCCCAGGCTCATTTACTGAGAGATCCAGGCAATATAAAGAGATGGCTGACAGCTTGAATGCCTTGGAATGAGAGACAAGATTTATGTAGTAGTTAATAAACTGTATAATGCTATTTTCCTTCACAGTGGGAGCAAAATATAGATATAGATTTTGGGGGAAATTCACTTTGTGAGGGGCACATTGCTCATGAAGCGTCACAAGGAGAACGGATTAATGCAATTGTGCTTGAATCATTGCATGTGCAGGTAATCTATGTTCTTCAGTAAAACAATGGCATCAACAGTCGAACAGATTCAAAACAGAAGCTTTGTGTGGTGTCCTGCTAAATCTATCAACATAATTGTTATAAAATTGAAAACATTTAGTTGAGTTTATGACAAACTTTAATATGTAAGTTAAGAATTTACCCCAAATACTTACAAGTGCAGTTTGGAGCAGTGCCAGACCAAGTCCCATTGGCCAAGCACTGGTGTGTGGGTGAGCCACTGAGGAAATAGCCCTCCACACAGGAGTACACAATGGAGTGGGAGAAGGTGGTGCCGTCCACGCGAGAAATACGCCCATGAGCTGGAGTACCAGGGTTCCCACACTGCACCGCTACAACACATCGTACAAGCAAATTAGAAATGGAAGAAAGTATTTCTATCAACTCATTCATGGAGTCTAACTAAGAATTTACAGGTACATATTTGAAACAGTTGTACAGAGACACATTTTGAACTAAAGCCCCTTTTAATAGTCTATACAGTATGACACAAATGTTCCCAAACAGCCCCTCTGATCTTGTAAACCAAGGGCATTCTTTTTAAATTAGCAGACAGACTTCTGTACCAAATCACTTCTAATTGTCAAAACATTGCTCACTCAATCAGCTAATTGGCTGGAAAATGTGAACGTAGCTCTAGTTTGCAACAGACGTTTTAGGGGCACTGGTGATTTCTCAATTAACAAAAGCTAATAGAGGTGCAGACCTATAACTCAAAGACATCCATAATAAACCAGGTGCAACACATAGTTCAAATCTATTTGCACAATGGGATAACGTTTTTCTGTCGTTTGTGTTATTTGTGTAAATAAATAAGGATGTGCTGTGATTTTGGTAAAAGCATCATTGAAACTACTTCAGTCTTCAGTTTGTTCTTTCACTTCCTGGTGTGAGGAGAAGGCTAGAACAACGTGTATTATGTCAGAGCTCTGAAGTCAGATAGAAAGATAAAGGACAGATAAAGAAATAAGGCAAAGTTTTAGGTAAAAGAGAGGCAGAGTTAGATACCAGAGAGAATAAAGTGAAAGGGAGGAACAGATGGAGGAGTGGACAGGCACCAAGAGACAGAGCCAGAACAAGATTATGATGAAGAAATCACCAGAGGAGCAACAGGAGGGAAATGAAAGAGACGAGAGACACATCAAGGAAAACAAGACAGACACAGTAAAGGCAGGCACACAAAGAACAGTTCTGTGGGTCTGCTGCACTGGTGCAGCTTATTAAAAATGGCACTGGCTTTGTGCCAAGTGGGCAGACAGTAAGTACGAGTGCTGAAGCAGTGAAACATTGGCCTCAATATCCGGTTGACCCCTGGAGGTAATTTATGCAGGATATAGGACAGCCGTTCTCTGAACTAATATCTGCAAAATCCACAATAATTCATTCATTACAACCCAAAGATGACTTGGCTTTAGGTGCAGAGAATGATGAATTTTTGGGTGCAATCTGTGAGTGAGTTACCACACCACGGGCTGTCACAAAGAGCAGGCGAAAGTGGACAGACACTTCTCCATCTGCTGCTGCTCTGTGTTTGTGCACTGTGTGTCTTTCTGATCCAAGTGCAATTCTGACTGCATCAGAGCTGCATCCAGTATGTTGCTTTTCAACAGAGAACACAGTAAGGCTATAGACTATAGGAGAGAAAATCACTTCCAAGAGCACTGAGCTGTAGCTTTTTATAAGCTTCTGAAGCAACTCAACGCTGTTTACTGCAGGGCTGTAAAAGGAGAAAATGTACCTACTTTGATGTCACAAAATGTAGACTATTTCTTTTTAGTCTGCATGCTCTATATTTAGTTAATGACATGAATATTCTATTAGTTGACTTTTCAGATGATTTTGAGCAGTACACTGTAACACATGTCAGGCAGGTATCCTTTTGTCATGTTTATAGTTCCTCTACATTGAGATGCAACAGGGAAAACTTACGCTTGCAGAAGGGCTGTCTCCCGGACCATGTGCCATTGGGGAAGCAGATCCTTTCTGCAGAGCCGTACAGTGTGTGCCCCACTGAGCAAGTGAAGCGGACCTTGCTGCGCACTTTAAAGTTTCCTGCCTCCCTGCTGGCGTGGGCAGGTGTCCCAGGGTCTCCACAGGTGCCCGCTGTGTCACCTGCAACAGGAGATAACCATGATGAAGCCACTGCACACAAGAGAGCGTGACTGCGATCCCTTTGAACTATGTGTGTGTTGGATGGTAATGCCACTGAATTACAGCACAGTGCTTCTGTCAGTGAAGCTAAGGGACAATACAGGGAGGCTCAAGGTGCACAGCTCCAGAGACCTGCAGAAAGCTATATAACACACACTGCACCGATGAGCAGTTGTCACAGAGCCAACAAGCACGAGCACCATTTGTCATGAGGTTGACACCAGGAGCTTTGTGTCCATAAAACACTAAGGCCATCATTAAAAGCAACCAGCTGTGGGTCTGACAAACGATGAATATAGTTTGACCTCTGCACTTAAATGCATTTCTGTTTAACAACTCCTTTTTGTTGTTCTTAGAAGGAATAAACCTGGACTGACCTGTACAACCTTTTATATGAGCAAGTAATTTCACCTCATGTTTTAAAAAATATTTACTCAGAGTGTAGAGTGTAAGAAATGTGAGTAATGACAAGTGTAGAGCCAGTGTTGTGCCTGCTACACAATTTATGTAGTGATAAAAAGCCCGACAACCTGTGCGGAGTGAGGGAGTGTAAAGGGCTTGGCTTGTATTCACTTGGGACATCTAAAAATGGAAAGAGGAAAAGGAGCATCTTCCAATGTTCATGCTTCAGGCAGCGCTCAAAAACTCAATGGAGAAACATATTAGGGTTCATCAGATACATGTATACGCTATGATTTTCTGTGTAGAAACTGTTGCTCTGCAGATAACAAAGGCTCCTTATCGCAGCTTCGGATGTCACAATGTCAAATTTAAGAGCTACGATTGTTGTGGGAAGAAACATAACAATTTAGTGATTATTCATGATGATTGGTACCAAGACCAATTTTCTCTCATTCAAATTGTCTAATAGATGGCAATTCTTCTGATAGGTGGCCAGCTTTATAAAATCAAACGTTTAGAATGATTAAGTCTAGTTAATAACTTAATAATATAATAATTTATAGATACGTTAACATAAGCAGTCAGAAATAAAAAAGCTTTTACGAGTAGACTTAACTGAAATAATTATTGTTTTTTAAGATTCTATGCACTATACAGACAAACAAGACCATTTTTAAAGCTGCACCTTGTAACTTTTCTAATGGAGGGTACCCAACCTGCTTGTCTCCATGGAGGTTTTATTGCTTTGTCAAGAATTTTTGACACTATGGCTCAAAACATATCTGTCTCCATAGCGATAAGCAGGCATCAGCTCATTATAGGTAAGATCTGTGTTGAGACGACCCTGGTCACAGTAAGAATCTATGTTTTTTAAGCAATAAAAACACCTGTTAGCAAACAAATGATAGAAGAATAAGTTTAATGTCATTTTGTGGAACATTACAGGTATAACTCCATGGACACAAGTAGAAGACAGACCTATGAGATTGTTAAGTGATGATGTCTCACACAGCACATTTTCTCGCTTCCGGGTCCTTTGCATCTGTCAGCTGATTGTAAACTGTTTTTTTTTTTTCATATAATAAAGTAAAATCTGCATTGTCCGAGTACAGATATATTGTAAAAGCAGCTCTGTCAGACCGTGCGCCGTTAGCATATTAGTTGTTGTCAGCTTTACTATAATGGTAAACTCTGCTCTGAAAGTTGTGGAAAGCACTTACAAACTCATCAGAGTGAATAACTTGGCTGGTCAGACTGAAATAGGTGAGTGGGCTACAACACTTCTCTATTCAAGCCTTGGTTCCAAAAGTAAAAAGAGTTTTAACGTTACCAAAGACTAACTAAACAGCTGTTATCCAAACATAAACTCACCTTGTCAATCAAGCCACTTATTTTTTATTCTTATCCCATGGAAATCCAAGAAGGGAACGCATCTCTGTCCTGTTTGTATTGATTGCTGATATATTTGAACAAAACTGAAGCCAGACTGTGGCATAGTGTCAAAAACAAAACAAAATCAGCTCTGAAATTGCCAGACTCCGGAAGTGAGGCATGACGTCACACTTAATAATCCATACCAGAAAAGTTATGCAGTGTACCTTTAAAGTTTGAATTCTCTAAAAAGTATCTTTATTGCCAGAACTATGAAAGACCATTCAATTTGGTAATTTAATTGTGAGTTTGTGGAGTGTTACTACGCGTACTGAGTTGTTGCCTAGGTGTGAGTAAGTGTACACATCTTTGAGAGGACGTTGGTACTTCATTAGTCTTATTTAGTAATTGAAGCAACATGGCTCGGCATGCACTGACAGCTATAATCTCACTAATTGGGATGGTGGTGGATTTGGTGTGAATTAGACTTAATGTCCGTTCACCAGGCTGCCTTTGTACGAAAATAATAAGGCCTTCAACTTAGCCATTCAACTGACGAGGACAAAAGGGGAATGGCTTGGCAAGCAGTTCCAAGTCCGAGCTTACTAATTAACAAGGGAGGCAAAGATGAGAGCAGGGATTGATGCATGAATGGAGAGCTGTGCTGATGCTAGGCTAAAAAGCATGGAATTTATAGGCCATTATTTTCTCATCTCTTGCAAAATATACTGTATACTTAGCTTACAATGATACTTCTTCCATGCATCTGTACAAACTGCATTATAAATGACAGTGAAATGAAAAAAGAAAAAAAAGAAAATATATTTTACAATTTTAATGTGTATACACTGTGGTATAATTTTGGGGACTTTGCTGCTGTTGAATATTAACTGTAACATGCCTGCCTTGTTTACACTGAATATGGGGCAGGTTCAGCATGTATTTTGAGCCGATTATTTTGCAGACTGCCTGTCAAACCAACTTTTTACTTTGCGAACTGCACCCTACTTGCATTAGGTGTAAAACCGTTGTGACATACAGACAAAACACATAATGTATAAGTAACAGTTACTATGGCACTAGCTTTACAATTTTGATAAAAACATATAAAACCTCTTTTGATTTATTATTTATTTCAGGAACTATGTAACTTTTTATTTGGTCTGTTTTAGAGTGAGCAGACCATGACATATTGTATACAGTATATCCAGTAACCGAAGTCAGTGTGAAGGTAAATTGTAGTGTGAGTACCTGAGCAGTGAGGCAGGGGTCCGCTCCAGTGTCCGTTGAGCTGACAGGTGAGCGATGTGTCTCCAATGAGCTGCCGGTCTCCAGTGCAAGCGTATCTGACTGTGGAGCCAAAGGTGAACTTCTCCCCTGTCATTACAGCATTGGGAGGACTACCAGGGTTCCCACAGTCCACCTCTGCACCATTTGGACAGAAAATAAAATAAAAAATTGTAAAATACCAGTAGATGCCTGTTACTGATGGAGTATCTGCAGGCTAAATAAATGATCAAGTTGGTATTTCATAAATGTTACCCTTCTGTGTTCCTAGACATGAATGTGATAAAAACTGTAGTGGGGATTTATTCTTAATAAGAAATAAATATTTTACAAGTACTTTTACTATTTAATAATACTAGACACTCTCTAGAACTTTACTGGAGACTTTGATAATAACAGCACTTTATACTTCGATGCTTTTAGAATTCCTCTGAGGGGACATTTACAACTGCCTCTACAAATGGTCCTTGACCAGTATTCAGTTTCTCAATTTGACACAAACCCAACCACTCACCAAAGACGATTCACCATTTCAGTTCTGAGGATTCAAATGTATGAATGTTCTTGCAGTTATGTGTTGTGTTGGAACTTTCCATTCATTCATTCATTCATTCATTTTCTACTGCTTGTTCCCGTTTGGGGTCGCGAGTGACTGGAGCCCCTGTGACTTTGGGCCTTAGGCGGGGTACACCCTGGACAGTGGCCAACTTGTCGCAGGGCTGACACACAGAGAAATGGAAAGACAACCATTCACTCTCACATTCATTCTCTACGGGCAATTTAGAGTTGCCAATTAACCTACACATTCATGTCTTTGGACGGTGGCAGGAAGCCAGAGAACCCAGAGAGAAAGGTAACACGGGGAGGACATGCCGACCCAGAGAGATCATGTGATGGGTGGTTCAGGGATTCGAACCCACCATCTCCTTATTGGGAGGCAGGAGCTCTAGCCGCCAGAGCCAAACTTTCCATTCAAATACTTAAAAACAAAGAAGTTGGACACCTACCAAAGCACTCTGGCAGAGGCTTGTCCCAGAGTCCCACTGGTTGGCAGGTCAGTACTGACGAGCCAAACAGGTAATATCCGGGGTTACAGTCGTAGAAGACCACACTGCCAAAAGTGAAGTTGCCATGTTCAATCTTACTCTCTCTGATCGAGTTGGCGGGGATCCCAGGGTCTGTGCAGTTCACCACTGCGGGACAAAGAGACAAAAAATTAGTTATTTGAATATCATGAATTATTCAATTATCAAATTATAATATAAAACACAGCGCGTGGTCCAATTATTGTTTTTCAGCAGGGGTATTTTAGACAAGACTTTCTCCCTGTAATATCAGGCTATTATCACTGAATTTGCATAGTCAAATGATTGTTCAACTAAATGTGGGAAAAGGAGTTATTAACATGTTGCATTATTGGTCACAAAACTGGTCAGACATAAAAAAAAAAGTTCATGCATGTTCTTCACTATTGCTCTTTCTTGGCCATTATAGTCAACACTGTGCAGGTAGTTTTTGTTTTTGTTGGAAAAAGTGAATTAATATATTAGTATAGATGTCTTACTTTTTCATGTATATGCTTCTAATTCCTTGTATCTGTTCTATTTATCAACCATGTTTCTTCAGTAAACTGTTGCTGGATTTTTATATGCTAATGTTAAATATATCTTTAGTTCAACTTTCTTTTCTTCGAACCAAATGATCAACAGTTAACATTAATTAAAATTGTGTTGGATGAAAGGAGAGTGTTATCTGGGTTGGATTTTGAGCTTATTGGAGGATTAATGTAAAAGGCAGCACAACTATCTATTATAGCTACAACATGTATCCACAGCTTGCGTCTATGAATAAATAATTCTCAAAAAACAATGCTGTTGGACGGTTTTATTAGCTAAACCAACATCCGTGAGGGATCTGGAATGTATTTCTATAAGCTATGTTCCTCCTACTTTGATTATGGGCTTATTTGCATAAATTCCATAAGCGAGCCTGTATATTAAGTGAAATGTAGGGGGAGCTTGGATGGACTAAAGCAGAGATAATAAAGCACAGGATAACGTAGCTACATTTACATGACCAGTAGAACAAGAGATAACTGAATAATTAGATCTGATTTGAGTGTGTGTGTGTGTTTATGTACAAGAAAAATCCGATCATAAAAACACTTAGTGATGCATGTCTGTTAGTAACTGTTGCATTTGGAAGACAAAGTACAATTAATCTTTACATTTTCATTCATGTAAAAAATCAGATTACTACAGATCACTAGTCACTGTTTACATGACATTTTAATAATCTGATAATTCCAGAAATCTGGTAAATCCGATTTTTGGTGTGCATGGAAACATAGCCACTGTAGAAAATAATGATGGTCATGGTTCTATAATATAAAGAGAGACAACTATTGGCTTGTCGTGACCACACACAGAGCTCCTGCCCTCAAGTGCATATACACAAGCTCCACACTGAAAGGTGATAAACATGATTTTCAGTGCCCCAAATCCACATTGTTATTCCACCCGAGTTACCACGCTTGACATGTTTACTTGAGAGTTAATAATAGAAGTGCTGATATGACCTCAACCTTTTGTTTCGTTGCAACAAAAATTGAAGAGAATAAGTCCAGGATATTATTTAATATAATATTAATTTAATATAATATAATAATAATATTTAATAAGTTGTGTCAAAAAAGCAACACCCATTGCAACTTTCAGAAAACCAGGCTACAAAGGAAACTTGTTGTCACGACTACAGTCACAGACATGCTTCTGAAGCTGCACCAAAGCGTGCTGCTGCCAAAAGTGGTTTTCGAATTATTAATAAAGATGATGGTGAAATTACATTTAGACCAACATCAAATGAAATCAACAATGCAAATCTGAGGAAAACTCGCTTATTATGAAAAATGATTGTGACAACACATTTTGACAAAGGCAGTCAGGATGGTTTAATAAGATTTGATGCTTTTGATCTCCCTGGTGTTTGTCTCTGTGGTGCTCTTCACAGCAGCTAAAAATCTGTCTCCTCTCAACTGGCTGCCAATGGTGTCATGGCCATGAGAGAAAACAACACCATAATGGACAAGGCCAAATCAGAGTGTCTGTTGACATAACACAACTGTCCACTGCACAATTATATATAATAATGATTCATGTTTTAAGTGTATGAATATTGTTAATAATATGTGTTTTAAGTACAAAGAGGTGTGGTTCAACTCCAAGCAAGACAATTGAGATTTAACCAGGCGTTCCAGTTTCCATGCACACAAATCATAATTGTATATAAATTTACAGTAAATGAAGATAAGGTAAAGGTTGTCAGTCTTGAGACTCATACGTACAGTACATGTACATGTTTCAAGCCCCCAATATGAGATAGTTGAGGATAAATTAATGTCTCACACAAGCTTCATACATTCTTTTGCCGTAAGATAATCACTGTGATTTCATGCTCACACTAAGGCAACATATGTTCATCATTTACTCTGCCCAGAAACACTGCCACATTGACTGCTTGCCATCAGATCAATGCAAAGTTGATGTTGGTCGTTGTTCATGAAAATAAATTGGCAGGGGGCTCACTGATCACGATACATCTGTTGTCCACTGGGTGATTATAAAGGATTTACAAGCAGCTAATTACAGTCTTTGATTCTCATGTCGTTAAAGAATGTCAACTGTAATGGGTGGACATTCACACCAGTCTTTAATCCTAATAGCGAGTTGTTTTACCTCTGCACGTTGGTGGCTGGTGGCTCCATTGGCGGCTGGCCTGGCACTGGGCAGTGGAGGGGCCTTCCAGGGTGTAGCCTTTGTTACAGGAGAAACGCACCACATCGTTGTAGTTGAAGCCATCACCAGTAGTGCGTCCATATATAGGGCTGCCAGGGTGGCCACATGTGACAGCTGCAATGACAGAAATGAAGGTTGGAATCAAACACATTTTGCTTAGAGCTTAGGGCTTCATCAACTGAGCAGCTGATCTGATTTATTTCTGGCTTTGTCAATTTAAAAAGGTTGAAATACGATAAAAATTCCGCTTACTGGATATTATTCAACCTCCACTGGGCACTCAAACAGCTTAACATCAAGGAAGCCCTCATGCATTCACCACTGTATGCAGGTACATACAAAGGGGCTAAAGTGTCTTGGCCAAGGACAAACTGAGTGTTTACAAGTATGAGCAGCAATCAAACCAACGACCTTCAGATCAACAACCTATGCCTTACTATTGTTAGTTTTTCTCTACCCATCTGTCAAAAAATAATTGTTGCAAAATTAAAATCTGGTTGTGTATAGATTAAGGGGTGAATAGACTAGAAGATTCTAGATAAGACTTAGTGTAATAACATCTTTGCTCTACCAAGATGGTGTACTCACAGATGCAGATTGGAAGCTGCCCCGACCATGTGTGTTCCTGTTGGCAGATCTGCACCGAGGAGCCGATCAGCCTGAAGCCTGGGTTACACTGGTAAACCACAGTGTCTCTGTAGCCAAAGTTCTCTCCAATCACCTGTCCATTCACTATTGGCTCTGGAGTGCCACAGTGACCCGCTGTAGGAGGGATAAGAAATACAGCTATTCATGCAGTAGTAGAAAAATGTGTTTCCCCTCGAGATAATACCGCACTGATTGCATTATCACATTTGAACATTATTTAACCACAATATTATAAAATGGAATTAAAAACCCCACAGTGAAATAAAACCGTTGTAAAATTTGTAGAAATTCATAAATCTTTCATTTCAATCCCATCTTCCTCATTAAAAGCAGATTTAGACACACACATGCATTTTTTCTCTTTGCTGTGAGCCATAATAAATTCTGTTCTGAAATCAGATTTTCTACAGCCACTTAAAATCTGTGAAATTGCCAGTGAATGCGTGTGATTTCCCTAATTTACTCCTGTAACCGTAAACCTGGCCAAGCATTTTATTATCACTCCGTTAGAGAGCAGGCAGATAGTGTGTTAGATAGTGCTGAAGTAGGCAGGATCCTGAGAAGGCCCTGGCTATGTTAACCCTGACAGCCATATCACTAAACAAGAGAGAGGTGCCCTTCCTTTAATGAACTGGACCAATCTTGGAAGCGCTAGAGCTACAGGGTTGATAAACGGACTAATACATCTGCCAGAGAAACCATCACTTTCTGCTGTGGCTAGGCTCAAGTAATTACACATGTCTCCTTCCCTTCTACAGTACGGAACAGTGATGGGCTGTGCAATGCAAGCCCTGGTACATTTTATTGTTTAGATCGCTCAACAACAGCTCAAATTGTGCAGCTAAACCTTGGCAAGTGTGTCGTGGTTTCAGGCCAGCTGAGGATCTATAGCCACTTGCCCTGACAGAAACAAATCGCGCTTGGAGACTTTTCAGTACAGCAATCTGCTCCGGGTTTTGCACATTTCAACACATTTTTATGATCCTTCTAAGCCTGTTTACACGTTCAGATGCTGTATTAAGTATGTTAACCTATAGGGGAAGTGGCGGGCAGTGCAGGAATAGTTTATAGTGTGACACCGAACCGTAACACAAGTAAAATCAATGTGGTAGAGTTGGTTTGAGGGAGAACACAGAAAGAGGGACATGCAACATAAATGAAATACTCTTCTGAAGACTTTCTCAGTTTAATATTGAAACAGGAGGGCTACCAAACTCACCAATTGCGCTTCTACTCTTTAAGTTTAAGGCTAGAAAATAAAGTTAAAACATTCTAACTGCTGTTACCTAGTTTTACCCCACCAGACAGATACAGATTGACTATTATTTACAACTTGGGTTTAAATTGGGAGCATGTTGTCTGAACCTAAAGGCTCAAATGCCAGCATGTCTAGTGCAGGTCATGACTACAATTTTGTGTTTGAAAAAGAACATTTGGCCTCTTCTCACCTAGACAGTGTGTCTCCATCCCACTCCAGAGCCCCGACAGCAGACACTCTCTGACTGGAGAGCCCGTCAGCACATAGCCAAGGTTACAGCTGAATATGGCAGATGCTCCGAAGGTAGTTTGGGTGCCGATTTTCTTGCCGTTTGGAGGGGTGGGCAGGTCGCCACAGGAAATGACTATGATGAGGTAAAGGTGATTGGAGAGGAGGGGGGGTAGAGGCATAGAAGACATTTAGAGAGCAGATGAAGACACATAGAGAACAAAGTTGGCTCATATTGTAGAAGTCAATGGGCGGAGCAGTCATTTACAGCCAGCTCACTGACCTTAATGTGATGAAAAAGCGACCAGGACTGTTTAATAGAAACCATAATAATGATGCCTTTGTCCCTAGTACATTATTCATCATGCTGTCTGTGTGACCCTTTGCAATTACAAGAGCTTTTTGACATTTTTTTATGGTTAAAAGTAGCTTCTACGACCACATCAAAAGCATTAGTTTTGACTTTTAGAGAGAAACATGTCCTCAGTTGAAAAAAGAAAGACATTCAAATAATTACTCTAGTATTTAAAGAAACGAGCCACTCAAGAAAATAAATAAAAATCTCTCTTTTACCCAAACTAAAATTAAATGTAAGTAATGAATGAATAATGCACCAAATTGTAGTGCCTTTGAGCGTCTGGAAAAGTGCTATATAAGACTAATACATCATTATCATGAGTAAAAAACTCTTCCTAAAAGTACAATTTTCAAGTTAATGGTGCTCAGTTCTTCGACCGTTGTTTCCCATTGCAATTTCAAAGGCTAATTTGCTCTTCAAAAGCCATACCCCGGTCCACAACGAAAGCTTAGGATTTCTAGAAAGATGGTGATGAAAGAAGGTGAAAAACAAACTGCACTTACAATCACTGGCTTATTTTGCATACTCAACAAGCTTGAAATGATGAACAGATGCTTAGCCCCAGACACCTGTGTAATCCCTTAAGTGTCATTAACAGAGCATACCATTTCGGAGTTTTTATAGAGAGAAGGATGACTGATGATGATAGGGCCTATGAGACGCTTGTTAAAGTTAAGTCAAAAACACGTGGATATTGTTAGGAATTCGGTGTGATTTGATTGTGAATTTGAACAAAACATTTAAAATAACCGCTATCTTATAAAGGCAGAAGTTTACACAGACTGAACAAAAATCACTTAGTCACAGCTATTCAGAAGGGTAAATTAGAGTTTCAACTGCTGTATTTCATGGTGCAATAATCTGCTATTATTATGGGATATAGAGTTGATTTTCAATTTGGAATGATTACAATGTGAATGCCAATTTCTTCATAGCTGAATGAAAATGAAGAAATAAAATTTAATGGGACAATTTCACATTTTACCATCTGAAGAACTACAATAAAGCCATGAAAAAGAATACCAAATGATTAAAAAAAAAACTGTTAATAAATCAAAGGTTTAATCTTTTTTCATCGTGCTTACTTTTACATCTGGGTCTTTCGTTTCTCCAGCTCCATATCCCGTTGGACAAACACTGGATGGTGGCAGGGCCGACTCGGTAATAACCAGGATTACACGTGAAGATGATTTTGGTGCCATACTCGTAGTGTGAGCCATTGACAATCCTCCATTTCCCATGGTCCAGGGTGAAGGAGCTGAGACTAGGGCAGGACACCACTGAGGGGAAGATATCACAAGACGTGTAAGCAGAGAAAGATGTTTTGGGCAAAAATAAGAAGCTGTTAATGATGTTTACTGCCAAAGTAATTTTATTTAGAGCGATTGATCTGAAGTGTATCTGTAAACATGAGATTCAATCAATACTAAATGGGAGTAAGTGCGTGTAACTGCAATCCTGGTTAAAGCATACATACTGATGATACTTTAATTCAAAAGTATTTAAATGCAGGAATAATAATCAACCTTCACAAAAACATTGATTGTTGAATCCCCTGTAGACACAAAAGTAAAAAAAAAAAAAGCACAGATCTGACTACTGAGTGAATCTCTGTCTCTTCTTGTTAGATTACATTATTATCAAATAAGTATTAACATGCTGACAGTGAATTCGAAGCGTGAAACCAAGCTTGTCCTCACTATCTGGATGGAATGCGTCAATATGGTTTATTTACTCCAAGATTACAACAGATCTGCCTCTCCAAGTATAAAACCCAATAAAACACTTTTTCAAACAACCCCCTTTACAACAAAGCTGTTTAACAATGTGAACCAAATGAGTTTCGTATCGAACTCTTTCTGTTTTGCTTTGAGACATATTGACGACAGGGACCAAACACAGGCCCCCTTTGTAAACAGCATTGTCAATCACTTTTTACACTCATTCTTGAGCAGCAAGGAAATTGGTGTTTTTACATTTGCCACAGCGCCACATAGTTTCTCCCAACACCATTAATCAATTTTATTCATCATCTATCCAAATCTCAATGCATGGTAACTTTTTAAAACTTCAGCAACGTCTTGGACAATAGTCTAGATTTTGACATTTGCAGAGATATTTTTTATTTTATTTTTACCACACAATGACTCAACTTAACTCTGTTTGGGGAGACATCTGTCAAAATGCAAAAATCAGATGGGTTAACCTGTCTCTCTAAATAAGGTTTGATACTGCCCCTGGTCTTGTCCCACGCTCACCGATGCAGCGGGGAATCTTGTTGTGGTTGCTCCAGGTGCCGTCTGGCTGGCACACAGTGGTGGTCAGCTCTTTGGAGGAGAGCCGGTAGCCGCTGTTGCAGAAGTAGGTCACCCGTGTGCCGACCGAGTAATCAGCAGCCAACACACCTCCATTCACCGGGGCACTGGGCACGCCACACGACACCGCTAAAGAGGAGCGGGTAGAACAGTGTCAATATGCAAATTCAATGAGGAGGATCATAGAGAAAAATGAAGATTGTGTTGCAGACTTTCCATATACGGGTGTGTTCACGCTTGTCTTGGTTTGGTCCTGGTTTGAGCCCACTTTGATTCTGGTTTTCACATGCTTTAGTACTGTTCTAGACTTGGTTCAGTCCTAGGGTCTTTCCAGGTTTAGTTCCATGTTACATCCAAGTTTATGTAGTGTGTGTGCGACCTTACAGTTGGATTAATTTTGGATAGACTTTCTTACTCCAGGCTAGAAAGTACCATGATACTGGCAAGACAAGGTAAACATGATGGACTTTAGGACATTTTTGTAGAAGGATTTCATGACTATGTGCAACTAAGTATATTTCAACAATGTGATTTTTTTCTGTAAAATGTTAAATTAATGTGAGGTATACTGCATAAATGGCCTTGCCAAAAGATATGTGCTTCAAAGATAGAAAAAAAAAAGACAACTCAATAAAAAATAAAAAATAAAATAAAAAAATACTAACCTTAATCAATGCATTTCAAAGCTACATTGCATTTCAGAGCAAGCATGCTTGTGCAGATAAATCATAGGCTAACATGTGTGCATCGCCAAACCTAATTAGACAAATAAAAGCCAACAGAAACCGCAGCTGCATGCTAATCATGAGTTAGCAGGTAATTTGAAGAAGTGGAAATTGAGAGCGGTGGAAAATTGATTTTTGTTTCCTTTCACCCTCGCAGGTTATGGGTTCTCAATCAGGCCCAATCCATTTGAGCAGCTACCAGCGCAATAAAAGGTTTTTTGGTCTTGAAACACTTGCTTGCCTGAAATGCCTCGCCTGTCTGCCCGCTGTGCACCAGGCTATGGAGGCAGTGACCAGAAGAACAAGGAACAAGGCAAGACTGGAGTCACAAATAAGAGGCTGC
Organism: Rhinogobius similis; assembly: GCA_019453435.1. Lineage (NCBI taxonomy): Eukaryota > Metazoa > Chordata > Actinopteri > Gobiiformes > Gobiidae > Rhinogobius > Rhinogobius similis. Next base: position 20,043,229 of record CM033626.1, on the reverse strand, counting down.
CAGAGCTGATGAGCTCACCTTGACACGCGGGTACCGGGGCGTCCCAGGTGTAGTAGCCGAAGGCGGTCTTCTTACACACAGCTGTGCCCTTTCCGATCAGCTTGTAACCCCTGTCACAGGCCCAGCGCACCATGCTGTTGAGGTGACCGCCCGTCTGACTCACCACGAAGCCGTGTTGGGGTGAGTCTGGAGTGCTGCAGTACATGGCTACAGTGCAGGAGAGTGAAGGGGTGACAGGAAGTGACAAGACAAAGGGGACGAATAGTCAGAAAATTTAATAAATAATAAATATCATAGGCAACCAGATTAACAGAAAAATCTAAAAAGGTTCTAGTTTCTGCAAACTTAAGAATTTTAATACATATAAAAAAGAAACACCAGGTCTTAGTTTAAAGGCTTTATGTTGCAACATAACAGTTGGAATTACATAATTTTGTTCATTTCTTGCTTATGGCTACACAAGCTGGTTGTTATAAATGAGCATATGTGTCTAGAGGACTACAAATGTTTTATTTTAATATCACTAAGCTTGAGCATAAATGCAATAAAAGAGCAGTGAGTTAAGCAAATGCTTTTAGACATTCTAAATCAGAATTACAAGGAGATCACTAGTACTTAAGAGGAAAGGACAGTCTGAGGAGTTTAAGTCAGTTTAAATTGAAGTCAATCAAGACAAGAATGACTTGAGCTTCCAAAATTTATCACACCGCCTGTTCTCACTATAACACACCCGTGTATTCATCATAATGGAGGGACACAACATAAAAGATGAACGGCTTTCGTGCTTTTCATTATTATTGATGCATTTCAAATGGAAGAAGATTCTCTATCCTTCTTTTGCATGACACCACTTGCTTTATTAAAGAAGCAATTAAGAATTTAAAACCGCTTGAAATTAAGCTGTGCAAAATAGCATGCAAGCCTCAGAGTAAGCCTATTCCCTCCACATGATTTGCGGTGTGAAAACATCCCCTACTAAAAAACACTATCCATATCATAAATCTATACACTAAAACTTCATGCAGAGAATACTGCAAAAAACATACAAGACAAAATTGTTAGTTATGATAAAAGTCCTGGCATAAGAATAAATTGTAAGAAATTATTGGGTAAAATAATATATTATAATGCTTGTAGAGTGCATGATTTTAATTTTGAATGCTTTGAAGTGCCAGTGACTTTTATCACTTTGCACAAAATTAATTAAAATTGTATTAATAAAAAAGAGAATGATGATAAGCTGGATACATACTTTGATACTCACCCACATATCTGATGTGGAAGCCGTGGCGGTTGGTGCCATGATCAGAGGACCAGCGCAGGAGCAGCTGGTGCCCTGTGGTGGTCAGACTGAAGGGGGTCTCAATGTCACCACTAAGAGAGGCCAGGTTTTGGCTGTAGATGTTAGGACCTGCAAAAACATATCATAATATTATGACACAGGATTTTATTTGAAGCACTGAATGACTTTGAAGAACTATAGCCATGACAACTGAAACTGAAAAAAAAACCAAACATACCATCAAATATTTCTAAGATGTCAAACTCTTTCTCCGTCTGAAAGAGCTCAAAGTGCAGTGTGATGTTATAGCCCTTCTCCACATTAATGAGCCAGGAGCACATCTGCAGGTTGGGGTAGTTGTCTGGGTAGCCTGGACTCAGAATGACCCCTGTCGAATCAAAACGCACCTCATGGGCGGGACACTGAACTGTGGGGTGAAAAAAGAAATCATTTGTTAGAATAGAGAAAAGGTAGAGTTGTGTATTACTACCTTGACTATTCTGAAAAGTAAGGTAAAGCAATTTATTTGTGGAATTTGTGCTGAAAAAACATAAAAAATGAAGTATTTTCTGGTATTGTCAGCAACATCACTCTTCCTTCTACCTCCTCCCTACTTAACAATGTGTGGTGGTGTGTCCTCTCCCTTACCCTTACCCTTAACTGTGGGCCCTGACATTTACATTACATAGTCTTACAAAAAGATGGAGTCAGCACTAAGATGAGGTAATGAGTTAACTGCACAAGACAAGATGTAATAAGAGGGAATTCACATTTGAGTTTACAAAAGGTTGCATTTAAAATATAATTGGTAGCAAAACATGAAATTCGATTTAAAAAATTTTTTTCTTTCCCTCTAACAAGTCTGCTGATAAATTGTAATATTACAGTGTAGAGTTGGCAAGCCGCACTCTTTCTAAGGATATTGTGTTGGTCTGTGCCTGAATGAGCTTAAGGATTTTTCTATATTTGCAGCAGGTCGACATCTAGTTCCCATTTTTTGTCGATTGTGCCGTAGCATCAGTATGTCTCTGAGCCACTAGTGAAGAAACATGACGCGTATGAAAGGTTAATGCGAACAACTGTTCATAATAAAAAGGTCAATGCAAACATCTAGACATATATCAAGAGAAGAGGCTTAGAGCATAAGAATGGAGCAGGCACATATTCGCCACTGTAGAGTTATATAAAATGTACCGAAATTGCGGATTTGGCATCAACAAAATAGCCCTCAGATTTTACTGGTAACGCATTCATCTTCAACCAAATTCATGTATACTGCATTCTTCAGAGGTCCTTCTTATCCAGCTCATCTTCATCGGTGAAAGAAGAAAACGCAACCTAGGGCTGGGCAATATTGTGATAAAGATCAAATCATGAGCCCATCCCTGTGGCGATTTTAGTGAACTTCATTATTTTATTATTTCTTTTTGTTGTCTGGTCAAACACAGACACTTTTTCTACCTACTCCTCTTGTTTGTCAGCCTTTGTCATGCTCTGAGTGAGTGACAGCTGGTATCAACCAAATGCAGTAAAATATGAACTTTCTGGAGAAGCAGATTATTTGATTTATCTAATTAATTAATTATGTCAGCCCTGCGACGAGTTGGCCACTGTCCAGGGTGTACCCCGCCTAAGGCCCAAAGTCACTGGGATAGGCTCCAGTCACCCGCGACCCCTAACGGGAATAAGCGGTAGAAAATGAATGAATGAATGAATGAATAATTAATTAATTAATTAAAGGCAACCGGAAAATAGACCGTGAACATGCATCGAGACAGAATCAAAATTGAATGAATGAACCGGCTCCAAGAAAATTGTGATATTACTTTTTTTACCACATATTCCACTTTTTGTCCTGGTAGCAAAAGTTGTTTTTTTAAACAAAAGTATACAGAAATATATTTTTGAAAAATCTATGGGAAAAAAATAAAAGAAGAAATCCCTGTACATAAATACTTAAAAACAGCCAAGGTTTTCTAAGAGTTCTTTTTGTTATACAACTGGGGAAAGGCTGGTCAGATTACCCACCTGATACTGTAGTTCAGACACATTACTTTTGCCTTTGTAAATAACATGTGTGTTTACTGTTTCCAGGGAGGAGCAGACTCTCTCACTCATGATGGGGTCAGGAAGAGGTCTTTAGTAAAAGTGTTGCTCTGGGCTTCCATCCAGCCGTTTTATATACTTTGAGTAAGGTCTGGATAGTTTCCTATTGCCAAAACTTTAAACATATTTTGAACTAAAAGGGAGTAATGTATATGTGTTGTCCATAATTATTTGTGCATGGAAACTTTAAAGAAAGTTATTTAACTTTTCTTTATTTCTTGGGCTGCCACGCACATAAACACAGAATGAATAAAATGAATCCAGCACAAATAAATAATTTGTGATTATAAAACTTTACCAAGGAATAAAATAATGGTAGGTATACATTCAGTTATTATTATTATTATTATTATTATTATTATTATTATTATTAGCAATTGTCTACTGGGTATATAATTCAGAATAAATCTACAAAGATGCCAAAAAGAGCTAAAATCAAAACAAACAGTTGAAATCTTCCTAACAAAAGTTATGTGTCCTTGTGTCGCATTACAAATCTATGAATCATACATAAGGTCACACTAGAACAGCTTGCCTTATAATGACATAAAACACAAACAAATATTGTACAACCATATATCATTTATGACAACTGGGGAGGACGACTTGTAGGAATTGTCCCCTTCGCAACTGAACTGCAGCATAAGTCTCTCAGATGCGATGAGCAGGTCAACTTAAATTAAGTTCAACTTTACATGTCCCAAGGAGAGCAATTAGTTTCATGCTGGAGGTGGCACAAGGACAGTTCAGAGCCCACACAGAAAAATGTAATGAATTCTTTGCTACAATAATGAGGTGATCCATGAAAATGTCAAACAAGGAATTACCAACTCAAGCGTCCAAAGACTCCTCCACTACGAAACTGTAATGCTCAGGGCAGATATAACAAGCTGTTGAATATTGCGACAGTGTAGCTTTTATCCAGAGTAGTTTGTAGGAGTCCCATTGCTATGCCATGGTTGAATAAATTGTTTTTGAATCTAAAGAGAGTGTCAGTGACTACATTTACAGCTGTTGGTTTGTTTTAGGTTTAAGTGCATTGTATACACCTGATGCCCTCCCCAATGCAACCATCTTAATTTACTGATGTTTATGGCAATACATTATTTCCATGGCCTGCATTCATTTGAACATGACTGTTTTTATTGTTTACATCTATACATATTTTACCGCAGAGGCCTTGTAATGATTCAGCTTTTTATTGATCTGCTGAGGTTACTTCAGTGCTATGATCTAACAGCTTAATAACTGCAGTAAATGAGCATGAATGTGATTACTTCATTTATTTGGGTAAACATAAAACATTAACTAAATGGTCAGGTTTTTACAGTCAGCGTTTTCTGAGTTTTTTCAATCTTTGCAATCAAACGAACAATGTTATTTTTCAATTTCTGCATGCAAGGGCAGAAATTCTCATCAACTTGTAGACAAAGGCCTCTAGGGTCTTTGTCTCCTGTAATATCCTCAGAATAGAAGGTTTCAGAAAAGCTCTGTTTTCTGCATCACCGATGTTTTGGCACGACAGGCAGGCTGATGGCTTTTGTTTTTGGTATAAACAAAATCTCTCATGCAGACAACGCATACGTTTCTGTTTGTTTCAATTGCCTGAATGGAGGAAAAAAAGTATGGGTGGAAGATTTTACATCAATCAACTCCTTTGAGCGAGGATTGTGAAATAAATCTGTTTCAAAATAGATCTGACCACGGATAATACCCTGTTATACTGCTGAAATGTGGTTTTCACAGCATTACTACAGCATATACAGAAATGCATTTGTTTTATAGATGTGGAGGTCAAGGATCTTGGGTCAGATGTGTTCTCAGACAAGCTGTGTGCCATCATGGCGCTGCAATACGAGGCCTCTAGCCGTCTGTTAAATGGTGCATCAACACAGACTGTGCAAGTGATTGCGACTGGCTGGAGGATATTGATAAAAGCAGCAAACTGACATATAAATTGATGCATTTATATATATTTATTTATATATATATACCGCAATATGTTTGAGGCTAGCCTATATTGTTACGTATTTTTGACAAACAATTGAGCGGAGACCAAAATTCAGATCAACCAAACATAAAGTAAAAACTACCATTTACATAAGGCACTTTCTGACTGGCAGAAAAGTTCAAGCTAATGCAAATTTTTTCCACAAAGCGCACAAACTGTATTTGGTGGTAGCATTGAATGAAAAGGTTGTCATCATTATTTCAAACACAAACTCAAATAAATGTAAAGAAGTAAAAGCAAAGTAAATCCACACTCACTCTACCTTAAAAAGTACTTTTCCAAACCTAGATATTCCACAGCTAGAAGTGAGTGCACTTAGCTGAGACATGTAAAGACACAAACGTGTCCCAAAACAAACATGTTTGTGTCCAATCTGACAGTGAAACAAACCAACCTTGACAAACTGGCGGGGGTCCATCCATCTGCAGCCGTTCTCCAAGCCGACAGGTCAAAATCTCGCTGCCCACCAAGGTGAAGCCAGGCTGGCACGTATACCGGATAATGTCCCCTGTGAGGTCATTTACACCCAGACACACAAACACACACACACATGCACAGAAGACCGTTAACACAGCTCGAATGGTAATCAACAACGCATTTGCTAATGAAGACTGGCATCTCCTTAGCCAGACAGACTCAAGACACTTCATTACATTACAGTGTCAATGTGCAAAGGACACGCACACAAGCAAGTCACAGTCATAACACCTCATTGCTTTGGCAGACACTGAGCCATCCACGAGCCATATGATCGCCACTTCACTTCGCTAATTACGTCAGCACTGAATATTCAAACGGACTACATTATGAGATAATTAGTCACGCAGTTCAGTGGTGAAAGTAAAGTGTCAAAGAACACTAAATTATGAATCAGAAAACAAGTTGTATCTCTTAGAAATAGTACACTCCACATCATAAAATAACTATATTTGGTTCTTTCATGGTATAATATGTCAGAGGTAGCTTGATGCATTGGAGTACCTGGTATAAGGATTCAAAATAAGGTGTTTTAGGTGTTATTGATTGAAAAGGATAACTAATTTTTTTTATCTGTTCTTGTTTGATCTTATAAAACATTTAATTCAATGTTCTCATATGAAAAATAAACCTGTAAAACGAAAAAGACAAACCTATTTCGAACTCGTCATCTTCGGTTAGTACGGTAGCGTTGGCAACAGGTGGGGGCGGCTGACAAGTTCTGAGTTGGTAAGCTACAAAAGGAAGAAGTTTGTGAGAAATACACAAATGCTTATTAATTCCCAAAATATGCAGAAATGTTCATTATTCATGACAATTCAAAATGACTAATTGAGCAAAGACTGGAGATTTTAAAAAATCTTTTGAAATGGGGTTTTTAATACTGAATGGAAGGAAGTATCCATCATTTATCCGCAGCACTTTGTACATGTGAAAAAGGAGAAATGCCACATAATGATTAGAAAGCTCTGCCTCTGCCCTGCAAGGGGGATCAAACAACGGTCACAGCATATTGTGTAACAAGGTCTTTGCTTAGTTGTTATCAAAGGGGAGGTTACCGTAGTAATGAAGCACAAAGAAGCCACTGGTGCTGAAGTCACTGTGGAACTTAATGAGGATCTGATTGGCTGTGGTGGACACGCCTTCTTGCACCGAGCTCCCACTGAACTGACCTATCTGCGGCGAGGCTAGGTCAGGTCCGTCCCTGAGGAGAGAGAGGGGAGGCAGGGGGCGTGAGTGCATGATAAATGAATAAACAACAGTAATAGGTTGCTGGGATCAAAGAGCAGGTCCACTTATCCCCAAGCAGAGTCCAGCACCTGGCAGTCGATTTGAGAATCTGAGTTAATTTCACATAATTAGCTACGTCAAAGTACAAGTTGAACTGGTGTTAACTGATGAGGCTGAAACTTTTGACCCTTCTAGGCATGTTACATATTGATGCAATCTGAAGTTTAAAAGATCAATGCAACGGAGTGATGTAAACAATATTTCTCATTTTTAGACCATGAACCTTTGACAGGGACAAACCGGCTCCAACAGTGAGTGATTCGTCTCCACTCAGACTTGAAAAATATGCATTGTGGACTGAATTTAACAGCAACCCCAATGCTTATCAGAAAAATTGCAATAAGATGTTCATAATTGGACACTTTCGTTGCAAGTGGCTTTCCTGACCAAAGCCACACGATCTTTATGTCAGAATATGCACAACAACTACACTAGCTAATCCAGCTAAGATGCAATCGGATGTATTTAATATAACAATCACTTCAGCTGCTTATCATTGGAGTTTGCAGATGACCATAACACATATAGATGGGATATTCTAGTTGTTTGTATATCTTGAATATCTTGGAACAAAACACAAAGTTGGCATGACTTTTCCACTTTGGTGCAGAGATGTTATAGTTGATCAGTGTGTCAGCACCAGGTATCTCCAATTCCAAAAAGAGCCAAAGCAACAAAGCCAGGAAAAAATAATAGAAGGATTAGACTCTAACTGTGATTAAAACAGACAAGACTTCATGCCAGGAGTGTGTCGGATGCCACCCTGAGGCGCTAACCATCTAAGCCTAAGAGTTATACTGCACGCCACTCTCCTTCTCCTGTCAGGGTTAACGTTAAAATATCTTTGGGCTCCAGTTGTGAGTTGTGGGTAAAGCACAGTGTTAAATTGACACTAGTATTGTACAAAAATGGCACATTAGAAGTTGAGGTTTTGCTGAAGGGGAACATTGTTGATTTACAGATACAAACAGCTGAAATGAGGTGTTTGGAGAGCTCAGAGTGCACCTGCTGCCGCACCACTCAGCCTGAACGGAGGCGTCTGAGGTAACTCACATCTAATTAGGTATAACCTCCAGGAAGCACTGCAGTGTGACCGCGAGAGGACCACAACAGGGACATCACTGAAACCATCTATAGTTATGTCAACATATATTCCAAGTCAATGGCCCGAGCCAAAGCCAGAGTTATGAAAACATGGCACAAATTATAAAGCTGATGTAAAGGGATATAGTGGTGCCTTCATTCAAAAGTAGAAGTTATACTGACTTTAGTTTGTTTAGGCTACTGAGCAACATGTATATGAACTTGTTGATAGGCTTGGGCATCATTAATTACTGTGATAAAGTTACCCAAAAAATTAAATGTTCAGAAAAAAAGCCTTTGAGCTTACATATAACAACAAACAAGCAATTGCTTTACTTTCTTACAATTGTTTTCTTTCATAATATTTTTCCTCAACAGAAATTATGTATTTGGATATTCAGTCCATTCTGTAGTTTGAGCATACTATATACATTTTACAATATAGAAAAGTCTTCAGACACTTTCATTTCTGTGTGATCAAACAAAATGGGAGATGGCAGTCGGGAGGGAAATATTGCCTTTAGAGGACAGATTGTTGATGCACTATTTCATTTAAAAACAGTTGTGCCGGTGGCTGCCTTTACTCAGACTACAGTAGACCCACATGCTCCAAGGCTTTTCCTTCTCCAGGACTCAGGAGGACGACAGCCTGAGGCTCGCTCGTGTACAAAGAGCTTGGAGAGGCAGAAGACAGTAAGGCACACCCAAAGACAGACAGCTTCTAACGTAAAGCTTGACATGGCTGACTTTTCCGCTGCATAATAATCTTAAAAGGCCAAAGTTCCTGTGTTTTCTTTTTAAAAATGGAAACATTATGTACGTGTCAGCGCTGAATGATGTGGCAATACAATTTTTATTGTGATTTTTTTGTTTATTGCAGTTTTATGCTCAAACACAGGCACTTTTCTCCACCTACTCCTCCTAGCCTCCATGCAAACCAGTGTTCCCAACAACAAATCAGTTAATATTTCATAAGCGATTTGATCGAATATAGCTACGGGTGGCGTTTTAATGCCATAACTTGCAAAGACAGATTCCAAGACTTTGCAAAATACTCAAGAACAGTTTAGCATTACAATTAAACAGAACTAAAGACCAGACAACAATCAGCTCAACAGAAGTTATATCCGTACCACCATTTGACAACCACAGTTAATGGAGTGGATGTTGGAAAACTTACCACACCATAATGTAGTCGTAGATGGGCTCTGTGTTGATAACAGAGAAGTTGATGTAGATGCCGTACCCAGGAGGCACCCGCACTGTCCACATGCAGTCCTGGAAGTGGGGGTAGTCTGCGGGGTGCCCCGGAGAGTAAATTGTCCCATTCAACGATGTTATATTTCCACCACAGAGAGCTGCAGGAAAGAAGGTAGAACTCTAAGGGACTAGACACAGAATATTGAAAAGCCTGTCCTGATTTACCTCCTGCCATAAAGTTGCTGTTATTTCTGTTACTACCACAAACTGTGATGAAACAAACCATAACTGCTTGTTATTGGGCTTTCACAGAGATAGTAAAGGAGTGAATACACCTGCCAGGGATCACTGCAGGGAAAGTTGTCCATAAGATGACATTGAGTGGTATTGAAAATAAAACTTCACAATAATTCACCTTTAAATATATATTAAAACTGACTGTGAACTCAGTCCCTAACCTAAAAATGCACATCAAATGAAATCAGCACTTTCTGTACCTCCACCACACGGTCTTGAACAAAATGTTCCTGTCTACTTACAGATGAAGTAATGATTTATTGTACCTAAGAAACAACTGGATAGACCACTTAAATTTATTCAGACAGACATAATCAGCCCTGTAACACAAACTAACAAATGCTTCATAGATCATCATAACAAGTACTTTATAATCTTATAAAGTGAAGTGGCTCATGGTGAGTCATATGCCTCAGTTCTCAGAAATAAAGATATGTTTATAATCAAACAGTTGAGACTCAATCAAACTGTTTTTTTGTTTTTTTAATAAAGTTAGTGGACTAAATTATTTGGCATCTAGTAAGTATTAACTGATAGGTCCAATCATTTTGAATTCCCACCTGGTAGTGATCACTGTGTATTTTCACATCTTGCTGTCACAACCAGCATTAAATTATTTTATTTTTTATTGTATTATTGGACTAGGACCACACAAGCCGGGCTCTTGTCACGCTTCACCTGTCACTGTTGTTTCTTGCTTCGATAGAGACTAAGCATTCAGGAAGAGAAACACTTATTTTATTTTATCTGAGCCATCTAACTCAGAGGTTCTCAAAGTGGGGTCCTGGGACGGCTTGGGGACCCTGGGCCATGTGTCGAAGGGCTCCTCCAAAAATAGAAGAAATTGTGATAACATTGGTCATAACTTGAATACTAGAATGTTTTATGATTTACGATCCCAAACATAAATGTTTTTGATGAAAACCGACTATGTTTTCATCAAAACATAGACAAAGACTATGACAAATGAAGCTTTTATTAAAATTGGGTTAGAAACATAGTTTGAACTTTTATTGTGATGCCATTTTGGAGAACAATAGGGGTCCTTGGGATATTTTCATACCGACAAGCGGTTCCTGTCTGGGGTTTGAGAAGCCCCAACTATCAGAATTTGACAGTTGAGTCCTTCCTTTTTTGCACCTTTATGTCTACAGCTGCTAACACTTTGACTTTGAGAACAAAGTCTAGAAATATACAAACATGGATCACTTCACCTGTCAGTGGTCATATTGTTATGCCTGATAGGGTTTATGCGATACAACTTGTTTTAAATGTTTTAAGTAACTGACCTTCACAGCGAGGTATGGGGTGGTTCCAGTTGCGGCTGACTCCATGCAGACATGTGAGAGAAGGCTCCCCAATCAGAGTATATCCAGGCAGGCACTCAAAGGAAATGGTCATTCCCACACTGTACTCTTGACCAATCACCAGGCCGTTACGAAAGGGACGGGGGTCTGGGCATCTCTGCAGCTCATATGCTGACATCAAAGAACACAACTTTTTATTAAACGGAAATTAAACAGTTAAACAGTATTTTTATGGTTCTAAATTTGTATGTATTCATTAATTTATCCATTCATATCACAACTGTACTCTGATACTCATGTAATGTTTCTAAGTAAAAGTAGGTTGTATATAAAGGCTTCATAATGTATGACTTCTCTTACCCTGATATAAGATGTGGAAGCCAGGCTTGTTCTGTGAATAGTCGCTGTGGAAGAACAGAGTGGTTTCGTGGGTGGTGCTAAACAGAGAGTTGGGCACCACAGAGCCACTGAAGCGATCAATCACTGTCCCTGTCTCCAGGCTCCCGCTGCGCACCTCCAGGTAATCATGGACGGGCTCTGTGGAGAAGTTTAGGAACTGCAGATGGATCCCTGCAACACGTCAAAGCAAGAGAGCAAGAGAATATATCAAGTCTATACAGTGCAGGAGAATGTTTTAGAAAAAGAGAACAATGCCACTATTCATTAAAGAGGCTGTACGAGAGTTTTACATGTAATAATATATATATACAGTAAATTTGTTTTTTGTTAAGTTGCCTAATAATTATGCACAGTAATAGTCACCTGCACACACAGATATCCCCCTAAAATAGCTAAAACTAAAAACTAAAAACTAAAACTAAAAAATATTCAGCTTTGATATTAATGAGTTTTTTGTGTTCATTGAGAACACGGTTGTTGTTCAATAATAAAATTAATCCTCAAAAATACAACTTGCCTAATAATTCTGCACTCCCTGTATATATATATATATATTATTAAAGCAGCTCAAAACTCAATCCTGGCCTCTGAAAGTTGTAAAACGTGCTTATGAATTCATCATAGTCAATAATTAGGAAGCTAGAAGTGCATTAATAAAGTGAGAAATAACTTTGTACAGCTGCAAATTGTTTAAAATGAAGTTGTTCTGTTTTTCATGTTTTGAGAAAAAATTTATTCTTACATTTTGAAAACTTAAGAAGAGATCAGTAATAGAAAAATAACTTTAAAAAGGGGAGCAGTTTGGAGTGTTTTAAACAATTTAGAGACTCTCCAAAACACTTCACTCACTAAAAGAACAAATTATCAATTTTATAAGATTGCGTGCAATTGTGGGCTTTTGTGAAATGGAAGAAAAATTTACTTCTGAACTAGAAAATCAATGAATTTGAAATCTGACCAGTGCCTTGACGTCCATGCACCTAGTTGAGGTTTGTTCCAATTATGTGTATTTTGAACATCTTTTCTCCTCTCTATGCCCTATGCCCGATATATACTTTATATATAGAACAATTATGAGTAAGGAAGACATACCAAAGCCAATAGGGAGCTGAACTCTCCAGCTACAGTCCAGGCTGCTCTGGTAATTCCCAGGAAAGCCAGGGCTGAGGATAACACCACTGAAATCTGTCATGGAGCCTCCGCATTGAGCTGTAGAAGACCAGCCAATAAGAAATAACATGTCACTTCTAACACACATCAGAGACAATAGGACAGAAAAAAACAAATACATGTGGAGAGTGCACTTGTGGTTGTACATTTACAGCTTTTAGTAAGCAGTAATTGTTCAGGTATGAGCGATTGAGCACCCCTATAGCTCACAGCATGCTTATGTGTTTATATACAGTATTTATGTGTGGACTAAAGCGGGATGTTCGTGGGCAATAAAGTGGTTTAAGTGGGTTTTTACTCAGGAGGTGACCCACCTACACCTACCTATATTAGTTTACCATGTGACTAACCCTTTTTTTCAAGCAATACTTTATAATGATAGCTGTGTACGATATTATTTCGTTCTCATGGCATATTTGTTCTTTCAAATCATGACAACTCCCTTATGATCTTGAGATAATCAAGATTTAAAAAGACTCAGACAATTAACTAAAGGTTGCAAGGGCACCCGCATGCAAAACAGAAGTTTTTCTTCTCATAGGGTCAGGGCTTCTGCTAACTATAGTACCTTTAGCAAAAAAGGGCATACCATATACTAAACATAAATGAACATAAATAGATAAATAACTAACTGAAAGAATATCAACTTATAATAGTATGCAATAGACAATAAAATCAAACAAAGAAGAGATGTTATAAATCCAAATTAAAATCCCAATTTGACTAAAGGTAAATTAGAAAACTAATGTTCTCCATTTGCCATGCAAGTTGTACAAAAGAATGAATGACATCAGATAGAAGGCTAGTCCCATACAGGGAGAGAAGATGCAAATTCCTCTCAGAAAGGACCCATCCGGGAAACAATCCTAGTTATGGCCGGTATGACACATTTGTTTTCTCATGTTCTCCAGTGAACCGTTTTGAGTAAAGACAGAAAGATGCATCAACGGATTATGCTGAGGTTAAGTTCAAGCACTGGATGTTGATTTTGGTCATTGATTTGGAAGATTGATTTGGGAGTGGTGCTACACTGGGCTTTAAATTAACATTGATGCATTACGTTAGACGGTGCTTTCCCAATGTTAGGATTGATTACCTGGTACTACAAGTTTACCATGAAAAACACCTGACGGCCTCTTTCTGTCGTTTTGCGTGTTTTCTTTCACACAGTGCCTCCACAATATAATCTGACACTATCCTCTGCATTTCCTTTTCTCTCACACCATCCAACTTCATTCTGTAACTTATTTATTACAATCATAAATCTCTTTTGTCATCATCTAAGCCTCCTGTCCTGGCAGTTCTAACCTTGGCATCTTTTATTGTCAAACTGTATTCATTATCCATCCTCTGGACATATCTAAGTCATCTCAATATTGATCTTCCATTTTCAGTTCAGCTACCGTCAGCCTCTTATCTTTTCCTCAGTAGACCTGTCTCAAAACCATTCATGTAGGTTATTCCCCAACCCGTATATGACTTTCTTGATTATATGTTGCCCTAAAACAAAGCACATTCACAGTTACCATAATGATCACTACAAAACTAGCGGTATATCTCAGGTTTATTCATGCACTTGACATGAAGAAATGTTGACTGTTGAAAATGTACACACCTACAGACAGCCTTTCAATGATTTACTTTAGCTTGTGCATGAAATTTAGCAGAGGAGTGGACAGATATATACTTATGTGGATGTTATGGTGTTTGTACAGGAGCCTACGCATACTTTGAAGTGACTTTATCAGCTATTAAGGCTACATAGAGAGCGAGGCGTTGGGGTGAGTGCATGTACTGCAAATGAGCAAAGTGGAAGTCCAGGAAATGCACTTGTCAACACTAAAGCTGGGATTTATGCTGGCAGTGAACTGTGAAACCAATAGGGACTTTACATTTACATGATGAAAGTGTGTAAGCATTTATTGCAGCAAAAAGCATGTCTAGGCTGGATGTGTGTGAATTTGCACCAATGTGTAATTGGGGGCAACAGAAAGGTGAGGTATTATAAAGACAAAGTGGACGGCTGCTTTGGTAATCTTTGTAATGCATCACAATGGCAATCAAAATCACATAAAGTCTGGGCTAAAGCTTGGGGCTCATCAGATGCTATGAGGAATCAGACAATAGCTCCAAATAGTAGAAAGCCGTATTGATTGAAGAGGAAAGCAGAAAATTTATAATCCGGGCCGCAAAGCTTTCAAAGTCCACCATCCCCCTGCTTCTTTACTTACAATAGAAAGTCAGCTTTTTAATACAATAACAGACGCTACGTGAGAGCATAGATCTATGCTGTGCTTTTTTATTGCACAAAATTCACTTTAAAAATCCACTAAGCAAAATCAAGAGTAAAACATAAAACATAAGCTAAATATAAACTGAACTTGCATTGAAAGTGCACCATGTAACTTATCGAATGTGGAGTCTGTCATCAGCTCGTCTTCATAAATGTTACTGCTTTACCTGCCACAATATGACATTTCTACTTCACTAGCACTTGCAGGTGTTTCTATTGCTCAAAAAGTACCTCGAAAAACTGGGTCACCTTAATCACATTAGTCAGAAAAGCTACATAATACAGACCGTTAAACCAAAATAACGTACATATAAGTATTATAAAATGTAGTTTGAGAACCACTGAGTAAAATATTAACAGTGTAAACTGGGAATAATGTTGAATAAGGCTGTACATTACCTAAGCAGAGAGGTACTGGGTAGTTCCATCTTCTCACAGGGCCGGGCATGCAAGTGATGTACGCGTTCCCCTGTTCAGAATAACAAAAGTATTAAAACTCCAACTCGGAGCAATATTTAAGCAGTGACATGGATAGATCACAACAGGTGCAAGATGCAGCTTTAATGTTAGCCTTGTGAATCTTTGGACTTAGTTGGGGTTCATATTGGGGAATTTCTCAAAATCCTCTTCTTAAGGTTTTCTGTTTAAATATTTGATGGAATTTAGAGCGAGACAGGGGCCTCTCGGTGGTAGCCGTAGAGCACCTGTGATCTGACTAGTGCGGGTTATACCGCAGCCTCAGAGAACAAAACAAGACAAATACACTGAGGTTGCTGTTGTTGGATGCCTGCCAGAAAGTTGTTGTGAAATATTCATAGCAAGGCTTCAACAAATACATTATCATTTTCCTTTACAAGTCTAGAAATAGGGTAAGAAAATACATCAACTATACTTAAGGAAAGCATTGCTCTTTTAATATAAGTGAGGAAGAACTAAGATGAAGTTAAACTATAAAGTAAAGTTTACATATTGTTAAGGGTCATACAAGTTATTTCTATTTTGACGAATACAACTACTCCTACCACAGCTACTACCTCTACCTCTGATAATACCATTGCTGAGGTTACCATCAGAAACAAGAATGTGTTAGTAATGCTGTGACTTGAAATGACGATGTCAAATAAGTATGATATGAGTATGATGACAAATCACAATTAACGGTAATATACAAACTACTTCATGCCACAGACACTATAACTTTAAAGCATTATCCAAGTAACCCTTTTCTAAACTTACAATATTTTCAAAAACATGAATTGCAAATAAATAGCAGAATTAAGCACTTAAGCACTTATTTAGTCTCTGTAAAGCATCATAAACGTTCCGCCCTCAACAGCTCAAATGTATTACAGAAAAATAACTATAATTTCCCCACCATTGCAAAGAAATACACACAATAAATATTGAGGCCCAAAATACATTGTCCCATCTATCGATTTAGTAATGATCATGATTAGCCTAATTAAGAGTAGTCTATATTTTGCTATAATTGCTTAAAATTATTACAAACTCTAAATCAAATTTCTACTTTGACAAATTCCACTGCTGGCACAGCAATAGTTGGCCACAACTACAAATGCTTCTAATAATACAATAGTTTTCAGTTATATTTGTTTTGGATTGTATTATGTATGTGCAGTCATTGATGTTGTCCCTTTTACCATTAATCTCAGCTGCACTTTCGTGTTATTTGTGCTAATACTAGACACAGTTTCTGAAGAGCCTAAATCATAATAATATCTCAAATGTTGTCATGATGGGGAGCAAATTATAAACCCAATCATTTGGAAATCTCATAAAAACATGTTAAGTTCACAATAGACCATAAACAACATATTAGTTGTGGAAACTTGGATATAATACAACTTAATGACATATAATGGCTCAATTTGATGAAAGCAAAACATCTCATAAATGGGGCAGGCGCACCACACACATTTTCTGGTTGAGGGTAAGCTATCAGCTCCTCTCTTTGGAGATGTTATTGCTTTGCTTATAAAATAAAGTTGGATTACCATTGAAAATAAGAGTTTGTTATTAATATTCTGACTTAAAAACAAATGTTATACATATTACTATTTACTATTATTATCTATTAAAACTAACTCAAGTCTCTGTAAGGCTTTACGTAAGAATTACATTATGTCTTTCACAATTGCCCACTTTGCTATAGTATTGTATTACATTTTTCACAGCTAATCAAAGCTAAGATTTGTAAAACACTCGAGTATATATTCACCTAAATTCAAAGGACTTATCCAGTGAGTGTCTACAATGGCCTCTAGTCTACTTCTGCTGTTCTCACTCTAAGCCTCGAGATGTGTAGAAGTTTGCTAGTCGAGCTTGCGAGTGTAAAAGGAAGTGAATGCTGGAAAAAAATGTATGGGATTAGAGAGGCGACTGTTAACACAATCCATCGCCTATGGCCTTGGACGGTGCTCCCAAAGCCACAGCTACACTATGTACTCCAAAAAGATAGAAGGAAGTTTAAGCTGCTTTGTAACACAAACGAATACACACACACACAAACACACACACTTACACAGAATTAGACTTGTAAATCAAGATGCTGAATTCTGTGCAGATTAGAGTGTGCTGCATGGGGGATACTGAGGACACAGTTTCTAAAGATCCTAAATTGTAATAAAATGTCAATAGTTGTGGTGATGGAAAGCAAATTACAAACCCAATTATTTGGAAATATTATAAAAACATAATGCGTTCACAATGCAGCTTCCTGTTCTATGTAAAAATTTGAGGATGTTTTCCCATTCAAAAGAGATGATATTAAGTTTTTAATTATTAATTGGTATGGCTACTGTCCAGATTTCTCATCAGCGCTCATCACGCTTGCTTCCTTGTAGATATTATTGAAAAGCAACTCCACTCATACAAAGAATCTATGCTTTTCTGAGCCACAAGACAACAATCGTGAAATAAACATGTGACGGGAAAGTTTAATGCAATACTATTTGAGTGAAGAAATAACTGGCGTGCCCTCCACCAGGCAAATTGAGCCAAATTAACTATTAACTATACTTTCCACATCTGAATAATAATCATAAATGAAAATAGAAAACAACTAATAAACAGAAATGATTGCTAGTAATGTAAATACAATAGAGTAACCCTCTAAGTTGTAACAGTATTTCATTAATATGTGTGGTGTTACCTGTATGGTGTAGCCTTGACTGCACTGGAAGGACACCATGTCACCCACAGTGTAGCGATCCCCAATCCTCTGACCGTTACTGGGAGGCAGCGGCTCTGGGCACGAATCTAAACCTATTGCTTAGGAAAGAGTCACAACACACAAGTGCAGACAGCCATTAATCTCCTGTTCTAGCCACACTCAAGTGTTCATTTCCTTCTTGTAAAACATGTAAGTCTTGTAACATCTGAATTTAATGAAAATAATTGTACAGGTAATTACGGTTTTGATTCATTTGTGCCGGTAATTCCATAATTAGATGGCATATTAAAAGTCCTTTGAATTCGTCTGTCTCCTTCATAAAATTAAGAAAGTGGGCCAAGTCACAAAGCCCTTTCTACTTGTGGCTTTAATCTCGAAATCTTTCCGACAGTGATCTGAAGCAATCAGTGTGAAATTACAAAGCCATCCCTCAAGTGTTACTTGACAGAAGCGGTGAGCTCTGTTGGAACAAAGTGTTTACAGCGGAACATTTCAGAAGCACAGGCTCATGCTGAGTGGCTTAGGGGTATTGTGTGATCCATGGCTCAGTATATAATGGACTTCAGGGCACAAATTCTTATTAGTTACTATGGTTATTGTGTCATAATTATTGTTTACATTCTTGCACATCAAACAACCAGTTCGGTTTCTTTGAATGTGAAGGAAAAAGCCATGTTCATATAGATCTAAATTTTTATGGCAGATTTGGAAGAAGCAGTGACGTCTTATGGATAGATTGTCTTAGTTCTATGTTAAAATAGAATAAAATTAGACATTTGACATTATTCAAGCGATAATTGTTATACTAAATGTGTTCTACACCTTAAAACTTTTCAAACGTTATATTACTTTAAGTTGTTGATGTGTTACAAATACACAGAATTTGTTTTTGCATAATTATTGTACTATTACTCAGAATTCCAAAGCTTTGCCGCCAAAATACATAATTCATAACAATGAAGAATTAATTTCGCTGCTACACCTGAATACCGAATACACACATTATTAAATCAGGTGGCTTTTCAATGCTCTGAAAATTGTTAATTTGTGTTCAGTATTAAATAAATGCTAAAGATATTTGTGTGGGATGAAATAGTGGCCATGAGGAACCAAGCACAAACAGGAGTTGGTGGATAATATAAAAACTTTTTTAAAACTGTTTTATTTATTATTAAGCTGTTTAGAGCCAAATACATTACAGCCTATGGCAAGGGCAGTTTATAAAGATTAAAATATAACAATGCAACTGGTGATTTTGTATCGTTCTTGTATATCAAGTTTAAAACTAAAAGTTAAGTTATTAGAGATTGGAAATGAGATTGGAAACATACCACATATGCATAGTAATTTGATTGCAGTTTGTACTTTGCTCAGGGTAAGTGTGGTTGCTCGCTAACAGATGGCTCAGATTCCCTTTGAGAAACAGAGGGGTAGCAGTCTAACTGTCAGGATACACATTTTGGCAAGAACTCTTTTCATCCCGCTGTGAAAAGGTGAACACCCACAGCTTCCTACAGGCCAGCCATTTTGGAAGTGTGCCCGTCCTTATCAAAGTGAGCTGATATTTTCAACAGGGCAACACAGCTATTACATCATTCAGGCCAACTAAATCTAAGCTGCACCTGCAAATTTGTGTATGGATAAGTGTGTGGCCTCTGGAGTGAGCTGGAGTAAAGAGTGGGAGCAGAGGCTGCTTAGGGGCCTCTCATTTGATGGGAAAGTAGTAAAAGATAGAGCAGTTTACCCAGAAGGGACCGGAGGCTGACTTCTAAAAGACACCTCTACAAAATTACATCTGCAAACCTCATGTCTAAGTTCAAATATATAATCAAGAACAGAAATGACAGGGGAAGGGAAATCGAGTAGAAATATGTTTTTCAGTGAGTTTTCCAGAAAATGTGTTGTATGTCATGGTGTGCAGGGAGGAATATTTGCATAAGTACAGTATACTGTGTATGTCCTTACAAGTCAAAAGAGGACACTGAAAAACTGGGTTAGAACTGCAATCATCACTCAACTGTGCTAAGAATTTATATTATTATTATTCATTAATCTGTTTGTGTTATATAACATACATAGTAATGCATTGTTACTGTGAATTGCGTTAAGACTACTCAAGTTATCAAGGAGAGAGATGCGCCACAGATCTAGAGCTAGACTCTATGGATTGACAGTAAAATACATTTAGTAATAATCTGTATTGGTAGCAGTGACATCCCAGCCTGTTCTCAAAGGACTGCAGTCACTTAAAAGAAACAGATGGAAGCTGTGTAACTGTCCCTGGAGCCTCCTCTTAACATTGTCCTCAAATGCGTCTGCAGAGAACATTCAATAGATATATAGAGTCAACACAAGCCATTGGCAGGAATAAAATACAAATAGCCAGATTTCAACTAAAGTTAATGCATGTATTGGATATAAAAACGTCAATAGCAAATTTGCAAGGTGAAAAACCTAAAGGCATGCACTTTACACAGCCGAACCGAGAGCGCATAGCGAGACAGCACCGGTGTGATTCTCAGCAGTCGGCAGTGTTCGTGGGGGTAGGGTTTAGACTGAAGAAAGGCCCAGGCAGACGCATTGATAGAGCCAGTGGAAGAGAAAAGACAGAGGTGTTTGGGAAATGGGGCTCCGACTGCGACGGTTAGGTCTGTGAAGGCTTGTTCAGAGCTGACAGGACGCGCTCGAAGTGAAGGAGCTGACAGCAGACGGATACACGACAGCACGGTTCATGTCTCCTCTGGTTTGCGTTCACGATGTTTAAAAAAAATACATATATTTGAAGGCAGGACTACATACATGATTATAGGCGGGTTATCTGATGCTGCTGCTCCAATGATGTTATACCACTTACAGTTAAACCGCAAAGTTATTTATAAATTTAGGACACATCAACTCACCCCACAAAATGTTCCTCAACACATGGACTCAGAAAAAGAAAGGTAATGAGTTCAACTGTGTGTGATCATAAAGTCTGTATCAGTGATATACTACTAACATTTACTTGATTTGATTGTTTTTAGGTGTCAGGTACAAATTACATATAACCTAATAAAACAAAAACAATAAAACAATTTATTAGACTGTACATATTTAAGTTGTGTTTTAAGCTCTTACATAAGAAGAATGAATCATTACTCATCATTGACTCTCATGCAATTTTGCCACTCACTGCTAAAGTCTGAGTGCAGTGATGTGTCATCTGCGTAACCTCTATTATTGATCATTGGCTATTTCATTGTTTGATTTTCAAACTTTTACGCTAAAATCAACAATTTCAGAAAGCTCCGCGAGGCAACTGTGGTTGTGTATTTTTACAAAAATACATTGAATTGAAAAAATGACCAATGTTTGCCTGAAAACTATTGCAATGACATTTCCATGTACTACATAATATTTCTATTTTTAATTTAAAGGAAGTCAGACAATCAGACAACCCACCATAACACCTATGACTTGAATCCACGTTAGACCAAATAATTGAACAAAAAAAACCCAAAACAAAACCTAACTGTCAATACTTTTCCTAACTTAATGATATGTATGTGTCCGACTGTAGCACCCTGAGCTGCAGCTGTCCCTCTGGTTTAGTGTGGAGGAAAACAGCAGCTGCGAGCCAACAGGAGACACACACACAAAGGCAGAGTGACAGGAGACGAGCTGACAGGCCGTCTCCCCTCATACCTGTGTACTCCAGGTGGAAGCCTGCGGCAGACACGCTGATGTCCGATTGGAAGGTCAGGAACAGGTTGTTGGAGGTGCTGTTCAGCAGTTGGGGAATAGTTGTACCTTTAATAAATAATACACACAGGAAATTAGTTCGGAAAGGGCATAGTCAAAACTTGGAGAAGACTGATTTGAATAATGAATAATGTCAAAGAGATGTTTGGGTTTCTGAGGCCATTGAGAATATCAAGGTTTTGAATATTTATGTTTAAGAAAAGAACAAGCTGACTTTGAGTTTTAAATGTTTCAGTACATAACTTTTTCCAAGTGTCATTTGTGATTATGTGATGCTGATAATTCAATAATGTTGTCAGTAGAAAAGCACAATTTTAAGCTACATATAGGCTTAATGTGTATGAATTGGTGACTATGAGAGTTCACTATGTAACTTTTCTGGTGGAGCGTGCGCTGCCTCCTTGTCTCCAAAGCTATAGCTTTGCGTGGAAAGTGTATAGCACTGGAATCATCAATATTCATGGAGACAAGTTAAATATTGAATTGAAATGCAATGTTCCAAGCAAAGCAGAGGCATCTCCATGGAGCAAATGACCGCTCTAGAAATGTTAAATTGTGCACCTTTAATATATATGTAAAACTGCAAAATAGATTGAGTGGTTGTCTGTTATCTAACTGGCCACTGTTCACGTTGTAACCACCAAAATATAAGTTGCTGGGATATGCACCAGCAAATACATAAAATATTTGAAATGTCACATCCTCACTGAAAGTTGTGCTGCTCGACTTGCACACGTCTTCCAAATTGAGATATTCAGCACTTGGTTAATGTGACACCTCACCTCATAAAACTGATTGTTCCAAATGGAAGTCATTATGCTAAACTGACTCCTCTTTTACAGGGACTAGCCACCTTAAGTTATGGGATGGCCTGTTTGCACTGGTAAGTCTGCAGTAAGAGTGTCTATTTGATTAGCAGGACCCCCGGGGCACCCTGACACTTGTAAAGTTGCAGACTGAAACAGGGCCTAGATTATGAAGATTTATACTGCAGATAGGAGGCAGAGGTTTGTCTCTTGTTTGACTTCCCGTAACTGATTTTAGATGTTGTTCTCAAAGGACACGCCAAATGTCATCAGCTCCATCACCACATCTGTCTGCGGCTGGGACCTTGTGACGTTTGATTGAAACTCAAGCAGGGGCTGTCAGGCAAGATTCCCTTGCCTCAGTTTTACCTGAGTAGCTGCCGAGCCTTGGAGCATTGCCATCGACCCCATCGAAAAAGTCCAAGGAGTCCCAGTTGTGCTCAGTAGCAAAGGTCACAACTTGAATCTTAAGTGTAAAATACAGAGAACGCGTTGGTAAATAGAGGCACTTTAGGATTACAACAACTATAATATGCCATAAAGTCATCAAGAGGCAACTTCAGTACACTTGTCACTTACTTGAATACCGGCTCCTTCCGGGACTGTGATTTTCCAGGCACAGTTAAGATAGTTTGCGTAGGGCTCTGGATATCCAGGAGAGAGGATGGTGCCTCTGCGACCAGTCAAAACACCACCGCACGGCACTGCATAAAAAAATGCATGAATTAAGATGTATAGGATATGGCATAAACTTTTATTATTTTTATTTTTTTCTCAGTTAAAGCACATAATATATAAAAAAAATGATACTCAAGATCACTGCGGTATACATTAATTCAATCTAGTGCTAATGTTTGTGTGCATATAAGAAAATAACCTGAAAATGAGATGGCACATTTCAAGCGGTATTCCAACAATAAACTATAAATCCAACCAATTTCAAACTTCATACAACTTCCACTTCACATCCTTTAATTCAATAGGAGACCACCATCTTGGCAACAGGCAAAAAAAGTGATGCACCATTTTGTTCTAATTTAACAGGGCCTTTGAGTGCCCTGGGCTATCAGTTAATGTAATTGGAAGAGTAAGATTAGAAATCATGACACTAATAAAAGCACGAATGCCTCTCACCTATCTCAATCTGCAGCAAACTCATATGTCAGAGCCACCGTGGGCAGATAAGTGAAGGACCTAGACACTTTATGAGATTCAGTTTTTGTTTTTTGTTTTTTAACCATTTTATGAGCTGGAGGTTCAAAACAACTTTTAATTATGTTTTAATATCTTGGGTATCATAAACACAAATGATGTAACTAGTGTTAATAGTGTATAAAAGTTGTGTAAATTTGAAAAGGTTGTTGTATGTGGAGATAAAAGAATGCTTCAGCATGATTATATTGACTGAAAAAACAAGCCGCAGAGCTGGAGGTAGTAGAGCTTGAGATATTGAGGTTCTTTATGTGAGTGATGAAGATGGATAGCTATGGAAATAAGTACATAAGAAGGACTGTACATGTCAGACATGCTGCAGACATAGATAGAGAGGCATCACTTTTATACTATGGGTGGAAGACAAAAGCAGAAATTGTATAGCAAAAAGCATGCAGTTGAGTGAGAAAAGGATGCAGTCGAAATTGAGGCTGTGTATAGGAAGGTTTAAATGTCCTTTATAAAATACAACCTTATTGTTTGTCTTGTTTCTTGTCACAAAATAAATGCTGTATGTATAACTGACCCGTAAGAATCCGCCCCCACAAGGAGCCTGACCCAGGAGCAACTCTGGTGGGTCGTAGAAGATGGCGGACATGGCCTCAGTGCACTCCCACACAGAGGCACTCTTTAATTGGGTGAAGGCAGACTATATCGAAACACAAATCCTCTGTTTCAAAACAAGCTCAG
The DNA here is from genome assembly GCA_019453435.1 of Rhinogobius similis. Lineage (NCBI taxonomy): Eukaryota > Metazoa > Chordata > Actinopteri > Gobiiformes > Gobiidae > Rhinogobius > Rhinogobius similis. Next base: position 20,018,672 of record CM033626.1, on the reverse strand, counting down.
TGCGACACTGTTTACTTGTTGTCACCTCAGAAAATGTTAGAGCCAAAAGTGTGGGTTTTCTCAGTGTGAAACTGTGAATCTATATCACACCACACATGCATCATCAAGAATGGGTATATTTCACTGAGCTAATGTCTGTTCTCCATGACGACCCTCCAAGCAAACTGAAAAACAACAAAAGTCACTTGGAAAAAAAAGTGAACAAATTCTAGACCAGTGCAAGATCTTTTGTTATTACTTAATGCTGCCTTGCATTGTTTAAATAATATTGTAGTAGAATCAGGAAAAAGGAGTAATGGTAGTAGTAGCAGAAGATAGATGAAGTAGTTTATAATGGTAGTATGATCAAATGTTTCTCAACATTCGCCCACTAAATTGAATGTTTAAAGATGCACTATGTAATTTTTAAAAGGGTTGCGACCTGCTTGTCTCCAAATATGTTGCAGTGCTTTAAATGTTTCACCGAGCCTAAAACATATCTATATCAATGGAGACACAAGCAGTTGGCATCACGGGTCAAGTTAAAGTCAGGGGAGGCGAGCTCATAGACACATGAATATCTATCTAATATCTATGTATCACTAACTATCTCTCTCTCTCTCTCTCTCGCTCGCAATGGTCGCAAAAAAGATCTCAAGGGCCTCTTTAGACCAAGGGTATTTGTGAGCTTTATCCCAGTTAAACACTTTTCGTGTGAGTCTGTCCTCTGGTAAACGCGCTCTTTGTTTGACCACACAAGGCTCCCAGCCCGTGTCCCCCTCTATGGCTGCCCTTGCAGCAAACCTGTGTACTTCAAGGAAATATCTCATGGCTCTGCTTTGGACTGTGTTACATTCTGGAGCATCTTCAAAGCCCCAAACTCCAGCAGCACAGATCCAACCATTGAGTCATACAGTTTAGTAAATGTATCAACATTTAACTCAGGAAAGACCTTCATCTTATTGACTACAGCTCTGAGTGCTCTCCCAGCAGAATCTGATAACACTTGTATACCTTCTGAAAAATACATGTTCTCATGAAAAACAAAACCTAGATACTTATAAACAACAGAATACATGAGTAATGTAATAATTGTCCAAAATAAAATTCATAACCACTCTGATGTACAAATGGCTTTCTAAAATGAACTACTTGTGTTTCATCACCATTTATGGCAAGTCTCCACTTTGTACACCAATTATACATAATATCAAGCATCTTCTGTAGTATAATTTCTTCCTCTGCCATCAGAACAATGTCATCAGCGTACAACAATATGCTGAGATTCAAATCATCAATGCATATGCCCAAGTTGGCTCTCCTAATTTCCAGAGCTAAATCATTCACATAAAGAGCAAATAAAGTAGATGAGAGAACATCTCCTTGTTTCAGTCAAAGGGAGTGGGAAACCAGCCTGTCCTCAGCTCACTCACCAGCACACAGGCCAATGGAGCCTTGTACAGGGCTTTAATAGATTTATAAAAACGGCCATCAATGCCACACATCATTAACTTATATTCGAGAAGGTCTCTGTTCATCCAATCAAAAGCTTTTTTGAAATCAACAGAGCAAACAAAAGTATTGTGCCTTCCTGTAGTCTTGCTCTGACCACTGAGGAAAGAACACAGATGTGGTCACCCCAACATCACACAATCTCTCTGGGTGGAGTCTGCATGTCCTCCCCGTGTTACCGTGGGTTCTCTCCGGGTTTTCCGGCTTCCTCCCACCGTCCAAAGACATGACTGTGTAGGTTAATTGGAAACTCTAAATTGTCCCTAGTGTATGAATGTGAGAGTGAATGGTTGTCTGTCCTTGTCTGTCTCTCTGTGTTAGCGACGAGTTGGCCACTGTCCAGGGTGTACCCCGCCTAAGACCCAAAGTCACTGGGATAGGCTCCAGTCACCCACGACCCCTAACGAGAATAAGCGGTAGAAAATGAATGAATGAACATTTGCAGAGCTGATTATTTAGGATGCCAGAGAATAATTTTAAACTGTACTTAGCCGACTGATGCCTCTGTAATTTAGGGGAACTCTTAGATCAACTTGAGAGGACATGGGAATAGTCTTGATAATAAACTCATACCACACTGATTAGTGTTAGGGTTAGGGTTTAGACCTGTGTGAAAACAATATTCAAATAAACAATGCATAAACTTAGATTTAGGACATTTAAGGACCTCATTAGACAGTTTATCCACACCAACGGCTTTATATGGTTTAGTCTTTTCAATGACAGTCTGAACCTCATCTGCAGTAATGTCTTGATTTAAAAAGTCATTTATGCAGGGTAGAGGTATATATGTATATGTGTATGTAGAGAGAGAGAGAGAGATCTAGTCTAGTTTAGATCTAGTCTATATATATTCAGATATAAAAATGGCTATAAATTGGGCTGCATTCTGTTTATTTGTGCTTCTGGAGGATTTTTCTTCTTGCAAGAATATCTGTGATGATCTGGGACACTGGTTAGGAGAGATTTTTGCGTGGTCTGCGAACCACCCAGATCTTACATTTTACCAAGGCTGAAGTTATTTTTTGGACAATAAAGACTCTACTGCATTGAATTCCTTCGAGCCCATCTTCTTCATTGTTGTAAACATGCGAGCATTAATCCAGAAGAAATTATGACACAACATCACATGCAAAATTATGTCTCACATTCTGTCCCAGAACTAGTTAGCAGACAAGATACAGGCAACACCTTTTAGTAGTAGTTGCCTCTTTTCTTGTTCAGTAAAACACTTTGAATTACACTTTGAATACAAACAAAATACAAACAAAAAATTGCCTTGCCTTGCACTACTTTGCAGTGAATGAACAAAATAGATCAACATCCACAGCCGGTTGGTAAACCTATTTACTTAGAAGACTGTTCCAGACAATTTAAAATTACGTCATCAATTACACAATAAATAATGTTACTTCATGTTGCAAAAGATAAACAAAGCACACTCCAATTCATATCCAGTCAAGAAGGAAATTACGCAAGCATCCGTTCAGGCAAGCTATTGTACAGAGCGCACTGCATAGTTATTTCAAACATTATGCAACCATTCAGCCTACACTAATTAAATCACAATGTTCAGTACTAAAGATGCAATTCATTTGTCTTTGCCAATCATAGAAAACAACTATGTGCAGGTATTTCAAATGTAAGCAGAGTGTAATGGCAACATCCCCTGTAAACAAGACTTGGGTAATTGAGCATAGTGTTTTTGTGGAAACTGCCATAAAACTATATATATCCATTATTCTGGAGCACTGCACACAGCCTCTGGGAGAGAGAGATGCTGCAGCCAGATTGAATCTCCAGATAAGAATCACTGTGTTTAAAATGGGAGCGCGCGTGCCACTTCTATTCCCTCAACACTTGGCAGTAAACCCGCGTGAACTCTGAATTTGTTGTTTGGCATCGGTCCTGGCTTTCCATAGATCTTTTCTCACAGCTCCTGTACTTCTTTATCTTCCCGAGTTAGACAGGTGGGAGTTTGTGTGACACTAAGTTTATGCCCTTTGAAAAACAGTGTAGGCACCATTTAGAGTCTAGTCATGCATGCAAATAAAAAAACATACATTTAGGAATAGGTTAGATTAGCCTTAAGTGTCTCCTTATGATGAAATTTATGTTGGACAAGTAAGCACAGAGAACCGACAAAAGACAGTCCAATCATCACATTCACACAATAACAAGTCGCCTGTTCACTATTGTTTTTTGGCCATTTTATAGAAAACAGATTACTTCATGCTAAACCCGTCTCATTAACATAAAGTCTCCACAAAGAAGTCGATGTAAGTGGTCCATGATAGAATACGTTTTAAAGGGGGTCATCTGGACAATGTTTGACAATGTGAGACGTTTTGACTGCGTTCCTCAAATCATTTTTTAATCAGATTGAAAATGACGTCCAGTTGAAACATCTCCATTTCAAAAATATTGTTCAGATGTCTTTTCAAACATTTACCATGTCGGTTTTAAAGAGATATTATGCTTTTTATATACTGAGTAATAACATTTAACATAAGTGGATCATGATTTTACACTTTACACACAATATTGATTTGAAACACCTGAATAACAGAAATTATTACTCTGTTGTTCAAAACTGCAGAACGGAGACGCTCCAACCCCTTAGCGCATTTTCATTTATGTGTTTTTATAGATGACTATGACCCGGAGTCAAGAAAAAAGTGCTGTGCTGTGGTTGGGGATGGGGGCATACAAGCCTTTAGCACACAAGCCTTGAATGCAGGATAATACAGGATTATTCAAACCAGCGTCTGTCTATCAGAATACAACACTGCGTAAGCTAACGATGAGGGAACATCATTATAACGTGATTCAAAACTCATAAAAGTCAATTTAGCATAATGTTGCTTATGATTAAGTATGACTCTGTGGCTCTATAGATGTTTTCCTACTACTACCTTAATCAAGAAATGGTTCTTGATCTTCCTTTGCTATTTGGGAGGCTGTGACACTAAATTGCCCCTTCGAAAAACTGCTCCATGTAAACCTAATCATGTATAAAAATGTAAAGTGTGGATTTTTTTCATAAATATTCATGATTGTTCAATGTACATATGGTTGCCAAAAACCATGTAAAATGATGAGATGATTCCGTGAGCAGATGGCACATGTATAAGTGATTCAGGTTTTTTCTTATACCAGGTGGGATGTGTTGTGGATTTGCGTGCCAAAACATAAACAGAGTAAGGTGAGGTCCAGAGTGGCTTTGTAAGAAAACCACTGCATCTCAGAAAGTAGAGCAGAAGAAAATCATGTAAAAATACAGCTGGCAGATGGTGCATGTGAAGGTCTGCAAAAAGTAGGAGTGTTTTTATTCATCGGATCTGTTTATGTTTATGGTTCTGCGCAAATGGATGAAAAGCAATTTGGTACTTACAATCTGAATTACTTTAAATTGCGCGTTTAGAGGTCTTAACATTCCACAACTATAATTATTACTTTTTTAATGAGATTTTATTTTTCCTTCAAGGGTTGCCTTGCAAATCCAATGGATCTTATCATGCTGTCACTTTGCATAGAGCTGCCACTGGTTTTATTCCAGATGTTCCTGCTGAAACTTTATTTATTATTTAACCAGGCATGGGAATGGAATAAAAAAGGTTTTGCATTCAACCTGTTAATTTACATTTTATTATGAGCAACAAGCAATCAATGCAAAGAACCTCCATAAAGTAAACATGTATTTATGCTAATGCAATATACATTTGCTTCAGTATTCCATTATTTTATCCTGTATTGCTCAGTCAAGAAGGGAAATGAAAAGAAAATACATGCACAAAGAAAAAACAGAAAAGACTGACATTAGGGAAGCTGCTTTAAGAGAGCAAGAATAAACAATCATTTGGATGCACCTGCTCCTTCTTGTTAGCGCGTGTGTGTGTGTTAGAGTGGTGTAGCTGGAGGAGGCTCACCGACACATGTGGGCACTGTGCCGTTCCACTGGGCCAAAGCATTGGGCACGGCCTCACACCTGATGGCAGTGGCTCCATGCAGCGTGTAGCCTGGATTACACTCAAAGAGCACCGCCATGCCCGTGCCAAAGTCGTTCCCGATCCGCTTCCCAAACCGCGGTTCAGGCACTGAGCTGCATTGTGAGGAACTGGTCCTGGGGACAGCTACGGGGCGAGAAGGGAAGAAACATGTGTGAGCAGAGATAAAGAGTTAAGGTACAAAGACCACAACGGAAGAAGGACAACTCACAACAGCTCTATGCCCTGACCATCTGCTCTTAAAAGTACACTGTGTAACTTTTCTGGTGGAGGGTCTACCACCTGATTGTCTCCATAAAGCTATTATTGCTTTGCCAGCAATTTCCCACATTATGGCAATAAATCTATATTGCTTTTATTCAACTTCTTCTGTTTTTGTTGTTTTTTAAAATACCTTAGAAACACATACACTCTTACAGTGAGCGGAGTCACCTCTCCACAGAACTGAACAGTATTTTGGCTTGTTGACGTTTTCCCTCACTCTAGAGCAGTTTTCAGGTCATCAGACAAGTACTTCTCTTTTGTAATCAAGTAAACCCATGGGAAATTGTGCTGCACTGGTTAAATACACAGCGCAATGTCTGTTCAAAATATACTCCGAACCCGCCCTGTATTGAGGGTATACGAGGTCTTATTCCTCCAAAGGGAGTGACATTAACTTGCAACTCAGCCATTGTTACTGTACGACATTATTGAATGTGCATTTTGTACAAGCTATTGTACACCTTAGTAGTAGGTCCTTAGAATCTCAGGCAAGTGTGGTAATTAATTAAAAACACTTGCGTTCTTCTGTAATTTAGTAGATGATTTTTTGGGGGTAATTGTACTCTACGTACTCTTTCAACTATTGCAAAAATGCAAAAAGATCAGATGAAATAAAAAAGAACACATATCTGTAACCTTTGGAGACGGTGTTTAGCTGATTCATTTTTGTGTTTCCTTTTATAATTCATTCCCTTTTGTGAGATACTTGAAGACCTTTGGTAACATTTCAACACATCTCTGATGAATTGTGAAAATATAATAATGATTATTCTTTTTATTCTTTCAGTATAGGAATAAAGGCAAAAGAATAAAAAACATACATTCATATTCTGGTAATATTTCCCAAGCCTTACCTTGGTACACAAAATGAAATCCTTTTGCAGTTTCACTTCCATTTGCAGAAAACTTGAGTGTTATTTTATTTCCTGAACTCAAAGGCAATGTCTCGCCTATGAGTGACAAGAAAGAAAAATGTTAATGCAGTTTCAGGTTAAGGTGCTCTAACTCCAACAAGACGTACTGAATAGGAGTCATGTTTTGCCACAAAGACAGCATTTCTTTGTAAACATGAGTTTCAGAATTAAGAGAAATTAGGACATTGCCATATATATTGTCACACCAATAAACAATTTCAACAACATTTTTCATTTGATTGGAGAAAAAGTCCTTAAATGTACAGGAAGTTGAAACCCATGAATACAAACTACAATTATTCATGCTATTGCAAACTGAGAGGGCTGCAATCCATTAATCGCACCAAATCGTTTCTTAAAATAATTGTCAACTAATTTAGTAATTTGATGATTGTTGTCTATACACAGGTTCAAAAACACGCTATAAGCTGAAGAAAGCAATTGAATGAAACTGATGGAAAAAGTGGAAATTTTGTGTTTTCATTTAAAACACCTCAGCATCTTCTGGGTCAAATTGAGTAATAATCTCTTCATCATGCGACTGTTGCTTCCTAAAAAACTACAAAGAACAATTGCCAGACTAATCAATTAGCAAAATGAGTGTTAGTTACAGCCCTAAAAAAATCTGTTGCTTTAATGGCAAAGAGAATAATACTATCCTTAAAAGTCTGCTTCTCCTCCCCAGTCTAAAAATACCCACTGCTTGTAGCATTAAAGCTGAAGGTTACCGAGCTAAAGCTTTTACCTGAGTGAGATCCATAGATAGAGGACAGAAGGGCAGAGTCTGTGGAGGAGCCATCGTAGATCTCAACCACATCAGTCGTCAAGGTCTGGAAAAACACAAACTGTCCGAACAGCACTGCAAGACAAAAAAGAAGTGGAAATAAGTTAGATATTAATGTCTTATTCTTTGACTAAACAACACAATAAAAAAGTGTATTAACGATATTGAGTCTGTGCACTTATTGGTGTAAGAACTCTCCATTCTTTAGTTTATGGACCGACCATGGCTCATGTTCAGTTCAGAACCTCAGAGGCTGCACTAGCATTGATTCCCGATTGGTGCAGGTGCTGGGCTTTAGGTAGTGACCATTCAGATCGGAGAGGGGACGAACAGGTTTAAACACGCTGGATTTCAGCCTCGAAACTGGCAACGCAAATGAGAAACTCGTGAGGCTCATTCTGCTTTCTGATTGGAGAATCGTCTTGAGAACCAAAACGCTAAATTAAAAACTTTCCCATCATATCCAATGTTTAAGAATAAATTAGCATTACAATTGTTATCATTAAAAGCTATTGACCATTTACCTTTCTGGGAACACAGATAGGTCATGTTTATAGATTTTTAAATTGCATGACTATTCACAGTATATGGCCAGCACCAATTATAGCCAATCAATTTATCTTTTTTTTGTTGGTGGTGGTAGCAACTTAACAATTTCTTCTGGTGAGAAAAATAGCAGCATTTCAGTGCGTAATTTATGTTTGAACGTGGTGACTAATCTCTCCTTTGCACATTGACGAAACGTTTTAACTGAATCAGTGTTTAAGAATAATGGTACGATACTGAATGACTATCAAGTTAACACTAAATCTGCCACTTAATCTATCAGTTCAATATATAACTGACATGTGAAGACAGTGGAATGACGATGTGTGTCTAGACTTTGACCTTTAAATTGATTAAGCCACCTCTGACTAATGACACCACATGCGGGATCAGCTGTGGGATCGCAAAATCTTATCTCGACTACAGAGCGATGGGAGAACTACACAGAGCTTATGATAATGAACTGGGGATTATTTTAAACACTGAGGGCATGAATATTTCCAATTAAACATTCTTGATGATATCACTGTGTGCACATCCTTGAAAATAATGTGATCTTCCATTGTGTATGCAGAGATACGGCCCACTGGATCCTAAGAAGACCTGGGACAGAGAAGTGTTATGTACAGTACGTGTGTATATTAGGAATGTCAGAAAACATTGTATTTTGAAAGCATTGCGCGGAATCATCCTGACATCCTTTGTGCATTTTTATCCGCATTGTGAAGACGGAGAACTAAACCAATCAGCGTTTATTTTTGCATACCAAAGCATAAGCCGTCCTGGTCGTTACGGCTTACAATGCAGCGAAAATAAGCATTCAAGAACAACTGCCAAAGCAATCCTACAAAGTCAATGATCCCTGCTACCTACTTTCCGTTTTCCGGTTGTTACTTCCTGACCATTAATCCACGATTTAAACACACACAAAGATTAGATATTTGAGGATACAGCCACAGCAGAACACCTTCCGCCTCGAGAGCTATTTAGTGACATAAAACTGGCAAATGTTTTAGCCCGCCCCCCTGCAATACTCTCCATTTATCTTGGCTTATATTGATTTAGCTTGATTAATATGATTGTATTGTAAGATTCTCAAAGTTTATACCTCATCAAAAACAACCAATCAAACTAACTAACACAAGCTGTAATGTTGGCCTAGTGGAACATCCTTTAATGAGTTTATGTAAATGAAAGTTGGTAACACTTTATAATAACTACCCTTTAAAATCCTTGATAAATCACGAACACATAATTTATCATGGACAAATAGTTAATTAAAAATGATTCAGGCTTAATGCTCTCACCTAAACCCTTTATTAAGGAATTGCTATGTCTGAATCCTTCTTAATAACACTATTTGTTCATTATGAATTGAGTCTTTGTTCATGCTTTATTACGGGTAATTAAGGTGTAGTAATTATACAGTGGAACCTTGAAAGTTTTTCATAGAGTTGCATTCCACAACATAATCCACCTGAAACCCTCAAAGAATGTGCGAATGTGAGCCAAACGCATGCAACAGACGCCACTGCTAAAGGTAAAATATAGCGGCATATGTTGGTCCTTCTGGCAATGAATTATGTAGAAGCTATCTGTCATGTTCTCTCTGTAGCCGTGTGGATCGTCTCTGGCAGGTCGCCTCACAGTTTAGCACAATGAGACCATTATATCCACAACAACTAAGAAAGACTCCTATCCAAATGACTTCTGGAGCCACTAGAGGCAGCGCTGCACTGTTTCCCAGGAGATTACACTTGTGACTGAGTACAAATGTCCAACCAGGTGTCACCACAGCGATGGAGCACTCTGAAAGCGGGCAATGTTTGTATGTTTCCATAATGAGATGAACATGTAACCTTTTTGTTTGACACAAGACTCAACATACAAACTAGAAGCAGCAAAAACAGAGACTAGAGGAGAAAACAATGCAATCCACCACAGAGAAGGTGTAGTCACAGAGACAACTGAGCCTCTTTATCTGGCGAGACGTGAGGACGCCTATGGCACAAGCCGATGCAGAATAAGAGATGGTTTTACCCTGAGGGACTTCTCACTGCTGGAGCATTAGCATAGCAACACGGGGGCTCCACACTCACTAAGTCTCCACACACAAGTACAGTGCCGTTCATTGTGCCTCTAATCCAAAGGCAGCCAACCATGACACCAATCTGCTCCATTGCTGTAATCACGTCCAGATATTAAGTCAATAAATCATGGTAAACTTGTTGCCTAATTTATGCGGGACTATGATGAATATTTTGTCCTCTGGGTCTCGTCGCAGTAATGTAATGCACTGCATATGAACAATGGGCAACATTATTATGCCACAATCTTAACCTTGATTTAGTTCAAAATATAAAGAGATGCTCTTTACACACTCTGGGGCAGTAGATTTAAGTACTGAGCAGGTATTTCTGCAAGGCCTAACACTGTAAATATAATCACACACAAAATTCTCATTTGATGTTGATCCATTTTTCCATTTCCACGAAAAAGTTGTACTCCCACATCAAATAAATAATTATCTTTTATGGGAGATTATGGGAAATTTGACACTAAAAGTCTTTGCCTTGTTTATTTGATGTAATAAACACGCACACTAAAATATGCATGTTGGAGCTTTTTACAACTAAATTAAAAACGTGCAAAGGGACACCAGACTCAAAACTGCTATTTCAGATAAACCTAACAGTGTGAGGAGAATTTCACTTGTGCAGGTTCACTGATGCATGGACTGAACACAGAGGAGGAAGCCACTCTTTAGTTCATTCTGACTCAATACACACATTTCCTGCAGGTATTTGTCCCTCCGTTCACAGTGAGAAAACCCCACTCTGAAAGGTGCTCAATTGGCCAGTGATTGGTGTACAGAAGCAGAGGCAATTAAAATCACTGTCATGTTCCTGGAACTGTTTTGGACAAAAAAGTGTTTTGTGACAGGAATAAAACTTGTTATCCTGCTGGAAATATCACTTGTGTACAAAGGAATGAGGAGCAAGACAATGATGCACACCTGGGCGACCACAATGTCTGCAATAACCGTGTTTTGAACTCATACATAATATGTGCTAGTGTTGTCACATTATATTAAAGGTCCCATATTCTGCTATTTTGCCCTTTACACAGTCTATTCTAAGGGCTTTGTTGATAAAATTTTGCTTTGTGCAATATCCATAACATAACAGTTTCCAAAAAACACCCATTTCTTGGACTGGCCCCCCTCCTTGCAAAAGCAGACGGCTCACTCTGAGATCTGACCCCCCCGAACAGTGAGCAGGCTGCTCCCCGCTTCAACTCGCGCGCCTCCCCGCCCAACTTCGTGCGAAGCCTAGAGCGGAGATAGTGCGCATGCGCCGTGTGCTCCGGTAAACAGCGATACACAAACATGGGAATAAACCTTTTATCCGTCCTGACGGTGCGTCGTGCTGAGTCCTACGTCCTGGATCTGACCTGGAGTTTGACGTGCTCCAGTACCTCGACGACGGACGTTGCCGTTTGGTAAATAACAAGCTAACTCTTCGATCTGTCGTATCCATCGTGTAATTACTGTGTAGCATTAGCATTAGCATTAGCATTAGCTGTTTTTATTCTGCGACTGCGCGCTTCCCGGAGGCATGGCTTAAACACCGCGTCATCCATGGGAAGCCGCGTCATCCATGGGATGAGCCCCCGTCTGCCTGCTCAGCCGAGGGGGACAAAAAAGACAGTTCTCTAGCGAAAGCATGCGGGAATCAATCAAAAAACCACTTTGGGCACATACGAGGCCCAAATAGCACTGTAGGAAGGTTAAAACCTCTGAAAAGTCGATTTTGCATGTTATGGGACCTTTAACATTTCAAACTCGATGTCCATTCTAAGGAAAAGACTCTATACTCAGTCCAGCTTTTTATATCACAGTGATGATGAAATATACTCTTTTATACAATAGAATGTAATTTTTAACAGAAAACCAGTATAGTATATTTAAAATTACTATAAGGTTTTAAATGAGTTATGATATAGACTGTGGGGAAGCTGGCCCGGAGTGGTCGAAGTAGGAGGCAGACATACAAAAGTCTTGTACCAGACAAGATTTATTAAAACGAACAAAACATGTGCACGCAACTGCACTGAAGTCTCTCTTCCTGAAATGGGGCCAGCAGAACCTTTTTATGCCCTAGGCCCCTCCCCTAGGACAGTACACCTGGATTGCAGGTAACTGCACCCTTTAACCCCATGGAGGCAATGGAATTACATTTCCTCCTCCATGGACCAATGTCCCCAAAACAATTCAGACGTTTAACTGAAACTACAAACACAAAACAAATAACTTTTGAACACCTTATTAAACTAAATCCAAATTGAACTATGGCAGTTGTCCCCTCCACATGGTCTGGCCCATGACCCCAACAAAGGTTTTAAAAATGGCCGCCATGAGGCCCTCCTCCTCTTTGACCAGACCATGTGGTGGACAAGGTAAGTTTGTTGAAATTAACTGAAATACAAATTTAAACAAATAAACACATTGAAAAGGAACTTATGTGTTTTGTGATAACTAAAAAAAACTAAACTAAACAAACCCCGGATTAAGTTTACAGTTGAGTATGAGACATTGAAAAATAGAAATTAAGAGTGATTAAAAGGGACAAAGACCCACTTTGTCACATAGACTGTTATAAAACTATTTGTGGAAGGTCAAATTTTGCCCTATTTATATGATTTATTTTAGTATTGCTTCAAAAGAAGATTCAGTATAATTTAGTATTTGGGTATCACTTTTAATCCTAAGCAGTGCACAAAACATGTAATACTGTATAATTCAAACAAAACCAAGAACTTGAGATAATGTAAGTGTTTATGTAAATTAGGGGCTGTAGAGCTAATACAGATCAGTGCATTTATACTTCACTCAAATATGAACAAAAGCAATAACTGTATTGTGCCAATAAAATTCTCTCCTCACATTCAAAATACTTATTATATTATTTAAGGCATAATGACACATAAAATTGTGTCATGTTTATTAAAAAGTCATTAGACTTTATTGCCACTAATTCCTGCCCCATTCATTGATAAATATGCAAACATGAAAAAGCGTGTATTCTACTGGAACAAAGTAATTCACTGCAACCTTGAAAGGGATAATGAACAACCCCCTTAATATAAATTAAAAAGCTAAATTGTGGTCTCTATGAATTCAACAGGTGCCAGATTCAATATGGCAGACCTGTTTCTCGCTCCATCACTCTGAACTTCACTTTAAGCTCTAACCCTGGTTCTTTATCATGAGACTGTGGGGCCAGAGTCCTCTCTCTGTCAGAACAAGGGCATGTGCAGATAGGATCACCACAATAATGCCCAGAAGAAAAATGTCATAATCCCTCGACAGCCTCTATCTCTGTCGTTTCACGGCACTCCATTCTCCTCCTGTACCATGAATAAACAAATGGTGCCTCGCGAAGAGACGACTGCTGGTGGCACTGACCATGAACTGAATGAATTGTCTGATATGACCAATGCCTTTGACTTTTAATCAAACTTTATACCATCTCTTTTGCAGTTCAGTCTTAAAAAAGGAACAACTAAGGCTTCACATGTTTAAGTATGGACAGTTTTTGAAAGCTTGTGCACAATGACATGGTGTAATCAAACACAACCCTTTCTCTAGTATATCAGCTAAGGGGTGAACTTATAATTTAGGAGCTATTATGGATCCCATTATCCTGTTAGTTAAAGGAGAAATATGTTTTTTTAATGGAACTTAATATTAAACTACAACATGAGTTTCATTCATTCATTCATTCACTTTCTACCGTTTGTTAGAAATGTATGAGTTTCATTCATTCATTCATTCACTTTCTACCGCTTGTTAGGGGTGGCGGGTGACTGAAGCCTATCCCAGTTACTTTGAGCCTTAGGCGGGGTACACCCTGGACAGTGTTTACAATTCATTGTAAAATGCAGAGTTGATCTAAAACAGCTTAGAAAAAGAAGTTGAAAACTGTGAAGCTCCGCCCCTTCATAATGACATTTCACTGTAGCTAGCAGCGGATTTTGATTTATGTGTTTTTATTTTTGACAAATGTATTAAAAAAAAAAAGTGTATCACTCATTCTCTAAATTACACAAATAATCACAACTAGGTACAGGGAATAGGTGAATGCAGAATACAGGATTATTCAGCATCAAAATGCAACTCTAGGTAAACTAATAATGAAGGAAAACCATTGCAACAAGGTTAAAAGCTCCAAGACAATTGTGCGTACAACATGCCGCCTTCAAAGCATTACAGCTTTGGATTTAAGAATATACTAGATCATTTCCTTATATTGGAAGTAGTCCAAACTCATTGATAACCCATTTTTAATGCATTTCTAACCGTATTGTTGTCCCATCCCTGGGTATTGGACCCCTTGCACCCATTGTTCATGACAGCTATGGTGCTGGATGTGGCACGGAGTGTATCTGTCAAATAAATTGCTTAATTGCAGCATGACTGGTTTGCTGTTTCAACCCCTGACAAAAAAGGAGTCTAATAGTATCAGCGCAGAAGTCACATATTTATATTAAACTACTAAAACATTTAGAAAAAGTCCAGTTGTAAAATCTACAGCTTAAAACAGCATTTAGTGATTCCTCACGCAATGCCACTATTGTTTTACATCCCTCATATGTATTCATATTCAACGTTATGACACATGAAATGCATCACACTATATCAAGAAAACTGTCTTAGATACAAAGCTCATTTTCCATGGACATATGAAATCCATGTGATGCTTTGATAACATCACATATTTTTACAGTTTGCAGTAAATCAGCTATGCACACATACTATCCTTAGATCATATTATACTGTGAATGGCGTTATGAATAAAATACCATGGAACAGCAATGCTCAGAATAACAATAATGTAACTGGTATCTGATCTCAAACTACTACAAAAGCTGCATGTGCCTCAGGGCTGAATGCAGGCGTGATAAGGCACAGCACAGAGGTTTACAAAAGGTAAGCAAAATGGCAGCATATGTTTGTCCTTCTGCTGATGAATAATAAAACAGGTGCCTGTCATCTTTGCTCTGGTGCGGTCAAGCCTTCAGAGCGGTGACGGCAAACAGACGTTTCATTTACTGAAAGCATGTGGAGTGTATGACAATGGCGCCGGCAAATATTTTTAACAAGCATTATCAGTGGGCAATGTCAGCATATCGGGTGAAGCAAACGGTGGTCAAACTTTGGTGAGTAATGCCTTTAGTCTATTATATTAAAGAGGGAGTATTGCACTTCAATGGGGTATTAATTGTTAACACATAGCATGCATAGATCACCATGTTACCTGTTGTTAGTTTGAAAAAGGGTATATTCGCCGAAAAAAACTTATTAAAATGCTTCATCAGTTTCGGTTTCATTTTTGACGGAATCCTGTGCCTCACGCTAAACTCCTCCCCCTCCACAGCGTCAGCACAACACAAACACATGCGGTTTATGAAGGTAATAATAAGGTAATAAACACAAAGTGAGAGAACGTAATTATTTGCATCTTTCTCACCAAACTTTATTGTTGGAAGAAAATCCTTCTTTAGAATCTGTGTTTTAGTTAGTCCATTAGCAAACATGTTTTTGTTGAAGATGCTTTAGTCCCCAGTTAAATGGTGTAACAAACAAAATACACTTTCCCCAATGGCGTCCTTCACTAAAACAAACTATAGTCACTTTTCCCAGAGTTTCCGCGTCCCTGGAAAGCGTGTAAATAAGTGTGTACTCTTTCCATCCAAATGTGCTTTCTGTTTGAACACATTTTCAATAAAAAGTCAAAAAGAAAAGTAGCGTAAAGTCCGTGTTGAAGCTGTCATCGCCACATGCTTGTGGACGGAGCGCTGCAGAACGGATCGAAAATAGGATCTGGATAGTTTTTGAATAGTGCGCAGGAGAGAACCAAGATCTCGCAAACATTCCTGAACTACATTTAAAACCACTTCAGGCATGTTTTTGATGTGGGAATTATAACATGGTAGAAAGCTCCAAAAAGTCTATATTTAAAGGGGACATATTGTACTAAATCAACTTAAGAGAAGCTATAGCAAATTTTCAACCTGGAAGACAATCCCTGCTGCCTCATCTACACAACCTTCACCTCCCCACTAAGCTCTAAAGTTCGAGCTGAGCCAATCAACACTCATTGGCTCAGCAGTTCTGTTGCGCAGCCCTCCTCCATCCCAGCACCACATTTATAGAGCCTCATTTTATTCCAGGTTTTTATTTCCACCACCACCAGTGTCTAGGCTCTGGGAAGGAGATTCTGATCATATCCCGCTCTGCATCTCCTGCACATCACTCACCATTTCCTGCTAAGCACAAAAACCTAATATATTTATCATTATATACATCATTATATCTTTCTTAATTGCATATCATTCATTATCCTCCATCGTCATTTGAGTCTCTCCGGGTTGAAATGAGCTTTTAATGTTATTACAATGGCGTTTCCTCATCATTAGTGTTCTCAGAGTTGTATTTGGATTGATTCATGTATGTTTGAGTAATCTTGTATTGTCCTGCAACTAAGGCTTGAGTGCTCAAAAAATTCCTGTTTTAACCTAACCCTTTTTTTTTCCTACACCCTTGTACTTAGGTGGGACTTTAAAAAACGATACATGTAGATTCTAAAATGTCACATAGCCACATTTCAAAAATAAAAACATGCAAATAGCAATCTGCTGCTTGCGACAGTGAAATGCCACTGTGAAGAGGTGCCGCTTATCAGTTCTGTAGTTTTGAACAGGAAGGATGGAGCTGTTTTATTATTAAGATCAAATTGCAGTTTACAATGAACAAAATGTTAGAGTTACAAACTAGTTACGTGAAAAAAAAGCATATGTCTCCTTTAAAATGGCTCGTACTGGACTGGTCACATACAGGCCAAAAAGATGTTACTAGTACTACCATATTAGTACTTTTTTAAACTCATTTAGATGCTACTGGTTCAGGAAAAAAATACATAAATACATACATTTAATTAAAACATTTAATCAAAAGTTATTTTTAAACTTTTCTTTACTGCTGCAAAAGTTACATAATGCAAATGTAAGTTGTAACTATTAATACATTTTGTTTTGCCTTTATCTGTCTTTAATGCCTTTTACTTGATAAATTTGGTGTTAAGAACAGTAGGTAACATTTTACTAACCTTTTTCTTTTAAACTTACATAAAAGAAGAGCCTCTTTGCTCTGCCAGACAAACTGCACATATGGATTTTCTGAACTTCATGTCACATTCTTCAGATGATTGCTTTGACCATTCATGTCCTTTCAAGTACTCCTCTCCTCCATCACTGATTATCACTGGTGGAAACAGCTTCTTTGATTTGATTACTCATGTGCTGTACCTTGTGCACTGCCATAAATGTATGACTGTCTGCAGTCTGTCAGCGCTTCTGTCCCGCCTCCTGTCATATACTGTGGCGAGCATGCATGTCGCTCATACAGACACTTCACTGTGCCGAAGCAAAGAGTCACGTGTCTTCTACGTTACCTTACCTATCTTTTTAATTTTACTATATAATAAATACATATATAAATACAACGCACAGGTCTTCTGATTTAGTCATTTATTATTGTTTCTTATAGTACGACCTCTATTATCCATGTAACACTTCTGGAAGCAGCCAAAACTGTCACGGTATCAAACTGTATGATAAAAACGATGCATAGTTCTTGTATTCTTGGACAAGGCACTTCACCTCCCACTATGTTTAACTCACTTATGACATCAGACTAAACAACTTGCCAAACTACTAGGTTTTATTTCTTGTCCATTATAATCTTATCTTGAAACTACATCATTAAGATCTAAGAAAATAATGTTTTGCGTAATTTATGCCTGTAAATATGTGTTCTATTTTGACACACTGTAAAATTTCACACATATTGCTTGTACCATATGTGATTCGGCAATAAAAAATGGCAGATATCACAGGCATCTAGGAAATAAATTGCTTGAATGCAATTTAGTTAACCCATAGAGGCTAATTCAAACCGCCCTTCACTCATTAGCCTGGAAGCGAGGTCCCCACAGCTGATCCAAGTTTGTAATGGAGGTTTGGGATCTCCCTTCCCCCAGCAACAGAGAAACATGTTGGAAAAACTAATTGGAAGAATGCGAAAAGAAATAAGCATTAGGGACAACAGTGCAAACAAATGCTGTAGGCAAAGTACTAACTCGACTAATTCAAAACTAAAACATACGAAGTTCCATAACGAATCCCACACAACTATGCAAATAAGTTCCAGAGGAGAAGCTTATGTTCACAAACAGGGCCTTGGGCTAAAGTATCCCACATACATGCAATACACATTTATTAGAGAGAAGGTATGGGAAAGTAATTACAGCATAGGGAAATGTATCTTATCAAAATGTCCAATGAAAATAGCAACAGAACATTTACTGAACTGGATAAAATAAAGTTTAATAGTATATAAAAGTAAAAACTTCAAGTCTGTTGGAACACAATATACATGTTTCTAGTTGAGCTTGAGGCTGAATAGTATTGCATTAGATTTCAAACCATCACGATGCTATGGAAGTTCATTATGTGTATGCAAAATAAACAAGATGAAAAATGGAGTGGCAGAATGAAGTCCTGAAGAAAACACCACACACTGATGAACCCAATATATTTCTGCCAGAAGGGACTGCTATTAAACACCTTTCTTTCATTTTCACACAAACACAACAGGCTACACCGCAATGGGCAAAGTTAATTTCTCCATAGTATTGTACAGCAATTTGTCAATGCCATTGATTTGGCAGTGGCAGTTCAAAATGTTTCAAACTATGGGGTTATCAATCATATGTTTGATTCACATTTGGCACCAATCCAGTGCTTCAATCAATCCCAAGTCTGGATAGATATAAAGTGCATTAAGACATAATGCACATAACCCTAACCCTAACATAATGCCAAGTTAAACACTGTAGATATATTCCTTAAACAATGAGAATAATTATCTTTTGTTTAAGTAAAAAACACTTTGAAATGTTCAAAATGGTCTATTTAAATTAAATGCTTTTTAAGAGATTTAGCAAGGCCAACATACTTGTCTAACTAAACAGCAGAAATGCATTTTCAGCTCAGACATACAATAACCTTTTCTGCCAGTTCAGCCATAATGACACACTGTCTTAGAGGCTTATGATACACACAAAGACACGCAGACTCTACTTGAGGCAATAAGAATTTTCAATTACCTGTATACGAGGTGCTGAAATGTGATTCCCTTCTCACTATGCCTACAGGCCAGACTGATTCCAACCTGCTGTTCGCAAATGCAGTTCATTTTATGGGTTTTAAAAGTTTTGCCAAATTACTTATTGCAATTGATTGCTGGATGTTAAACAAAGAATTACTATGGCATACTACCACAGTTTGTAACAATGGATTGTACTAACAAAAAGGTGCTTGTGCTTTTTTTTTTTATAGAAAAACAGTAATTTACTTGTGTGCATAGGTTCTGCATACTTCTAATTCAGTCTTTCTTCTAACGATGTACGTCAGTACTGGACACTACAAACTGTCCGTTCATTAGAGTGGATCTTTCCTTCGCTCTGGTTCTCCTTGAGGTTTCTCTTTATCCCACTTCCCACGTTTAGTTTTTTTTTTTTAAGTAGTTTTTTCTTGTCAAAAAGGAGGGTATAAGGACAGAAGGTGCTCTGGGAGAGTTATTGCTTGTTTCCTGTGAATGGTGGTTAATCATTCTTTTATTGTCCAATTACTGTTGGTAAAATCAGCCACTTTGTGAAGCGATGGCTCTTGTGATTTTGGGCTTGTCAAAAATAAATGAATTGAAAATAGTGTTAGTAGAAGTAACTGCAATCGTAATGACACTGTTAGTAATCGCAGTGGCAGTAGCAGTGTTAATGGGAAAACAACATTAAAGGTAGATGAGACACATTTGGAAAAAGTGATAATAAAAACAGGCTGTGGGGATGGCAGATGCAATAACTATCTGTCAGCTGAAATTGTAATAATTGTGATAGTTTGATAGTTTTAATAATTGTATCTGTAATAATAGGTGTGTACTAAGTTAACTGAGTACAGATATTTTTCCCCCTCAGAACCAATATTAGCTACGGCAAATGCAGGGATCCAGTATGAGCTCTGAATCCCAGTGTCTTTGTTAGAGCTCTTCTTAACATTTCCCTCAGCCATGCCACTGCACTCTTGTTCTTCATCAGCGCTGCCTCCCCTCTCTTGAGTCCATCCGCACGGGGCCAGGTGGGAATGCTGCTCGCTTACTTCCACACTCCATTAAGCTTCACAGGCAGTTGAAGCAAGGGGCGCCGTCTCTCTATGCAATATTTATTAAAAACCTGTGGTCTCTCTGGACTTTTCCAACAGTGGGAGATGGCAACCGAGGATGTAAGGTGCCAGCCGGATCATAACACCGGGGTTTAATCTACACACGGGCTTACAAAATGCTAAATCTCGCTTTTTCACACCAACGTCTCTGAAATACAAACTTGGAAAACCCGGCTGAGGCGCATCAAGGTCTAGCTCAATCGTTGCTGAATTATGTATAGGATAAACTGAGTGATCGTACATTTGTTTGCTTCATATATTTCCCCTAGAACTCTACAGTCTGACCTTCCACCTGTTATCTATTGCACACAAGATTATATTTATGTCACCACAACCAATTGCTGTTTACCTTCCCTTCTTTCCCATAAGTAAGCCAAACCAATATCAATACATTTCTAACTGTAAGTCTAGTATTTATGATATGTTCCTTTTAAACTAAACTTAAGCGATGTATCTAAAGCGTTATTGTAAACCTTGCGATTTCAAATCCATAGTGTGATGTGTGAACCAATTTCAGCCCCACAAATATAAGCACCAGTTGGTCTTCCTGCCATTTCCTGCCATCACAAAAGCTTTAAAATTTACCATAAACGAAGTGTCAGCCTTGCGCTTAACCTTACCCCAAATTTCTATAATCATCAAACAAACCAATTCAAAGGAAACAGCAACGTATGAAACACAAATTAGGGCCCAACACAAAATGAATAATGTATGTCTCCAGTCTTTGTTTGGCAGCGCTCCGTCACCTAAAAACCTCGGCTCCTTCTTTTATCCACATCATTAACAGTAAAAACACCAAACACGTATATCGCAAAGCTGTCCCAATTTATGAGCCATTTTATTTCCGCCACTTCTGAGCTGTTCGCGGCAACAGAACAGTGCACAAGTAATTACAGTCTACAAACCAATTTAAAATGATGCTTGATTGGGCTTACCGAAATCTCCAGGGACAAAAATGTCATAGACGCAGGACTGCCCCCTGGTGTAATTGTGGGGGTAATTTGGGGACAGCACAGTTCCCTCTGACCCAGTGAAATGTCCTCCGCACGGGGCTGTAGGGAGAGAAACAGAGAAGCATAGTTAACAAACAGGAGTTGACCAGGTTAAAGGATACCTGGGGAAATAGGGCAGAAATACAATCAGCAAAGCCATTAAAAGTGGCACTAATGCAGGTGTAAGCAGTTTTTCGCACATCAGATAAAGTGACCTTTACTGTAGGCTTTTACTTTTAACATGTTAGATACTCCTGGGAGCATACTATAGCACCATATCCTGCAGTGAAATTCTAATTTTAGAAACCAAATGTAATGCAAAACTGACTTGTCTGCATTCACACACCGTAACTTTTCTTTTATATAATTGAAAAGTGTGATGAATCTATATTGCCCAGTCCCACTTTGTTTGGTCAAGTGGAAGACTTTTTAATGTTGTTTAAGAGGACACAAAGCAGGTGAATAAGAAAAAACGTCTCCTGTTTACTCACAGAAATGTAAGAATATTTTTTATTACATCATATGTAGTGTTTTCATATAGAAATAAGGCATTGTATGAGTAAAATAGCAAAAACAGCACATATTTGGGACATTTAAATCTGAAAACTGGAAAGAATCAGATTTAAATTACTTGGTTCATTTTGTACACATATTAGTGTGGGATTTTGGATATCTTATTTAGTGATTAAATAATAAAACATATTTAGGAGCAGATTGGACGATGTAAAAAAAAAATAGTTTTGTGTGTACCGCCTTAAATAAAATGCAATGTCACCATTGCACGAAAAAGCAAACAGACAAACACATTTTTTTTCAGCTATAAAACTTAAAATGGATTTAAAAGAAAAAAAGGTTATTTGAAACACAAATATTAATACATTAAAATGCGTTGGATACAAAATATATTTCTAAACACATTAGAGACATCAAGCTTATTCGAGTGCGTACATTTAATCATAAAACATTAAATATGAAAATATGTTCGCAAAAATATAACGTACTAATACAAAAAAAAATCATCCTTGAAATGTAATACTTTTTTGTGGAGTTTAATGCTTTTAAGGCCTTGCATTTGGCACTATTAAATTTGAGAGGGTTTTAAGACCCGGCAGCTTCCCTGTTTGTTAGTGTGTAAAACGTGTTAAGCTAAATACAGTACGTGTCCCCAACCAAAGCCACACATATTATTTTCATCTCAGACACATCGCATGCACCGTGGTCGCAGCGTGGGCCGACAGTCAGACTGCAAGTGGGTTCATTAATATAAACAGAGCTTTGTCCTGCACCTGCGTTGTGGCTCAGTGTCCTATCTTAAGCTGATAATGATGTACCTAATTTGTCAAGAGGCCCCACTAATGCAGTAGCCTCAGACACTGTGGACCAAGCCATCAGGCGGGGGAGCCTCCACTGTAAACAAACACATACTCAGTTGTCGAAGAAAGAAATATATAAAGAAAAAAGGGATCTGTCACCAGCTGCTCTCAACTCCCCCTGGCCTACACAATGCACATGTCACTGTTGTTACGCTAAGACGTGCAAGACAAGGGAGAACAACATGCACTTAGGCGTTAAGGCAGAAAGATGACTCAGCGGTTTATCAATGTTAGCCTGAGAGGAGAAGAGGGCAAACATATGGAACCCGGGAAGCATGACCAACATGGATGTTTGACAATTGAGTTATTTCGGGGAAACAAAAAACAGGCGCATCTAAATAAATTACAAAACATTACAGAAAAAAAAAATGTTGTGAGCAGCTCTCTTTAAGTGTAGACCTCTCACAATAATTTCTCTATCGATTCATCGTTCAACATACTGTATGATTGATGGAACAATATTTTTGTGGGTCAATATTTATTGCGTGAATGTTTTTTTTGCACTAGTGGAATTTTTGTTGTTGTTTTTTGTAGTAGACTAATATTTGAGCATTTGAAGGTAAACCAAAAAGGACAAACTGCTTAAGTGCTCCAATTATCATTTATTGCGATTAGGGGGTCACAATATTGATTTTGAGTTTTTTTTTAGTTAATATTATTGTCAAAAGAGACATCATGATATAGCAATTATTCACAATTATTAACAAACAACTGTTCCAATAGTGTGTGATCAGCTTTTTGAAATCACACTTTTTGAATGCAAAAGTGAAATTATTGTAATGTAAACAGCCACATAAAAAGCACCATACATATAGGATACATTTGGAGTACTGATTTAATTGATATATTGATATTTAATTTGTAATCAAGATATATGATATATTGTGACCTGAATAATTACCTTTACTGATTAGCGAAATAATCTCTATCATCGATTTAGTAATAAGTAATATTTTCTGATTGGTATTTTCTGAAACAATATGTCACACCTCAATATGTATGTTATCATGAAAGGACTATGTAAGGCAGGGGTGTCCAAACTTTTTCCATCGAGGGCCACATACTGAAATTTAGACCAAGCGGAGGGCCACAATTAAATCGTGAAACGTTCAAAAAAGATGCATTAATCTCATTTTTAAAACGCCACCACATCTACGTTCAGTCTCAGTGCTTTAATATCAGGTCTGTATCGCACCAAAATGTTAGTTATTTAGGTTATAATAGTAGAAAATATGAAATTTGCTGTAAAAAGTATGTCTTAGGACAATGTGGGCCAATTCACCAGGAAGCTTGAGGGCCAAGAAAAATTGGTCTGCGGGCCGCTTTTGGCCCCCGGGCCTTAGTTTGGACATGCCTGATGTAAGTGGTTATTATAAAATATGTGTTTGTGTGTATGAAGTCTCACTAACATACACCTTAAATGCAGAGAAACAATGATTAGGGACAGAAGAAGCCAGTCTTCACTTTGTATGTGTAGCACTTGTTATTACAGTCCTGGCTGAAAGTCTTCACACCCCTGGAGTAATTTCAGGGCCGCTAAAGTCCCTGGTCCAAGTATTTCTCCCCAAAAAGTATTGAAATTCCACATTTTTTGCTTTACGCGTGTTAATTTCCTTTGTGTGTATTAAAACAATACAAAAAAAAAAAAAAAAGATTTTCACATATTTTCACAATTTCACATAATTTCACACAAAGCTCCAAAAATGGGCCAGACAAAATTGTGGATAAATAACTTAATTCAAGCATGTGATGCTTGGTTAAACCCACCTGGGGTAAGCAACAGGCGTGTGTAATATAAATATCACTCCTGAAAGCAAGTCTTTTTGAGGAGATGTACTATATTTTCAAAGAAAAACATCAGGAGTGCCAACACTTTCAGTCATGACTATTCACTTCTGTTCATTCTATGGACCATTTTCAGTTGATACTGAACAGTGCACACTGGCAAAACCTCACTAATGCTGACCCAGTTATCATAACACAATGTTGTCAGTCTTGCTTCTTTAAGCTTGCCAATTTTTCCAGCTTCGTCAACTGTCAAAATGCTGCGTGATAAATTCCCAATCTAACCATTAACAGATGTCCCCATGAAGAGTGGGGAATTGCTGGGTTTCAAATAACATTTCAGCATTCTAGTTCAATAATAAACACAGTTATTAGTTGTAAGGTGTAGTGACTACTATAAATCATCTGGTTTAACATTTGTGAATTTACCTTTAAGACATTTTTGGTAACACTTTAAGATTAGGTACTTCATAAGCCAACATAAGTACTAGTTATTTGTTTATAAGTGCATCTACATTAACTAGCATTTGTGGATGACTTATAATGTCAAATAATTGTTAATAAGCCTTCAACAACAACAACAACAAAAAAGTGTTAATAAACCATGTGCAAAATGTGTGTAAGAGTTGTTTTCAATAACCAACGGATAAATGCTAGAAAATGCCTTATTAGTGCTTATAAACAAATAAAAAGTACTTACTAATGCATTTTAAATAATTTAACAAGGAAACATATTTTAAAGCATTACAATATTTCTCATAAAAATAATACCATGAAATCAAAAGGAAAAACTGTCTCTCAAATTTTAAAATCACAGTGCAAAGACACAGCCTAAGATACTTCAAAAACGTCTCGCACTAAGGCCGACTAATCTACTCTGACCACTATTTATTAAAGGTAATATAAATGGGCAGGAGCTGGCCATATGCAGTGACAGCTGAAACGATTAGATGCAGACTTTATACAGTTAAGTCATCAGCACATTTTGGGTCTCTAAGTGAAGGTACTAAATGAAGAGTTGCTGATGGGCCAGTTAGTAAAACACTGAACCCCAGGGCTGTTTGTGTGACTTACACAGGTGCCAACTGTAAAAGTAATGAACAGCTCCCTGTTGTGTGAGAGGAGGAGCCCTTGTTCCCTCACTCCCCGAAATGAGACCTGAATCCTAATGCAGTTGTAATAGCCGAAATTGGGGTTTCACTCATTCTACGTTGCTAAGGTTAACTTCAACTTTAACATCTCTTTAGCACCTGTTTTGTCAGCTCCCAGTCCCGGTCACAAAGATAGATAATGGGCATCTAATCCTTTTATGACGTCCTTTCACGCTGAAATCTGGCTTTAACTGGAAACACCACTGATAGCTGTTGTTTTTCATAAACATTGATGTCACATATGTCCTTGCTCTGGTTTCACACTGATGTTTCATGTTGTCTCCTCATGATGTGATAACTATGTCTCCACCTATGTCTTGTGTATAAAAAGCATGTGTTCTGATTTTCATGTACCTCCGTCGACCAGGGAGAGTCACTATGTCAGGGAAAGGCGTTTATTCACTCTGGTACCAGTGAATAAACAACTCATTGATCAGACTCATTCTCTCTGCATTTTTATTGTTTAACTTGTTTTAAAGAAATCCACAACTGCAATTCTCCCGTAACAGTTGGCGTCACGGACAGGATACTTCCTGTACCCACACAGTCACAAAAATGTGTTTTAATATGACGTCATTTTAAAGGTTGTGCACAACTCAAACTATGAACATGTGACATTTTGGACTTGACGAGTAAAGCTCTTGGACTAAAGAAGCTTCACTAACATCTGTTTGTGTGAATGTGTATGAATGAATTAACCACTTTCTACTTTGCTTTGATTATGGACTTACGCATTTTCTGAAGTTTTTATAGATTTCTTTTGGCATAACTAAGACAAAGGTTATTTTAATCTCAAATTTACAGGTTTCAGCAGATGACCCAAAGGAGCACATATATCCAGAGTGGATCTGTGTGTACAGTGGAACAAACAATTATAAAGTAATACTTTAAATGTAAAAGTGTCTAATTTGATTATTTTTCTTCTCAGGTTGGTAATGACAATTTTTTTGCGGAGACTGACACAGTACAGGTGGCATTTATGCACGCGGAGGACCTGAGCCCAAACAGGGGCTGGTGTAACAGTCTGTGTGTTATTTGTGATGTTTCCTATTTACCAGAAACAACTATGGACCAAGAAGATAAACCAGTCGAAGCTGGTTGATTGTAATTCATGAAATTATTCCTCCACAGGTTTCCTGGCAGAAGATGAAAATGTATGTTTGTTTTTTGTTTTTCAAAAAGGCTATGATATAATTAGACAAAATTTAGAATATATATTTTCATTAAAGATATTAAAAGACATTCATATGTGATCTTTGATTTGAATTTGATTCAGAAAAGGCCCATTGAAATAATATATATATATAAATCGAATTATAATACTAAAGGTATGAGTGTGGCAATTAATATTTAAAATAAAATATTGTTAAAAAGAATAGTAATAGGAAAGAGAAAATTAGACAAGAAGGTTTTTAATGCACATTTTTCCATATTTGGTCTATTGATATGAATTAAGTTTTGTGTTTAGTTCGTCTGCTCTGAGCCTTTAATTAAGTAAGCCTGTAGCTGGTGCACTATGGCTCTGCCCAGCCACTCAGGCCAACTAGCTTTGTTTGACCTGGTGGGACACGTTTTGCTTTTCTTTTGCTCAGGTTTAGCTGGGGATGGGTTTGTCCTTAGGTTGGTAGTGGTGTTGGTACTGGCTCTCTGACGCCCTGTACAGGGTTGGCCCCGGTGTCACATCATCTGTTTGTTCTTTGGCGACCCATCAGGTCCACCTTTCTGTTCATTCCTTTGTTTTATATTATTTTCTCCTTTTGGGAAAGGGAGGGCAAATTTAACTAAGCGGCACTCACAGGAAAAAGAGTGCACTTTGTTTGTTTCTGTACAGGTCAAAACACGGCTGAAGCTGCAGAGCTGGAGCTAGACCTGGTTTTGAACATAGGAGGCAACGCTGATTGACACCCCGACATCGCTGTGGGACAGCCAGGGGGCACATGGATCCATGCTTCACACTGTGGCAATGGACCCAACGCTCACGAGAAACAAAACAACTTCCTGAGCCGCACGGAGCGTGTGGGGAGACAGCTCCACCGCTGGAACCACATCTGCTCTTCCCCTGGAAGGGGAGGAAGAACTCAGAGTAAGCAACCCACTGCTGGAGGACCAGGGTGAGCTTATGGTGAAGAAATTGAATCTCCAGATTTAGATTTTCATGTGTGCCTTATTTCTGACAATTTTGATAATATGGTTAAGTTTGATGCCTGGTTTCATTTACTCAAATAAACATGGCGATGAAACAAAGCACCTGTAGTCTGACTACTGGCCAGAGCGGCCTGGTTAGAAGCATTGACTAAGTCTTACAACCACTCAACTGTCCACACTTTAGATTACTGGTATCAATATGTAAGAGTCATAATTGATCTGATCGTCATCTGTACATGTTTGCCCACAGCTACAGCAGCAGCATAGAATCTTGCCACACATTGGACCCTGGTTTAAAGTTCCGACAATGCCGGTCGTGAACCTTGATTTGGGCGGTTCACATCAAGCCCGGTTCTAAGTTTTTAATTTGTTGCTGACATTTATTGTTCTGTGAATATGTTTTTCTGTGTGGATATCAGATGTGTGGATGTCTTCCGGTGGGTTGGGCTGGATGTGCGGCGTGGTCCCCTCGAACATTCATACATCATATTTCCACACCCACACTCTGATCACAGACTTAGAACGCAAATTGGCTCCACATGACCCGATTTGGGGATCTGTTGTGCCAGACGACCACAACCTCTGGACTTCAGATCAAGGTCATGCTGGCCCTATTCCCCAGCACGGGGATAGGCAAGTTAATGTTAAGGGTTTAACCTCTCAGTTAAGTGTTCTCATCATTTGTTAATAACACTCTCTGTTTTAGCCTCTACGAGGAGTTAACATGCCTTTACGCTCTGTGGCTCCTCAAAATCGCCTGGTGTTAGATCAGATAACCACTAGCCAAGGGGGTCTGTCAGACCTTGGGAGCACCTGTTGTACCTGCAGACCTGCTAATGATAAAGGGTGGCGATAGTTGCAGGCATAGCTAATCTCACTAAATTACGAGACCTGATGGAGGTGAGACTGCGAGAACTATTAAGCTGTTCACTCTCGATTGGTTTCTCTCATCCTGGAAAGATAAATATTGCATTCTTCTTTATCTTAGTTTCCTGTCTTGTTCCCTGCATTATTAGTATGGTGAATAATCTAGTTTCTTCCCAGTTTTTGTTTCTGCAGAACCGAGCAGAGGCCATGAGCCTGACAGTTAACTGGGACTTGTCTGCCAGGTGAATTTGACCTGGACTTGGACTGAACTGAACCATTAGGCCCGGGTTGTTTTCAACATGTTTATTCGAAGGCATCTTTACATTTAGGTGTTTTTAAGTTTTGACTACAGGTTGATTAACTTGATTGTTTGAAACATGAATAAATAAAGATATGTTATTCTAATGATTTAATTGATTACAGATTTTTGGGTGTAACAGTAAAATGCTTTTATCTGTGACATGGGGTGGACTGTAATAGCCGAAATTGGGGTTTCACTCATTCTACGTTGCTAAGGTTAACTTCAACTTTAACATCTCTTTAGCACCTGTTTTGTCAGCTCCCAGTCCCGGTCACAAAGATAGATAATGGGCATCTAATCCTTTTATGACGTCCTTTCACGCTGAAATCTGGCTTTAACTGGAAACACCACTGATAGCTGTTGTTTTTCATAAACATTGATGTCACATATGTCCTTGCTCTGGTTTCACACTGATGTTTCATGTTGTCTCCTCATGATGTGATAACTATGTCTCCACCTATGTCTTGTGTATAAAAAGCATGTGTTCTGATTTTCATGTACCTCCGTCGACCAGGGAGAGTCACTATGTCAGGGAAAGGCGTCTATTCACTCTGGTACCAGTGAATAAAAAAACTCATTGATCAGACACATTCTCTCTGCATTTTTATTGTTTAACTTGTTTTAAAGAAATCCACAACTGCAATTCTCCCGTAACACAGTCTAGGCAGATGAGCTGCATGGAGGATAACAAAATAATGTGCAGAGCAATATTTGCAAGTGCGAAGTCATCTGTTAGTGTTTACTCTTCTAATTAGACTGATAGTTGGATATCCAAAACAAAACAAATAGTTACAATTTTATGGTGCATTCAAACTTTTCCTGTAGTCCTCATCTAGTCCTCATCTAGTCCAGGTGTAGTTCCGGGTTTGTGACAGTCATGTCCTAATTTTGATGTGGTATATGTGTGAAACACGGTGGTGATATTGACAAAAAGAATATCTCAGTATTTTTATATCCCGATAATGATATTCAGACGACATAAGTCAGTCCAACAGAAATATGTAAAAACATGTCTTTATACGTATTAGTTGAGGTTTAATTGTAAGACAAATGTGAAATGTCCATAAAATGAATCACAAAGTGTCAAAAAATATATACCATATGCCATTTTTTGTTTTGTTTAATCAGCTCTTTTTGCATCAAAATTTGCATATCTTCAAAACATCATTTAGAATATAGCTTCATTTCGACATATTGTCCACCGCTAGACACAGATTAGGCAAGGTTGCACTCCACAATGCTCAATACTTATTTCTGTCAGTGCCAGGAAACAAAATTGTTGTACTGCGCTGACAGAAGAGAATGTAGTGTTTGTTGCACAGCACAAAATTACATGTTTCCCCACTCTGGTATTCAAGTTGAGAAAGAAAACCAAGCACAGACAGTTACACACAGCAGAGTCCTGGTATCACATCCTATCAAATATTGACCCAAACAGCTGGAGCAGAGTGCATGGAGTCGTGTTATCGCCAAAGTCATCTCTCACCTTGACAGCTGGGCTTTGCTCTGTCCCACTCGGGTCTCTTGCTGTTGCCCATCACACATGTCAGAGTGGAGTAGCCCTGCAGCTGGTAGCCCGCCTCACAGTGAAATGTCACCATAGATCCCAGCTTGTAGTCAGTGCCCATTCGGGTGCCATTCATCACATTTCCCGGATCAAAACAGGCCTCCCGTAGTTTGGCTGTCAATCAGGGAGCGACAAAAGGAATCAGAAATATGGCAACAGTCCAAGATTAGAGGGCTCTCCTAATTAGTCTGAATGCTGTATGGAGCTATGTATATGAATTGTGTAACACTGTGATTAAAGAAATGTCTACTATAGAGCTATAATAGGATCAAAGTATTCTTTAATCAAGATAACAAAGAAAGCAGAATTAATTATAAAGCACTGTGTCGGGCTTTACATGTCATTCATTTTCCATTATGGGTTTGTGCCACCAGGAGCCTGTCTCATGAGCCTAACGTGGTTAAAAACCCTGCACAACGACCAGTTGAGTGAAAGGCTTACGTAATAACAGAGTATGTGTGTATCGGTAAAAAGTTAAACTTGGAAACCAAAATAATTAATACTGTTTGAAACCTAAAATAAAGCTAAGTTGGTGAAAGCAGAATTTCTCAGTACCTTTGTATTCTAAGTGAAAGCCGGTGTAGCTCACAGACCCATCACTACGAAAGGCCAAGTACATGAAGTTAGAAGTGCTCTCTATCTTCTCTGGAAGTTTGCTATCTTGAAAACTGCCAATCAGGTGAGCCGTGCTGTCTGGACCATCGTAGATATACAAGAAGTCGTAGTTGGGCTCAATACTGAAACTGTAACAGATGAAACAATCATTATTTTATCAAGTATTACACAGATTGTATGGGAATTCAAAATGTGGGTGTGCTAGAAGTGAATCTTGCCAGGCGATTTGTTTTGCATCTTCAGATAAAATAAAATAAAAAGATATCTCTCCCATGAGGTGAGTGGAGATTAAATTGTTGTGACATTGCAGTGGCACAAAATCTTCCCAGACGGCGAAGGCGATGCAGTGTGAAAAGATCGCTTCATAATGTTGCGCTGTATATCAAATCACATGGAGCAATGAGAGAGGAGGGCAGCATTTGTTTCCAAGATAATGAGTTAGGTTTATGACAAAAATGTAAATAGCTTGAAAATAATTGTGTTTGAGTTGGATGGAGGGAACTTCAATTTTGAATCATAACATCATCCCTTCATTTAGCGTTCCCGAGAGGAGGAGCTGATTTGTGCTGACGAAGAGATGAGTGTTTTGAAGGACAACTTAAAAATTAAACTTTTTAACTTTAGACAGGAGCTGAACAAGGTTTTTATCTCTTTATTTGGCTTTAGTTATTGTAATATAAAATACAAATTCAAAAAGGTCCACTTTGTATTTTTGTTTTAATACATTTGTATACATATATACAGAAGGCAGTGGTTTGATTTATTGATGAAATCATACACAGTTTGACATGTACCTGCATTTTATGAAGTAATATACCAAAGGGTTGTTTCAAGAGAGTTTCTCATGAAACATGAGGTTTGCTGTTTCCCTATCTCTGAGCACACCTGGTGTAAAAACCAGGCCCACTGACTTACACACATGACCAGTGCTGGAGCTGGTTCCACTGCAGAAAACATGCCATTCTAGGAAAAAAATAGGCGCCTCGGAGCATTCACAAAGAAAAACACTGTTCTGTGTAGGAACACATGATTTAGGCTGTATCTAATCAAATACTGATATTGAAACATATAAGTAATGTGATGTGTATATATATATATATATATATATATATATATATATATATAGTAATACAGGTAAGCAACAACATCTGAAAACTCACCATAATAGCCTATATTTATGCATCTTATGCAGTAAATTGCCAGAAATAATTGTTCATAACATGAAAATGATTTTGTCCTTTAATGAGAAATGATTGAATTAGTAACTGACATTGGGAGTCTCATTACCTTATGAAAGCCAAGGAGATGACATAGTCTGAATGGACAGCAATCAGCCAATCACAGTCCTTGCTGTGGGGATAGGGATGTGGATAGTTTGGAGAGAGAATAAATCCTGAAGATCCAGTCACATTTCCACCACAAGGAGCTTAAAAAAAAAAAAGAAGCAAAAGTTGAAAAGACTTATCTAAAACATTTTTTGATACGTTCATTTTTAAAGGCCACTGCACATTTCCCAGTCATTAAAAATAATTGAGTTGAATTCTATAACCTTTTGTCACCCTCCATCAGCGTCGACAAGCACATTAAAATCACAGACTGGATCAGTCTATGTTTGACTCACTTGATTTTCTCACATGTACTAAACATAAAAGAATACAACAAGAAGTTGTACGTCATGAACATTTTGGTTGGAGATGGCAACAATTGTTTTAGCAGTTTAAGATCATCATTTCGCTCCAGGTATTCTAGCCTCTTGTTCTATGTGTTTATCCGAAACACGTCTTTCTATCATTTTATAATCTATGAATTCAATCTATAGCCGCATATCACATCTATGCATTTCTTTCTCTGTCACTTACCAATGCAGCTGGGAGGGCTGGGCTGCCAGTAGTATCTATTTTCCACTTGAATGCAGGTGATTCTGCTCTCTCCCTGCAATTCATATCCTGGATCACAGGAGAAGGTCACCGAGTCGCCGGGCTCCCGCCCCTCTCCGTTTCGGGTGCCATTCATGGGGATGCCTGGATCTCTACAGGCTGTGGCGAGAGAGCCTGGGAGACAAACGGCATAGAAATACAGGTTTATGACATGCAGTTTCCTGAAATAAAAACACATACAGACCTACACCAATGAATTGTAATTCAGGTCAAGAGCTCAAGTATACAAAACACACAATGTGAGAAATTTACAATATGCTGAAATACAAAATGTGTCATTTTCACAAGAGCTTAATTGGCATATCACAAATAATAGATATTTAAAGATTACTTTAGCCCCAGGCAAATCGCAAAACCATGTTGACCTGAAACATAGTGAGGTTCATTTATCTGTTTCAAACAAAACAACAGTCCAGCAAATAAAGCTCCTAAATAATGCATGAGGTAAAGAGAATATGCTCACTGGAGAAGTCTATGGCGAACCCAGACTTGGTGATGTAGAAGTCCGTCTCAAACTGGATGGTGACCACATTGAGGGTGGAGTGGATGCCCTCGGGCAGCAGCGAGCCGCTCACCTCTTTAAGCAGCATCTCATTCTCAGGGGGACCGTCCCACACCTTCAGGATGTCATGGGACGCTTCCGTATCAAAGGCAAGAAACTGTAGACTACAAGGAAACGGAGAAAGCAAATGGGTTTCTTTTATTTTGATGCAAACAAAAATATGGTAAAATAGAAGAAGTAGGAAAACAGCAGTGTAGTAGCTCCAGTATCAGAAAATGTAACGGCATTAGAGGGTCTAGTAGTCATTAGTATCTGGTCATATTAGCATAAAAAGTATAAGCATAAAAAGTTACAACATTGTTTGCAGTGACTCTGTTCAAGACAAAAACATGAGAACACAAATGTATCTAAATCTCACCAAACATTTTGAGGGTGTGAGGCTGACTTCTTAAAATCCTACCTTGCTTACTCTGACCTCTAAGACCAAATGGGTTTTTCTTTCGCTGCAGCACTAGGAGCTTTCAAAAATGTCCTGTGTCCCAGAAACAATGCCCCAGGCATGTTGTCGCACTGTCTCTACTCCTGCTTAAGTCCCTTGCCCAATCATGTGTAAGGTGGTCGCTGTCTGCAACTTAAATTTAATGTGAATCACTGTGTACAACTAATGCCAACTCACCTCAAGTCACGATACATCTTATTAGCTTATAGACTTATTTGTGCTAAACAATAGCAATATGATTCTTTCATTAGGCATTGACAATGTATGAAATATCAACGGGGTTTTGGCCGCTGTTCATTTTGCTATATTCAAGGAGTGCATAAAATGAATTTATAGTTTAATCAGATTCAGATTTTGAAACATTCATCAACCAATGGGCAAAGCATTTAAAGATACTGTACATTTATTTACCTTGCTGGCAGATTTATTTCCTATTTAAGCTAAATAATCTTGAAGCAGAACAGAAAGGTCAATGCATGTTCACTTATCATAAATTGGTCAAAATTGAAAAAACAAAACAAAACATTGTGTAGAAAAAAAAAGCTTTTTGTTGTGGCTAGAAAAGAGAAACAAGTACTATTGTTTAAAAATACAATGGATGCAATTAGCCTTTACATGCTACTCTCAGACAAAATACAATATCATTCCATTACCTGACAATGTTGCCAGATGTGACCTCTATAGTCCAGGTGCACCTGAGGTTGTTGTCATATGGAAATGGATACCCAGGAGAGAGGATCCTTCCTGTCGACTCACCCTTGAAGCTCCCCCCACACTCAGCTGCAAACAAACACAATTAAAGTAAACTCTAATAGCTTCTGTAACAAGTGTAGAATGAGAACAAATGAACAGCCCTTTGTGCTTCAACAAAAATTAATCATTTTCTGCAACAGGTAATGGAGTTAAACAAGGACATACTTCCTGGCTCAAGACACTCACACACACATACACACACTAATGTGGTTCCATAATACGTTTGTAATGTTGTAATAAATTCATTTTAATTGGCTGTCCAGAAAATATATTGACTTAATATTTTATAGACTAAGAAGGATACTCTGGAGATTTCAAATGAATGAATGCCTCCTCTTATCATGTCAATATCTGTAATTATTGGTGGACTAATGAAAGTACTAAATCAGTTGATCAACATCATAGTGGAACTGGTCAAGCCACAGAAAATATCCAAAGACCTGACTAAATGTCGATTTACAAAAAATAACATAATTCATTATTGATATAGCTAACATTTAAAAACAAACTTTGAAGATTACCTATGCATGATGGCAGGCTGTTGTCCCAGGCCCTCCGCTCCCCCGTCATGCACTTTAGTATTCCACTGCCGTGCAGAGTGTAGCCCTGGTCACAGCCGAATGTGATGGCACTTCCAGCAAAGTGCCCCTGATCACTGACTTTGAAGCCAAACTGTGGCACACCAGGGTCATCGCAGTGAGACAGCTCAAAACCTGACCAAACACAGACAGAAGGAGAAGAATGTTTAGAGAATTGGCATTATAACACTTTAAACTTTTATATGTTTTACATTTAGCAATGTAGTAGTAAGTTTAGACTTCATTTGACAGAACAAGGATGAGTGCAAGTCGGTTTATAGTTGCATTTCTGTAAAATATACCATTTCTACAGACATAATTAAATGGTCAACTGAATGTGGACATTTACCAGAAGTGAAAAATGGGGCTTGCTGTTGCCACCACTTTGAGATAATAGAAAAGAAATAAAAGACTGAAATGTTACAATAACTTGTCTGCTCAGAGCGCTTGAATCTGACCATGGCCTTTATAGCAGTTCTCTGTAGTGCTCTGCTATGCATGCAACAACAGTGTCCGTGCACATAAAAGCAGCGCGCAGATTTATGGGCTCTCCTCACCGCGCCGGCCGTGCCCATGCCAGATGTTATGGTAGTATTACAAGTGTCATGCCCAGTATAAATCTCCTGCAGTTACTGCTCACATTTAGAAAATTACCGCAGCACTTTTGGTCCAAGAG
The DNA here is from genome assembly GCA_019453435.1 of Rhinogobius similis. Taxonomy (NCBI): domain Eukaryota; kingdom Metazoa; phylum Chordata; class Actinopteri; order Gobiiformes; family Gobiidae; genus Rhinogobius; species Rhinogobius similis. The sequence continues at coordinate 19,982,583 of CM033626.1, read as the reverse complement.
CCCTGAAAACATGAAGCCATTTTATGTTCACAGGACTTCGGCCGGAGTGCTGTCCAGTGCTGTTTTTTTAATCTTTCTCCTCTGAACACACTGTGAAACCGTTCTGGCTGAATATCTGCCACCTGCTTGTCTGTGTGGAGATGCTATTTCTATGCCTATAATGTTCCACATTTGAATTAAACTTCATTAAACTTCTATCTCTAGGGAGACAAGCAAGTGATGCCACCAGGCCAAGTTACAAGTCAGATCTATGGAGAGGTGAGCATGCTTTTTTTTTTTTTGAAATAAACACACCTGCAATTAAATAAATTAATTTAACGGCATACTGTGGGGCATTTCATGCGACACAATCTCCATGGAAATAATAATTTACATAGTGGACCTTTAAAGAGCAACATAAATATGGAATGTAAATGCATATTTTATGTAAAAAGAAAAGAAAAATTTGTAAATTAGCTTATTGTTGTTGAGATGTGTATTTTCCTTGTTTCTCTATTTTTCTCTCTATTTGCTTGTGCCCACTCTAAAAAAATAAATAAAGTACTCTTTAAAATCCACTGGTGGACAAGACCATACACACAGGAAAACAGCAAGGGGAAAAATAAAATGTTCTAAATTGGACTGCAAAGCACAAAGTTACCATGACAATTTGTGGTCAAAGTAATAAATTATAAGTGGTTAGAAACAATACATAGTCAGCAAGCCAATTAGGCAGAGAAACAAAAGCTATCTATTATGGGCCTTCTCTGGGACCCATCCCCAACTTTCCATACAAACACACACACACACACACAGCCAACTCTAACAAAAACGGATTCCACACAATCCCAACTATTATTCACCTGCTTTAACAAGGTACACTTGGGCAGACGGGAGCTCTAATTGCACGTGTACAGAGCAAAGGGAAAAATTGGCGAGGGCTTTCACATTGAGAGACTATGCCGGAGACAGTGATAATTTCCTGTTGAAGTGGAGAGGAAATCCCATGCTGCGCTTAATAGATACTATGACAGTGAAAGACACAGCACGGAGGGGTGAGGGTCAATTAAAATGTTCGTTTAAATTCTGGTTGACGCAGTGCAGCCAGACCCACTCGTTTGGAAAAGCTTTGGAGAACTCGTCCCCTGAGGAAATGGCATGTGACTTACTATGGTATATGAGCCGGAACCCAGCGGCAGTCGCCTCCTGGTCAGAGTTGAATTCGAGCCACAGATTGTTGGAGGTGCTGGCAAGAGATAGGCCCTGCATCAATGTCCCTGTGTACGTCCCGAGAAGAGGAGCAGAGCCATCTTTGCCGTCGTACAGCTGGTTTGGCGCAAAGAAGAAACATACATAACATTAGTGTACCAAACAGATTAAATTTATCAGCACGTTATTTTTTTCTACATTTTAAGTTAAATGCCCTGCCTTTTTTCTTTCTATCAACTTTATGCAGTTACATAATCTTTACAAGGCAAGCGCTTATATGTAATCTCTGTAGCCACTGACACAAGTCTCACAGCAAATAAGTACAGCCAAGAACTGCTAAAGAGTGAACGGTAAAACATGGATAATCTCTTAGGTTTAGCTTTAGCTTGCTTATATCAAAGAGGGTGCATTCAGATTTGCATTTTATGTTACGTAAAATGTTGAACTACCAAAGATACAGCTGCAGAGTTTGAATCTTTGAACTGATTATGTTATGGAAAAGTCAAATCAAACATTTAAATCAGGCAGGAAAAGGCATATAATTAAGTATGGCAACCCAAGAAAACATGATGAAGAAATATACTCTGTAAACTAAATTGACATTCTTCAACAGTTATTTTATAAAATGTTGTATGAATGCAAGGTTGTACTCATATTATGTAAAGATTTGAGTCATATTTGGGTTTGTCATAGGCTTAAGACTCTGAACCTTGTGACAATATGTTACAGTGATATTGCCACATTCAGTGCTGCTATGTTTAAAGCAGCTCTATGCTCTATCCACTCCTCCTATTAGTCAGACTGTCATGCTCTGAATGAGTGACAGGTGAATTTAACCAATCACAGTGAAGTGTAAACATACAGAAGAAGAGTAGTTACCTCAACTGGTTTGTGTTCATGAATCGTGATAAAATCTAAATTGGGACATAGGCTCTCCCATGCATTTTACTTGCATTGTATTGTTTTACACTAAGCGAGGATGCTAAATAGTCAAATGTACGCATCTATGCAGTCTATTCACACCATCATTTACAATATATTCTGTTATGGCACCCTTACGGTTTTTGACCTTATGTAAGTGTTTGCATTAAAGAACTATCCAAAAGCAGGAGGCATCTAGTAAATAGCAGAGACCTTTAGGCCGTCCCCTGGAGCCAGGTGGAAGGAGCTGGCAGTAATGTTGATGCCTTTGCCTGTTTGGACTTGGATGCTGTAGACACATTCGTGGTTGTTCTCGTAGTTCATTGGGTAGTTAGGAGACAAAAGGACTCCCTCGTTGTTAGACACTGTTGATCCACACTCCGCTGTATGAAAACGGAAAAAAGAAAACAATTCAGCTCATCACTTAATATGTGCTACTAAATAAAGATACTATAAGGAGGAAAACAGAAAAGCAGCTGACCACGTACCCACACACCTTGGCAGAGGGGCACTCCACATACGGCGCCCACCCCCCAAGCACACGATGCTTCTTGCCCCCTGAAGGCGATAACCGGTATTGCAGGAAAATGCCAACGAGTCCCCTATACCGAACTTGGTGCCTGTGTGCCAACCAAACCGCGGAGTCCCAGGATCTTTACAAGGTTCAAGATCATACTCTGAAAAAAGTATCAGATGATTGTGATCATAATCATATTGTGATTATGATTAACGTACATACATGCATGCTAAAGAAGCATTCAAGGCAACAACAAACTACATAATAACAAGAATGAACAAAAAATTGTACTTATTCTGTCAAGATTTCTGGACAAATGTGTGAATTAAATGGAAGCTTTTAAACCCAAGGTCGAGCCACAATGAATGTTTTTTCTAATCAGAGTTATAATGGAATGTGACTGCAGAGATTTTTAAAGCATTGAGCAAAAGCCTCTTTAAGCTGTGTCTCTAAACATGGAGTGAAGCATTTTTTTTTCCCCTTGAGCTGAACCCACATCAAAACACACTCCAGGAGGCCCAATGTAGCTGTCAGCTCAGTGCAACTGGCAAATTTCCAAAGGTCATGCGAGGTTCAAATGTGAATTCACGTTAGGAATCTATAAAAGCTAATTAAACATAATAGGAGAACACACACACACACAAATTACGTTACATGAATATTCATGTGGCCTGAGTTATGCTTGACTTCAGATAACAGCAGGCAAACATTTAGCCAGAATGCTCATCAGCGACCCTCCCTCTCCCAACTTGTTCTCTCTCATGTTATCCCGTTCTCTCTCCCTCTCCCTCTTTCAGATTGCTGGTTTCTCCACCCTCTCCATCAGCCCTGTTCACTCAGCACCTCCATCTGTCTCTCAATCTCCCTCCTTGCCCTTGCTTCTCTACCTCTTGGTCTCTGCATACATCCCACATGTCTCCGTCTCCATCTCCTCCGACTGACCCACGCAGCGCGCTTTGATGATCATTCCAATCACGGCGAGACATCCACTACCTGCATGACCTCCTTGTCTCTTAATTATCCTCTCCTGATCGGCACCACCCGAGGCATGGTCCACCTTAAGCCAGCTCCCATTGAGGCCGACAAATCACTCTTCACATTACTTCATGCCTGCTTTAGAGGGGCTTAGCACTTTTGATCTTATCATCGAACAAACTGTCAATCTTTATGTCTAGAACTGAGCAACCCGTCTTACCTATTCCAACCACCAACGCTTCAAGTGGCTTCTTAACGTTGCATATTCCAATACATACATTATGCAAAGAAAGTCTTTCAAATTCATTTTTTTTAAATAGCACATGGTGAATTTTCTACCTGAAAAGGAGATGTTGAATCCCTGCAGAGAGATTGAAAAGTCCGAGATGAAGCGTAGCTGGGCCTTGAAGTTCCCATACAGACCGGCATTAACTGTGGCAGGTCTTTCGGAGCCAGTGAGTCGGGCCAGTGGCTGAGCAAAGCTGCCATTTTCTGTGATTAGAAGGTAGTCGTGGTGGTCCTCCAGGTGGAATGAATGGAAAGTGAATTGAACACCTTGGGGAAAGGAGAAAAAATTTAATGAAATAAATCACTAAGAGTATGAGTAAACTGCAGTGTTTGACTTTGAGCAGGGGTCGGTAACCACATGCAGCTCTTTAAAGTTCCTTGTGCGTTGATTGAGAAAAAAACAAGTTGAGGAAAAAATATAGAAAATTGTGTGTTGATTATTATGTTTGTATTTTAATTATACAGCCACTTAGTGTATGTAGCATAGCCTTCTAAAGGTCTTTATTAATCTTTTAAATGTTTCTAAACTAATTGGGAGTCAGGACATGAGTTTGTGTCTCGTCTTTCTCTCTCTCTCTCTCTCTCTCTCTCTCTCTGTATCAAAGATGCATTAAGAAATGAAAACAAGTACTAAATGAAGCAAACAGAGCCGCTCCATCATAATCATTTGACGTGCAGCACACTGCATGAGGTCACCCAGACTTGACAAAAATCACTGCGTAATTGGGACGTAACAGTAGCAGCTTGTTTTACAACACACTCGCGTGAGAGCCACAGCCGAAACGTCAACCTCTCTGCCTACTTTCTGTTTTCTGGCTATCCACATCTAAATGCCCTTCAGATTTGATTCTCGTGTGCATACCAGGGTCTGAACGGCACGCCGTCAGGTTCTACACAGCAGTGACTTGGGTGCTCCTGTGCATGGGCGCACACGCACAGTGGTCCTCTTCTTGTGTGGTTATTACTGGATTATTATAATTCCATGATAAAACATACATTCAACGTACTGACAGATGAGGGTCTGGGGTCCCAAAACTATGTCCAGTATTTAGTATTTTAAATGTTTGCCCAATACTTCAGGGAAATCCCCTCAAAGGCAGCCCATGATTCATAAGAATATATATTATTTTGGAGGTTGCAGAGTAAATCCATTTTACATCAATAATGCATCTAAAATGCACCAGAATGCAAAAAGTAGCAGATCATTTGGCCAAAAATGTTCTAGCGGGAAATAATGTCCTCCCACATTTCCATGGCAATACATATTTAAAATTGTTCAATATAAAATGATAAAATTGTAACTTTATTATCAAAAAAGAATAGACCTACTTCTTGTAAAATTAATGTAAGTAAATTCCCAGACGGAACATAAAGATATATTTATTAACCAAAGTACCATGTATGCAGTGTTACATGTTATACAATCTATTTATATCATTTTGACACTTTCAAATTTAATATGTTCATCATAGCGGAGGAACAATTGCATGCATAGTAACACACTTATAATACTAACTTATTATAACACTAACAATAATAATAACTTTTTAAAATTACCTTTCCCATGGCTGACTTCTACAGTCCATGTGCAGTTTAAGGAGTTTGGATACAATTCTGGGAAGCCTGGTGACAAAATGATGCCTCGAGGTCCTCTGATATCGCCCCCACATGATGCTGCATAAAGAGAAGCATAATGAATGATAACTAGAAGACGACATATTTCAAATGAACCAATAAATCCTTCAACTTACGACACTAAAGCAATTTGAATGAATAATGCATCCAGACCTGTATCAGGCCCTGCCAAGTTTAAGAGCACCTGTAATTCTGCCAACACCACGTTTTTCCGTTTCCCTAACACAGCCAATAGGCAATCAATTATTTATTTATCTACCTGTGCTCTACTTTCTCATCCTCTGCATTTAAATATACATATTATATTTTATTCATTGTTGTATGTTGCACCTTACGCCGAAGCAAGTTCCTATGTTTGTGAATTTTTGATCACTGACAATGGCAATAAACCGTTTCTGATTCTGATATACTGTGTGATGCACAATGGTGAGTCATGTATGTTTCAGTCAAAAGCTCTGATAAAAACAGATTTGCAGAGTTGACAAATTTACATCCCCAAAAAGTAAAAAGCAATAGAGCTATTGATAATATTTTTTGAAGCCATTTTAGAGGTACCATACAATTCGGACAATAAGCTACTACTTTTTTCTCATGATTTCAAACCTGCGGCTTATACAGTGATGCTGCTAATTTATGTATTTCATGTATTATTATGTTTGGAAAAAGGCATGCGTTCAATCAAAACTATGCGTGTTCCTTCTGTGTGAATGTCTCATGTTACAACGTGGACATCTGCGGCTTATAGAAGTTGTTTTTCTTTGTAAATATGGCTGGTGTGGCTCATACTCAGGTGCGCTCAATAGTCCACATTTTATGGTAATTACATGGATAGCATTGTCTGTATTGTCTTCAGGATCAGTGATGTATTCAGTGATCACATCTTCATAAGCAAAATATAGTTTCATTATGATACAATAATTATCTCAAATGTCGTTTTCAAAACATAAAATGTATGCAAATATTTGAAGTACAACTCTTGCATGTGCACATATTTTGAAAATAACAAATGTCAGATGATGTTTTGGATGATAACTAAGTTGCCTGAGGGCTCCACAGCTGCACACACCAGCCCCTCTCCTCTGCTCTCCTTTCACCCAAGAGCCCTCCAACCGGCACAACACATCAAGGCCTCAATCTACCCACCAACAGAATTATATCAAATATTTTATTAATGATCCCAAATTACATAAAGTCATTAAAAGTGGATGAGAACACTTGGCAAGGCATTTTCATAAGAGGCTCTATAGGCGTAGAGCCAATGCATTTGGCACCAGACTGGCAAACACCTAGGCACGAGAAAACTCTGAGATATTTTTTTATTTAGGACAATCACAGGGCAATACATCAAAAACATTTCAGCTCTCGTCGTGCCAGACCAGGGGTGTATATTACTTTTATATTCTTTCAATTGAGTGATCCGTGGCATAGATAAAATATTTTAATGCCTGCACTCTGCCACAGTGAGGTCCACTGAGGTCAATACTTTGCTTTATGAGTGCAAAAGAAAATGGGAAGATGCGAATTGCGACATTTTTTTAGTTTTACTATCTTATATTAATTATTTCTCTGAGAAAGTACCCTCCAGCTTTGGACAGTATCAGTCAGAAGTTAAAAATATATATATTTGTCAGTATTTTCAGTATCCATGGGTCATGTACTGACCATCACACGTTGGCAACGAGTGGCTCCAGAAGTGGTTCTTCTCACACACCAACAGTTCCTCGTGGCTCAGTCTATATCCTGGATCACACTGGAAGGATACTGTAGCTCCAATGGACAAGTCATTGCTTAGTCGTGCACCGTTCACTGGGATTCCAGGATCCATGCAGGAATAAGTATCTAAAGTGACAACTAAACAAAAAAAGAGCTATTACTTTATATTGTAAAATAAAAAGTGCTGTACTATGCTTATGTGACATTTGGGAACTACAACAAATGGCTTTATGGTTTAGCTTGTTTATTATGTTCTTTAAAGTTGCCCCATTAACAGAGACAACCAAAAGCATTTAAACAAAAATATACATCTTAAACAGTAGTGGCAGAAGCTAACAGAAATCTACAGTTATTGCTGTTCAATAGCCCATAAACAAAAGAAAAATGCGCTTGCGAGGGAAAACTTAATAAAACAAAGACACTTGTGGTTTCCTTCCAGTCAATAATGCAAACATAATAAAGAATGTTATGAATCATATCTAATCTGTAATGGGGCAAGCAAACGGTGGCTATAGATCTGCTTGAATGTGTAATTTTTTATCTTTTTAGACAACTGTAATGTCAATACACAAGAGAGAAGAAGAAGAGAACACAACACTAACTCTGAAAATATCCTTCTTGAAGTTATACTGCACTCAAAAGTCCTCTCAGTAAACAGATAAATGTTAAATGCAAAGGTTTACATTTGTAAAGCATTTTCAACATCCATTGGGAACTCAAAGCACTTTACATCAAGAATCCATTCATTCAGTCTAAGCAGACACTGGAGGCACTGTTCTGTCCAAGGGCGCAACAGTTTCATAGTTCTTGAAAGAATATGCAATGACAGGCCTTTTGTCACATTCGACCACACTCATTGACAACATATATTCAGTATGCCCACACTGCAGCCGTTTTAACAGGATCATTACAGGGCATTTTCTTTTACACACGTGACAAGTTTACTGTTGGCATATGTCTGTTTTTTTTGGTTTTTTTTTCAGGTTTGGCATCAAGGACACACTAATAAGGAAAATAAGGCATAATTAAACCATAACATAAAATATGTGTTATATTAACTACATGACACAATATATAATAAAATGGCAGCCTGAGAAATGTTTTGTCCATCAGCATACGTGTATATTGTCCTACCTTCATAGAAGATCTTAAAGCCACTGTTGGAGCGGCTGTTGTCAGTGGTGAACAGCAGATACAGATAGTTGCTGCTGCTGAACAGGAACTGAGGGACCTGTGTTCCATTGAAGGATCCGATCAAAGGAGAGAGGAGGTTTGGGCCGTCATGCACCTCCAAAAAATCATAGCTCAGCTCCGTCTGAAACCTGAAACAGAGAAAAGATGAAAGACAGCAATAAAACGCTATTCTCTCAATAAGTAATTGATAGCTTCGAGCTGAGAAAGGCAGCTAGCATTAATCTAGGGCTGGTAGCATTTCTCTGTAAGTAGAAAATGTCAATTAATATGACAAAGAACAGAATTTATTGGTAGTTATTTAATATATGGCTTATGAGGAAAAACAATTAATACTGACATTGTCATTAATAAGAATGACATTTTAGGTTTTAGAACCAGGTGCAAAGGGCCACAAGATGTATGTGGAAAATTTAATGTTACCAATTTACACGACGAGACATCCCCCTCCAGCAGCAAATACATATGAAGGCTGAAACATATATACTATAGAAGCATGCAGTATAGATACATAAGATACAAGTGGGACTGTACACCATGCAGGTTTAAGCCTATATATGTGTGGGAATCTTTGTTTTCACCGTTGAGCTGTGACAGCGCTGTCAAACCGACCTGTCAAAGCTGATCTTGATGGAGCGTCCCAGCTCAGCCTCGATGACCCACTCGCAGCTCAGGGAGTCTTTGTAGTATCCCGGCCACCCTGGGGACAGGATCACTCCGGACGGCCCGGAGTAGTGGCCCCCACAGGGAGCTTGAGACAGAGGGAAGGTAAATAGGAGGAAGAAGGGTAGAATAAGGGTCAAGATGCAAATTAAAAAAATTGCATGACATTTAAAATATACAGCATTAAATATTATACGGTATGGTAAGGGCCATTTCCTACAGGCACTGAGTTCAAAATAAAACACGTACATACATGTACTGAACAAAACACACGCAGTCACATTAATTTTCCTTTAGCAAATTAATTTTCTACTAACTTAAATTCATGTGCAAAAGATTATAGAAAACATGCAGAATACATAGAATCCCCCAGAATCCCCCCACATATAACTTTGTCTTCAATCCATCCGTATGTATTCACCCATGAGTGTTCTTACCTTCACATTTGGGTATGAGCCCACTCCACATCACTTTGCCGTCCTCCAGATGGCAGGTGATGGTGTCGGCTCCCTGCGTCTTGATAAAACCCTCATCACAGACCACTGAGATGGAGCTGCCCAGCTGGAAACTGTCCCCAAAGCGCCGCGCGTTGAGAGGCACTCCGGGGTCAGGGCACTCGTTACGACCAAACGCTGATGATGAGAGAGAGAAAGAGCAAGTGACAAATGGTACTGTAACTAAGGAATGCAGGCTTTGTACAGGAAAGATTATCTGGAAATTGGGCAAGCTCACATTTATGGTTAGGATCACTTTCCTGTGGAGCCTAAACCAGAATATTTCTTACACTTCCCATGTTCCATCTTCTGTCAAATGATGTTTATGTTATATCCTAATTGCTGTCTGTATGTGATTGCTGGGGTCACAATGTTATGCATGGTAGCATGGATGGGATGGATTGATCTGAGGTAGGCGGACATTATAACTGCACTGTAAGCAGATTACTAAGCTTTTCATTTGCTTCTGCATTATTCAACACTCCCAAGCAATAAATGTGACAACATTTCAACATATAATATGTCTGCGTGATATCCGAATGCTGCATATTTGTTCTATTTGCTGTCAAATAGTTTGCATCACATGAAACACAATCCATCATCCTTTGTAAATACCCCAAAGCTCTGCCAATCAAACATGACTTACTACTGTAGGTGATATTGAATCCTCTCCCTGACATCGAGTGGTCTGCCTGAAACTCCAGTTGCAGCACATTACTGTTGGAGGTGAGGTGGGACGGCACTTCAGCCCCAGAGAAACGTCCCAGGATGGTAGCTCCGCTCTGGTCTCCATCTTTGATCGTAAGGAAGTCGTACGGAGGCTCCAAGTCAAAGTCGTTGAAGGCCAGGTGTATTCTGGACCCCGGCTCAGAGATGATCAGCCACACACAGTTCAGGTTATTCCCATAGCCTTCTGGGTAATCAGGCGATAGCACTGTACCCATGGGAGCCGTGAAGTTGGAGAAACAAGGGACTGCAGGGCAAGGGATCAACAAAATATATTATTATTGATTCAACGCAGGCACAGGGAATTTTATTGGGGGCATTATCTGAGAAACAGTGGTCCCAACAATGAGACTTTGCCATAATAATAACAAGAGCAAAAATCATAAAAGTGTGCTGATATTGTATAATGCAGCTCAGCAGTGTGAGGACAGTGCTGAATCTGGTCCCTGGGGGGCTGTGAAGTTGCAGAAACCGGCTGTAAGCAGTGCAATGCGAGGAATCAGGTAAATGTATGAGCAGTTTTGTAATATGAAATACGTCTAGCCTTTTCAGTACTAACTGCCATATCTTATATTTTATGTAGATCCTCATAGAAAAATATTTGCATGTCCTAAATTTCTAATCATATTTAAGATTTTTAAGAAAATGTTTGGAAAACTTTAGTGGATGTTCAACAGTCTCGTGAAGCACAGTGTTCTCTGTTTAGTTTGCTATTTCAACATTGGAAACTACAAACTATAAAAAATATTTGAAGACACATTGCCAACATGCCATGATGATGATGATGATTTTTATTTATAGAGCACTTTTCCACCTAACAGGCACTCGAAGCGCCATGGCCTGCCCTTGGTGCTTAAGTTACAAAGGAGTATCCAAAAGTATTTGCACAGTGGATTGAAGGGCATCTGTTACTGAAAGAAATTAGTCCATGTGAATCAGAATGGCTACAACTAAAAATCCATTTTTAAATGAAGAAAGAAATAGGCTGTCAATAAAAAATGATTTTTTTCAAATACGATTTTTGCTTTTGTTGCAACTAGACAACACACTCAATGATACAATTACACCCAGAGTAAGTGAAACCACGTGTATTTTCTATCATTTCAAATAAATACAAATTTGTTTTATCTAATATAACATCAATATTTTCTAATTACTGTATGTAGAATATACTGTGTGCACAATATCGACCAAAAGATATGTTCCCTAATCAACGTTGTTGTCTATCTTTTTATACAGTCTGTACTTTTTCAAATTTTACTGGCGTCTCATTAAACTTTACAGTTATCTGTAAAAAAAAATAAATAAATAACTGCACAATGTACTCACATATGCAAATTGGAATATTAGCCGACCACTGATTGTTGTTCTGGCACGTTATGGTCCTTTCTCCAATGAGCTCGAATCCAAACTGACATTCAAAACGCAAAACATCTCCATTTAAAAAGCCGCTGCCTTCCTGGTAGCCGTAGAGAGGTGTTCCTGGGTCACCACAACTTTCTTTGTCGATTTCTGAAAGGAGAGTGGAGAGAAAGTTATGATTTCAGCACTGCACATACGTATTCATATTGGCCAACAATGTATCTATAAAAGCTCAGGTATAAAGAGTGTTATGGTATGGCTGAAAAGTTTGGAGGAGTCAGACAGAATTAGCAAACTGCTTTAAAGACAGAACCAGACATGGATAGAGACGCTAAAAGATGCTATCGCTAATGTCTCTACCTTTGTAGTTGATCTTGAAGCCAATGGAGCCCACGCTTTCGTCAGACTGCAGGTGGAGCCACATCTGATGGGACATGCTCACGATCAAGTCTGGGACAAAACTCCCTGTCAGCCTGTGTGGTAGAGGACAAAGAGGTCAATGGAGGAACTGACGACAAAAATATATGTTGCTTTAGCGGTCAGTGCAATACTCACACTTGAATTATAGTTTTGGAGTCACCAACTTCCCCACCATCACCAATTGTCAGTGAATCATATCCAATCTCCAAATCAAACTCCTCAAAATTGATCTGAATAACCTGCATTAGACAGAAAATGTTAACTGTATAGTTTAAGGCCTTTCCTGATTCTTTTTTTTTTCTATTGTACTGCGTCATTTGCAGGTTACTTAGTGAAGAATTGTGTGTTTCTAATCTATAAAGTTTTTTTAAGACTATGTCTGATCCACGGTGGTGCCAAGAGTATTATGCTCTCTGATTCTGTAGTTGTAGATAAAATAACTATGTAACCAACCTTCTGCCAACTACACCCACATTCAGTAAAATCCCTGTACTCTAATTAAGAAACAGTCAGATGATCAAAAAACATTCACTCTATTATTCCGAAGAGTATATGAGAATAATGTACGCTTCAGCTCACTTTGAGATAGTGTCGCTGTAGGAGTTCAAGGACTATAAAGAGAATATATCTGGCTTTGCATTGTAGACAGATGCCTGTTTGATCAAACAATACTGTAAAAATCTGAAATTTCTTTATATTATATAAAGACAGAGAAAGAAGAAGATGACAGTCAAGCATTGTTCATACTATGCCAATTCAAAAATCAATGGGATAAAATGTTTTTTGAAGAAGTGACAATAAAGTCAGCGTATTTATATTTACTACAAAATATTAGTATGTATGTCATAACATCACTAATGGTCCAAGTGTCAGAGGACAGTCGTGGTTAGTTTGGCACCTGCCTGTCTCCCATGCCTTTGGGAGTTTCTTACTTATTGTTTACACTAGCTGTCATTACAGAGGACATCATTTTCACTACAAGGGCAGGTTTTCAATGCCAGAGTTATTCAGCAGTCCAATAAGAGGTGAATGCAATCTACTTCAGCTATGTAAATGAGATAATAAGACAGTACTGATTAGCATGCTGATAAATGCATGGTGTAACCTTCAGACCTCTGTAACCCACTGTAAAAAAGACGCATTGTTATGTATGCAGCAAAATAATGAATTATTATGTGTGCAGCAAAATGATGCTAATGTGAGGTAGGAACAAGTGAATGTAAATGCCTACTATGCAACCTCAACAATAGCCTTAGCAGGTTATATTAACAGAACAAAATAGTAATTTCCACTTATTTTAGCAATTTTTTATCAATTTGTATGTTTACTATGTTACACATATACATATACTACATAGACAAAAGGGGAAAACATAAACTTGAGTTTGGATGTTAAATGCTTAAATGAAAGGTCTACCTTGTTTGGGTCACTGGCAGTGATAATCCATACACACTGTGAGTTACTCTCATACTGGATCGGGAAGTTCGGTGAAGTGAAGGTCCCTGAAGGTCCTTGTAGATTTGAGCCACAGGTTTTTACTGTACAAAAAACGTGTTTATATTTAAAATGTTGGATGTATAGTACAAAAATGCAACAACTGGTAAAAGTGAGATGGAGTGATGGGGAATGTGCTCGGAAATGCCAAACACTGAGTCCCGCATTGTACAATGACAGAAAAGTAATGCATTGTTTGTGCAGAGAGGGGTCTTTTAGCTGTTTCTGTTCCTCCATTAATCAAATTGTAAAAGGTGCTTCAGGTGTTTTGAAAAAGAAAAAAAAAACAGCCAGAGCATTTTGGAATGAGAAAGTAGGGAGCTGCGGCAGAGGCTTTCATACATAATTAACAGAAATGAACTTTCTCCTATCTGCATACAGTCTCTATCCAGAGGCGCTGCCTTAATCAAACTGTTTTATTAGCTGCGCGTGGGCCGCTCACCCTTGCACACGGGCCTGTGGTCGCTCCAAGCGGCGAACACCTCAGCCACTCTCTGACATATAATGGTTTTGGAGCCCTGCAACACGTGGTCCTCATCACAAGTAAACTGGGCCGTAGCCCCGATACTGAGGAGATAATGAACACAATGAATGAGTGACAACTGCAACAAGCTCGATAGAGTATTAATATTCTATATTAAAATGGTAATAATTCTGTCCATTTTGAATAAACTATCCATTAGATTGTCATTACCTGAAGTCAGAGCCAATCCTTTTACCATTCTCTGGCTCTCCAGGATCAGGGCAATAATTTGACACTTGTTTTATACCGCCTTCATTCACTGTGAATAGAGAAACAATTATACAGTGAGACAGACACATTAATTGTAAATGCTATAAGGTAAAAAAAAAATGTGCTGAGCAGTAAGTAACACAGCTGTGATAGACACCAATGTGACAGGTCATAACACCACTGTTAACACATTATTAAGCCATTAAGAAAACCGTCTGTCACTGCACTCAACTATGCATTTCCAATATGGCCACTATATAAAAACACTCCAGCAAATGTACACATTTCACCAAATAAAGAATTCTTATCTGAACTAATCCATTGACGCAATCATTCTGCTTTCACTCAAACAATGCACTTGTCATTACGATGTGTGTATGTAGGGGGTCTATTGAATGTGAACAGCTACTGCGACGATTATAATAAGCTTTTTTAGAAACATGCATTTGACTATCAAAAAGTAAACATGGCATTTTAATTACTTTCACAGTGTACCATCTCATATGTATATTCTCCTACAGATACTCAATGTTGTTGCAAACACATAGCTGTATTTACAGTTAAATAAGCATAATGTGTTTTTATGCCAAAATGGTAATCTGTGCCTTCTGCATTATATGGGGTTTGGGTCCTACAACACTTCTGCAAAATCTAATACTGTAGCTTCATCATTCTAACCCAGCAAAAGCCAGATTCATGTTACAGCGCTAGTAAGGGCAATTCTGTAATATCAATCTGGAATGGGTGACACCCATTGAAATTGTTTGGGAAACGGAGGGCCCCTCAGCGGAGTTTTATCCAATCACAGCATAACTTGATATGCTTCAATAATATAACAATATAGTTTTTGGCTAAATAAATGTGTAGCGTCATACCTACCATTTTTTACACTTGCTACCTTGTTAGAAATTATTAATAAAATTACTTCAACAGACAAGTTGGGAGCCATTCAAGAAGGATTCTCGTGAGTTTGACAACTCAAACCTCGCGACAATCCAGCTTGCAGCACAAGGTTATTATCATTCAGCAAACACAGTGACATCCACAAACAAACAATAAATAAATAAATAAAACAAAATCATATATACATTTGTATGATGAAAAACTTACTCAAAGACAGTTTGTTAGTGTTGTCCTTTCCTGGCAACACTTTAACTCCTCTAGATTTAAGCTCTCCAGAACTTTTCACTAAGAACAACAGAAAAAGTATTAGTCTTCAGTAGTTACAGTATTAGATGTAAGAAGATACAGCTTCAGTGTTTCTTTCTGTAGATTTTTGATTTAGGATAAATAATATATGAATGAACATTACTTGCAGCTAATGGTCAATTGTTGCATCAGAGATGCGTTGCTCTTGGATTTGTACTGTTCTCATCTAACACCTAGTGTATGTCAAATAAAGTAGATCTGGCTATGCATTAAATAGGGAATACAAATATTGCAAGGACAGTTGAATAACAAGCAATCTTATTAAACACATCAGGGGGTGCAGAATCCACAAAGCCAAGTGATGCAACCTGTTGTCATAGCTATGCCAATACATCATGCACCATTTATCAAAACTTTATCTTTATAAAGGTCAGATATTTAAAATATGATTTTATTGGGGATCAAACATGACCTATGTAGCTGACCAGAGAACAATGGAAGGTTAAATACACAACAGAACTGAATTTCAATGGACATTTTGATTAATTTCTCAAACATTGGATTATCAAAGCTCTTTGAAGTCTATAGTCTGCAGCATGAACCAGCCTCACTTGACAAGGGGCATTAGTCAACTGTTTAATATTCGCTTATCAAAGATCAAAACATGTTGGTAATTACTGTTTGTTTTACTTGAGTTGATCACATTTCCTTCAAGTACACGCCTCTGTTACAATAAGCTAATCTTAAATGCAGAATCAGTAATGCAGTCCTACCTTGATACTGGGCCCTGAAGCCTTTGTGGCGGTGGTTGCTCTCTGTCACAAAATGCAGCCGCAGCCAGTTTTTGTTGCTAATGATCGGTGCTGGAATATTCATCCCTGTTAGCCTGAGAGAGAACAGACAACATAGCCAGGTTTTAGGCAACGATAATTAAAATGCACCACCTACCAACAACATAAATCTTTCAAACTGTTCATTTTTGCGTTATATCCAATAGGCACTCAGATACAGTTAGTATAAGGCATATTGGCTTAGAACTGGTATGGTCCCTTTTGGCATGATTACACATTGTAAATTTACATCAGAAACCACATCTGCAATAACAGCAAGAACAAAGACTTTATAATGGCAGGGACAGAGAATCAGCAGTGCATGTGGCCTGCAGTGGTCAGTATCTATCAAAGGCAGTCAATATAGAGAAGAAAAATAGTGAACTGGCAACAGGAGGTGAGTGAAAGGAAGTCCATGTGGAAAAAGAGAAAGTAATAAGCTATTGCTATCATAGTTACCATCATGCTACCTCATGCATCACCATCTGTTGAACTTAAGGCAAGTGGGCATAATGTTATGTCTACTAGACTCTTATATATGCGTTTGACTTGATGATGTTATCTCATAGACTCGAGTGCATCCAGGGAAAAAGGCAGAATCACATCATGACAGAAATGAGAAAAATAAAGGAGCTGAATTTGACTGATACACTGAAACTGTGTGTCTCTAACTACTAGCTGCTTTAGAGATAAAATAAGATTAAAGGCACCTTTGTCAATAAATTATTTAGCAAAAAAACTCAGTGGATGTTTTTAAAAGCGCTGAATTTAAGCACTGTATTTCTGCAAGAACAGGTGCTATGTATTTTGTAGATGAAGCTATGCATTTTCTACCACCATGGCTCGAAAGGGTGAGAATAAACTCCCACTGACAATATAGTTGTATCCATTCAGAGGAAGTGTGGATGCTCCAGGCAGTAGCCATGTGATGTTATAAATAGAAGACAACTGAAGATAAATACACTGGATCCACAACGGCAGAGTTCTATGCAGCAAAGTAAGTAAAACACGACCCACTGCCAACTGTAAATATTCTCCACAAAGACTACTGAATTATACTGTATATGCTTTGAAGGCATAGTGTGGTCAGCGGTTTTCAAACTTGTACTTGAACTTGCAATTGAGTATAATTGCACAGTTGTTGCTCGCTACTATCTCTGATCATTTGTACCTCCAAACACAAAAACGACACTACATCAGTAGTGTCATTAGACAGTTTCATTAATCTTCTTTTGTATTTTTTTAAAAAGTACCTTGTAACTAGTAATTTAAATAAAACATTTTACTTCAGTAGTTTACACACAGGACCTTACATTAATTAATGGTTAGTGGAAAAAACAAAACACTATGACGTCTGACAGGTTAACAGTGTCTCTTCATTGTGACATTTAGATAGAAAATAAATGTTTTGCCCAAGTTGATGAAGTAGGAAAAAACCTCATTTGGGATGGTTCTGCAGCGGTCAATTTCTATGAAAAGTGTCATGTGATGTGGGAGGTCGCCGTGTGCTTTACAATTTTCATTCATGGTCAGTGGCAAAACACTTAACATCCATTTCAATTACATCAATGGGCAGGTGGTTGTAATGGCACCTAATCGATAACAAACAATAAGTGCAGCCTTCCGCCAAAATCATTGCTGTAAAACATGACGAATAAATCAATATAAAACAGCACATTAGCTCATTCAGGACTTGAAGCCATTCAGGATTTGATGGGGCGCAGGCAAGTGCCTATGCCTTATTATCCCAGCGGTGCACATACAGTTTACATTACAACACCTACCTGAACAAAAACACACATTTTTGGACGAGACAATCAATAATTAATTGTTGTGTAGTAGGTAAAGCCACTAAGCTACAGGATGCAAACATGTTTCACAAATTGCTTAACAAATGTTGTTTACAGCCCATTTAAAAGCAATATCTATGCAGTTTGATAAATGTACAGCAAAATGTAAACACAGTAGTTTACCTTTCAAGGCTACATTAAAATACTGAAATAGCCTCCACAGAAATAGCCTCCACATACAGCACTGTCTTTCTGGAGATATGTGCACAATGGTATAAAAGGTCAGGTTATTGATGCTGGCTTTTGTAAATGAACTATGTGTGTCCACTTGACGCTTAACCTCCGCACTGTCACATTCAGGTAATCGATAATCGCCTTTGTGGAGATCTGATTTTTTTTTAAAATCCACCATTTAAAAAGGGATAGTAGCCGATAACCTGTCAACAAGTAATATTTCAACTGCAAATTGGCGCTAAATTCCTCAAGCAATAACTAAATCAAAATAAGTGAATAGAGTACATTTACCTTGCCTGGCAAGTCCAGAATGATATATCTATGTATTATTTATACACAATATATCAGCCTGGTCGCCCTGCCCTCCGCTGTGCCTCGAGTCAACTTCAAAACGTAGCAATCAGATTCGCTTGTTTCAGTGACGCAAATGGCATCGCTCTAGTGCGGCCGAAGTATTAGAGTTGGCTACAACACACGTATTCTCAAAGGCTGTGTCCGAATGTCCACACTCTCTCTTCTTCTCTAACCCCTCAGTCACTACATAGTCCTGCCCAGTTCAGTGACTAAATAGTGCCCTCAGTCCTGGAGCGATTTGGACACGCAGCGCACTACTTTCTCCTCGCAGCACGTCACGTGAGTCTGGCATCTGGGAGGAAGAAAGAGTCGTTGAAACTCCGATAAAAATGTATTTCTGTAATGAATATGGATCAAATCCGCCACATATTTATGGACTAATAAACATCATACAAGTTTTATTAACCATAGATCACACGTTAAACATCAAACTGACTGGATTATTCAACTTTTTGCCCGAGATTCGCAATCTATTCACAGCTTAAGCTAAGGTAAGCGGCTAACGCCAGCAACGCTGCTACTAACAGTTTGTTTAAAGAGTTTTGTTCATAATCTCGGCTCAACAATTTGTTTAAACAGCTCCTCTTTCTGCTTTCATTCAGTCTGCTGTGGTTTTTCCAACTCTCGCAGTGCATTGTGGGAAATTTTGAGTGCACTACTTTTTCACCTGTTGGACATTCGGACAGCACTAAAAGTGGTGTGACCACTATACAGTGATAAACTCTGATTGGTTTACTCGGCTTCCTGTTTGCTCGGGTTTGCTCCGCCCTAGAAATCGAATTGACTCAAATGCCGACCAGACTCACCCGCTGGTACAGGCAAACATTTACCTCATGTGAAGCTAAGATGTAAAGTAAACTGGAACAAATATATATGTATATTAATATTATCAGTGTAGAAGCAGAGCCAGTAAAAAGAAGTAGATTTAGGTTGAGGCCTGCATTAAGTTGATTTGCCTAAAAATATTTATGCAGCAGAGAGGTTGAGAGAGGTTGAACGGGCCGGCTCGGGGTCTTAAGCTGTCAGTCTTGGTTAGGCCGCTCTAAAGCTCAAGGGTAAATTGACAGTTTTCTTGTCAGTGCCGGCAGCGGCAGGGGCTGTATAAGTTAGGACACTAGAAAGTTTGGCAGGCCAATGGCCTTGTGCACAGTCTGAAACACTCATAAAAGAGCGAGCTAGAGCAATGAAATTTATGAGTGAGGTGCGCTCTGAATTCAGTTTGTCTGCTTGTCTCTCTGTTTACCTGTTCAGAAGCCATTACTCTAAATGTAGCAGCCCCTTGCGCCCAGCTCAATGCCAGCCTTTAAACTGCTGGACTTAAGAAGAGATATCCAACCGACAGAGACTGACATTTGGCCACACAAAATAACTGGTTTATAAATTTGCAGGTATAAGAATGACTTGGATAGTTTAGGGTATTTTGATCCGAGTGCTATACTCATACAATACCAAATAGAATTTATATTGTATGTAATCGTATTAAGTGCTGTGTAAACAAACAATTTCTTTCTTACACTAAATATATTAATGATGAAATACAACACCAACATTGTACATAATTTGCATGCAGACACAGGGTCATAATATCTATCTGTACCACTCCAAAGCCAGTTTAAATATGGATGGGCCATGTCCATAATTTAACATAAAACCAATATGTAACATCAATGTAAGGTATAGGGTATAAGAAGGCTGAAATCTCTGAGGCAAAAGGACATAATGTAACTATTTGACTCTTAATGGGAATTTTAACAGACCACTTACATTTCTTGCAGGGCTCAAAAATCCTTGTGTGAAACAGACCGTTGGCTAGATAACAAGGCTACAAGCTTTGGCCTTAAAGCTCAGTTGACTTTAATGTCTTTCCCTGTTTTTTCCTGGAAACACTTTTAACAGTTTCATAAATGTCCACTTGAAAACAGTTTCCACAACAAAATGGCAGACTGTTAGGCCCACAACTGGCCGTAATCATCCAGCCCATCTCTGCAGATAACATAAACTGTGTGATGGAGGTCACCCGGCTCTGTCCTGATCTGACACTGATCAGACTCCTGAAACTCCACATGAGGAGTTTCAGGGACAACACCATCAGCGCTCTCATCGCTCACTGATGGACTAACATTTCTCTCAGCCAATTACAATGGATGCCCAGCAGGAGCACATAAAGTCAGCAGATGCCAGCTGATCGATAACCTTCTCCTCAAGGTGGGGGTCAGGCGCATTTACACACTGGCGCTTAATCTGGCCCCAGGATCATTTGTAAACTCATCGTTCACAGACATGTTACTAATGCTGTTTTAAGCTACAGAAGGTCACTAGCCGGTGTATCAGTGGAGAAGGTTACGCCAGGAACACACCATCAACAAACCTATGCAAACCTGTGGATGTAAGGGAGAAGGGGCAATTACAGAAGAAAAAACAGACATATAATATGTAGCAATCCCAAATGAAGCTTCCCAAGGCCAACAAGGACACAAACTATGATTAAAAACCACTGAAATTGGTCTCAACATTTAAAAATATTTTTATTCAGTGCTGGACTGAATATTATTTTGCGAAAAGGAAAAAAACTAATGTCTTCAAATGCTTTGCCCAGTTCTGCTAAACCAGCAGCAGTCCAGTTTTACACAGTGACTCACCAAATGCTCGGTGGCTCTGATCCCTCCACTTCCAGATAATCGGACTTTTCCTCCATCTGAAACTCTGTAAACACCAGGGAAATTGTGTCCCCTGGGTCGGCTAGGATGGTCCACTTGCACTCCCCGCTGCTGCCCAGACCTCCGGCCGCTCCTCGCACACCGGCACCACCTCCAGCCCCGAGGGAGGTGTCGCTGGAGGGCACGTCGAAGCTAGAGATGAGCCCACTCGAGTCCCTCAGCGTGCCCCCACATGTGTCCTCCGCTGCCAGACACAGAGAGAAGCAGAGGGTGAGTGCAAAGTATGCAGTATGTGGCTTATTTGTTACAGAGGATGCAGAGGCCACGCTGCACCAGGAGAACTGTATGAGCCAAGAATGTGCAGGCCATTTGGAAAGTCAGAAGCAGTTAAACATTCGCAATCACAAGGTTAAACTCTAAAGGTGTGCTTGCATAATAATGTAATAAAGAAATACATCAAATTAAATGCTTGACTTCTTTGCATATAATATATTAAATAATAATCCCTGTTACAGGGTTTCTAATCTAATCACTCACCCTCCAGGAAAAGCAGCGAAGTTTCAGTGGAGTAGATGACAGATTTATAGGCCTGTCATGATAATTACTATATTGACTTATCGTTCAATAAATAAAATTTGGAACAATGTTTTTTGGGATTCAGTATTTAACATGTGTGCATTTTTTTTCTAATATCAGAAACCTTTTGTAATGTTTTAGCTGCATTCAAATTTCAGCCATAGAGGGATGAATAATGAATATCTTAGACTCACAAACGATGAACAAAAGTGATTCATTCTGCTCTTTATTTATTACAACTCATTGTTTTTACAGTTTAATTCATTTGGACAAGAGTTTACTGGGATTTTTTTGCTTCAAAGATTTTGTGTCAGTGGTTTCAAGATTTTCGTATCATCAATATATCGCACATCAAAATTTGTTATTGTGACCAGCCTAATTTGGTCTTCTGGAAATTGGGACGTTATTGCTTTGCCTGGAATGTCTTGCATTTATTTAATTACAGGTTTTTAATTGCTGAAAAGCATTACATTACACAACATTAAAAAACCTGTATTATACTTTGAGCAGGGTCATTGCTTCACAAATCTGACCTTGGTTTGATGGCGTCACCTTCTTGTCTCCATGGAGATAAGTTCAATATAATGCCATGAAACATTCCAGGCAAAGCAAAAACATCTCTTTGGAAACAAGCTGGTAGCAGACCCTTCCTCAGAAAAGTAATATAGTACAGCTTTGACATAAAATATATAGTATATCGACAAAAGTGACTTAATATATTGAATTACGAGCAACATTTCATTTTTTGTTTTGTTGTTTCCAGTGATTTCCAGGACAGAATATGTTATTTGTTTTATATTTTACAGCAAGGCCATTTGAGAACCTAAAGATCACAAACAAAATTGTGCTATAGATTTATTCTCTGAAAGTTTAAAGCGATTAAGGTTTAAAGTTTTCATAATAGTGTTTTTTTTTTCCCACAATGTCTTTTGAACTGCAGAAAATAGTGGTGATAAACAAGCCTTCTATGGCTCTTGAATTGTATATTTTCCCAGTGTGTGGACCAACAGCACAGCCGCTGAATGTTAATGCCTGTGATATAACAGTGGCCTGCTCTTCTCTCACTCCACCCCACTTCGTCTTTTCATATCAAGCCCCTCGTCTCCCCTCACCCTTCACCCCCCTCTCATCTCACTATCTCTCCACTCTCCATCCATCTTACATTTTTTCTCTCTCTCCCTGAAGAATGCTAATGATGGCAGGGCTTTCACAGTTTTCACATCATTTAAGACTAATATGTGACACTCAGCTGTGCCAGTGGAAACCCTTTTGATATCTCAGCGACGCTCCTCTCAGGCCTGTCAGTGCTGCCAGGCTTAAAACATCCCTATGTGCCGAATCTCGTCACTGGTCCGAGGAGTCAGGAGGTGGGTGGATAGCAGAAGAAAGAGAGATATAGGATAGAGATGAGCCGGATGCTAGTTAACTTGATTTGTGCCTTTTAACATGGAGGCAATGCCATTGATCAAAGGCATTCAGAGAAGATGAAAAGGTGGTTAAATTGATACCACTTCAGTGAAGGCCACATGCTATGATTCCTGTATAAAAAACCTCTGAACAAGACCGAAATCTCATTTGTTCAATGTATGCAGCGTTGTCACAACAAAAGGAATTGTGCCTATTTTAAACAAAACAAAGTTATTCAATGTACAGCAAGACTAATGTGTGTAGAATAAGCACAACACAGCTTTGAGGTGTAATGGAATTAGTCCTTTACCTCCTAAAAAAGGAATCAGTGGAAGAATGAAGACAGCAATTTACTGTCAGTAAACACAGCAGATTGACCTCCACCTAACCCAATTTAACCCTCTGAAAACTACATGCTTCTCTGTAACTCTGCAACACAATTATTTTCAAAGTGCTCTCTACATATAACGATAGAAAACAGCTTCAAATTTTCTGGGAAAAAAAACAAGAAAAATACCGACCAAGGTCACAATCAAGAGACGGGGAGGAATATGTGTATTTTTCTTTGTTTGTTTGTTTTTTCTTTTGTTTTTCTGTAAAGAGGTTACCTATACAGGAGCAGCATTAGAGCACATCAACCATAAAATCAGCTGTGTCCATGGGCAAGACGCGTCACTGGATACAGCTAACTGCTCATGAATGTGGTCTATGATTGGTGGTGGTGGTTGGGGCACTCAGTCTACCACAAATGTGAGCTTTGAGCACCCACAATTACATTTTGGCTATTGTTACTCTAATTATTTTCTTGTTACAGTAAATATCAAGCATAAAAAAGATAAATGACCACTACTGCAAATAAGGGCGTTTTCACTTTGATTTATGTTTGTGGAAACGTGAACATGCTTTCACACCAAACAAGCGTCTTTGTGGTTTATTTGATATCGGAGTCTAGTGCTGTTACACTTTAGCCCCACAGTTCTTCTGGAGCGCACCCGAGCGCACACAGTTCAAGCTAAAGACTAATGTAGAAATTAGCATAAAAACACAAATCTATGAGCCCGTCCATAAATCTACTAAAACCCGCTCATCTGACCTTTGCATGTGAGTGAAATTAGACAGACGAGCAGACAGACTGGATTGTTATGCTACACACATCAAACAAAGTTACTTGCCAAATCCATTTCCAGTGTCCTTGTTTGTTTCCAGTCAATCTATTTACAAGATGGATTGAGTCCATGTTCCAAACTTTCATTAAATAGTTATTTTAAAAAATACCATAATTTCTTCTGTTTCCATCCAACATGCTGACACACTGCTCCCAGGGCATACTGCCCCCTCCTGGAAAAGGTAGCACTGCGTCCTCAGTCACAGTTTGACACATTCAAAAGTGAAAAAGAACCAGACCGATGAAGCGATGAGCACTGGTGGAAGTGGCGGATGTTGGAAATCGGGGGCCCAGGTACAGCCTACACGTCCTGAACAGCTTTAAACAGGATGTGTGGAGGTCCTTCCCCAGAAAAATATTTGAGAAATCAGACCATATGTTGGTGCATTTTAACACATGTTCAGCTAATTTAAATACATAATATTTGTTATTTTTTATAAAGTTATATTTTATTTACTATTTAGCTTTATTAGGGCAATGCCTTGGGCAGAATTAATACTTTTGACAATCTCAGACTATTTTGCTGGTCTTTTGCTTGTTTAAAAGTACACTGCACTGCTTTACTGTGATTTTGAGACAAGAGCAACTGTTTCAGAACCTTGTCTGTGCTGATTGGGGGGCATTTTATTGGGAGGCCCCTTCAAGGTGGGGTACATTAGCTCAAGTTGGGTGTTTTTTTCAAGCCTAACAATCCCTCAAGGCACATTAGTGTTCTCCAGCACACTGGTTGAAAATCAAGGCTCGAGAGTATAGACCAGTAAGTGTGAAGTGTATTGTAATGGCCTTGTTACAGATGGCTACTACTTTCATCTTTATCCTTAACAAGTTGGAAATAAATGGTATATGATTGAAGAAAACACCCTTGAAACCGTGACACAGTTATTGAAGCAGTTTTAATGATAACAACCTCATGCAGAGGTCATTAATGTGTGGCCAATTACACTGCACAAATTAGCAAATTAGGCTGAGAGGGAAGCTTTCATTAGAGTTCAAAAACAAGGCAGGCTAAGTATTTTACATGGCCCTCCATCGTGCACATTTTATTGTGCTCAGTTATTTTATAGTTTTAGTTAGTTTAGTAGTTAGTTTATAGTATTTTATAGAGCATTTCAGATCAATTAGAACATTTTGACATGGTTTTCATTCTGAATGTTTTCAAATATACAAGCTACCACTTTATTTAATACATGTCTATAATGCACAGGTCTCCACAACAGAAGATCAGTGACATAACTTAAATGTAACGATACAAAAGATGCATGGAGAGTCCAGAGTCCGTTCATTAGGATGTGATTAGAGCAAGTACTGTTAAAGATGTCTCTAAAATGCACTCATGTTAAAGGGAGAAAAGATGCGGGTGTGGATTAGGGCTGCTTTACCTGGCTCATTTACATCAGCGGTATCAGCTCTCTAATGCGACTTGAAGAGGGATTAGGCTCACTCCCCTTGACTTTGATCAGATATAAAACACTTGTCTTTCTGCTTAGAATAGTCCCCCCCAAAGGAGAGAGGAGTCGAAACTCATGTATAATTTCCAACAGTACCCCAGGTTTTCCCTTTGTAATCATTCCTGTGTTAATGCGGGGCATGAAGCGGGCCCTTCATTTGCAGCGGTATGAAGTCGTGTTAAACATTGAACAGGACGAGAGAACAGTGAGAAGTCTGTAATTGCAGGGAAAAAGGGCATATTTGAATAAATATGGTATAATTCTAATGGTCAGTCCGAATGACTTAGTAGCATAGAAACTGTCATGAGAATGTACTGTATTGGGTGGGTTTTAGCTATAAATGTAACTGCAGAGAGTTTTAACCATGAAATAGGAGTTGCAAAAAAAGAATAAAATGGAAAAGGTTGTCTAGGCCTGCATAGAGAGGCTAATACTCTCGTCTCGCTGTGGGCTGGGCCTATCATGAGTTTACATGTTCTCCATGTGTACAGTGGGTTCCCTCTGGGCATTCTGGTTTACCCCATCGACCTAAAACATGCATCCTAATTTACAATCTGGAGATGTGTTTTGTATAATGTTATGGGCCACTGGTCTTGACAGGCTGCCCTGTGGTTGAAGGAAAGGTTGAATGCAGCAGCGAAATTCTCAGAGGGAACAAAAAGTCTAACAAGTTTATTTGGTTCACGGGTAAATGGTCTTTCAGATGAGCCACAACTTAAACAAAATAATCTAGATACTCTGACTATGGTCTAAAATCAGGTCTATTCTATCCCCCTTACCCGCTCCACAAAGTGCTGGTCAGCCACAAGAGTTCGTTCAGCAATGGACTGCTGCTGCTGCTCCACTGCGAGACACAGGAAATCATTCCTGCCTTATACCATCAAACTGGTCAACTCTGTGCTGTAAAATCCTCTTTCCTCCTCTGTAAAGTCAGTGTGTAAGTTTAGTTCACTTGTAAAATTGTTCATGAACATGCAAATATGTTGCAAGGGTACTGTAAAGTTCAAATCTACAATAATTCTGTTTATACTGGGGGGTTGGCTAATCAAAGATAGATTTTTAGTATTTCATTCTTACTGTAATACTGATATTTAATTTTGTTGTTTGTTGTCATTTCTTTGCTGGCCAGCTACAAAAATGATTTCTCTCTAGGGATGAATAAAAATAATTTAGATTCTGAAGACTAACCAAAAATAATGTTTGGTAAAAATCTTGCTTTTGTACTTCAAAATGGAACTAATTTAAACAACCCATAAACCCATAAAAAACAAATACTTTTTCTTTTTGCAGAGGACACTAAATGGTGCATTTTGCAAAGCACCTGAACATCATCATCTGTGAGTAGATGAAGAGAAATGTCCTAAGCTTGTTGTTGTTGTTCTCAAAAGATTTCACATAAAAATAATGAGAGGTAACTGAAAGCAGAAGACCTAAAGCAGGAGTGCAGCGCTGGCAAATGGTACATCGGATGATTAAAGCTATAGCGCTCGGACATCACTGTTTGTTCCATTGTACCAAACCACATTAGAGAGGTTTTTGTGAGTCCTCATTTTACTCTTGTGCTGAGCTCTGTATCAATTGCCCATATTCTTGTGGTCCTGCAGTTGTGTCTCTGTTTACTGCCCGCTTTAATGAATGTCCAGAGACAATTTAGATTAAACTAATCGAAATGAGGTCTTCAGGGGCGCGGGTGCAACTCCCAATTACAATAGCCATTCATTTTAGGCCTATTCTACTGGTCCTGACTGCACTTGTCTAACCCTTTCAGAGTCTATTTTCTAAAATAAGCCATGGACTACTATGATGCAACATTTGACTCGATATTAAATTGAAGAGTCTATCTTTAAATCCACTGCTTAATGCATTTAGCTACCTCGATCAGAACGAAAGCATATGGGAACAAACTATTCTATTGAAATGATACGCTTCCTGAAATAACATTTAATGTGTGTTGTTACTATTTATGCAATTATTTCTATTGTACTGTATTGATGACTGTCATTGAGGGATGTCAAAATTATTTAGTTAATGAATAATCATTATTATTCAGGTCACATTATAATCATTAAAAAAAAATAAAATAACTGTGACTATTTTATCTGTAATCTGCTCCCAAAAAAGTACAGGCAATGCTTAAATGTTTTTATGTGGTTGTTTACATTACAATATACTTTTGCGTTCATTAAGTTTGATTTCATAAAGCTGGTCACATAGTGGACCAGTAATGTCTTACAATGAAAGAAAATTAAGGGTTTTATTTGGTGTCAATAATTGTGAATAACTGTTATATTGCGGGGTTTCTTCTGATAATAATGGTAATACCAAAATGTGATACTGTGACATCCCATGTGCCTTTTTACATTTGTATTGCAATTACTCTAACAATTCAAAGAAAAATATTCCTTTTAAATGGTCAAAAGGCCTCAAGATGGTGCAGATAACAGGAAACAGAAACCTATAAATAACACACTGGACAATACTGTAGGCTTCAGAAGACTGCATGAACATAAAAGTGGAATGACGCCACAAAAGGAGGTGACACGTTGAAAGAGCGAGCCGTCTGGGCTGATGCAGAGCTGGAGCGAGCACACAGGGACTGGCCTGTAGTGAAGAGTATTGTGGAAAACAATGAGCAGAAAGGCCAGTATCTCTAAGGAATAAGATCAAAGGAGCATCTGGCTGCATAGAGGATTTAGAAAGTGGTTGGGCAGTATGCGGGCCAGAACAGCGCAGCAGACATGTTGGTGTGCCTCTGGCTAAAGAACGCTAACACCATCCTTAAAACGGAGAGAGCCCTCCTCCATCTGCAGCGTTTTGTTTCCTTGGAGCATGTCACAGCTCCAGCATATGCTCGACCACTTCCTTTCTGCTGCGCTCGGCACTGTCGAATGAGTCGGCAAGTGCAAATTTGTTCTGCTGGCTTTGGGATTGCTTAGGGATGTATATCTAGAAAGTGGGCCTTTCTCAGTTAATCCTCATACTACTGTTTAGATGACGAAGCACTTCAACCAGCAGAAAGAAAAATGTGTTCAAATCGACTATGACTTGTTTGTTGAGTTACTTTACTTAATGCACTTTGTCCATTACTCAGTGGCAATTAGAGACGGTCTGTAAAAAGCAAACAACATGAGACCAAGACCAGTACTGTTTAGACACCCTCACTCTAGACATTCTTATATAATGAATAAATACCAAATAAATGGACCATTTAATATTTCACAACATCATAGTACATAAGCTGTCAAAAAGTTTCTAGTAGTTAGTAAGAAGAAAAACAATGTGTTTTATAATTATAAGCACAATAATAGCACTAATTTGTTAATTCCTCACAATTAAGACAGACAGCTCCTTTCCTCGTGATAGACAAGGTCTGTTAATGTCATTTGGAAGCAAAAGATGAAATATAAACTCAATTTCAGGACCATTAAATACTGCCTATAATCGTGTTATAGGTGTAGCTTATCGAAGGACTGATAGAAGTTGCCCTACAGGAATTTATTTCATTAACTTTGCACGGCTCCAGTCAATGTCTTCAAGTCAAATCAGTTCGATCTCACGAGTTTGGAATTAAATCAATATATCAAATTAAGACATGCATATTTAACTGTGGGGCAGAGCGGCCGCACACACTTCTTCCACTGTCAATCACATGAGAATCTGAATTACTTTTAATCATCCCCAAGGGGATATTCTTTCACTGCACTGCAATTAACTTCAAATGTAATTTTGAGAAATAAAACAGCGAGGAGTAAAGTGAAACAATAACCTGTCAATTTGACATTTCTTCAGGGAAACATGTTGTAAATCTAACACTACATACACACATTACAGTTCAGTTCTCAAGAATCATTTTGATGTGTTTTGAAATGTGACAGCTGGAAAACAATCAGAGCTACATTTTTTGTTATTGCCATGCTAAAAAACACATGTGCATCAAATTAAAACATTATGGAAATGTAAAAGCTTTTCAGCATGTTAATTATGTCCATTGTAATTCCAGTGCAATATGGTTTAAACAAGTAATTTAAAGAAAGCAACATTTAACACGGTTTCAACTGACAGCAATATGATGCTGACAAATATGTGCAGAGAAGGCACCTCGCCTGAATAAACATTACACACATACATTACAAACAAAATAACCAGAGTAAAGCAGATCCTGATGAGCAGAGGTCTTACCTCTGCAGAGTGGCACAGGGAAGTCCCACACCGACACGCCTCCTGTGTTCCTCACACAGGTGAGCAGAGAGTGACCGTCCAGCACGTAGCCACTCACACACCTGTACCGGATCTTATCTCCAACATTGAACTGGGTCCCATTTAAAATGCCTTTCGGGGGAACCCCTGGATTACCACACGCACTGCTTCTGAGTTCTGAAAAAGAAAACAAACAAGAAAACAAAGGTTTACTATGTCCTATCATTTTACTATTTTATATATATATATATATATATATATATATATATATATATATATATATATATATATATATATATATATATATATATATATATATATATATATATATATATATATATATATATATATATATATTATATATATAATATATATATATATATATATTATATATAATATATATATATTATAATGTGTGTATATATATATATATATATATATACACACATTATAAAATCCCTCAGCAATCCTGAACATTTCCCTCAAACAGTGGTGCATGATGGGACACACCAGTTCTGTCTAAAGCTTATCATCGCGCACAGGTCTAGGCAAATTTTGCGTCTAATTACACAGAACAACACTGCAGTTTGTTTCGAGCAGCAATTAGATGCTATTTTAAACCATTCATATTGCATTTAACAGATGCTTCAGAGCCTTGTGGCTATCTGCACCTCATTCATTCCCAACTGTAAATAAGCAAAACACAGGCAGTTACAATATTTGCGCAGGAAGTACTATGTAGCTGATGCTGTGTTTCTTTCAATATTTAAAGGTTAGGTATGAAATAGCATCACCACCGTACAAAAGCACATTCTGGGTAATATAATTCGAACAAACCGGCAGATACACTATTCCCCCTTTAGCATTTAAAATAGCCAAATAATGTGAATTTTATTGATATATTAAGATGCATAACAGCATTCGTCAGGAAAAAAATCAATAGAAGTTAATAAGCCTGGAAAGATGCAGCGTTGGGCTGTTGATAAGATGAGAATTTCTTTCCGTCCTTGAGCTTGCGATGAAAATTAATTTAAATGTAATAATGTACTTTAATATAATAAATCCATTACTTTTAGAACTACCATACAGTGCATGCAGAATTCTCTTATTGTTTATATCTCAGAGCATTGTTTCTTGGTGCTGTTTTTAGCTCATGTCAATATTCATGTTTATTACAGCTATGTAGCACAAACTTCAATAAGTGAGCATACCCAGAGCGCAGCGTGGATTCTGGCACCACACAGCAATTGTGTCTCTATGGAGCTCATGGAGACTGTGAAATCTCAATGCATTTGTTTGAAATATTAAATGCACTGGGTTCAACAAAGTGTAGCTAAAGACATCAAAAACAAATCTAAATATCAACAGATCCCCTGGATATATACAGAGGACACAGAAAAACAAATTCAACTTCAAAACCATTAGCATGAAAAAAGATAATAGTTGCGAACCAAAGCAGAGTGAGGTCAACTGTTTCCTGTACAATTTGTGCTGATAAAAGCTAACCTGCAAGAGCTGCATTAAAACCAGTCATCTTCATTCATTATTCCATGGACATTTACGAGAAGTAATTGAATTCATGTACTGAAAAATACGTGCTCAGAATACTAATTTTTCGCAATGGTATTCGCATACAGTTTGTAAGAATACAGATAAGTACAAGTGGTGTTTCATCATGGCATTTAGGCTTCAAACTGCACTGAATTACGCCAAGTGTACACTGACTCCGGTCCGGTCGAGGTCCGGGACCCACGCGGGTCACTTGCAGATTGCCTGTCACACCAGCTCCGGTTAACTGCGGTCTGTTTTTGATGAAAGCCACGTAGATACACGCGAGAACACTCGTCAAGTGACATGAAAGCCACACCAGACCGCTGCGGCGTCTGGCAACTTCTTGCAGATTCTTTCCGCAGACCCACACAGCTGCCGGACCCGCGGCCGCAGTGCTCCGAGGTCGGTGTGACAGGGCACGTTGATTTTAAGCACTTTCTAAGTCTTGGGACCTGCACAGGACCGAAAAGTACAAATGTATGAATAAAAATAAGTTACTTCTACATTCCAAAATATGGAAATTGTTAAAATGGGATTCTGAATTTCAAATTAACAAATTGCATAATTTTTCCATTGCCAGCAAATGATTACAAGAAAGGTGTATGATCGCACAGTAATTATGGGCAGAAAGGAGAACTTCAGTGTAATACGTG
Organism: Rhinogobius similis; assembly: GCA_019453435.1. Lineage (NCBI taxonomy): Eukaryota > Metazoa > Chordata > Actinopteri > Gobiiformes > Gobiidae > Rhinogobius > Rhinogobius similis. The sequence continues at coordinate 19,950,252 of CM033626.1, read as the reverse complement.
TCTGTCTTGTGTTGTCTTGCCTTGTGTTGTCTAACCTTGTCTTGTTTAGTGTTGTCTTGTCTGCTGTTGTCTGTCTTGTCTGGTGGACTTGACTATCATTTTTTTGTGTTGTCCTGCCTTGCGTTGTTTTTTTTCTTTGTTTTTTTTCTTGTTGTCTGTATAGTATCAAGAGATGGCATAATTGTGACTTGGTTTCACTCACAGATGCTGAATAAAAATAGTTCATATGAAAATAAACAAATGCACGAATAAAGGCATGAAAAGTGAAACAAAAACAAAAAGCTGTTGTTAATCTTATGTTATGTTTATTTTAAGTATTCAGAATACAGTTCTCTGATTTGACCGAGTAACAGAATATGTTACAAAATACAATAATGTAGGTATTAAGTATTGTGCAAATAAATTTCAACATTTCAAAATATTCTTCCCAACACTGCCCAACACTGGAGTACACAGTGAACAGTTGCCAGTTGGTCCTGGGACGGACACAGACATAGGTTAACGTTCACTCTATTGGAGACAAGCGCCACCACTGGAAAAGTCTGATCCAGAAAATATGCCTGGATTGTCTGGTTCCAAAAACAATTAAGCATTATGTCAATGTAGCCAATTTTATTCTTGTAAATGAGTAAATTGTGTTTTTCCACGTATAAGGCGGTCTCCCCTGTTTCGATTCTCTGTCTGAAAAGGAAATCTAAAGTTATGCATGTGTCTGAAAAGTCCAGGCAGGTGAATACTGGAGCTGTGCAAAGGGTTTGTGCGAGCTCCAGTAACAGAGCCATGGGTAACGGTTTAAAAATCTATTTCCTGCTGCTGACTGTAAGACTAGATCATGCCAGGAAATGTCTATTTTAGTAAATCATTATGTTTAACCAAAAGTGGCCTGTGAAGCTGCCCCTAAACAGAGCACTCATTTAACTGCAGATGTTTCGGGGTCCGACCAGATTGCATTCAGCCAAATCTAAAACTTAATGGCATAAATTAATCTGGCAACTTTGGATCACACATGAGAAACTTTTAATTAGCCAATTATACATTTTCACAAAACAGTAAATACGAAAATGTTATAATTATGAACGCTTTGAATGTTTTGCTACAATCTGCATAATATGAGGCGCTCATTTTGCAAATAGACTTGTTCCACCCTAAAGTAGAAGGGCTCATCATTACACTGCGTCAGCTGTTTTTGAAGACTTACAACAAAACAAGTGTGTCTTTCTCCAGTAAATGTTTGGAGAAGCTCACCTCGGGTCTCTAATTAAACAGTAATAGATGCATCTCAGCCTTAATTATCCACACACTGAGTCACTGCCCCTCGGTCACCGTACAGTTAGAGCCATGTTGTCATTGGGCCAGACAAATTTACAGCTCATGTTGATGATATTTAGCTGTAGGACTGAAATACAAGTGGTGCATTTTATTCAGATTCCAGTAATGTTTACAAACTTAGTGAGAGCACTGCAAACAGACTGTAGCCCACATTAAAAAAGATGATCCACTTTTATGAGCCTCTCCAGAACTGCCAGAGGAATCCAAAAGTTTTAGGTACAGTAGTAGCTCAAAGCCAGTGAGTTTTACTTTCTGAAGGACAACCAATAACAGGAAAGAAAACTCAGAAAAACCAGCTGGTACAAAAGCACCTTGGGCTGCTAGTGAAGTAAAATTGTCATAAAAAACTTCTGCGCGAGTATCCAACAACATCATATATGTGCACTGCTATCCCTGATGTTTGGATGCTCTGAAATGTAAATAAAAACAGAATGCAAACCAATTATATCGCACAACACAAATGGCATTTTGAATTACATGGAGCATCTTCTGTATTTTGTTTTTGTTTTTCTGTTTTCTGCAAAGGTCGTTGTTTGAGATGTGCAATTATATTACATACAGGAAAAATCAGTCACACTAAAAAGGGTCAGCAGCGTCTTCAGTTCTGACACAGTTCTGACACAACAAACAACAGATACTCTACACTGGTTTAAGAGTGGTTAACATCTCTATTCAGATATTTTTTATTGCATATATTTATATTTATGCCAGTCTCTTGCCAAAGCTACGTCTGAACTGAGGAAACTTGGATGAGTGGTGAAATATTCTCCCTAAAACTTTGCCCAGTTGACGGAGTTCAACACTCTTTTTGCTTTTTTTATTTGCAGTTACACCGCACTCTGAATTCTAAACTGAATAAACCTGAACAAACACATTAAAGCAGCGAACAGAGCAGCACCAAATCAGTCGCATTCTCAGAGGGTTTAGTAAACGAGTGAATGAGTAGATAGGTGTGCCTTTTCACTGGGTTAAAGCTGCTCATTTGCCCGGTGTGTTTCTGGTGACTGCAGCTCTTTGAAGAGAAGAGGAGTCTGACAGAGTGCATGTTGGGAGCGCTCACTCCCCACAGTCTGAAGTCTGTCTGAGGCTGAGGCTGCATGCGAGGAAGTCTGACAAACCAAAGGGAAAAGCATCAACCACGATCCAGGCTCACACACGTTTCAGGCAAACACCACTGCCACAACTTAACATGGGAAGAAAAGGAAGTATTTTGCCGTCAGATACCCATTGTTTTCCTCGTCCTAGAAAAAATAAGTTGAAGCTGCAAGAAATGAGCAAATATTACCTCGAAACATATCCCAATCCTTTCGCTAATGCCGCATAATTGGTTTGAACAACAGCTCTAACAATGGACCCAAAGCTGAGCAGAAGTCAGTGCTCAGTGCCATAGGAGCCTGACCTGATGGTAGATTGACAGCTGCACCGCAAAATGAGATTCAGTTAGTCTCTGTCCTTTACCGTGTCCTTCGTAAAATGCAAATCTAAATCCACTTAATTGCAGTCATGATTCAATCATCTCAGGGAGTCTACAGCATCTCACATCCCACCATAAGAATGAGACTATTTCCATATTCATGTCCACAATGGAGCTAACCATATCAGCATAACAGAGACGCCGATGTACACAACAGGCCGCAGTTAGACAGCACTCTGAATTATGAATGAGAACATTGACTGAATATTTGTTTATTTGGTTGGGAGACAACACCTCGATAGGACCTGGCTCCTTTGGGCAAAGTTTATGTTTGGGGTTATAGCACCAAGAGCTTCCATTGCTTAGCATAATGTAAACAACTGCAAACTGCACTTTATAACCCCTGATTTTTAGTCAAATTCATTGACTTTATACTTTTTTAAGTAACACTTCGTCCAGAAAGTAAACACCGACATTAATTACATTTGCATATTTCTAATTAATATGTAGTTGTGAAGTTTCTAATGACTGTATGAGCCTTTTCAGTCACAAACTCAGATTAAAAGAGAATGTATTAGTAGTATAATAAATAATGCCATAAAAATGTGAATTTAGGCTTTAGTACCTGATTTCCAAATGATGAAAGGAGGAAGTTTAAATCTGTCAGACTTGGTGCTTGCTCTCACCAACCCTTCGGCACATCATTAACATTCAGTTGGATTTATTTTTATTCCACTAACACAGCTTTTAGAACAGCTTTTTCAGATGGAGAAGTGAAGCAGGGTGGACCACCGAAGGACAGCCAATCAGCTCTCATCCCAAAGTAATGAAAGGTTTGAAATATATGAAATGTTTTCCAGGTAGATTACAACAGCATGTAGTGTATTGTCATAGTTCTGCTTGTACAATGCACCTAAGGGAGTTAAAATAATAATAGTGATAATAATTATGCAGCTTCAAGAGTGTGGCCACATTAGAAATAATTGACTTACAATAACCACACAGACCATGTAGTGACAATCTTCTTTACCAGACGCATAAATTACTATCACTCACTGTTACAATATTTCTCGTGGAACTTGTTAAGGGAATTTACTCTACCACCCTTAAAATGACCACGTTTTTAATAATGAAAATGTTTATGTTGAAATATGAACAAATGGAGACAAATGAGCATGATCTAATGTAACCCAGTGAGTGTCCAGGGACGTGGAGGGCCAGGGCAGGTCTGTGAGCACAGATGGAGGGGAAAGGTACGACACTGGGCTGCTGTGACGTGGGAGGGGCCGCGGGGGAAAGGGCAGCACGGGTGGACGGGTCACAGGCAGGTTACTGGTGTAGAATATGGAATGGGAACAGATGATGCAAAAATGATATTAACCAAATAAAATAAAATCTTTCAATTTATCAAGTCCAAGTTGTATGTGACAATACCACAGATCTTAAATTTAGAGATATCAATTTGAACCTTTTTATCATAAAGTTTATCATCATGTAATGTTTCCAAACTCTGAATTTTAAGTGTAAAAATGGCCAAAGTTGCACACATAAATCTTAAAAATGGATACAGCCACTTTTAAATCACATGCTTAATTTTGTTGACAGATCAGAAAAAGAGATTTGAATATCTTATTAAGTATTTGAGTCAACTAGATTTAACATTGGTTTAAAAATTCAAATTTTGCCTAATTTTGTTTTGATTAAAACTTGAACAAGTTTAGAATTAGACATCAAAAAATCCTTTCGCACAATCCATCAAAATCTTGTTAAGTACAAGATTATAAAGTTTGGTGCCTGAAGATGCTACTTTAAAGGCTGATCATTATATATTTATATTTATTCTCTTTAGGGAGAAAAATGCATTTGGAGAAAACAGCCTTTGAAGTCCCATATAAATCTATGGATGCAAGTGGATTCAATGAAATAACAAAACATCTGTAGGAGAAGGTTGGACAATGTTGTTGTTTCTAGGTGAAAACTCACATGTTGAGACCAAACTGACCAATAACATGAAACATTTAAAGATTATTTATGCCTGTAGTGTCTCGCCTTAAGGGAAACCGGTAGGAAAAAGAAGCCCATAGCATTTGCAAGTGATTGAAGTCTCTCTCATCAATTTTGGGCCTTAGGCAGGTACATGTGGACAATGATTGATTATCTGTTGGGCTGACACAGATAACCATATACTGTGCATTCTTTCACTAGAGGCAGCCCTGTTTACACGTGCATGCCATTGGAGAGGGGAGAATTCCATTTATAACCCCACAGCAAAATGGGAATGAAATGCAGGCTTCAATTCAAGAGTATTAGCTTGGGACTTTAACCCACAACCTCCTAACTGGGAGAGGCAAGAGAGCTGATGGTAAGGCGCACTGAACCACTGGTACCATGTTTTATGATAGTGCAGTGTTTTTCAACCTTTTTAGAGTTGAGGCAGACTATTTTGGTTGTGACGGTACCAGGGCACACTGCTGACAAAATCATTTTCAAATCAGACCTTGTGGCAATGTGGTGTATATGTGGCAAATTACATGCTTGTGCCACAATTTGGTCCTTTAAATGTTGCAATGATGGTTGTTTTGCTTTCTTTTTTGGTGCAGCAGTTTGGTTAGGACACTTAAAATGCTTAACTATTATATTCAATCCATGTGTGTATCAGTTTTCTGTTGTCGTTTTTTTTTGTTGCCCAATTTTAAGCCCAATTTGGCTCTCCACGAGTTCGGGGAGGCTGAACCCGAGCATCAATTCTCGTAAGCGATTATTTGTCTTGGCACTCCTCATGTCTATGGAGTCTCAGATCTCAAATTGTGAGGTTCAAACAACTTTACCGCAGCCAATCAGAACAGCCAGATGCTTCCAGGCTTTGTTGCCTAGTGACAAGTTAAAAAATAGTAACTAAACCAACACGGATTTTGTGCAAACTTTTTATTAATCATCAACCCTACAGTGACTGTGACAGGCTCCTTGCCCCCAGTGAATGTAGCGCTCTCCTGTGGTTCTTTTCTGTAGTTCAGTCCACACGCATTTCTTCTTTTGGTTTTATTTTCGCTCTAAATAAGAGTACATGGAAAGGCAGCTCACACTCGCCGTATCCTTGAGTATTTGTCTTCATTACAGCCCTGTTCTATCACGCTCTCCTCTGCTTCTAACAAATCTTTCCTGAAATGCGGTGTCGCTGTCCTTCATGTGAGTGTGAGACAAATAATCGTTGCAAAATGTCCACGTCTGTGGTCATCACACTTTATGTCATGTCTTAAAATAAAGACGATAAGAAAATCTTCTAGAGTGTGCAGCAGATTAAGCTTAAACTGGATATTTTTTCAAGATACACCTAGCAATACAGCAAGGCACACTGGAGTTCCCTTGCACACCGGTGGAAAAATCAAGGGTCTATTAAGCTTCAGCATCGTGGCATTTGGCAAACTGCTAAATGTCTCTCACAATCTTCACATCCATTCATGTACAGCTCTTTATTGATTCCATAGTTATAGATGGTGTAAAAACAAAGAGTTTAGATGAAATGTTGGGTGAGAGAAAGTGCAGAGGGTTAGAGCTGGTCACAGAAGGACAGTTCATATTTAGACAACTCCCTGCTGCACTCTGCTCTGCTTCAACACACATAACTCACTACATCCATTAACTCCACCAATTCCCATCACCATCTGCCATGCAATTTCACAGGCACCTCTGGAGCCACGCGAAAGGTCCACTTCTTACAGGGAACCGAGATGGATTTGGAAAATATGAGATGAGATTTGCTTTCTTAAGGTACCAAATGTTTGACTTTATGATGAATGAATGGAATGATGGCTTTACAGTGAAGTCTTAAAGGAAATTAAATACACCTGGGTAAATTTGGTTAAGCTTTGCCTTTAAACAGGCAGTGCTGCTTTGGAAATCTGAAAATCCAATTGTCAAGACGGACAAATGAACTGAACAACCACCTAAAAATAAATTATACTCTATCGTCTTTTTCCATTTAATTTCTTCATTTTGATTGAAAGCGATTGAATATAACGAATTAACATAAAAGCAGAATAGACTACATAGAACATTTATTTAAAGTCAACATTACTTTTTCACCCGTTTATTCATATTGCACACAAAAAAGATGAAGCACTCACCTTCAAAAGTAGCTTTAAAGCCATGAGCGCTTACTGCAAAGTCACTGGTGAGCCTCAGTGAAAATATGGAGCCGGAGCTGGTCACAGGCGCAGGAATCGTGAATCCTGTTAACCTGTGGAGGAAACACAAATATTAATATATCTGCACAATATTCAATATTATTACATTTCATATAAGGCCTGGGAAAAAGCTTCAGGAAGTAAATGTCAAAATGCCACAGGTCTGTACAAGCTTTTGTTCTTGCCTGCCTATGACAGGTTGGAATACTGTGTTATAATACTAATAACAATAATAACAATAATAATAAAATGCAGGTAAGATAAATATATTAGAATATTTGCTAAAACAATAAAGTACAATTTTTTAAATCCAGTTTAACTATGTTTTTTTAGGTTTGTAATTTTATTTCCTGGTTACAAACAATGACATCACACTAGGATACGATCTGGCAACCATACTGTACACTGGACCAAACTCATCTAATGTCACATATTTAGCTTTTATTTGACATATTAAAATACATGTGACGCCTTTATTCTGTTGAATTGATGTTTAATTGGTGCACGGTGGCAGAGCGGCTAGAGCGTCTGCCTCCCAATAAGGAGATCGTGGGTTCGAATCCCGGACCACCCCAACATCGTGGTATTGAATTCCGAACCACCCTAACATCACACGATCTCTCTGGGTGGAGTCTGCATGTCCTCCCCGTGTTACCGTGGGTTCTCTCCGGGTTCTCCGGCTTCCTCCCACCGTCCAAAGACATGACTGTGTAGGTTAATTGAGAACTCTAAATTGTCCCTAGTGAATGAATGTGAGAGTGAATGGTTGTCTGTCCTTGTCTGTGTCTCTGTGTCAGCCCTGCGACGAGTTGGCCACTGTCCAGGGTGTACCCCGCCTAAGGCCCAAAGTCACTGGGATAGGCTCCAGTCACCCGCGACCCCTAACGGGAATAAGCGGTAGAAAATGAATGAATGAATGAATGATGTTTAAAGGGTTGTTTATTTTGTGTAAATTATGCATAATCTTCGGATGGAACGAGTGATCAGTTTGTTTTTACTTCAACAGATAAAAAAAAAAAAAAACTTTTCTCCCCAAGCAGCTGCTTGATTTGTGTAAATTTACAATTTATATTTACATCAGGTATTAATAAACCAAATAAAGCCAAAATTAGAAAATCATAAAAACCTGTCATATGTAATTTAAGCTAAAGCCAGATGTATTATGTGAAATCCACTAACAGATAAATGCACATCCAGCTCTGATATCATACACTAACAACCATCTGCTGTTTAAAAAGTCTAGTGACAAAAGCTAAAACACTGTGGAATATTAAAGCTGGGTTGTTCAATGTCAGCCATACTGAATTTCAATTATATGACACAATGACCCACACAACTTATCTTCAAACCTCTCTACTATTTCCCATAATAAGTTTTGTATGTAAACTTCTGTGGAATTTTAAACCACCAAGACAAACAACAAAATACAAATCCATGCTGTTTAAGTGTTTATTAAACAGTGTTGCTATGAATTTCAATAAACCACCAATGGTGATTGAAAAATAAACAGTCAATAACTGTGGCATTTTTTGGTTCAAAAACAAAAGGATATGCACCATTTCTGTGATGAACCTTGTTTATTATGCATTTGTCATCTTTACCAGCACGAATACAAAGCCACTGCATAAACAGGCAATGCAAAATAGAGGAAGGAACAAGCACTAAAAACAGAAGGTACCAATTCTCATTTAAAATAATGACTACTGCCCTGGACCCTAGAGCCCCTGAGAACTCCTCGCTCTGTCATTTAACTTCTAATAAAAGTGAATGGCTTTGAGAACTCGATAATACATGGGGGTAGTATACAATCAAACCCATGTGAGGACCTTTGTTCTGTTGTGGGGTGGCGTTTGAGGGCTGGCAGCTGCATTGTAACAGACTGCTTCATTACTGCATTTCAAATTAGGTGCAGATCCAAACAAATCCATTTACTTTGACGACGTCGTAAACAAGATGTGTTGCGGACGGTTCTCGCCGAGCAGCTGCTTATGTTGTATCGACCTCCGCCGTTCCGAGTCGTGCCGCGCCGGATGAGCACGGCTTGTGGATCAAACTAAATGTCGTATTTCTGGGGCCATCTTGTGTGCCGTTGCTAGTTTTTGGGGCCGTTTGTGTGTGTCTGATGGTCGGCTTGACAATAAGCCCGGTGAATAATGGAGGCAGGAGGCCAAATGTGGAGAAAACAGATATCCCCTCAGTGGCAGCAAAGAAGAGGATGCTGTATTTACAACTTCAATAGAGTTTCAAATTACAGCGCAGTGAACTAGGCCGGTCTACACAATTACTCTTGTGGAAGATATAGACCGCAGCGGGTAGAGGGCTGGACAGCGTTGACTTTGGATGCTGGTTTCAATATGTTTACAGATTGGATAAGATAAATAACTATGAAAGATACAGGATTTTCAAACTACTAAATGTATCATTGTAACTTGTCAATTAGGTCCGGACGATACTGGCTCGATAATAAAAATCAATAATCAGGAGCGGTTGTCGTCCACCAGTGTGTTAAATGCGTCCATAAATGTCTTGGTGAGGATTAAGTAGCAGACAAATTTAAAAAGGAATGTCAAATTACCCACAAACGCAGAGATCTAACGCTCTTTACCCCTGATGGTTCTCTTTTTGAAGCATTTTGAGGTTGTTGTTTGTTTTATTATGATTCAGAACAATAGGCCTGTAATCCTTTAGTGTTTTGTCGATTCATTATTTAATTTCGATTAAAAAGGATTTATTTGGCAAAAACAAAGGTATGGAGTGAGTTCGCGAAAGATTTTGGACTGAATCACGAGTTTAATTAACGTATCCATTTTTAACATATAAATACACTGTTTACTTGTACTTTTCGGCGGAAATAGTTGTTTTTGCATCAGCTTTTTTGCAGCTGTGGTCTTTAGAGTGCAATTTGGGTCAGATACATAAGATACGTCGTAGTTTTTATATATTTTTGACATACTCCCTTTTAGTTTATTAATCTGTGAATAGGGCAGGTTTTTACCACAGTCTTACTAAATGATATACCCTGATTTCTATTTTGCATATCTCCAAAACTACATTAATGGATTTAAACGATAATTCAATACATTGCTGTCCTTTATTGTAATATTGAATGTAACTTGGCACTTTTTTGACATGCAGTGCAGAAAGAATATTAAGAGATCATTATTGCTGTTATGATTATTGTGCTGAAGTTTGGATTTGACTATTGACTGTATCAGAAAGTTTCGTAAAGGATCGTCTGAGGTTCTTTCTCCCTGGTGCTGTGAAGTGGAAGAGCAGAGGGTCAGATCCATTTCCATGTGGGAGTCATATATTTCCAATGAATCACCATTTGAGTGCATGCGGCGCAGCGTTCAGGAAAAGCCCTGCTCTCCACACGTGTGAGGACGGGGGACCCAAGTGTGGAGTCATTACTGGCTGAGCTCAAGTAAAAAGGGGCAGAATCGATGGCTGCGGTCGACTCGTGGCACAGGGCTTAAAGTGTCTCTGAAGTTCACCCACTATGACCTTCTCTCTGCTGCTGTTATAGGCTGAACTCGCACAACTATGGTTAAATAAACACTTCATTATCCAGCTATTTTTGGCAACGGAAAATACCAAACAGAGGTAAACAGTGAATACAGTATCCAGCAAAAAGGAAAAAAACAAAAAAAAACTGCAATGGTTTAAAGCTGACGCCATCCATCTTAGCAATATTTGTGTATGTCAAATTATGATCAACCGAATATATTAATTATGTAAATATACATTTTAAAACAATACAATAGTGTAAAAACACAGAAAACCCTAGACCAAGTAGCTAAAATTGTATTGTTCAATAAAGTATATGGTCTCAAACTAAAAAGTAAGAACAATGACAAAGATAGAAGCACATGTAAATCTCATTTGAATGAGATCTCACGAGTTAAAAATGTATAAACGATGCTTTGCAGTGTTGGGAGAGGTCCGAGAGTGAGCTGTATTCTTTACTTTCTGTCACTTCCTGCTGTGATGTAGACCGTCCATATAGTCAGGGGTATATGTGCACAGCAACAAAGGAAAATGCGAGTGAAATGAGTCTGTGTTCCCTTTAAACACTTTGTGACCCTGTTTTGCCACAGACACTACAAGTCATTTGGGATTGTGCTGCTGCCTGTTGCTTAGGAAACAGGCAGCGACGAGGAGTCAACATGAAATAACTAGAACATAAACTAAGCAATCCTTTCAGTGTCTCTGTATTGAACACAGAAACAAATTGATTTCTACAAAGAATTTACTGGATTAGGAAAAATAAAAAAGTAAAAGTATTAAACAACAAGAACCTGTGCTTGATACAATGACTTGCTAATTAACTGACATGATACATTTGAAAAATCTCTTTTTTTGTTGGCAGCACAAGACAAGATCAGACATTCTCTTTTTCATATTAATAATAAGGCAGTTTCATGCTGGGTAGTGTGGGTGAAGTCTTGCCTAAGGACACAACAACAGTCTGCACAAGAGCAGTGATTCCCAAAGTGGGGTTCAGGGCCTCAAAGGCAATGCAGGAGGCCTCCCAAAGGTTGTTCACATAACAAGCATAGAAGGAGATTGAGCTTGAAAACCACTTTACAAATCATATTTGTTTATATCTACTAGCATTTCAGCATTTTAAAAAAATGTAGAACTAATTATTGTTAATCCCCGAGGGATCGTCAGGTCGATAAGGGGGCCGCTACGCAGCAGTTTGAGAATGGCTGCACTGCTGCACCATTATGACACCAAGCCCAGCCCTGAGATTCCGAGATCTGACAAGATCGTGCATTGACAGCAGGCATGGGCACAATTCTTTTTCTTCTTCATAGTTATTTTTTAAGGATTTGCCTGTGGGCTTCACTGGACATGACAGTGCAGCGTGAAATGGGGATGAGAGAGGGAAGGACATTCAGGAAATCATCAGAGCCATAATCAAACTCACAAGATTTTCAAGGTACGGCTCTGGAAACTACACAAGATCTTTGAAGACAAGAGATTTCTGTAACAACCTTTATCATTTGCTACTATTCTTGTATTATGTTTCTATTTACTAAAATAATACACATCATAACAGTCAATTTAATCAAGCAACAATAGTGTTTAACCAACAAGGTAAATATTTCAACAGTGCTAGACTCTCTCCCTCTACAAAACCCCTTCTCTCAGGTTTGCTTCTTGATGAAGGTGAGCAGGTCAGTCCACAGTGCAGGCTCGTGTCCCGCAGACTGGTCCTGGTTATAGATGAGAGTGACACAGGAGTCTGGGCTCCGAGCGCGGCTGATTGGCTGGACAGATGCAGCCTCTGCTTCCACCTGAACACACACATCAGGCCCGCGGCAGGTGGCAGGTGTCAGGACGTCCCACATGATTAGTGGGGCGCCCACGGAGAGCACACCACCAGGGTGCGCTCTCACAGCCCCCTTCCAGATTAGTTTACATTCATGTCATGCCATTTTGCTGTGAAAATGGTTTGGTTTCTTATACAGATTGGTGGCCTTTAAAATATTATGGACAATCACAAAAAGGCAGTGTTGGCGTTAATTACTTCAAACTGCAACTACCATCAAACTGTATTGTCATTTTTACAGTTTAAGACAACTTTGCACATGAGAGATGAGACATGATATGAAAAGCATGACCTAATTCTATAATTCTTGCTAAATCTCAGAGATTTAGAACTCAGATTGGATAAAATATATTTAGTCTGGAAACAAAGAAACAGCTTGAACTTTACTTAAAAATGATAAAGATACTCAGTATGCAAGCCCCCGGCATACAATCAGAATTTCAAAATGTTACGGACTATAAAATACAGCATAAGCAAATATTCAACAAGCAGCAGGATCAGTGACTGTGTAAGTGAAAAACAGAAACAAACTTGAAATGTCATATGCCAAAGTTAAATTAACAACCCATGACTTAAGAACCTCATCGGATTCCTTATTAAGGTTTTATATACATATATATAAATTTCAAATACATATTGCACACAAGATCACTCAAACTCATCAACTGCAACTCTTGGATTTACTTACAACGTCTACGGATACAAATTAATCAAGCACAGACCACCAGAGGAGAGAGAGAGCTGGCGACTCTTGGTAATTAGTTCCAGGGGATGTCTTCTGCTTTTTAACTAAATTCTGGAGTGATAGGACGAAATGCAATTTGACAGTACCCCACGGAAGAAAGGTGGAATGTTTTCTTTCAATTTGGGAGAAGACAAAAATGCGAAATGCTACAGGTTTTAGTCGGACACCGCATGGAGACACCGAAATTAAGTGATCAGCAGAAAGCAAGAAAAATATATTAAAATTGTGAAATATATATATAATATAGCTCCATCCTGAGTCAAATTAATGAAATACTCTCCTATCTATTTTGTCATAATAATTACACAAAGACTGCTCCATAACGAGGCTGTCATTAGAGAAGGGCATATAGTAGTTTGAGTGGAGCTTCATCTGTGACTTGAGTCCAATAATGAGTGTCTGTACAGCAGCTCCGCACACTGGGGATCGATCCTGGAGCAAGAGCAGCGGCAGAGCAGGAAACTTCACTCAGCAAAGAGAATACATACATCAATGCACTCACTCTAATCACGTCCATCACATCGCCATTCTTTCTCCTCTTGAATATTAACCATTGCTTTTGTCACGCTCCCCTCAGAGTTATACTTCTAATTAATTAAAAGCATTAATAAATCAGACATCTTTAATCTGTATCAAAGTATCTATTTATAATTGCGCCGGAGGAGATGAGAGAGCAGGAGATGACTACTTCACCTGGATGAGACAAACATTCCCAGTTCAGAGCTAGACAGAACAAGCTAGTCCTGCCTTATATGGAAATGAGCACCTTACAGAGCAACTTTCATAACAAGTCCCTTTTGACAAAGTTAAACAAAAGGCAAAGAGAGAGGAAAAAAAACATAAAACCGCTTCACACAACTCCGACGTTTTCCATTCGGAGAGCGGCATTAATTGCGTACAATCAGAGCCCCAGAGGCAGAAGGAGATTGTGTGTCTTGGAATCTGGATTTTTCTGGCGGCACAACACATAAACCCACATTATGAAGGGATCCAGAGCTGGGATAAACAACAGTGTGACTAAATGACAGAAAACAAAGTTGCTATTTAGAGGTTTGGGGCTGGATTAGGAAACACCCATCAACATTTGAGCCATTTTCTATTCTCACACAGAAGAATGACGGGTGCTGTGCGTCCCAGCCACTGAAAAGCCGGATTAGAGGTTTGGCAGGATCTCAGATATCAACTGTTTCATTGCGTTTCTTTATGAACGCGTAACCATTTATTTGGGATATCAGGAATTAGAATAGCCTCAATTGTTTGGAAGAAGGGCAACTGGGGACGTTTAGTTATAACATAATTGCAGTTTCATTCTCATAAATTACTTAGCCAGTGCAAAAGATGGGAGTGTAGTGGTAGCAGTAGTAGTAGTAGTAGTAGTAGTAGTAGTAGTAGTAGTAGTAGCAGTAGCAATAGTAGTAGTAGTAGTAGTAGTAGTAGTAGTTTCGTTCTACGGTTCAGAGACATAGATGATTAAGAAAGAAAGTAAGCTCAGACTGGAAGCATTCCCTACGCTGAAAAGGATAAATGGTGTTTCAAGGGTTCATGTAACATCTAAAGAATTAAGAAAAAAATGTCCAAGAGTTCTGAGCACCATTGCAAAAAGAAGAATTAAGTATTGGCGAAGAATAAATTACAAGGAAGAGTCAAGGATTCAAAAAGTAATTGACTGTCCCAAAGGGAAGAAACGGAATCAATGGATAAAACAACTTGAGGAAGATGCTAAAGCCTAAAATATGTTGAAAAAAAGTTTGCATTTTTTATTACTTAATAATGGATCATATTTCTTCATGCCCTGTAGCATATCCCTACTGGGGCCCCAGAGAGTTTTTTTTTTTTTTTTAAACTCGTGAGGCCACAGGTCTCGTCCTGCAGTACCCATGCTACTCTCGAGGCGGGACAAAACCACGTGTCGCGAGATCGAATTGCCTCAAGATTGTGCGAACGCCCTCAGACTAATCTCACGAGAATTATTTAATACATTGTTTTTGCTGTAAAACTACTGAGAAGTGCAATAACGTTCCTCGAAGAATTAAGAGAATATCCAGTTTTAAACTTGTTTTTTATTCTTATAATGCCATAATTCATTTGTAATACAGAAAACTTACCAAAGGAAAGCAGTTTATTAGACTAGCTTTTTCTTATATATATATTTTAAAATAAGTTAAGCCATTTAAATTTAATATTATAAAAAGTAAAAAAAAAAACAACGACCTGTGTCGTCTGGTTCCACCCCACTGCCTATAGAAGCACCTGTACACACTGGCCCAGGTAGGCGAGGCTTTTCTGCTAAATAACAACATGCTGGAGTCAACCGTGAGGCACAGCTTTTTTCTCACTGGATTACTCTGGGCTAGGATCTAAAAAAATACGTTAATATCACATCAGACTTGTGATTAAAGCTTCTATGTGCCTTTTTGTATAATGACTATAATGAATGGTCTTTAAGGAAGAAAACAAAATAATGATAAAAAAAAGGAAAAGGAAAAACATGTAATTACATCAATTTGCTATAGTTTACTCACAGAAATGTAAGGGGAAAATGTAAGTTTCTTGGGTAATTTTGTACACATCTTAGTTGCAAAATAATTGACCGTGGGGATATGGATTTCTGATTTAGTTTTGAGCATTTGATCAGCCTAAAAATTCTAATTTCGCCTCATTTTCCAGACTTAAAACAAATAAATCGGGTTTACGACATCAACAAATCCTTCTGTATGTTCCATCAAAATCTTGTTACATACAACATTATTAAGTTTAATTTGTGTAGGTGTTACTTAAAGTGATGATCTATATATCTTTATGTCTCTGTGGGAGAAAAATGCATTTTAAGAAAATAGCCTTTGAAATCACAAGATCCCATAGAAATCTATGGATATAGTGGACTAAATTAAGGAGCAAACTGGACAAGTTTGTTTTTTCCACATGAAACTTATATGCTGAGAGAGCAAATGACAAAAAAACAACAACAACAAAACTGGAGAGCCTATAGTGTCTGGCTTTAAAATGGGATCTACATCACTACCTTTTATTAGCACTGTTTGCATATTGGCAGTGTTTTGGATAACTCATATCGATGTGTTTTTATGGTGACCATTTTGCCATCTGCCCAGTGACCACAGATGAAAAATAGTCTCTAACTCTAGTACATTAACAGAAATTTTGATTAATGTGCAATGTCCCTGTTAAATAAACTACATAAATAAGTAATTAAACAGCAAGCGATAAACCAAACTCTTGACTGGCGTAGCACACAATGCATCTGTTGTCGATTAGCGCCAGTGTAGTCAGAGGAAGTAGGAAATGTTGCAGCTCATTGCAGTAGAGTAAAGCTTGGCTGGATGCCTTCAAGACAGGGAGTGGGGATTTCAGAAGGTTCATTTGTTAGTAAAATTTTACCGTCCATAATTTTCTTACAAGCGCAAAACTAACAACATCTGTAATCACATACGATGACATTATTCCTTGTTGCTGTGCCATTATGCAGGCATTAAATCCAAATCATGGGCAATAAAATACCTTTTGTTTACAGAACACTGACGTGAGCTCACGGTTCTGATTTATCAGTCATTCAGCGACTATTGTAATTATGCAGCTGCCATTCCCTGAATATTCTGTGTAGATGGGCAAAGGCAAAACAATGTCAAAATAATACTTTGCAACTACCCTTAATCACAACATATTTTAAGGATTATTTGGCAACGCTGCAGTCAGAGTAATAACCATAAGATGGGCATAGTGAGGTGATTAAAAGTCGTCAAGTATGAGCACGGATCTTTATGAGTCTGACCTTGGTCCTTTATGCAGCATTATGTACCTGAAGTTAGTCATCGCACAAGTACCAACAGTGACTCCGCTCCTCCATGTTCTCCTCCGTCACCTCTGCGTGTTATAGATCCTGATCATATTAGCATTTGACCTCAGCCCTCCAGCTCAGGAGCGTGAGGGAGGAGCGGGGGAGGTGTTCGGTTTGAGTGCACCGTGAGGCATTTCAGTGTGTGCAAGGTGCATCGAGGAAGAGAAGCGCAGCAGCATTTCTGTGAAGGGACGAGCATCAGCCGACAAATGTGGAAAATTATGAATAAGCAAGAGGTTTTTGGCAAAGACTTGACTCTGACATTCCAAGCTGTTTTTATTTTAATAAGCAATCGTGTCACAACAGATATTTCGACTAAATGCTAAATATAAACAGTTATTTTCTGAACAGGGCATGACACGCGGGACAGAATTCATTCAGTTTTAGTCTGACGGAAGCGAATCTGTTCAATACCAGCCCCACATTTTATAACTTGGTTGCTTATTTTACCAAAACTGAATTTGAATTGTCTTGTTTGTTAATTGTCAGATGTTTTTAAAAGACATTAGCATCACACAAAATGTCATCTCCTACTCCTACAGGATTCATAACCTTTGATATTCAGCCCTATCTGCTAATTACAATCTTACAGTTTGGTCCAGGACAATACGCTCCTCTGGTACAAAATTATGGACTGTCATCTCAACAAGATTATAAATTTCTGCTCAAAATTCAATTACCGAAGTGTGCGCAGCTCTGTTGAGTGAATTTACTGTCCGAATCATATCCACAATGTCCTAATAATTCAGTTGCGCAGGAAAGAAATACGGCTTACAATGAAGAGGAATATTTCTGTTGCAGATGGATGTGTCCCTTTGTACAAACAGAATGGACGAAAGTGTACAAAGAGAGTACAAAAAGAAAATTCAATGAGAAATGTAATGTCTTGTTTTTGCTCTTTGTGCATTCCCCGTAAGTGAAGCATTTGAATAGCTGACCCATACATCGCCAGGGCCAACACAGCACGCTCATCTGGAAAGAAAGGCTACAGAATGCTGGAGGCTGCTTGTGTCTTTTAGATTTTGGGTTTTTGGTCTGAGAAAATCCTTGCTTTAAAAAGTGCACAGGTGTTTTTTTTCTCCCAGGTTCAGTTTGTATGCACTCCTGTATGTCTGTCATACTACAAGGCTGAATCTGCTGCTAAAGCAAACAGTCGTTGGGTGAAGTGTCTTGCTGTGGGAAACAACAATGGGCCGGGTTGAATAAACCTTCGAGATTCGTTCTTGATTCAGAAAAAGTACAATTTCTGTCAATTTTTCATGGACCAAAAAAAGGCCATTATGCATTATCTTTTTATTATAGGCCTTTAAACATACTTGAGTGCCCTTGCTTCGGCATTTCTTTTTTTCTTCAAATAACGCCAATGTTAAAAAACCCTAACCCTGATTGAAAATGTTGCAGCAGTTGCTCTCCTCTTGGATTTGGTGTCAGCACGTCATCTACTGGCAGCGATGAGAATGAACCAAGGAAGAAAAAACCTGGAGATTTAAGCAATGTGACTGGCATGCTAATGTACTGTCGCACTGAATGCAAGTTAACGGCAGAAATGCTCTCAATGAGTTTAGTGATGATTTCAAAAAAGTGCTGCATTTCTACTTTTGACAAAATAATCCGGGTATGTTTTAATGAGGAAGCAACACTGTTGAAAAACATAAGTCAATTTTGCATAATATGTCATTTACTAAATATACAGTAGCTGACCTGCTCATCCTCCCTGTTCCAAAGCAGGTAAAGCAAAATGTTCAAGTTCCTGCAGAATTCTTCATTAAATAATTATCGTAGTGTAGCTTTTGAAATGTATGTTCCGACACCAAGGTTTTTACATCTTTACCTTCGATTTAGGATCTTGGTACTTTATTTTATTTTTTCTAACGATTCTTGAGGAACAGGCTATAGATTATTAGATAAAACAACCCCCCCCCCCCAAAAAAAAAAAAAAAATCATGTTTAAAGAATCACACGCCCGTTCCATCCTCTATCATGTGGACATTAAAGATGAACTTTGGTCTAGCTGATCAGTGATGCTCAGATCCCTCACATCTTTGGGCCCCTGCAGATTTCAAAGCAGAATGAAGTCTTCCTTACCTCGTTCTGAAGTTGGCCGGGTGTGGATGCCCGTCATACAAAGATAAAAAGTCATATTCCTCCTCCACTGCGAAAGATTGAAAAACTATATGTATTCTGTTCCCCTCTTCGGCCAAAATGACCCAGGTACAGTTCGCTCCGTTTGGATATCCATAGGGAAAACCTGGGCTCTCTATAGTCCCGTTCTTTCCTTTTAAAGTGCCTCCACATGTATGGATAAAACCTGCAGAGAGGGAGAGAGAGAGAGAAGTCAGTCCTAGCACACCAAAGAGCCTTGGATTTTCAATTATAAAGATAGCCTTCAAAAATGTGTTAAAATGTTACAATAAATACAGATGTGCAGGGAGTCAGATAACACTGAAAGCAATTGTATTTTCTAACAATGAACCTTAACAATGCAGTTTTATTTCAGTAAAACTTGAGCAATGAGCTAATTATCTGTGTAGAAAAAATACTTTGGTGATTCAGGTTAAGCTGAAGTGAAAAATACATTGTTAACACTTTATAATACCTAATTAATTATTCATCTAATACACTAATTCATGCCGTAATGAAGCATGAACAGAGACTTAAGACAAAATGAACAATCAGTTTGCTATGAATGATTTGCTCACAAAGTGTTACCAATACATTTAGTGGATCATACACATAAACTCATTAAATTCAAACGTTTCATGTAATTAATAATTTTGAGAGTGACCACAATTAATCATTATTTACTTTTACAGTTCTCTGTACTTTTATTCGTTTATTAGGACAGTGTACAGTTACATTAAGCACAATGGCAGAGATGCTTGTACCAGATTCTAGCTTCACAGCTAATTTCCATCTGTAGTCCTCAGGGGGAGGGGTCAACAAGAATTATTTACATATTTACAACAATTAAAAAGCCACAACCCTTGTTGCTTCCACATACAGCATCTATCCAATCTCACCAACTCATACAACATATTCATACACTCGTTAAACACATTCTCTATACAGTCAACATTACATTTCAGTCATACTTAATTGTGCAAATAACTTGAATGGCATAATATTAAAGACTTCTAATGCTAGAAATATTTCATTATTTCAACTGGACAATCTAAACATACACCTCCTGCAAATGTAAACCATTGTTTGTGGCCTCATCATAATGGAATTATAGTATAGGGCAGTCTAATGCATTATTGAGGTGTGTTTTCAGTAAATAACCAGATTGCATCGGTGTTGCTCATTTTTCCAGAGGGCTTCTAAACCCCAGAGATAAAACCTAAGCAGGAAGCAAACACACAAACAATTCCCGCATTATATCAGGCTCAATAACCCTTAAGACCTTCCTTCTCCGCACCTCTTTGCACCTTGTTATACGACTTTAAAAGGCAGAATCCTTACTGTACCATTAATTCAGTTTACAAGGCTGTACATGGCTTTTATGCATTGTCTAATAGTGTGGACGCAATGCAAAAATGTCTGTTTTATTCCAGGGCTATCTTACATGTTGTCTAATGGAACGCAACCTTAATTAAGATGCATAGTTTATCACTCACAAATTACTCTAGTGTAATTAGCTTTTCACACTCTTTAGGTAAAAAAATGTTTAGCGAGGGCTGCACACACACTGCAGCATGAGGGGAAGAGAGAAGGCATGGATCAGTTGGCATCTCCGCATCACAAATGGGCCCTAACAAGACACACCAGACAAACACGACTACAGTCATTTCTCTTTATAACATACGCCCTTCTGATAAATCGACAGGAAGCAAGAAGTCCAAATGCTCCACTGTGAGACAAACTGGCAATTAGTTTCCATCTTTCGTGAAGCCGCCCTACTAATTTCATTATTTTTTGACAAAGTCTGGCAGCAGTTTGCGGTTCAGACAGAGACTTTTTGGCAGATATGTGTGACAACTGGTAGTGATAATCAAAACGTGTAACGAGTAGAAATACTGTGAGAAATATTGTTAAGTACTCAACAAAACTTCAGTGCAAAATGGTCCAGTGTTTTCTTGTCTGAGCCCCAGCTCTGACAAGGCTTTTCCAACAAAGACCAAATACGCTATTGCATGAACATTTTAAACCATCGACACCAGAACTTAATGGTGATAATAAATACAATCTCAAGTTATTCTAATACAGACCTTGAACGTTACAAAACAGGAACTTCTACCACTGGAAGTAGATGTATCACAAAACAAGTGCATCTAATTAGTAAATTATTATGTAGTGCTTCTGAAGATTTCCAAACACGCTTGAGGACTGATGTCTTGAAATCACATTTGGAAATGTCTACTGATTTATTTCAAATGCCCTCCTCTGCATGAATGGCCCTGACCCAAAGCGGTATATATTTGTGCTTTTGTCCACATAAAGGCCCAGTCCACCCAGACTAAATCACCCTGATGCAGTGATCAAGCCAGCTGACCTTCACTTTACACTGTTGTTGACACACTATACATCACCCCTCACCAGGTTGTATGAACACAGGCTGTTGCTGCTCAAAACCACACACCATTAGTCCGACTGTGCCGGGACCAAACTGCTGCCAAGTATTGTCCTGTGCCTAACTAACAATTATTTCTGTTACCATTAAGCAAAGGGGGTAATGATGGTGAATGTGGAGAACAGATGCACTGCCTCCAGGAGTGAGCAAAGCCAACCTGTGACACTGTGCATTACTACATCTCCAAAGGGCAATTATAACCCACACTCCAGCAGTTTGAGCGTCATTATGATGTAAAAGAGATCAATTATACCATATGTTTTGATTGGTCAAGGGACACAATGTACATTAGAACAATTTATTGTGTATTTGGAGTGACTGTAGATCAGTTGGTAGAAATGTTGACCCATTAACAGAAAAAAATATAGTTCAGTCAAGTTCTACATAGTTTTGCTGAAATCCATTGGGAAAACAGACAGCTACTTCTAGATGATTGGGGGATGCATCACAATGGCAGCGTGATCAGAGAAATGAAAAGCCCAAAGTTGAGAGAAAAACACAGACAGCTCTCCCGTTCACAAATGTGCAAAGCGATTTCCCCTATACGTTTTTGGCTAAAATGTGTCGAAGAACATCCATCAATGTCTGTTAGGTTTGGTCTGTGTGGGCGCTTCACCCAAACCACAGTGCTGCCCTGCGTGATTGGACTAATCATTCAGTAACTGAGGACGGGGTGCAAGATGGATTCTTGTGGTTTGTGAAATCACAGATTAATCTGCACCAGGTAAATGTTTTTGGGAAGTAAACACCACCACACCACCAGCACCACCACAGTTTGACAGAAGTAGATGAATACTAACACTTTACGATAACATAGATGGAAGTGATTATAGACTGAAGTGACTTTGAGTGTCAAAAGAAGAGGCATTAGCCTTGTGCCTTGTTTTTATTATATTCTTTGGCTTTTGTACATAAATGCAAGGCAAATTTATATGTAGAATAAAATGCATTATCTCAGATAAGATGAAAAGGTTTACATTTCAACAATCAAATCAAATAGATAATAGGCCAAATAAGATGTGTTAAAGGATCACAAAGATCCACGCAAGATTTGTTATTTTGTGAAAAAGTGTATAAAGATAAGAAAGTCTTTAGCGCAGCAAGTGGTTTCAATAGTGTGCCTTGATACAGAAAGTTAGATTTGAGATGTTTGCCTACATTACTTTACAATTTCCTTGGCCACATCTGGAGACACATAGTGACCTGCCGGTTTGTACCAAAGGCAGCTTTAAAAGTATAGTGCCTGAGTGTTTTACTGCACAGCGCAACATTATCTGGACAACATTGCCTGACCGAAAGTAGTATATTGCTTCATAATGGAGAGAAAAAGCTATTTACAAGGGAAGGGGGCGCTGACCATACAACACTTAAAAGTATAAGTCTGGCCTTTCCAGAAATTGCAAGGAAGGTGAGTGTCAGTAAGTACAGTTTCTCCATCTCCAAGAAGCACAAAAAGAAATGGAAAAACTCACAGAAAGCTGAGAAGGGGTGGCAGAATCTAGTCAACCCAGTCCACAGTCGATAGTTTGCATTACAGGCGGCGGCTCACGTTAGCATGAAGGAGGTTTAGTTTTTTACCCAGAAGGATGAGGAGCTCAGAGAAGCATTTTTTGACACTGACAGTCAGAAATCCACATACAAAGGGTGTAATGTAGGCTGTCACAGCATGAAAGAATGACAGTACCAAAAAAGAAGTCCTTGTCATGTTGTTGTGAGTGGTGATCTAAATAATTTTGGTTGCTTTTGGTCTCTGTGGGAGGGGTGGATCAGTCACGACTCACGACATGCACATAGTGTAGATTATTCTGCTTACTGCACACAACACTATGGTGTACATTTAGAAACAGTGATGAGAAGTGATCCTCTGAAATGGCATATTGCTTTGCATCATAAAAGGACATTTTGTTGACCTTTACTACTTTTGAAACATATAGCATCACTAATTATATTTTCATATGTAAATATAAATGGGAGACCATTGTATATTCTAGCAGGGACCTCGTGGGATCTTTAGATAAGATGCCACAACACCACAAAATTTTAAATGGTTATTATAGACTCTAAGAGAAGTATGCACATGTTTGAGGAGTGATTTACCGAGGTGATAACGACTGCTGCTCTGTGCACAAACACTGTCTGTGCTTCACACTGACATTAATGTAACAAGACCAGAGCTTGTTTTAATGTGAAGTGGACCACAGCGAGCCACAGCTCACAATCCACACTTCTGCATATGACAGTTAGCTGACACTTTTTCCTAAACATAATTTATCATAATGTTGAGCGATGTCGGCATTGACGGCAGCATACTTTGCTTATTAAAACATCAGATCAAAGATCATTTTCTGGTTTGTGCTCCAAAGATTTTTTTATTAAAATATTCCAGGGTAGAGCAGTCTCACAGCTTTAGAACATCATTTAAAAGCTTGGTTAAAAAAGGAAGGGTGAGCGGCCTAATGTTCTACTGATAAGATATATTATGCATGGCTGGAAGAGGATTTAGTTCCTTGTTTCAATAGTAGTTTTGTTATTGGTCTTAAATGAGAGGAAAGTCCAGGGCAACACTCCATGCAGCAGCAATCAGAGCAAAAATGATTTCAAGGAGCCAACATAAGGCTATGTAATTAATGTCATGGAAGTGACTGTGAGCATGGACAGTACAGTACGACCCTCACGCTTGGTTTGTGTAATATTAAGTACAGCCCAAACAAGCAACCAACAATGCACTCAAAGTGGGGCATTATAGCGTCATCCGAGTATGATCAATAACATGTTATTCTTGTGTGTGCATGTTTTTCATACATATATATATATATATATATATATATAT
Organism: Rhinogobius similis; assembly: GCA_019453435.1. Classification (NCBI taxonomy): domain Eukaryota; kingdom Metazoa; phylum Chordata; class Actinopteri; order Gobiiformes; family Gobiidae; genus Rhinogobius; species Rhinogobius similis. The sequence goes on along the minus strand of CM033626.1, from coordinate 19,925,989 downwards.
ATATATATATATATATATATATATATATATATATATATATATATATATATATATATATATATATATATATATATATATATATATATATATATTTTTTTTTTTTTTTTTTTTATCTGAATAATAATTATAGCATTAGCTTTCAGTCAGCTTGATGAGAAGTTTTTCACCATAAGCTTGAGAAGAAAACAAAAGCCTCTATACGTAGGCTGTGCTGCTTCTGAAAAAATAATACATTATGTTAATCCCTCGTGACTATACAATGTTTACTCGCTTGTTACTCGTTTGTGTCTTTCACAGTGTCTTGGCTCTGCTCATCATCTGCACCACTCAAGGTAAGACTCATCCAAATGTTGTTATGACGTTTTCTGGGAGCATTACGGCGGTTTAAATTTAGAAATCACACTAAAACTGTTGCAGGTTGCTAGGCAACACTAAATAAGGTCAGTGTGGATTGATATAATGTGAAAATGATTGGGTTTGAGAGGGTTTGGTTAGTGAGTTATAGATGTTCCCTATGTACAAAAGGGGTGTCTGATATTCGCACATTGTACAAAGAGTTCCTCTGTGATGTGACGTCTCTGTACCTTCAGGAGAGAAGGCGAGTGTGAACGCTTGTCAGACCTGCATTTGTCCAGGTTTCATCGTGTTACGCCCTCAGCACCTACTGATACACCACTACACTTCTTTTTTATTCCCCGAGGCACACACAGAGCTGGCAGCCTGACAGATCTAGACAAATAAGGTGAAACTCTATAATGTGTTGTATTGTAAGACAGTAAGGATAAAAGGATTGTGAGAAAGTAAAAATAAGATGGTGGTCTGTCTGCACTTCTTGATTTCAGTGCACCAAGTAGATAGATGTGTGTAAATGTATGACCCATTCATCTGTATCATTTCATCAGTGAAAGAGACCATGTTATTCTGAATTAATAGAATATATCTTTATGTTGATTATTCAAACGGGTCTACAGAGGAATACTGGGGAGAGCAGGTCTACCAGAGAAGGTCAGCCGACCCGCTAATGTGCACTTATTATCCTTTTATAGGTTACATTTAATTCCCTTTAGTGGAAAAAGCTGAATCAGACTCGTACAGGGAGGGAATGCATGACATTACTCCAGAGGAATGCTAATGCCCTCCTCAGAGTGTTGCTGGAGTCATGGGATTAACATTGCATTGTGGATGGTTCCACAGTGCAACCAGGGATATGAATTGGTTTTTAAATTACATTTGATAATTACTTCATTGTGGAAGCTTGATAGACTTTTTTATCCATAGATTCACATGACTTTCCCACTACAAGTAGCCACTAAACTCCGTGTCATTTTAATTGGTAATGATTCACGGTGCACACGTTTTATGAAGATAAAAGTGGGGCATCATCGTGTTTATAGGCGCCTTTTGCAATCACCCCGAGTTTATACCTACTCCACGTGGCTCGATTAGTCAGTGAAATATTTCTCTGTTTGCAAGGCACTGAATAAGTAATGTGGCGAGAAGCAGCGCCTTTCCAGTCAAGTGGCATTGCGTGGTGATTGTTTGGATGTTCCAGTGACAGAACAAATAGTGTCTCCAAGTGTCACCTCTCTTCTCACTCAGCACTACATTTTATCTAACATTATTATTGCAGCATTTTCACCTATACACAAATGCACACTAAAAACTTAAATGAAGATTATTAAAGTCTTAATAAAAAAAAACAAAAAAAAGACTTGATTTGAACTTAAAATTAGAAAGTCACAGTAAATTAGGACTGGATTAAACAGTATGACAAAAACATTTATTCATGATGATACTGGTACTGCTTTTACTTTTGTTTTTTAATGCTAAAAACAAATAAGTCAAGCAAGATTCTAAAGTAGTAGTGACTGATTATTAAAGGAACTGTATGTGTCCTGTGCTCTTACGCTTAAAAAAAGTATTTCCAGTAAGATTCATCCATTTAATTTCCTGATTTATGATCATCCACCTTTTATTCACTGTCACTTTTCTTCCTTACTCTGCAAATTTCGTTTTCATCTTCCCAACATCCTCATGTTTCTTGCTCCTCTTCCATAAGCTGGCCGTCATACCCCAACCCATCCTTTTTACACTCACTTGTAATAACGTTAAGCACTGTCATCTCCATATAAGTGGCGTCTATAAAAAGCACAATTGTTAGCATTCATCTTGTGACTTCAAAGAGGAAACTGCAACAACCACATGAAGGTACAGGAAGTGCCTTTAATCCATTAACTAGTCAAAGATGCATTATGGGTATTTTTTGGATTTGTCTACTTCGACCCTTCATCATTACTCCAATTGCAAAAATGCACTCCCGGGGGTTTTCATCGACCCTGTGTTAGCGCCATGCTACAACACCACCGACCATAAATTGTGATGAGAAACCAAATTAACAACATGCTGTGAGTGCGCAGTGGGGAGAATGCGGTTCAGAAATATGAATCAAGATAATAACGCAAAAGTCTGGCAGGACTGGGGCCCCAGCAGGCAGCGGGCTGGCTGACAGACAGCTCAAGAATGGGCTCAGCTGTTTCACAAATAGTTACATTTAGCCCTGGCCTTTGGATATGCACAAACAGCGCTTCACCTTTGATGCAAGTAACAGATTGTTTTACAGTCGCCTTTGGAAAAATTAGATGCAGAAGATGGCAGTTGTCTCTCCGCTGAGGGGAAATGCACAGTGACATACAAACGAAGCACTGCTCTGACCCTAATACTAGATTCAAGCCTGCAGCAATAAGAATGAAACAAAAAAAAAGAAAATTACTCAAATCACTGCTCATCACAGCAGCACATCTCAAGAGTTGTGTCAATGAAGCTAGGGCTGCACAATTTAGAAAAAAAATTAGTTGTTAATGGATTTATGTTTTATTAATAGGATTCAGTTAAAAGTTCATTCATTCATTTTCTACCGCTTGTTCCCGTTAGGGGTGACTGGAGCCTATCCCAGTGACTCTGGGCCTTAGGCCCTGGACAGTGGCCAACTCATCACAGGACTGACACAGAGACATGGACAGACAACCATTCACTCTCACATTCATACACTACAGGCAATTTAGAGTTACCAATTAACCTGAACACAGTCATGTGTTTGGACGGGGAGGACATGCAGACTCCACCCAGAGAGATCGTGTGATGTTGGTCTCATTTGGGAATCAAACCCACGATGTCCTTATTGGGAGGCAGGAGCTCTAACCGCTCTGCCACCGTGCACCGTCAGTTAAAAGTTCACATTTTAAATGCGTCCAGGAGAAACAAAACAAAATGGCCCATGGACTGTAAAAAAATAAAACAATAATAATAATAATAATAGTTTTTTTTTATTTTGTATTATCAAGATTTAAAAGGCACAATGGAAGCTGCCCAGTACTGCAGTAATTTACAAAACATGACAAAATTTCAGCCCAAGAAATATATTTAAAACTTTTTTTTTTATCACTTTGCAGTTTATAAAGTTTTAAATAAACAAGCTTTCAAAAAAGTATTCCAATGAATGTTTTTTTTTTCTTCTTCCAGTAGACAGTCACTGTTCATACAAACTGACCTGACCAGTAATATCACAAAATACACTCCCTCACCATGGAAATTTGGTTACTTTGGTGATTGAAAAAATTCCCAAAACATTTAATCCTGGCCTTTGGATGCACACACAGATTCTGTGCCCGAATTTGATGCAGATAATAGATCATTTTATAGACACAACAACACGGCAGTTGTTTCATGTTCGCTCTGTGACTTCAAACTGGTTTGTCCCTCTCAGAAGTGTGCGGAGCGTGTCTGAGTGCACATCCATATTTATTTACATGCGGCTTGGTCTTTTGTCAAGCTTGTTCCAAACGCAAAGGGTGAAGCAATCAAACTGCACAATGTGATTCTCTTTCGGCTACCTTTTCCAGAGACCAACAAAATCCAGAAATTTGCTGCACTGATAAAACCTGGCTGAATAGAGCAGAGGCAAGCTATTATTTCCTGGACTTTTTCATTAGAGTCAAAATCATCTGAAAAGAAGAATAGTTATGTTACAGAAAAGGCATAGAAACACTATTACAGTAAAAGCCCTTTATAGTTACAAAGGTACAATATTCAGACCCCATCATAACAAATCAGATGTACTGTTGGGAGCATAATGGCATGATGCATCCTGCTTTCAGAGTGCTGTCTTTCCTGTGTTACCATGGATTTTATATGTGCACTTCCTCTGTTAAAATATGTATTTTAATTCATTTTCTTTAGTATGTTAAAGGACACACACTATGCTTTTTTAAGAAACTCAGTATATTGAACTATATGGGTAGATAATAATTTAACATTTTGTTGATGATAAACCACAACATAGATCTAAAACAGCTTACTAATAGAAACATGTCCATCGACGTCCTGCTCCTGCAGAGCTGATAAGCCCCACCTCATCATGGCATTTCACCATAACAAAAGCAGCTGATTGTGATTTACAGGCTTTTATGTTTGAAAAGAGGCTACGGGACATTTTAGAACTCTGCATTTATCACTCTGTTTTTATTTTTCAAATACTCACAAAAAGTACAGGGGGTGGGTGAAAACGAGCACTTGCAAGACAATGCGTTACTTAAACACGCAAGAATCAATTTATATTAGAATACAATCCTAAACAAGAAAGTATTGTAACATATGAAGAAATATTGGCTGTTAACTGCCCAAGTGAATGAATATAAGGGGACTAGTTCTAAGTCTGTTTAAGTTAATTGTTCAAGAAAAAAACTCATGAAACATGATGTTTTCATTTAGGGATGTCATGTTATCATTTAGTGTTACAAATACGGTGAGAATTTTAAATGTTTTCACAATTATTGACATCACTTTCATTCTGATTTCATATGTGAACAGCTTTGGCACCAACCGCTCGATATAAAAAGCACTTTTATATTTGTAAAGTTTATATGGAATTGAAGAAACGGAATAATCTTGACATTCTCTCTTGCCTGTGTCCATTAAAGTATGTCCTTATAACACAGTGATTGTGATATTAAAGCTGGTGGTAATTGAAGTAGCCATTGTCATTTTCGCTGTAGAGGAAGTTTTGATTAACCAAGGTCACTGAACACAACGTCACTTTATACAACTGATGAAACTTTCTGGAAAAGAAGTGAAGCATTTTCAGACTTAATACAATTTCAAGCATCTTCAACCATGGTCAACCACTGTCTGCCAAATTCTTTTATCTAATTGTTGAATTGTTGTTTGATTTGTTTTTTATCCATTTTGTAAATACTGACGTAAAAAAAAAACAACAACAAAAAACAGCCTGTGATCCCAATTTAATATCCGGCCTTCTCAACCTTGACTGGACTGAAGTTATTAATTTTTTGAACAATACCAAAATAATTCAAAGCCACGAAGAAAATAAAACCATAGATCCCCATTAATTTCTTTCATTTATTGTTGCTGTATTGCGATTAGACCTATGGATGGATAAAGTGTATTCTAAATATTACAGGCCTTAAATGTGCTGTACGTGATTTTTACTGTCATAAACTAGTACTAGTTTTTAGATTCTTTGCAGCGATCCAAACTTCCCACTTTCTTAATGCATTTCAAACATCCTGATCATTCACGGTGATGAGTTTACAAGCACTTTTCAGGTCAGAGTTTAATCATCAGGGTAATGCTAACAACAACTAGCATGCTAATAGTGCACAAGTGTTACTCCCTGGTTCATTGACGATAAAACATTCTATGTTTAGAGACAGCAGCACACAGCAATCTCATTTTGAGCTGCTTTTACAATTGATCTGTACTGGGGGCAATTCCTTTAATTTCCTTTAAATGGGCACTTCCCCTTTAACATGAATTCACTAACAGGGCAGTTTAGAGTGTCCCTGTCACTTAAGACTGTCTTTGGTTGAACACGAAAATGTTATTTTACCTTAAAACACACGCTGAATTCATAGTTGTTTAGGGATGTGCACAATATCAAAATGGTATGATTATTCCATGACCAAACAGCAGTGAAATTCCCGATTCACGTTTCTAATACATTTCCATCCCTCTACTATGTGACAAGCTTTATGAAATTAGACTTTATGAATGAAAAAAGTAATGTAGATTTGATATAAACTGACATACGGTATAAAAGCTCATTTTACCTTTAAAAATGACCATCTCATCTGTGCTTCATTCACTAAACCATTAAAAGAATTAGCCATGTTGTTTCTTTGTTTATGTGAGAGAATGTTCCTTCCTGGTGTAGCCCAGAATGGGAAAACCACTGTGCCATAATTTGTCACTGTCGCCATGACTCTTTAGGGGGGTTGGGAGAAGAAGGGTGTTTAGCTGATTAGAATCTGCAAGCTCATCACAACACGCCTGTAAAGCCCACACAATGCACTTTTAGCCCTTGACAGAAAATTACAGGCTTATATGCTCAACGGCCAAAACAAACTAAAAAAACATAAAGCAACAGTTTCAGATGATGCAGTAAATATGTTGTTAAGTGCTTTGATATATAGTGGCTATAAAAAGGAGTGATTACGTGCCAAAGGAAGCAGGGAGGGGGCAGTTTACCGGCACCCAAATTATTATTATCAAACAGACCGGTGGGTGATGAATGTGAGACGAAGGGTGTGAATGATTGCCCGTCCTAATCAACTATACTTTAATGCTCCATCATCAAATATGCTTGAAAAATAAGTGTCTGACCCCACCTTCAGGTTAAAGCATCACAGTGTTGCATTAAAAGAGCAGGATAATGATTTTTATGCACGCTGAAAGAGTGATTTCATACTAAGTTGATCTCTTCTTTGTTTGATTTCATTATACATTACATATTATTATTAAGTTGGTTAACTTTCTGCTAGATAGATAGATAGATAGATAGATAGATAGATAGATAGATAGATAGATAGATAGATAGATAGATAGATAGATAGATAGATAGATAGATAGATAGATAGATAGATAGATAGATAGATAGATAGTTATAAATGAGGCCGCTGGTATGTGAACAGCTTTAGCACAAACTGCTTGATATAAAGAGCACTTTTATATTTGTATAGTTTATTTGGAATTGAAAAAAAATGACTACTGTAATCTTGACATTCTCTCTTGCCTGTGTCCATTAAAGTATGTCCTTATAACCCAGTGATTGTGATATAAAGCTGGTGGTAATTGAAGTAGCCATTGTTATTTTCGCCAAAGAGGAAGTTTTTAATCATTTAATTAAAGAACTCAATTAGCAAATCTCAAAGGATGCAGTTTTTGAGTAATTCCTCCACAAACAGCAAAATCTCCAATTTTATTCAGCATAATAGCTGCATATTCTGAAGTTTACATTTGTGTAAACATGTTCAGAAATTTTAATAATAATTAAAACGCACCTAAAAGCGGCAAAACGTGACTATAATTGACAAAAATGTGACTAAACGTGACAAAAATGCATCTAAAAATGACAAGAACACAACTAAAAGTGATAAAAATGCATCTAAAAGTGACAAAAACTCAACTAACTAGTGACACCAGTGCGTCTACAATTTACTTTTTATAATTTATCGGTTCATATTTCAATCTTTTTGTCAGTTCTTCTAGTGTTTAAAATGTGAACTTTGAACCGTATCCTATAATTAAAACATAAATCACAAATCTTGGACACAGCTCATACTTACTTGTTTGTCTAATTTTCATACATTTAGTTAAGAATTGTGAGATTATCCAAAAGAAGTGTTTCAAAATAGATGTGTTTTGAATTAATTAAGTGTAAAGTTGTTTGACGTCACATGCGTGGTTTTATTCGGCTGAATATTTATATGTTTTGCCTTCGCTGAAATTTGTTGAAAAAGTGTCAAATGTCCAGCCCACACATCCCAATTATAAAATCCCCAAATTGCAGCCTTGGTGAATGGGAACGGTCTTCATGCACTTTGGCTTCAACAAACATGACAGGTTACATATTAAACTCTGGACAAAATACCAGTAACAATACGAGTGCCAGCAGTGGTGGACCATGTCATACAATTCTGGTGAAATTAGCTTTTTGAAACACGACGAACAAAATCAAGAATAAAATGCAAAAATATAATTCATTTTTCACTTTACACTCCTGTTTCTTCGACAAAGCGTTGGCGTCAGGTCAGAGCAGTTTGTTCCTTTGTGGGGACACCATGACCAGTCACCAAGAACTGGTCAGGATTAAATCTCTGAACAAACTGTGCTGAAGCAAACTGGTAGAACCAAATAAACTCTATAAATAATATTATACATACACTATTTGTCAAAACCAATGCTTAACTTCTTGCTCAAGAGCGATGCTGCTAAATTGTCAAATACACTTTCCCACATAAGGAGCTTGGTAATGTTTAATTCAAATATCTTTCCATTTTTCATAGATGGTTTTGGCGCATAGGCTTTATTCAGTAGGACAGCGCAGCAGGAGATGAGGGTGAGAACAGTGGGAGATATTCTGCAAACTGAGGGAGCCCGAAGTTAAACCCACAATGCTGGACTGCAGATCAAAGAAGACAACAAAAGAGAGTTTTCCGTGTTTTATAACAACGCTAATGAAGACTGTTAAGTTGAATGCATGTCATGTAAACCACTGACTAAACTCCAAAACTGACTGATCCTTGAATCAATCTCCAATGACATCTACATTTCTAAAAGTCAACAAATGGTAGCGTTATTTGTTGTGGTGCATCACAGAGATGCAACGTTCATTGGTGTCAGGGACAGATTGTTCACTAATGGATACCATAAGGAGGAATTTTGGTCATTCAAGACTTTTAAGGCAGAGAAGAAAGTGCAACATGTTTTCCATTCATGGCCAGTTTGTATTAGTTTTGATGAAGGACTTGACGGAGATGTGGGCGGCTGTGACCGTGATGTGACGCGCAACCAGAAAAGTTCCACCGTGCTTTAGCCCTTGTGGTAACAAAGGATCGCCACAGTCTCGAACATATTTCTGTTCTGCAACAAGTTAAATGATTAATCACAACTAATCAATTATTGAAATCATTACTAATTTATTATTCAAATAATCGTTAACTGGTCCATACATAACTGCCTTAAGTTGAGAAAAATATGTTTTATGATGCAAACTGTCTCACAGTTGCATGAAAATGATGTGGAGAAATGTGTAAATGCAATGGATTTGATGAAAATACTCATTGTCTATAACGACTAATCAATTACAAAAATGTTAGTTAGTTGCAGTCGTAGTGTGAAAAGACCTTTAGTGAATATTTTTAATCTTCTGTTCTGAGTGTTGAGTGTTTTGAGTGTTACCATGAATATGTATGAATATTCTAATGTTCTTACTTCCAAAATGGTTAGATACCGAAGGCAACTTAGCTATCAACATTTGTTTTAAATACACTCAAGTTAGAAAAACAAGGATTCAAGACAAAATATTTTGCATCACTGAGAAAGGGCCTTCACTTTTTGCGCGCTCCGTATGTCCACACTGGCAAGCGCATTTTGTCATCCTGTTTACTAGTGAAGAACGATGGATGTTTACCGTCAGTCTGCCTCACTTCCTGTTGTAGCAGCCGCATGTATCAGTCTGGTCTCAGCGCCTGATTCTCAATTTCCCCATGAATAAGTGTGGCGTATGCTTTGTCAAGGACACCTCTTTTACCGCCAATGGATTTCATCATTGTTCTCGATGATGGGCCATCACAATCAGACACCGAGCCAACAGCACCACTCCCAGCAATCAAAGTTTAAGTGCAAAAAACACGTACTGATTTGCACCTGACCTTAAAGGTGAGCGAGCCAATACAGAGATATCCATCAGGCCGGGCTGGTTACAGGGTAAAAAAGTGAAGAGATAGAGCTGTTACTGAGCAAAGCAAAGGTCAACAAACATCCGGGCCAGTCTGCAGCTCAGACCACACAGCTGTTCCAATACAGACAGACAGACAGCAGCACTGAACGATGACAAATATACTGTTGTACATCAATTTGTGTACAGCCATTCAAACAAGATGTCTGAAATATGACCAACTGCAGTGCACGTATATTGACAATCGGTGTAATTCATTAACAGTCATGATAGAGTATGTTTATTATTTGTTTTTTTTGTGTTTTTTTTTTTTTTACTTTTCCTTTAAGTGCACACCACAGATCAACCACACCACACAGTGATTTCCTACTATTAGCTATTGGGACTTAGGACTAAAATAAAGCACAAGGCAAGTCAAATGTATTTATAATCACAATTCATGCACAAGTGACTCAAAATGCTTCACAAAATACAGATATAAATGGCAATGTCAATTTCAACAGTTCACTGTGTAAGACAAAAAGAGAAGATAACAAGACAATAAAAAGTAGAAGTGAATTCAACCATTTAATGTACATGCTGAGGTGAACAGTAATTTAAAGCAGTTGATGTTGGGGCAGATAGTAATTTCTGGTGTAATGTATTCCACAGACGAGGAGCATAGAAACTAAATGCCTCGCTTTACTGCGCTCTGACTCTTTGGACACACAACATATCCAGTAAGACCTGAGAATCCTTCCCTGTCAAACATGCTTATCTATCATATAGTCCAGTGCTTGACCATTTAACGTCTTGTACACCAGAAATAATGTTTCTCTCCTTGGCTCACTGGAAGCCACTAAAGAGACAAAACTGGTGTAATGTGATCAATTTTCCTTTAAGAACTCTGGCCACTGCATTTTGGATCAGCTACAGCAGTCTTATGGGCTTTTTGCTGAGACCTGTTAAAATGCCATTACAATGATCCAACCTACTAAAAATAAAAGCATATTTTTCCAAGTAAGATGGTGGCCTATGGTGGCTCGATATGTTGTAATATTATTTAAATATGTGTTATAATTTTGATTTGCCTAAAATATCCCCCCAAAAATGTAACCGATTCTAATACAAAAGTCTATTCACTCTTTGTGTCAGTCCCAAGCTAGAAAAGAGTTGGGACTGTTTGTAACAATCCAAAGCAATGAGAAAGTATAAAACGCATTCACTTTGCATTCCTATAAAGCTGTTTTCAGTTGAACAAAATACATAAATAGAAAGTAGTCCAAGGTAGAGTGCACTGTTTGTTGTCAGTGAAGAGCCAGTATAACACAGATCAGAGCCACTGCAACTTCTACAGATGATGTTTAGAGGTGTTTTCGTTGTTAGAAATCCATGCACTTTTTCTTTTAGATCTATGACAAGCTAGGGCAAATCATTTTTCTGCAGGTACACAACAAGAAGCAGTACGATTGGACCTAGACAGCTACTGCCTTTGACAGGAATCCTTAATTGATCTTCCCAAAGAAAATAAGTGTTATATGCTGTTGCTTTTTGTAGTATTTTTTTTTTATAAATAAAAGAAAGCACAACATGAACACATCACTTTAACATTGCTCTTTTGATGCAGCAAATTCTTATCATTGAAAGCTGGCAACACTATATCCTTTACTTTGAAAAAGCTGCTTGGAGGCCAAGGATGTAATCACCATTAAATGTAGCTCTAGTCTTGATTTTACTCAGCCACCTTCAAATGATATTGAAGGGCTGAAGTGATGGTCCACATATGGAGCGAGAGAACAGCCACTTGTTTCTTTTCTTCTGCTCCAGCAGTTTAACCTTCTCCACTAGTCAAGTGTTTTCCTCCTGTTCTTCTTTCAGCCCGTCCCTCTGAATAATCATATCCTCCTCATCTCCAGATCTGCAACTTTGTCTTCCAGTGCTCTGGTTTCTTGCATCTTCTGCTGCACCTGCAACTGTAGGGCCTTCTCTTGCACGGCCTCACTGAGCTCTTTGATAGATTCTAGAGAGCAGTTTTCTCCTTATCCCAATCCATGTTTTGACAGGCTTTCTATTCACTACTTTGCTTACTTTCAAATTTTAACCAAGCAACTTGCTGCTTCAAGGCTTGCTCATTTTCATCCTTAATATTAACTTCTCAGATATCTCTACCAAAGACACTGTTTCATCTTTAATCATTTGCAGTTCCTCCTTTTGGGAATGCCTTAGGTTTTCCAACTCTCAGTTACATATGCTACTTTTTTGCTCAGATTCTTGCAGAGATGCTTTCGGCTTTCGCAAAGACGGTATCTTGGGTATTTTGAAAACAACTTGATCATTCATTCATTCATTCATTTTCTACCGCTTACTCCCGTTAGGGGTCGCGGGTGACTGGAGCCTATCCCAGTGACTTTGGGCCTTAGGCGGGGTACACCCTGGACAGTGGCCAACTCGTCGCAGGGCTAACACAGAGAGACAGAGACAATGACAGACAACCATTCACTCTCACATTCATTCACTAGGGACAATTTAGAGTTGTCAATTAACCTGTACAGTCATGTCTTTGGACGGTGGGAGGAAGCCGGAGAACCCGGAGAGAACCCACGGTAACACGGGGAGGACATGCAGACTCCACTCAGAGAGATCGTGTGATGTTAGGGTGGTTCAGAATTCGAAACCACGATGTTGGGGTGGTGCGGGATTCGAACCCACGATCTCCTTATTGAGAGGCAGAAGCTCTAACCGCTCTGCCACCGTGCACCCCAACTTGATCATGTGCCAATTTTAAACGACCACATATAAGATGTTTTTCTCTTTCTCTGCTTGATCTTTTTTGACCATCTCCAAATCTTTCCCGAGAGAGGCCATTTTAAGTTTCAGGATGTATCTCTCATCCTCTGCATTTTTCTCTTCTTCTGTTTAAATGTGTCTTCAAAATTGGTGCGACTCATTTTGAGGGTCTTGATGTTCTTTTCCAGGTTCGGCATTCAAACATTGTAGTTGCCAATATTTGCAGTAGAATCTGATGGTGTAAGAAGTCGTCTCTCATATACGGCCTTGGTTCTTACTCTACCAGTAATCACCTTTGACTTTTATGTAATTTTCCTCCTTTTTGGCACTTTCGGCTTTCATCTGATGTTTTTTCTTTTGTATCTTTTGACATTTTGCTTTTGCTTAGTTTGTCTGTAGCCATTTGTTCTGTTTCCTTTTAATGTTGGAGCTGCACTGAACTTTGGCAGTATAGGTCATGGTTACATAGTTTTAAAATGGCAATTGGCAATTTTCTGTAATATTCAAATTCTTGCTGTATAAATGACAAAGATACCAAAATGAGATTTAACCATAATTGCCACTTCCCTTGTATGATATGCCTTTTTGCTATTAATACGCTTCTTTTGTCTGTGTCATCACAAATTACCAAAACACAATTAATTCTGATGAGGCATAATTATTTGAGGTGCCAATACTTTCAATTTACCACCCCCCCTTCACCGCAGTGGCCCTTACACGGTTGGTGAAAAAGACAAAATGGTCGTCATAGAAGAGAAACAGCAAAGAGCCTTTCCACAAAATCACTTTGACTTTACGAGTGTGTGCCACTGCAATTTGGAAAAGGGTTGTGAAATATTCCATTTGTTGGTTTTAAATTGCTAGCCACTGGGGTGAAAAAATACTAAAATCAAATAGAGGACCACACCGACTGCAGCTGGCGTGTGCGCACACCGGAGACACACGAAGAATAACACACAGGTTGTGCCTCTGCCTCGCCAGCTATAATAAGTGTCAGCCATGGCTCGTGTGCCTCTGCCGCTTTAGCTACTTCCCAACAAATACAGTATTTCATGGCCAGACACCAATACATCCTCAAAGTGCTATTGAGACATATTGCACCTGATGCCACGTCACTGCTCTGTGATGTTGCGAGCCAAAAACACAATAGGATGTCTGTCTCCTCCGGCCTCAAGTGCAAAAATAAACCAAGTCCCCCTCAAAGTAACACGCACGAAAGAAGAATGTATCTTTTTTTGTATTTTTGGACAAGTAGAAGCAACACAAACTATGACTGTGTGACTTGTAAACAGCTTCCCCCATTAGCTTCACACTCTGTATTTGGATGCAAGAGCTGGGATAGAAACTTGGTCCCATTCCAAATGTAAAAACACTCATTAACATTTAGCAGGTTGCAGAGCTGCCAAGTATTCCGCACGGAGGACAGTTAGGCTAATGCCGAAGCTCGGATGACCTGAAAAATCCGCCATGTTGACTCTGCCCCCTACAGGCCGTGTCAGCACAGTGAAAACAACAGTGGCATGTGAAGATGGACGGCTGGAGCGCAGTCAGGACTGAAGAAGGAAAGGCAAAAAGTACACAGATATTAAACGGGAACTGATTTCAACTGATTTCAACTGATCAACAGTGTTCATCAAACATATGCTTTTAACATCACCCTCTTGTTGAGACTTGCAAAGATGAAGGGCTAGTCTGTTTTATGTGTCTTTAAAACAAGCTATTTGAAACCAGCATGAGAAACTGACAAATGAATGTTACTTACTGCTGCAACTTTATGGTTAACTTGAGAACTGTACTGCTGTTAAAATTATATAGTGCCTTTCCACTGTAGTTAGGCCTGGGCAATATATTGAAATGTAGATATATACTGTGAATATTTTTTTTTAAGATATGCATTTGAATATCGAGTATACTGTTTACAGTAGAGAATTCTGCAAAACAGCTGATTAAAAATTTGAAAAGTTATGTTGTTTATATTTGTCTGATAATTAAAACCCAACATGTTTTGACACATTTCTGTTAGACTGACATAATATTGCCAGCTATTGCTATCCTTCTTGTAATACTTGAAAAAAAGAAAAGATCATCATTATCATTTGTTATAGTGATGCCCAATCCTGAATGTAGTCGTATTCCTTCTTCCGCTACAGTTACTACAAAAGTTATTATAACTAATGCAATCAATACACTACTCATTACAAAACAAGAAGGACCTCATTTTAAAGCTGTGATACTCAACTTTTTTAGATTGTGAATTTTGTTTTCCTCCACACAAAGTAAAAGCAGAACTCTGTGTAAAATATGCAACTCTACGCAACTGTCTTCATATAATTATTAAACAATTTGTCTTTTCAAACTTGTAAGACAGAGGCATGTGTGTGACTATATGACACTTTGGGATGACAGCTGATTGACTGAGCAGGGATAATACCCTTGCTTCACTTTAGTGTCTGAAAAGGGTTTTCTAAAGCTGTTCTACTGTAGTGGCCAAAAAAAAAAAAAAAAAATCCATGCATGTGAAAACAGATGTGCCAAACGGTTGTGAGACCAAGCAATGAATTAGAACGGTTCAAATACCTCCTTCCTTACTTCACTTTTTGAAAATCAGCTTTAAGAGTGTAGACTTTCCACAAAAAAATATCTTGTAGCATACCAGGACAGCTTATTATTTTCTACCAGGAAGGGAAATTTGCTGACCCAACGAGTATCTATTTACCACTTCAATATCCACCAATATTACTTTCACACAAGGCGTATCACATTTATTTTTGTACGTCTCCCTTTTTTACTATTTTTGTTTGCTTTGTGCATCTATCCCCTATTGGTCTGAACTGTAACTGGGCCCTTGTACAGTAGCTATTACTCTCCCGGTCTCCAGACATCAGCACATCTCCACCTGCAGCCATCTGAGGCGCTGCTACTGTTGCGTTTATTGCCCTTAAGACTCCACAGGTCTGGAGCTCGGAAGAAACTGCTGGCTCTGCAAACAACTGAAACTCAAGCAATATCTATCAGCTGCAGGCCTTGGTTCCGCTTTTCCCATACTGGTGACATTGTGTGTGTCCTTGTTAATGCAGTTATGAAACCAAATTAAAGCCAGGTTTCAAACTGAGAAAGGACAGAGATGGATGAATAAGTAGTTTAATAGATGCAGCACCACAGGTCTGGGTGCAGCGCTTAATGTCCATAGCATAAAAACCCCGATGATGGCCGCTTCATCAAACCACACTGCAGAGAGAAGTGGTTCAGCAGCGCCAGCAAAAGAAAGTGTTCAGGCTTGAGATTCTAGGTGAATGCAAAAGGATGTCAAAGTATTTCAATTCAGAAGGCAACGGGAAATATGTAATACAAAAATGTTGCAAAAGAAAGACAAATATACACACATCAGAAACAATTTTAATGAAAAAATGTTACTTTATTGCTCCCTTTATATCAGAGCAATAACAATTTGCTAAAACTAATAACATTGGAATTAGTTTTGCATTGTTATTAGAGATTTCTTTGAAAAGAGATGGGTCATATTCTCAAGAGACTATCCTAGTGAATAAATGTTTTTTTTTTATTTAGCAAATGCAATCTTTTTAAATGGTACCAATAATTGTTTCCTACAAAACTGAAATTATACAGAAATACATACAGGATTACTGATTGTTATTGAAAAAGTTGGGTTTTTTTTTTTTTTTTTTTTTTTTTTGGAAAATGGACAAACAGACTTTGGACCAAATAGGATGACTACGTCGGACTACATGTAAAATGTGTGTACGTTAATGTTAAATCAGAAAACTGAAAAAATAAAATTTTAAGAAAAAAAAAAAATAAGAAAATGCCAAAGCCACATTGTTTGAGAGAAAGAATTAAAATAAAGGCAAAATGAATTAAACTACTGAAACAATTATTCTCAGGGGCACATTTTTAGTTTGGTGAAGCAGCTGTTAAATGTGCCCAGTGTAAAGCAATCAAAATTCATGTGAGCTCATTTGAAAGCATCTCCAATATCTCCCCAGCAGAGTCCACGTCTCCTCTCAGAGCAACGTGCCACCCACACTATTTAACTAGGAAACAGAGATTCAACAGCGTTATCTTAAGCCACACACTCGGCTATCATTTTAATTGCTCTTGAAATGTGCCAGGCTAACACATAGCGAGCGGCGCGCACTAACCAGTCTACCTCTTCAATTACCATCACATCTCAGCTTTGTTTCTCCGACTCTAGGCCCTCAGCCTGCTCCACTGTCACATATCAAAACATGGAGCTGTCAGAGCCAGCAGCAAACAAGAGCAGCACTGGAGAAGGCCCACAGATTTATGATGCTATGCCTATATGCAACAGTTTGGGGTGATGGAGTGCATAATAATGAATCTATACAGAGGAAAGTGTTTGGTAAGTGCTAATAACATTGTTTAGTAGTGAGTCCATTGTGACGCAGGCGCATGATGGAAATGGGCAGTTATTGTTCATGAGGGCAGTTATGTTCAAAGAGACGCCGTGGCAACCAGAGAACAAGCCAATTGCACCAATGTATGTTAATGTTATGCTAGTTAACTTTACAGACTAAAAAAGTCTTCAGTAGCATCATAAGAAGATGGGAATAATCTTGGCCGACTAAATCCAGTCATTGAGAATGATATAACAAATGTCTTGTTTTAGTTTGATAGAACTATAAAGTTATTATGCAGACTACTTTCCCCACAGTTTTAATGGGTCCCACAATCCACAATTCACAGAGTGTGCGTACATATTGAATAGACAAACATCGCACATTGTAAAAATGACAAATAAGCACACATAGTAATGGCCCAATAAACAGCACAGGGACGTGCTGTGCACTAAACCTTTGGTGCATCCAGCTTAAAATATTATTTGTCCTTTGTTCTTGTGTGACTTCAAAGTCTCTCACTCAGTGTATTTTTCTTCATCTGAAAGGCCTGTAAACATTTTTGTACAGTTAAATCCCCTCTAAAACTGGCAACCTGCGATGCATAAGATTTGTAGACTTGACTGGGAGAGCATCCTCTCCGCAAATGGACAGCGATTTTTCTTCACTCCAGACAAGATATTGCCAATCTCCCTCACCCGAGAGTACTGCTTATATTAAAAATGAAACCTGAACCAAGAACCAACTTAATCAGAGGGAGCAAACTGTAACTGACCTCAGCATGAAGTCATGGGAGACATCTTTGAGGGGGCCAGGTGGTAATGGCGTGGGTGAGAGGGCAGCGGGTGAACTGAGTGAGTACTTATGCATCATGAAAATGATGAGCATAATCAATGAATCTTTGGTAAATTCATAAAGGCCATTGTTTATGCTTGAGTTTCTTTTTCTTGTATTATAAATACTTAATATCAATTCAACCCATCAATTTGTGATTCTGGCATTAAATTAAAAATAGTATTCTATAACATTATATTCTCATGGTAATACATTTTAAATACTGTAGACTTAGATCTGCTGACACATGTTTACATAATTGATTGTTCTTGAATTTCACACAATGCACCTTCTATTTCAAATATGTTTTAGGTAGTTCAGATCCAGTACCAACCAACTCCAGTATGATGCGTTTACTCCTGAACTGTCTTGGTTGAGGTCTAACGGATGATTGTGAGATTTAGTCATCACCAAATACCAAGTTAAAATGCAATAGTTTGTTGGGTTTTCTTGAGCCTTCTTCTCAGCTCCCCCAGTGTGCGGAGGAGAAACCTGTAGGGCAGAAATACCCCCCAGTCCCTCATAGAGCATAATTAGACCAACAAATGGTAATCCTGATTAGCCCCAGCAGCCTCTCCAGCCTGTTTACATAATCACATCCAAAGAACGTCTTCATCAAGAGCTCAGTGGCCAGATTACTGTCCGTCCACCACGCACCTGATTACCACTAATTACTAAAGTGCCTCAGACTGGGTAGGAAAAATAATGGTGTCCTAAATAACATGTGAAGAAAGTTGGAGAAGAATACATGAGGGGCAACAGATGGAGCACTTTCACCAATCTGTTAGCTGTCATTACATGATTTAAAGTGCTAATATGGAAACAAGGCACTGCTGAGGTGCACTCTCTTTGGTTTACCTCAGTTTAGACCATTTCAGCATTTCATTTTCTCTCTGGTAGTTTACTTTTATCACAAAGTAGGAAGTAAAAATTGTGTTAACATAAAACACATTTTAACAGTATTAATGTTGGTAGATGAAAAAAAAATGTAACAGCAACTTCCTTTGGTGGAATAGGACTAAATGTGTATCATAGTTTTACACCCGTCAAATAATAAAAAGTATACAGCAGAGCCATGGAACAACTCCATAAGCTGCAGGAACACTCCAATACTTTTTTACAATCTTAAAATCTCCACACACAAAATTACAGTATGTCTGTATGTCTACACAGTTGGAAATACTTCTGGTGTCCATGTCCAACCAGGAAGTAAAAATATAAATGTCACCAAAATTGTCAAACTAGTGGAAATAGCAAGATTTTTAGTAAATTCTTAAACTGAATAGAGTGTAATTGTTATGTTATTTATTGTGTCCTACGCATATGAAAAAAACAAACAAAGGTAATAGCAAGAAACATGTTATTTAAGGGGGCATCTGCAGTTTCAATAATATCTTTACATCGTTATAGTTGTATATGAGCTTTTAGTGTTACTACGGTGTTTCTTCATTCTTAGCTTACTCAAACTTGTAGTTTAATTGATTCCTCAGTGTTTGAGTAATTGTGTATTGTCCTGCAACTGAGGCTCGAGTGACACATGTAGAGTTCTAAAATGTCACGTCGCCACTTTTAAAACTGAAAGCACGCAAATTAAAATCCGATGAAAAGACCTGTTTCTATTACTAAACTGTTTTAGATCAATATTGCGGTTTACAATGAACAAAATGTAAAATGACGATTTACTTATGTTATAGTTCATTACAGACTACCTGAAAAAAGCATAACATTGAGTAAACCGTAGTCTAAATGGGGCAACTTTGTTGAATACTTTTACGTGGCTATTTTCATTTGAAATTCTACTTTAGTTGAGTTGATCTTTTTCCTTCACCTCATTCACCTCAAAAGCATGTCCATTTCTTTGATTACACATCCAACTTTGCAGCCTAGAAATTAAACTCGCCGAGGTCCTAATAGTCTCTGAAATGAGCTCCATCCATAGCATTTAGCAGCAAATAGCCTGCTCACATTAAGGCCCTGCATCGTGCCTCGGCTGCTGTCACGTTGAGAGCTGCTTGGAGTATAGTCACACATTTTTGCTGCTTACACAATATGTCGCCTGCAGGGCTGTCGCCGTCTCATTATTGTAACTTGACTGATTGTTGTTGAATCAATGAAAGCACTGTACTTGTCAAAACGAGAGGAAATGCGGCTTTGTACTCACGAGAAGATAAGGGGCACAGTATCGGCGCAAAGGAATTCAATTTGTCTTCGGCCCCCGACTTTTACTGCTTTTAAAAAACGTCTGGTCCTAAGCTTGTGTTTAATTTCAGGGTGATTTATTTGGCTTAGTACCAGTCAGGTACAGGGGAAGTGGGGAACCTATTGCAAAAATAAATATATTAGAGAGAAATAAGGAATCAACTGCGAGGAAATGTCTGGAAAACATACAATTCAAAAATAAAGTAGAACAAACACACTTTTTACAATAATTACAGAAGAAAACATTACGTTGTGAAAAATATTTGTTTCCCTTTAATTGCATCCAACAATTCTTTAATTTTAAGATAGACAACTCATTATTTTCTCGTGTTTGTCACTCAGTATATTTAGTGTCTTCAACATTCACTACACTCTTGTACATGTCAATCAAATCTATTCCTCTGATGAACTTTAATCTAATTCTTCTAAATTCTAATTTTTTTCACTCCCAAATAGGGATCTAAATATTATTTCCGGACTATTCAAGTCATAATATAATCCTACCAACTAAGAAATGGTTTTAGAGGTAAATTTAATTCAATGTACCCCAAAAAAGTAAACCTACACACTATATATCTTTTATGTTATTTGTTTATGTGATAAGAGATGTACTTTATCATTCAAAAAGTTAGATTTTGTAAAGTCCCATATTCACAATGTGAATAAAAGTGAATTAAGTATTTCCCCTATAGGGGTGTGAATAATTGTAAAATCATGACGTTTCTTCTCACAATAATTTCAACACAAAAGATGTATATCGTGCCCTACTCCCACAGAACATTTAAAGCTCTGCCTCTTGTGTTTTAGACAGTGTCACCAAAATGTCACTGCTCTGTCAAAATACGAGATGAATTCATCCATTCCTACTTGCACGTACAATCTGTTTGAATTAATTAAAATGTTTAATCTTCAACCTTTGGTTTCAGTGGTGTGTATGTTCAAATGAAAGTCCATTTTTAGCGTCATTGCGGTGGTTATATCTCATTGAGCCCCTTGGGGAAAAGATGACAGCCATCTTAATGAAAGGTTTTGCTGTGATAATTAGACTTAGGCCCTTTACATCGACTTAATTGGTGCGTTCTTTTTCTCAGAAGTCTTGCCAACCATTCAACAGGTGCCAAAGTAGACAACTTTTAAGGATAACTGCTGTAAGCTCCCCCGCACTCGATTCACGGCTTAAATATTTAATTGGGTTTGCTCAAGTCAATGAAAAATCAGCAAAGTGGTGTTGAACAAACTTTCGACTTTGTTCGCAAGGCATTTCTGAAGCCTTATTATCTTAGCGGGGAGTCGGCGCTGCAGCTATATCACTTTTTGTCATGTGTCAAACCAGAGAAGCAACAGCAACAGCATGTTTCATATCCATTCAAGACTCCCCTGTATATCTTTGCGTTTTCCAAAAAACTTTCTGGCCGGGTTCCTAATAAGAAGCAGGAGCTGATGGGACTGGCAGTGGTCCTATGGGTGCTTTGACATCGCCTTGCAGTGGGTGGTGATGAAACAGTGGCCCTTGACTTGGCTCGGCTCTGTGCTGTGGGTGCTGCTACTCTGCATGCTGCACCTCTCATCCGCCCCCAATAGACAGACACCAGAATTACTCATCGCCTCTCCGATCTGCATGGAAATAGATACCCGTATGTGTGTGTGTGTGTGTTTGAGTCAGACTGGTCACAAGTACGTGTGCAACAGGACTCCAATATCATAACATGTCCAAAGCACTCAAGGAGATTTGGATCTGTTCAGGAAGATTTAAATTCTGACGAAGAATGGGAACATAAAAACACATGCAGTAAAGACGCACAAAATCTCATGTTCGGAAAGAATTATGTTGGAAAAATGTATCACGATATTTTATAAAACATGTCAAAGTGCACATTATTAACAGGGAAGTACGGGTTGTTGAAAAAGCTGTGGCTGCCAAATAGCACATTTTGGAACTGTTCTTAAAACAGGGCACAGATTAATGAGGCAGTGCAGATTGTCTTCAATACCAACATTCCATTTGACTTTAAAGCAGTGCATCTCGGATGTAAAACAATGGGGAAACAAAATATGGATACCTGTAGAATGTACTTTCAGCAGTGACGAGAAAATGGGTGAAAGGGATGAAGCCGACTAGCAAAGACTTGACTGAAATAACTTCGAACATTTACAACATTTACTTTGAACTTAAACATGGACAAATTTAGCAGACACAGCAACAGATGAAACAGATACATAGGGGGACATATGCTTGATTGACATTTTATTTTCTGGTTTATTCCATGAGGTTCTAATGCAATGTTAAAATGCTATTTGTCAGTGATGAGGATGGACAGCGTTAGTAATGAGTACATCAGAGGGACAGCTCGTGTTAGATGTTTGGGACGTAAAGTCAAAGACACCAGATTGGAATGCATTGCAGAGAAGGTTTTAATGAATGCAAAAATGTGATCAGCATGCTAAGATTTGAACTAGAGGCCCAGTGGAAGACCAGAGATATGGTGGAACATGAGGAAAAATAAAATAAGAAAGGCTTTTCAGTTGAAGTCTAAAATGCTAGACCAAATGTTTTAGATGAAACGTGAATACACATAGATTGCACGGCGATAATATTGGCGCTGGAGGCCTACAGTCAGAGGGACAAGGCAGAAATATTTGGAAAAGTGAATATATTGGTAGACAGATGCAGTAGAGAGTTGGACGCATCTAAGAAGAGATGTATCCCTTTACTGAAAAGGGCAATAGAGTTGATGAAAGAGGGTGCAAAGGATAAGAGTATAAGGTAATGATGTTGTGCTCGGAGATAGAAGTATAAAAGGGATTGGTCAGTGGGAGGCTTGGTTTGATTTGACTTAATATTGTGTCAGTATAAACATAGTCTAGACCACATACTGTGTTCAAAGATGGGTTGTGCATGAGAGGAGGGTATAGACTAGAGTGAGTCATGAAATCTTTAAGAAATGTAACATAGAGAAGAGCAATCGACATCTTCCGGCTGAACACATGGAAAATGGTTTGTTTAATACTAATATAATAGCATTGGTAGAACGTGACATAAGCCTTGAATTGCCTGAATTCCCTTTGGCTTTATGTTTTAGTAAATAAACCATCAGGCCAAAAAAATAATTGTTCTTTTCTTTGAACTGACTGATTTTTCAATTTGATTAAAAACAAACAAATGTGGCTTTTAATAAGTTTAACATACATCCCTTTCCACTGATACTTAGAACAATATGTTATTCCTCCAAAGTCCGGACTCTGTTCCAAATAACATCTCACCAGTTTGTTGAAGACCTTTCGACTTAAAAAAAAAAAAGCTGATTGACAATTTTAAATGATCACGATGGCATTCATTTCAAATTCTCTTAATTGCACAGCTCCACAAACCATACAATTTGAAGTCCAGCTGCAAATTTACTTCTTTCGATTTTTTTCCCTTGCACTTCTGGCTTCCTGATGTGTGTGTGGGGGGGCTTAGGAGAAATACGTAAGCAGTCCCCATGACTTCCCTTGGCCATCTTCAGACGCTGTATTTAAACGACACAGAGCATTGTGCGTGTAATAGCCACCCGGAATACTAAGAAGCCCACCTTCCACCTGCACGCACTGGCAACTCCGATAAACACAAGTCGACAAATTGGTTCCACGCTGCTAATTACACAGCCTCTCCAACTCAACGCTATGAAATTCCAATCCCGCTTCCCAAACTCGACCATGAAACTAAGGACTAACGACGTATAGAAACCAAACGGGGCACAATCATACAGGAAATCTGCAGTGCACGCTCTTAACAATTCACGAGTTCGCCTACTAAGCAAAGCAGCTCACGTAGGCTATTAGAAGGAGCCGCAAGAATATCTATTGAGCGTTTCAAAGCCCGCATTCAGCGCTAAAGCAGGCGAATGCGTCCCCTCCAAACTCCATCCAGCAAAAAAGTGGGAGTTTATTTGACGCACGCCCGTGATGCCTCGCAATCGTCTCTCACACACACGTTTAAAATTACGCACACACACACTGAGACGGACACGGGAAAAACACAGAAAATACTGCAGTGGCTTATTTTTCCCCAAGTCCACGTTCTTACCTCTGACACACGTGAACATCAGTGAAAAGACGACGTTCCAAAAAACCACGCTCGCCCTAATCCTCATCGCTCTGCCTTGTGCAAAGTCCCCTCGGCCACATTTAACGCATCTCCTGTTGAAAACGTCCCGTAGTTCGATAGATCCGTCGTAGTATCCTTCTCTATAAATCCCCTTCATGGTCCGAACTATAACATGTGAGACAAGTGTCCGTATTTCTTGGAGGGAGAAACGCACAGCACCCCGCGTTATGTCAGCTGATGGGAGAGAAGCAGGAGGAGAAGAAGTGGTGAATGGGTTTTTGGAGAGGACCACGGTAACCTGGACCAGGGCTCAACCATCGCTGCTCAAAAGGGGCATCCAGAAGTCGGGAATCTACGTCTCCAACATGTTTCGCCCGTGTTCTAATCCGCGTAAAACCGGCCGCTGGGACGAAGGAACGAGTCTACACTTTGAATGCTGGCTTTATCGATCAGCCGAGTGAGACAGAGTGGTAAAGGGGTGCTGCTGCCGGAGAGGAGGGGTAGAGCGATAGAGAGAGAGAGAGAGAGAGAGAGAGAGAGAGAGAGAGAGAGAGAGAGAGAGAGAGAGAGAGAGGGAGACGGAGGAGGAGAGGGCGTCCTGTGCATGGGATGGGGTTTTCAGCGTGTGGGTAACAAATCGTGAACACTCGGAAGGCGTGGGTGGCGTGAGACAAGCAGGCGAAATTGCCATGTCCAGAGAATTGTAATTAAAAGTGAGTTTAGAAAGATGGTCTGTAGGTGTGATTTTAAATTGTCGGCTAAATCTGACATGTAAGCTTATACCCGTGGTCGGTGTGGGTTTGGAACTAAGAGGGGCTGAAGGGATGAATGTGCAATAGAAACGAGCGAGAACTGGTGATGACGGTACATAAAGTGAACGGAGCTGCAGTGGGACTCTTCTGCCATCTAGCTTCAGACTTTGAAGGGAATAAAGCAAGTAGAAAGAGTAAGAGAAAAAAAAAGACACAAAAGAGAAAGAGAAAGGTTAAGACGCGTGCGTTCAAGTTGTGTCGCGTAGGTAAAGGCCTAAATATAAGGTCGATTGAATATGGCCAAGAAAGGATACAGATGACGTGGCATTTTGGGAAATGACCTAAATATTAATCAAAGTTGTCGAATGACCTCTGTCCAAATCAATAAGGCATGTCCAAGTGTCGGCAGGATTTATAGGCAGGAGTCAGTGAGGTGAAGAGAGCTGTAAAAATGAAGGAAAAGAAAATGAACCATAGGCGCTCTCCATGGTGCTGAACGCCTTCACAAGGATTTTCCCCAAGAATCATTATAGATTTAATTTGGTGAAAGAGACATTTAGCAATTATTCAGTTTGGAAATAACAGGCATTGTTTGTTGGAAGTGCTTATCAAATGATGCATTGTATGTATTGGTTTATTTGGTCAGGACATTACATATTAATGAACATGCAGAGCTGTAATTACCTATGGGCTAGTTTTCATCCGTTGTTCTGCATTCACTCACACAAACACACTCTCATTCACACACTTATTGTACATGATTTTATCGCCCAAATCCAAAATAAAATGGCATTTTAATCAAAACAAACTAAGAACTGTTCAATGACACTCCCAACTGATTTTCTTTCATTCCATGTTAACATTTTGAGATGACGACATAGGACTTAAAAAAAAGTAAATAAATAGTCTGACATGTCACGTAATTCAAATCACGTAAACAGCACAAACCTTTATTCTTGCTCATTTGTGGTGTCCAAGGTTAGTTGTCCAAAAGGGTGCATCTCCCTCTGCCCCCTGCTCTCCTCTAGCAAAACAAATGGGGAAACAGCTTGATCCTGTTGTAATCTCCTCTAATTATGAAGCAGTGGAGGGCAATGGGATTGTTGTCCTTTGGACAAACATCCTCCAAGTTTAATTCCACAAAGGATGCCAAACGATGTTGTGGATACTGCATCAATATTTGCGGCATGCTATGTTTGTTTTCTGCACAAATAGACCTTTTATTTATGTTGTGTGAATTTCAGTTTATTCACCCATCTTTTGTATCTATTCCAGATGAATAAAATAGATTTCGGATCTTTGTACAACTCTTATTCTCCATGTGTCTGTGGAAGGCTGATATTAATCTGTCTCATTCACAGACTGTGGTGATGGATTTGTATCCTGCCTCTTCTCCTCAGTAGACTTGTTTATCTCGATGGTTTATGCGGCAGAGGAAAACTACTCTGGTTCTTCTGGAGTGAAGTGTGATTTCTGTTTCCGGAAACAGCTGCTTCTCCAAGAGTCTCAGGGTTTGTCTCTAGAGCGGAATCGACAGGTGGCCCCAGGAGACACAGCCTTCAGTCCTATTGAGCCTGCTGCTGCTTGATGAGCAGTCACATGCTGCTGCTGATCTCGCTGTTCTGGGTCCACGTGCATCCATGTGTAAATAGTAATAGTTTAATAATAATATTTAATCTGCTCATGCAAGACGTGAGCCAGCTCCACTGGGCAGGTGTAGTGTTGTGAGTCATGTTGGGAAAAAACATTTGTTCACTTTAGCTCATCATGAGGACAACTTCATGTGCTTTAAGTATGTCTTTAAGAGGAATGAAGCCCCAGTGTAACCATCCAGATAATCACTCAGCCAACTGCACACAGCCACAGAGGGATCCCACTGGGACTGTGCTGACTGCTGGTGTGATTAGCAGCAGTGGTGTATGAGGACTGACGGCAGCATAGGTGTCCATGTCACACAGAGGCCAGAGGTCCCCGTCACGCCTGTGGGGGGCCCCAGGGTCCAGTCAGCTGTCTGTGTACAGTATATGAGGAGGGACTGAGCTTGAGGATTCTGGTGTGACTGCATCTGTAACACATGTGCCCTGGGGGGATAAACTCTAAATGTGGCTGTGTTGATTTGCTGGTGCTGGTGGACAGATGCACTGTTGTGGCATACATCAAGCTGAAATCTTCATGCATGACTTGTACTGTGTGTGTGTGTGTGTGTGTGTGTGTGTGCGTGCGTGCGTATGTGTGCGTGAGTGTGCTGGGGCAGAGTGCAGCTGCAGGGGGTTGATAAAGTAAGCACTGGGGTGGGATTAGCAGGTTGCAGTTGCCCAGAGGAATCTGTGTGCATCTGGCCCTCACACACCACTGATAATCCAGTGTAGGGTAAGGCCTGGCCTTCAGTGTCCAAAGGGCAGGGACAGGTGAGGCTATGAGGGGAGATACGTGCTCACATGGGCACCGTGTCAGGGCTACTGGTAAGGACTGCTGGGAACACAATTTGAGAAAAAAATATTTATTTTGAATGCATAATGTCTTTAGTCCCCAGAACAGTTTTATTCGCATTTGATTTGAACAACAACATTAATATATTTAATACATTAAAACATGAATGCAATTAATACATTAGTATCCCATATTTCTACAGTAGAAAGTTTTCTGTAGACTCTCTTGCTGTATTCTTTCTGTAATATGTAAATCATGGTTGTACTAACTCTGACATCATGCCAGTGTGGAGAATCCTTTGGCTGCTCTGTTGCTCCAGGATAAAAATATGCAAAATTGTGTTAAAAAGGAAACAACTTTTGCTTTCATTGCATGACACAAAATTAGACGCTTCACCAAAACCGAACAATTTTAGCTTGATCCTTTAGCAAGTTACATGTGGGTTCAGTGTGAAGAATCAGCATTGACAGCTTTACTGACATGCCTGCTAAGATCACCATCATTGCAACACTAGCGTATTAGCTCAAGGCAACACTCGGAGGTACGACCCGTGGCAAATGAAGCTGAAAAAACATGAATAAAAAGTGACATAAAAACATCAAAACCATTCTGATCTATTTCGGGAGGCTTCACTAAAAATGAATTATGCAACATTTTGTCTTACCCCTGTGTAACCTATTGCTTACACACAGAAACCTATATAAACTGCCTTGAAATATCACCACCTTTAGCTTATTAGCTTGCCACGCAGCATTTTTACCCCGCTCATTAACTTTATATCCAGTCCCTGAGGAGACCTGTTTATGTGCTTTGTTCATTTGACATTTAACACCCTTGCACCTTTTATCTTTTTATCCCAAAGAGTTAGTGGGCACTGGAAAGGGTGCACTGACAAAAAAAATGGAACAAAATAGGGTTAACTGTATTGATCGAACATGAAAAACAAATGGGACGCACAGACAGAAAAGAAAAGAGGGCAGTGGATGGATGGATTACAAGTGTTAGTCTGATAAAGAAGCCAGGGGAGAAACAGACAAGGGTAACGCTTTATATTAAGCGGGTGAAAAATAGTGGTGAGAGGCGCAAACAGCAGTACAACAAGAGAAATGTAATGAGCAGTGAATCTAAGAGATCTTAGGAGATACACTGGGGCCTACAATGCTTTATTTTAAAAGACTACGGCATTAGTCCTGAAAATGTACCATCACAGAAAGCTACATAAGGGACGAAAGGGAAAAAAAAAAGTGTAACGCAATTGTTCAATTTAAAGTTCATATTCACAGTAAGGTTACTCTGGGTTAGGGAGAATCTCTAAGGTGGGGAAATCTAAGGACTGATGTGTGCGCGCTCGAGGTCAGACCATTTAAAAGGGGGGATAATTAATAGGCTGGAAAGTGCTCCCACACCAGCAATAATTAGCAAAACTCCATTCTGGCTACTCACCAAAGCGGCTTGGAGTGCACACAGCAAACAGCCAACTTCAAAGATGTGGTCTCGTCATATATTGAGATGTAGAATGAACAGTCTGGCGATACACAGACTTAATCGTATGAATAAAAGATCAAAAGAAGAAAATGCTGATTGAGATGAGAGGAGGGGTGTACTAA
The DNA here is from genome assembly GCA_019453435.1 of Rhinogobius similis. Lineage (NCBI taxonomy): Eukaryota > Metazoa > Chordata > Actinopteri > Gobiiformes > Gobiidae > Rhinogobius > Rhinogobius similis. The sequence goes on along the minus strand of CM033626.1, from coordinate 19,897,184 downwards.
GCTAACGCCAGCTATTCAGTTCATTGCTCAGAGGAAGACGGAAAAATTACGAAAAACACCTTCTAGTTGCTGCGTTCGACACAATTGTGAAGGTGTGACAAAAGTCCACAAATGCAGAAGAAAGATATCTAAGAAACTAACAATGGGAAAGTAAGACTTATCTCTGTCTAAATGCCTTTTGAAATAGGGCACTGACATCAAGAAAGTACAGGCGCAGTAAATACAGGCAATTTGTAGATCAGTGCCAAGTATGTGTTGCTTGCCTGCATATCAAATTCAAATTCCTGCTGGGAAGAAAATTACCCATTCAAACAGCTTTAATAAGTGAGTGTCATCTGTATTTGTACACTAGAGGGGTATTTTAAGCCATATGCCTTCTAGATGTCGACACAGAATTGTAAAGTATCAGAGTGGTTATCACAATCACAGCCATGGATTATTGTGGCTTCTTCTCACTGTAAAAGAAGCTACAATTTGACAAAAGCAAAAATGTCTATAATTAAGAGCTATGTGTCAATCCCGTTACTAATTTGTCATTGCAATGGAATACCACTCCTCAGAACTAGAGAGCGAGGTAAATTCCTTTTCTGACTTTCGTAGATGATTTGGTGGAATTTATTTATTTTGCAGAATACTTGTCAACCTTGTCAACCTTGTTAATAACTTTTTGTTGAAGCTTTTCCAGAGAGTACGCAACCAAATAACCAATATACTTGTTTTATTGTACCATTCTAGTTTTACTGAGAATCTATCCCTTTTTTACGTTATTGACATTTTACTAAACTTAAACTGTGAGTGAATCAATTTGTTGTGTGGGTGTCTGTATAATTTCTATCTAACCACCGTTCTGAGTGTATCCCACCTCAGCCTCAGACTCAATCAATTAATCAATTACATTTACAAAATGAAGGACTAGTATTAGAGTTAAGTTAGTAGAGTTAGTTAGTCAAACTCTTTAAATGTTTCAGTATTAGTTTTATAGCTAGTTTCCAAATGTAGTCTTCAGGCAAGGTGAAAAATGCAAGAAATATACTACAAAGCACAAAATGTTCATTTTGTTAAAAAAAGTTAGAAAAGTAAGAAGGCCATATTAAAGCAGATTATTGAATAAAACATATTACGGCATTCTGCAAAAATACACAGACACAGCCTTGTAAACAACAACAAAATGAAAAAAACTATAAGAAGGGAAAAGCATGATGACTCAGACTCCGGTGCTTTGCAGGTAGCACGAAAAGCAGCACAAAGAAATTACATTGTGAACTATGGTCACAGGCTACATGCAGTAACCATGATTTTAGCCTGTTTTTGTTTTGTTTTTTTAGCGTGTGTTGGTGATGATACTGTGCTCCAAAACTGGACTGATTGCACTGAGAAAGCAGATTGGCTCAGGGCATGTAACTCAGAGAGGGACGACTAGATCTTGCAGATCTTGTGTGTCTATAGCAGTCTGCTATTCTGGTTAAAGAAATTAGAAAGTAGAGTAGGATTTAAAAAAAACAAACAAACAAACAATAAAATGATTAGCATCCTGACATTCGATCACATTATCAAGAATTAATAGTTTACATTTGGGAGTCAATTGTTCTCTGTCTACTCTATGAGCCTAACCTTGTGATTAAAATGAACATGGTGTTTCCCACCTTTAGTTTATGCCCCTCTCTCTCTCTCTCTCTCTCTCTCTATCAAATGGCAGAATGTACCGTCCGTGTCACTCCACGTATGCATCCGCCCGTCTATAAGAAAACGGTTCACATGCAGAGAACATTAGCAGCATAAGCAGCTTAGAGGGTTCACTGACACCAGAGGTTGGTCCCAAGGTGAAATGAAAATGTCGGTCGGGTTATCTGTCTGCATTAAGTGAGGGTCACTGACTCAGAGTATACCTGAAGTTCAGCCTTGTTTTTAAAGATGGTTCAAGGGCATGGCGTCCCTGCACTAAACTATTGAGTTTCATCACATCACTTGGAGCCATCTATCTTCACGGCATAAAACAGCAATTGTGCATTCTGGAGTGAGCCAAAAATCAATCAATAGCCAGTTAAAGTACTGTACTTATTTGCCTACAGCAGTGAGGTTCTATTGACCATCAAACCTCTACTTACTCCCAGGTTTTATTAGCTATTACGCTTCTATGGAGGACTTTATGCAGCGTGAAATAGCCATGGCCAAAAGGTGGGTTAATGTCGTTGCAAGAAGGTTATGAATTTACTGATTGCAATGTCAAAGGAAATAACAGGTTGTACAATTTGAGTGGAAACGATATGTGCAGGTCTGTGCCTGTGTAACCTTGAACCCGCTTAAACTAATGACAGTATTATTAGTCCAAGAAATATCCAAATATTTTCAGCTAAACGGTTAGCAAAACTGATATTTATATGCACAGCTTGGAGTCTGTTCAATATGAGCCATACGGGAATAGTTTACTTAGTCTTTCTTGCATTTAAGTGACAGATGCGGCTGTGACTGAGATTTGCAATCCTCCATCCGTTCATTCAGTCATGCACTGCTCCTCCAAATGTTTCGATTGTAAACTTTGGTGATAATGGAAAGATAAAGTGGTCCATTGTGGGCTGAAAGAAGTTGCAATTTTCTAAAAGATTAACATTGGAAAATATAGTACAAAACATTATCATTACAAACAGTCCATGTGAGATGTAGAGAAAGTGAAGACACATTTTTTAAGTTCTTAGTATTGAACTATGACATGAGTAGATCATCTGTTTACATGTTTATGTTACATGTTGATTAAAAATGGCTTTGTAAAAGAAACAGGTCCATTGACTTCCTGTTCAAAACTGCAGAACTGATAAACCTTTCATTTCATTGTTATCAGATTTTTCTTTACCTGTTTTAGTTTTGTAGTGCGGATATGTGACATTTCAGAAGTTGTCATGTGTCACTCACAGTCTTAATTTGTCCAATCATACAGGATGTGGGTGGGGATAGAGATAGGTGAAAACAGAAATTTTAGAGCACTTGAGATTCAATGCAGGGCAGTACGGTATTACTCAAACAATCAATTAAAATACAACTCTGAGTAAACTAATGATGAAGAGAGATTAAAAGCTCATCAAAGTTACATATGATGTCCCGCTCTAACAGATGGTCTGCTTAATTTAGAACATTTACACACTATATATACATACTTTTTAAGGGTCTGCCGCCTGCTTTGGTCTATGGAGATTTTATTGCCTTGACTGGAATGTTCAACAGTACGGCAGAGAACTAATCTTACATTTATTCAAATAAAGTTGTTTTTACTGCTGAAAAAAAATGCATACTTTACCATGAGTGAGGACACTTCTGGTTTGGCAGCATCACCTACTTGTCTCCATGAATATGTTGAATGCCATGGAATATTCCAGGCAAAGCAATAACATCTTTATGGAGAATTACAGGTGGTGGACTCTCCAACAGAAAATTACATAATGCACCCTTAAATATGTGCTAACTGCACTGAAACAGAGCTGATCCAGAGAAAATCCTCCGGTGTTTCTCTGTCAGACGGTACTCAAGTTGAGAACAGCCTTTGTACTGACAATTAGACGTTGTACCACTGAGTCACTGTTGCACCACTGCACTCTGCTGCCCCAGCACTGTCTCCTGTTATTCAACTTTCCAATGTGATATGAACATTTCAGAGATTCAGAAAATATTATGATTTCCCCCCCCAGAATTCCCACACATACTACATCCACATTTGGATCTATATTTGAAGTGTGAATGTAAAGTTTTAGCTCACGGGCCAAGACGACTCACTTACTATAATTCCTCTGATAATGTATTGAATTAATTTTGTCTTCTATTACAGGACTCATGGCTCATGGCACAGATAAGGCACAGTGTTAGGTCACAGTGTTCTTGCTGACTGAGATAATGAATATGCATTTAATGTAACCAGATACATGTGAGGTATGAATATTGATAGACATTAGACATACTTTACATTTCTAAAACTAATTAATAAAGTGCTTTGTGGAGTACATTTGTGCATAGTTCACGACAATGTGAATACTTAGCTGCATTAGAAGAATAATCATGGATCCCAAATGTTTGCAAAGGGATTTTTTTTAAGTCACGTAACAGATGCACAGGCTAATGACGTTATAAGAAGATGGATTAGCAGTGCTTATGTCACACGTGTGGGAGGAAAACCAACTGTATCCAGTCAGTCAACATCCTCAAATGTCATCCCACTCACGGTCACTATCTGAAGAATATAATTATGATAAACAACAATGATGAACTGTGATGAGTGGTCTGTCCAGGGTGTACCCCGCCTAACACCCAGAGTTACTGGGATAGGCTCCAGTCATCCGCGACCCTGGGGACGGGAATAAGCGGTAGAAAATGAATTAATGAACAATGATGAAGAATTCCACCCAGCTACACAAAACAAAAACATAAATGCCACACTGTTGTTGTTGTTGTTGTTGTTTGAACAGTGAAAACCTGGATTCATCTGTGAAGAGAACACCTCTCCAACGTTTCCAGATACCACTGAATGTGAGCATTTGCCATCAGGTCAAGTCCCCGATAAGGACGATGGGCATGCAGATGAGTTTCCTGAGAAACATTTTTTTGGTTACACAAACCTATTGTTGCAGCAGCTGGCCTGGAAGCTGGTCTGAGACGGTCTTAGAGAGTAACATGCTGGATGTGGAGGTCCTGGCCCGGTGTGGTTACAAGTGGTCTGCGGCTGTCATGCCAGTTGGATGTGATGCCAAATTGTCTGAAACGCCTTTGGACAGGGCTATTGGTAGAGAAATGGACGGTCAATGCATAGGCAACAGCTCGAGTAGACTTGCAGTCAGCATGCCAACTGAACGCTCCATCAACAATTGCGACATCTGTGTCATTGTTGATAAAACTGAAGATTTCAGAGTGGAGTGTCCTTTTATTGTGGCCAGCATAGAGCAGTACACCTGTGCAACATGTATGCTGTCTAATCAGCATCTTGATATGCCACACCTGTAAGGTGGGATGATTAGCTCAAGCAAAAGTCCTCTCTCACACAGAGATTTGTGAACAATGGAGCTCGAGAAAAAAAAAACACCAATGTGATGGAAATCCGCTATGTTTACAGCTGGTGTGTTAAATTTACGTCGTAATACGGAAAAACATTAGTCAAAACAATGTAAAAAAGTGAACAAAAAATCCATTGAGGAACCTGATAATCTGATGCTTCAGTTCTGGTAAATACATTTATCAATATATAGTGTTAGAATACTTTTGAATTAACACTGAGTTTAGTATTCGGCATCTTACTCCACTGATTTAACATCGAGTTAACTGAAAATTCTGTTATGTGTGATGTCACAATCCCGGGCTCAATATGGGAGAAGAAATTTGTCTTTGCATATGCATATAGAGAATGTTCTATATTTGAGTTCAGCTCATGAAAAATGAGAACAAAAAAGTGTTGCATTCATATTTTTCTTCTGTGTAGTATGGAGTTAACCCTGTTTTATTTACCACGTTTATATATTTATTTATATACTACGTATATTTACTTTTAAATCTGTAGTATGTGACACTAATCTTTTGTAATCTTTTTTATTTTTTTAGTCAAAGTCTAATCATGTTTTTTACCCAGGGTTTAACACTTGTTAGCTTGACTTCTGTGTGTTTTAATATTTGCATTGTGATTACTTTCGGTTATGCCATGTTTTGTCTACAGCATTTTGGCCAGCTGTAAAGGTCTTAAAGGATTTTATGAATTAAGTTGTACATGGTAAAGCCATTTTTAATATTTGTTAGACCTCTCACCTCATATACAATCTCTAAGCAGTCAGCACATGCAAATACTTAAAATTATTCATGTACAGATAGGAGACATGTGGCATAACCACAAGAGGATCTGATTCAGTTGATCTGCCACTGGACATTGTTATAGAAAAAGAAAGGTGAATTTAGTACCATTCTTTATAATATATTACGTATCTAATGAATCCCATTGTAAAGGAAATGAGGATGAGGGAATTCTTTTTCCTACATGACACACGATGCAAAATCAGAGAGTGCAAAGGTTGGGTCTTTTTAGTTCAGTCCTCGTGGGAACCGAGAGCGATTCTGTTGGCTGGAAATGGGGAGGATAAAAACAGAATTGTGTGCTGTGTAGGGAGAGCAATTAGATTCACAAGGGGCACGTGGATATGATTCATGTGTCGCCCAATGGAGATGTGGTATGTGCGCACAGCACCAGACTGTTTCTCTGCTCCATAGAGGAATGTGCTAAGTGATTGCAGGAGTATGGATATAATTAGGGATCATTTGCTCACAATTCTTGAATATATAATAATAATAATGGGATTATTATTATTTAGTAGTAGTAGTAGTAGTAGTATAATACTACTAATAATGACCATCAAATAAGAATTTTCTGTTTTGAATCTTATTGGAAAACTACAGGATTTTGTCCTAAAGTTTATTCATGGGGGAATGCAGACATGTTTTGGAGACCATTTCAATAAAATGAAACCACGTAAAACTTTGAACACATTTTATAATGTCAATGACACACCAAAAATATTCACAAATCATCATTGGTTCGGTCATTGGCATAAAAGAGAAAGAGAAAGAGAGAAATGAGACTTAAAGTTTAGAAAATGTGATGTATTAACTTACCTTTGGGTTATGACTTTTTGGTGCCATGTTTTCCTGTGTGACTATGTTTTTTTCTAGAGCTAGAGTTAACTATCTCAATATGGATAACATGGCATTTATGCACGATCTAATAATAATATTCTAATAATTATAATAATAATTAGCATTTTATTATATATCTACCCAAATAATATCAATAAAGTTGATGTCCCGTTGTCCAGTTGTTACTGGAGCTCAACGCCCAGAAGACAGTGGAGATGATCGTGGACTTCAGGAAAGTCTCAGCCCCCCTGCCCTCCCCTCGCCCTGACAGACTCTCCCATCACCACCGAGGACTCTTTCCGCTTCCTCGGCACCATCATCACTCAGGACCTCAAGTGGGAGCCGACCATCAGCTCCATCATCAAAAAGGCCCAGCAGAGAAGGTACTTCCTGCAGCAGCTGAGGAAAGCCAAGCTGCAGAGCAGATGATGGTGCAGTTCTACACGGCCATCATTGAGTCCATCCTCACCTCCTCCATCACCGTGTGGTACAGGAGCCACAGCCAGGGACAAACACAGACTACAGCGCATGTGCCTCTGCTGAGAAGGTGATCAGCTGCAGCCTTCCATCTTTCCAGGACCTGGACCCTTCTATGTCGTATGTGCTACGCCCTCTACGGGCTTCGCTATTGGCTATCACTCGAGGCAGCGCCTCGCGCCTGAAAGATAAAACAATGTACTGCTCCAATCACCTTGGTCCCGTTCGCGCCACTGGGCCTATATAAGGCCACTCTACCCAAGACATCACCCTCCTTTTCACTCAGCGCCTGAGAGAAAACTTCTGAGCACGTTCTTTTCAGAACAAAATTCTTCTACAGCTATTCAAGACGGACTCGCTCTTACACCCGAGATGGCGCTACCCTCCGGTGTCGAGCTCCGTGAGGTGCGGGGCGGGTGCTCCTCCTTTCTCCTCGCCGAGGACCGTCATGACTTCTGCTTCCTCTGCCTCGGCTGGCATCACTCGGGCAGAAGAAGCCACCTGCCTCGCCTGCCTCTCACTCCCAGGGAGGAGCGAGCGGCGCCGCGGCTTCATGGACCCGGTTTCCCCTGAGCATCCCGGTCAGACCCGAGGATGCTTGGGCAGGAACCGCCGCCACCGTGGTGGCGCTCTGGACCGAGCCACCGCCAGCCCGTTCCCACCCAGTGGCTGCCTCCACCAGGAAGGACTGGGCGGACTATGCACCCAGGAAGATGACCGCCAGGCTCTTATGAAGAAGACGCGCGGCCTCCATCTTCTCGGAGGAGACCGACCGCTTCCGGTACCCGCTTGATCAACTGCCCACGTCTTCGTACTGCAGCTGCTAATCGTATGAGCGCGTGCGCTCCCGCAACCGGGCGGCCCCCACGGTGGACTTCACGGACGGGCTCGGGTCCGCTCGCCCCCTGGCCTCGCACTGCTGTGCTCTGCCCCGATGGCTTTGCCCATCATGCACTATGCCAAGCGTGACTGGGACTAGCCGCTCACCTTGCGACAACCAGCACTGGGGTACAGACCGTACTGTAACATCCAGGATTGGAACTGGGAGTCTGGTGTACCGCCCATTGAGGACGGTGTCAGACTGGCCCTCCTTCCTTCGCTCTTCTCTTTGGCGGCGAAACCGTCTCTTCCTGCTGAGAGGGATAGGTTGACGATGGCCATGTTTGACCGCTGCTACGCAAATGCCGCTCAGGTGGTGGCACTTGCTAGCAACATGGCTTTCCTGGCGGGCTCCATGTCGGAGATGTTAGACCGCACAGATCCATCACCAGAGGAAGCTCCGGCTCCAGCGCGCTCTACTTTCGCCGGGACCCCGGCACCGCAGCGCAGAAGAGAGAGAGAGGCGAGAACCGATCGTCGCCCGACTTCTGCTGCTCCGAGGGGAGGGCGCGAAAGGTTGGGAGCCAGGCTGCGGCCCGTTATTTGGTGAAAGAGCGCACTTCTCTGCCACGCCACGCTCAGACGCATTGAGAGCGCCTTCTGTCCGTGCTCAGTCGATTTCGCCTGCTTCCTCCTCTCCGCAGCAACCAGCGGCTAACGGTGGTGAGCTCGGTCGAGCAGAACTCGGCTGTCGCCGGTCCTTCTGCAGTTTTTCACTGTACGAGCAGCTTTCCCCGCCAAGCGCCGCAGTACTGGGCGGACGTGAGTGAGCCCAGGGTCAGATCTATCTGCTGGACGTAATCCGACCGGCGAACACAGCGAACGTGATTGAGAGCGGTCGCCGGCGTGTGGGCCATGAGGCACGCGTGACTCGGACCACAGTCAAACCTGTGTCCCGCACTCGCTCTGGCCCACGGAGGCGGATACAGTTACCGCTCGCCGTAATACCCCCTCACACGGCGCTGTGTCGGGTGAACGGGTGCTGTCCCCCTGTTCCCCGCTCCCACACATCAGCGGTGCTGGAGCGACGCTGCCTCCACACGGATTGTGGAGAGACAGCGACCGCTGCAGTGGCCGCCCGTTCCACAATTTTTGTCCCGAGCGCGCGCCCCCGCAGACAGCCGGACACACACACGCGGTGCTCTCTCCTCTCGCTGTGCAAAGGCGCCTGGTCCTCTAGCCTACGCGAGGGGCAATAAAGAGCGCAGATTGGACGAGACTGACCCGGTGCAGATGTGCACCACGAGTGTCTGCAATGTGACTATGGCATCACGGAGCACGGAGCCACTGTCACGACTCTCCATGACAGAAGCTGTTGCGCCTCGTGAGGGGCCCCCACTGACAGGACCAGTCGGCGGGCCCGTACCAACTCTGGTCCCCAGTTCCACGCTGCAGCCACACACGGGGTTTTATCGGGCATGGAGGAGCCTGGGGCTCCCCCTGGCCCCCTGGTTGGACACGGAACCGATATGAGGAGGGGTACGCGCTGCAATTTTTTCCGGAAACCGCCGCCTTTCAACGGGCATTTTCAGGGACGCAGGCCGCGCGATCCGCAGGGGCTGCGGCTCTCCAGGAAGAGATCTCCTCTCTACCTGCGCACGCCGGAGCGATAGTAGAGGTGGAACCTTGAAGTCACAGAAAGGATTTTATTCCCCCCGTATTTTTGGTCCCCATTTTGGATCTTTAGCGTCCTCAACAATCACATAGTGAAGAGGCCATTCCGCATGCTGGACGACCAAACACCTGCTAGAGTGCGTCAGGCCGGGGACTGGATGACGTCCAGTGGATCTGACGGATGCTTACTTCCATGTGCCTATCGTGCGGAACACAGGAAGTTTCTGCGCTTTGCAGTCGGGGAGAAATGTTACGAGTACTGCCGCCTCCCGTTTGGCTATTCCCTGGCCCGCGCACTTTCTCCAAATGTGTGGAGGCTGCGTTGGACCCAATTAAATGCGTCGCCAGGGTGTCAGGTTCTGACCTACATCGACGATTGGCTTATCCTGGCTTCTTCCCTCAGGAAGCGCAGGCTCACACGAGATGGTGCTGGAGCACATCTCTCAGGCTGGGGTTTGTAGTGAACCGGGACAAGAGCTCACTACACCCATCGCAGCAGATGAAGTACCTGGGCCTGCTGCTGGACTCCAGGAGGCATGCGTGCCTCTCTCTCCTAGAGAGGCAGTCAGCTCTTGAGGAAGGGGACGGGCTGTCCTGGACAGACCACAGGCTCAGTCTCTTCAGATCCAATCCTCCTGGGACTAATGGCTGCGGCCCACCCGGTGGTCCACCTGGGTCTCCTCCACATGAGGGGCCTCCCAACGGTGGTTCTCCGCCTCAGGCTTCACCCAGTGCGGGACAGGCGGAAAGTGCTGGCAGTGCTCGTCTGCACGGAGGGACATCGAAGTTCTGATGTCACCAGGTCACCTGCTGCGGGTGTCCGGATGGGGTGTGTACTCATTACACGGAGGTGTTCACAGACGCCTCCCCTGGCCGGGTGGGGCGGGGGTGTTAGGCCGGTGCTCTGTGGGCGCCCATGGACCACACCACTGTCACATCAACCTCCTGGAGATGGAGGCAGTGAGGAGGGTACTCCTGTACTTCTCCTCGCAGCTCGAGGGTCACCATGTCCTGGTCTTCGCTCGACAACACCTCAGTGGTGGCTACCATGGGAACAGACGGGGGGTCAGGTCCCCTCCACAGGGGAGTGCAGCGGAGATCCTCCTATGGGCGGCGCCCATCTCTCCTCCCTGAAGGCCCGACACATCCCGGTGCGCTCCAAGCGTGGGGGCGGACAGAATGTCCAGGGGGGCCTCTCCGACGAGTGAGTCTGGCCCCAGGAGATCGCGACAGAGGTATGGCGCCGCCGGACAACCGGTAGCCACCTTTTCGCCAGTGCAGAAAACGCACAGTGCCCACTGTGGTTCTCGCCAGGTCGGGAGACAACCCGCCCGCTAGGGCGTGAGACGCACTGGCTCACAGACAGTGGCCCACGGTCTACTGTATGCGTTCCCTCCCCTCCACCTCATACCTCCGCTACTGCACACAGAGTGAGGCTGGAGGGCCTGTCCCATCCTGGTGGTAGCTCGTACAGTACGCAAAGTGCCAGGTGGTACCGAACTCGTGGGGCTGGACGAGGGGGGAGACCATGGCCGGCCTCCCAGACCGCCCCGACGCACTGCTTCAGGCCGGAGGAGCCCTGCGCTCGCGCCCGGTCCCTAGGGCGCAGGCTTATGGTTTGGAGGCTGAAAGGGGAAGGCTACTAGGCCTTGGCCTTCACCTCCAGTGGTGGCCACCATCCAAGTTGCCCGAGCACCTTCCACGGTGAGGGCGATAGCGACGCTGGCAGCTCTTTCGCTTCATGGTGCACGGAGAGGGCCTTGGGGACTCTTCCTGCACGGTTCACGGAGTGCTGGATTTCCTCCAGGCCTCCTGGATAAAGGACGGCTGCCTCGACCCTTTGGAGTCTTTGGCGGCAGCCATTAGCGTCTGGGCACGCCGGATTTGGAATTTCACTGCCCGTGAGCCATCCCCTGGTGAATCGCTTTTGGGGGTGCTCTCAGATTGAGACCCCCTGCGACGCGTTCTACCCCCCATCTGGGAGTTACAGGTGGTACTGGATGGCCTCTCAGGTCCACCATTCGAACCCTTGATCGAGCTGAGATCGCCTGCCTGTCTTTATAAGACTGCACTCCTCTTGGCTCTGGCTTCTCGCCAAGAGAGGTCAGGTGACTTGTGCGCGCTCTCAGTTCATCCGTCTTGCCTGTCCTTCAGTAGTGATGGTGGATTGGTGGAATTGTGGCCTAACCCTGCCTTCCGACCTAAGGTCATTACACTCTTCCTCCAGGTCCAGGGTTATTAGGCTGAGACCGCTCTGTCCCCTCCACACTCCTCGGAGGAAGATGAGCTGTAGTCATTTATGCCCGATCAGGGCACTACGCTGTTACCTGGACGCACGGCGCTTTTCAGGCAGTCTGATCAGCTGTTTGTGGGGTTTGGGGCCAGACATCGGGTGCTGCGATCTTCCGCCAGCGCTGGCCCACTGGTTGTGCCATGCTATTCGCTTAGCGCACGAGAAAGTCAGGACGTCCCCACCGCCGCCGCCAGGCCCACTCCACTCGCTGGGGTGGCAGCCTCTCGACCATGCACAGGGGTGGCTGTTGAGACATTTGCTTGGCGGCCTCCTGGTCATCCTCAAGTCGCCGACGCTTGTTCAGTCGTGCATTATTTACTGAATGTCACATGATCAGTTGCCCATTCGGTTCTGGGCAACAGCGCGTTAAATGTTCTTCTATCTTCACCTTATGGTGCTTCGGGAGAGGGAGTGGACCTGACCAGGTCAGTTGTCAATCGTTTCATCTTCATTCGGGTGCAGGCGCTCTTGGGAGAGGGCTGGCCTTGGCCCCGAAAATTCGATGATGGGTGCTGGCGCTCTTGGGAGAGGCGGCGCACCCTTTTTGTTTACTGGTTAGTTGTGCCGGGCTTCTTGGGAGAGGCGGCCGGGCACACTCCTTGTTGCAGTTGCTGTGGGCGCTCTTGGGAGAGGCGGCCCTTGTGACTTTCGCCGTTGTACCCTGGGAACACCCACGCCTTGAGGGCGCTGATGAGGAGGGTTTCTCTCACTTCCGCTCTGTTGTTCGCCCGTTGACGCCTTCGCAGATGGGTGAGGATTATGAGCGCCGTCAATCACGCGATGCCACGCCTGCTGGGAGTACATTTTTCCCTCACGCCCTTCGCCAGGTTATGCCAATAGCGGCTCCGTGAGGCGCAGCACATATTCGACATAGAAATGTCAGTTACTTATGTAACTTTAGTTCTATGAGTATGTGCGTAGCTCCTCTACCTGCATGCCCAGCAGGCCTGTCCTCTTCTTGATGCTGAGTTCAAGGAGGGTGATGTGCGGTAGAGTGGCCTTTATATAGGCCCAGTGGCGCGAGATCGACCAAGGTGATTGGAGCGGTACATTGTTTTATCTTTCAGCGCGGCGCTGCCTCGAAGTGATAATAGCGAAGCCCGTAGAGGGCTACGCACATACTCATAGAACTAAAGTTACATAAGTAACTGACATTTCTCACCCTGGACATGGATCATTTGAGCCACTCCCCTCGGACAGGAGGCTAGGGTCCATCCAGACCAGAACCTCCCGCCACAAGAACAGTTTCCCTCTGCTGTTGGACTCATGAACACTTGCCACTTCAAAAATAATATTATAAAAGAGCTATTTACACTGCCAATTTGCACTACTGTCTATCCAACTGTACATTTCTGTAAATAGTCTTAGCCTATACTATTCTATTTTATTTTATTTTATTTTATCTTCTATTCTTTATCTATTTAATGTTATGCATGCCTCTATTATATATTTTGCAAATATTTTATTCATTATTTTATGTTGCACCTTACACCAAAGCAAGTTCCCATGTTTGTGAATTTTGATTACTGACAACGGCAATAAATTGATTCTGATTTTCTGATTCTGAAGTATTGTCACAAAATGTGAAACTCATCACTGTTGTTTGTATTGCCATGGAAACTGCAGACTTATGAACTGAAGGTTTTGAAAATGGCTCTGGTTTCACTGTCTGGTGATGCCTGAGTGGTCTTTAAACTTAATATCGTATAACATATAACATATAACACTGTAGCTTTTAATACTTTCATATTAAAAAGAAAGGAAAAATAAAAGCACTTTGATATTGTCCAATAGGATTTATAAAGGAATCACATTGGTTTGTTTTGTCTTATTTGTTGCTAATAGGATTCTTATAGGAAGTAGGGCAGAGGGATCATCAGTCCATGACATTTACTCTCCTACTGCACATGTCGCATGCAGAAAGAGAGATAATGTCTTCTTGTGCTGTTGGTTACACAAACCGTTTTGATAAAAACAAACAAACGTATTATTAACATTATTAATCAGAATCAAATGATCAATTACTTTGTTGTAAAAGGTATATTTTCCCTATATCATACATCATAATATGTGATATGATATTTGCAGTGCTCCAGTTTTTTTACGAGAAAGTATAAGGGCCACTCTAAATAAAAAATATTCGGATATTACCCTCCACCCTCACCGCCCTCACAGCTAGGATGCAGTGGGTCTCAGCGTTGCCGGGATTTATAGTCAAAATAACCTGTCAACCTGTGCTATATCTGTAGTCACATCACACAGACAGAAGGACAGTTAGATTGTCCACTCTTAGAAATTGAATTCAGATTCCCTGTGAAAAGATAACGTCCAGTCCCACTGAAACTAATCTGAAACTTGCTATGCTTAATGTCAGATCCTTATGTAACAAATCATTTTTAATTAATGATTTTATATCTTATAATCTTGATTTTATATTTTTAACAGAAACGTGGCTTGACAAAAACACAGGAAACGCAGTTCTAGAAGCGACTCCACCCAACTTCAAGTCTGACTCTGAAACACGCGAAAACAAAAAGGGTGGAGGTGTGTGTTCGGTTTTTAGAGACATAATAGTTACCCAGAGGTTGTCTTTAGGGGCGTTTTCATCATTTTAGTATTTGTCTTTTAAAATGGAGCTAAAACAGTCTCCCCCCATACTCTTCATTGTCCTGTACAAGCCTCCCCAGCACACGGTTTTATTGATGATTTTACTGAGATGTTTTCAGTTGTATGCACAGACTTTGATGGTTTGGTCATTACAGGAGATGTTCATGTGGATAATTTTTGTGACAGAAATGCTAAACAACTTGATGCTGTCCTTGAAACCTTTGGTCTTACTCAGCATGTGAGTGGCCCCATCCACAGCAGAGGACACACTCTGGACCTGCTAATTACAAAGGGGGTTAATATTTCAGTCAGTGTGGTCGATGTGGCACTGATTTCTGTGTCTTCTTTGACCTGTCTGTTATTCCCAAATCACTGACCGTTCCTGCAGTTGTTCGGAGAAGACACATAAATGACAGCACAAGTGCACTCTTTCTAGAATTGAAAAACTTTGAAAATCCATCATGCTCAAATGTTGACGATTAATGTTTTGAATGTTCTGGACATGAAGGTTAAAATTGTTCAAAATAAGCAGAAGTCACCATGGAGTGCTATAGGGCAGAGCAGAAATGGCGCAAGTCAAAGCTCCAGATGCAAAAAGAAACTTATAGAGAAAAGATGTATATGTTGTTGTGTAATATAAAGTTAGTTTGATTATCTCCTCACACCAAACACGTGGTGCTATCATGCCCTCCCAACATGAGGAGGGTGAGGGGAAATAGTGATACTGATTAAGGAATTGGATTGGACTTAAAGCATATCACACAGCCCTTGGTGAGTATGTGGTTTATTTGTATCAGGGCCTCTTTGAGCAAATTACCAATTTCTACATCAAATATCAAAATTAATAACTATCAATGAACAGTTGTACATTGATTATTACTGATAATTAAACATTGGTCAGTCTGAAAGTTGTAAGAACGTAACCATGACATCTTCTTTTCTGGAAATAACATAACACTTTACCAACTGTGTTTTATGGAGATTTATTGATTAACATACAAACAGATAAATATGGTGAATAAATATGTAGCTAAACATACAGTACAGGAATGATTAACTGGTGAGAATTTTGTAAATTAAAGAGATGTAAAACTAGACAAGGTTGCTCTGGCTCTATCTAGTTATGTGTTGGACTTCGTGTCTGCGAAATCTGTGCACTTACGACCCAAGAGTTTCTCCAGCCTTGTGTCCCATGTCGTGACCTGAGGGTCAGATGCCTACAGAGCGTTGGATCTGGGGCAGAGAGGGACACGGCTGCAGCTGAAGAGTTGAAAATGTTGGTTTTTAAAACGTTCTCCATTGGAGTGGAGCTTGTACTGCTGGGAAATAACCTGCGCTGGAACACGCAATGGCCAGTGAGCATCTGAGCCACATCCACAGGTGAACGAGTCTTGGCACGATTTTCACCAATAATCCTCTCCCTTGATTTCTGTCCCTCTACCCTTCTAAACTGTGCACAAATTCACCATTCAGGGCTATTTGTACCACAACATAGCAGCTACCATGAATTGCGATGTACTCCAGTGTTGGATGTGCGTGAGCGCATCGTGCAGATCTTGAAGTGCGCATTGTTGGATCTATGTGTTATGTTGATGTTGTGTTAGCCGGTGGTGGACCGGGAAGCAAAGGTAGTTTGGCTGGCTGGTAGTTTGGCCACGTGTGCATAAAACATCACATTTAGAGATTAGAGTGTGTTGTGCTCTGACTTTTCAAAACCAAACAAGCGTTGGCCAAGGGACTGAACAAAATAAACACTGATTATTTGGATTCATCCAACATAGTTCAGCCATTAGGGACCAAATAAGTCTGCCTCTCTGGCTTTAGTTACACGTTGAATGCGTTGAAGACAGTTGTTTTGGTGTTCTGTGTGAATAAACAATATAAAAAACAAAAAGATTAACACAATTGGTGCACCCCCCCAAAATGTATCACCAACTGCCAATCTGCTGTCCAGCTGCGCTGATGTTATACCACATTTTATGTCCAAGAGTGATGCCAAAAAGTCTGGAATCCATGCGTACTTCCAAGTGCGGATGACTCCAAGAGCCCATAACGAGGGGCTGCGGTAAAGGTTATCCACAATAAACACTTCTATGAGCGGTGACTGAGCGCAAAGTGCCTAGGGAGTTTGTGTGAAGATCGCTCCAAGACTCTTCCACCTGTCTGCGGGCGGCTGTGGCTTGGAGCACTGCCCAGGCAGGCTCTAGTTTTGTCATGGAGAAAGTGCACCAACAGCTTGTGAATGATGCGTTACAGCGGAGAGAAGTGCAACCACACCGCGGTAGTGATATGTCTAATAAAGTGCAAAACCGTTAAATGCTAGTTAACTAGCTAGCTTATAAAGTATGGCATCATTTGCAGGCTTTATGTAGCCTAAACTTAAAACTCATTTAGCCACATCCAAAGTGAATTACGTGTTTGTGTCAATTTGACTGGGAGCATTGTTATTGGTCCCTAACATATAACTGTCAACTTTATTATTGGTAAAATTGCATCTTTTTTTAACAATGACTTTTTTCTCTTTCTCTTTTTTCTTGTAAATATACAACTTTTAGTGGCTTCAACTTTAATCTTGTAAATTTACGACTTTGTTGTTGAAATATTATGACTTTATTCTCGTAATATGCAATTTTTTTTTTTTTTTAGAGTTGCCCTTATACTCCATCGTAGTTTTTTGTTTAGTTTAATTTCTGTTCTAAAACCTCTGTCCCGTTACAAATTGGTATAGTGCTCCAATCAGGACTGCTCATGGACATTCTTTAACATGGGGATTAAAACAAGTGTTTGTGAAAAAATATCTTAAAATCTGTCTGAAAGTTTGTCTGTCTGGTGAGTTTAAGTTACTTTATGTGAGTCTGGCAGAAGTTGGCCTGTTATGAGACTGGGACCTACTGTACATCTGTTGATTGAGATGATTGCAACCTGCATAATCAATACCTCAAGGGACAACAAAAACTAGGAGCTCGAGGAGCAAGAGCACAAAAATCTAAGACAAATTGAAGGTGCAGGCTCTGATTGGCATCCCACCAGAAAACTCCTAATGGTGTCTCAAAAAGTGAAAGAAATCGTGTGCCTGAAGACATTTTTACAATAAATTACTTAATTATTCATTTTTTGTGTCAGAAAATATACTTTATACTTAAATCAAACCATAAACACTCTCAAACTGTAACAAAGCTCTGTGTGGGCTTGGCCTGTTCCTGACCTTTCCATGAAATTGTTGTTCTACAGTAGAGTTGACACAACCGTGGCTTGAAAATAAGATTTAAAGTGTAACTTGTGGAGCATTTGAGAAATATACAGTACTGAAATGAAAACTGAGACAGACTTTTTGAGAGAGAGTGAGATTGCAGTCCAATTATTGATGCCTGTTGGGCATTGGCGCGTGTTGCCTCACACAAGACTTCCATGGATAAATGTGCTGAATTACCAGATTCAGTTCAGTATTGTATATTGCCCAGTGTGTTAAAAAGAAAAACTGTTACATTTTCCAGTGTAAGCAGTTATGGAAGTGAGCTAAATTCTCTTGCTTTGTTGTTGTGAAGGGTTTTGCTCCACTTTATGATCACCCCACTGTGAGTTGTGCTTCTGTCTTATTCTGAAGTCTCCCTGAAATCGAACACAACAAGCGATAAAAAGTCTTCTTAGAGCCCATTTCCCTATCCTTTTATATTTATTATTTTCTTGCTGACTACTGCTCTATTTTCTCCTATGTCTCAGGTTTGCAACTTTCTCTGGAGCACTTGTGTCCGCCTGAATAATTTCAATACCCTGTTGCCTTCTGCTTGCTTTCTAAATGTCTTTCCCTCTGCACCATTGCTGAATGGAAAATCCAGTCTCCCCCATCTATATCGTAGAAATGTCATAAAATCATAGGAACATATCAAAACATGGAAGTATGTGCTCAGAGTGGTGCAGGAAACACCAGGGAATAAATACATACCAACGCCACAGAATCATAATGCAGTGTATGGAGTTTTAGTCTGGTCCCATACGGTGTTAAAGATGGATGAAATTGCAATCTGCATGCAATATATTTTAATGTCTGGATGATAAAAGAAAAAAATATTAAGGGAAGCTATGGTTGAATCCTTGTGACTGACTGGAGTTCAGATCAGTATTACTTCAACAGACGGGGGTATGATACATCATGATTCTCTAAAGACACTTTATAATGTCTGTGAAATGACGAGTCACATCACGGGGCAGTGTCAAAAGAACAATCAGGGCCACATGGAGAGAACAGGTTTCTGCTAAAGCAAAAGGGTCTGTGTTATAACGGAAACAGATCATCAGCAGGAGGGCTTAACCCAATCAAGTAACATTAAAAAATTTTTCATCCTCCTCAGAAGGTATGGAATTAAAATACAGTTTAAAGGAGACATATGCTAAATCAATAATTATAATTGTGTTCTTTTCTCAGTTAGTAGTAACTTTTATTCGGTACCACTTTATAATAACTCCACCTCAAGTTGCCTCAACAAAGCATGAACAAAGATTTAATTCAGAGTGAACATGTAGTTTATTAAGCATGATTCAGGTTTAGTAAATAAATACTCAGTTAAGGTAAGGGTTAATAATAAGGGTTAGAGCATTGAATCATTCTCAATAAACAGTCCTTGTTCATGGTTTATTAAGGCAGGAATAAGAGTAGTTATAAAAAAAAAAGAAGGTAAAGTGTTTATTCAAGACGCCATGGCTTTCTCCTCCCCCCATACATGCCCTCTGCGCTGTACTTACTACTTTATCTTTTTTTCCCCTTAAACTGTGATGTAGAATTCAAAACGACACATAGCCATTTTGGTACAAATGGAAAAAAAGAAAAATCATTGCCCACCACTGTGGCTTCAGCTGGAGGTTAGCAGACTTGTTTAGTTTTAGATCAATATTGTGATTTAACATTTACAAAACATAAATATTGATCTACTGGTGTCATATAGCAGGCAATCTTAAAGAATTTGTCAAAAAGTCAAGGCTCAGCCATAAAAAGGTAACCGTTTTTCAATAATACTAACCACCAAATTAGCAACAGTCTCATTTTCTAGCATCAGATGTGTTTTATGAACATATATTTTCCATAAAATTGCAAACTTTCATTCTCGTCTGCACAGAATAATACCATCTCAAATGTTTAATGACGCTGTTTGGGAGCAGCTGTCTGGTGCAGAAGGTTGTATCCGTCTGTACGACCCTTTTTACACAGGGGAGATGATGACTTCAGGGAGGCTCTGTCTTTTCTCTCTTTCTGAATTCCACTGTGCTGTTATGCTACTGTTTTTAAGAGCAGAGGGAAGCTCTCTTCTCTGCAGAGGTTTATTGATGCGTGAGGAGATGAGCAGAGACAATGAGACACACGGCGAGTGTGAAGCGGAGGTGTACAGAACGGTTAGAGGTACTTAGAGAGGCAGACATGACCCAGGTTTAGGGTTACAGCACATTCAAGGACATTTATAGGCAGTGCACTAATGTTTCATTTCAATACATAATGCACGTAATAATATGAGGAGTGACTGTTGTGAGAGGTGTAATTTACTATCGAAACCAAATGCGTAACAACAAAGAGTATTGCTTAACTTTGTTTTTTCTTATTTATATGCTAAAATGGAGTGTGGGAGGATGATACTTTGATTAACTCCCACCCCAAAATCATGGACAAAAAAAAGACACTGTACGTCCTAAACAACTACAGCTGGACAAACCACCCACAATGTACAGTAGAGTATAGAACTATACACATGTAATTATAGTTTTATTATGCAAATCTAGAGTAAATAAAAGAAAACAACATAAACATATGTGTGCGGTGCATTTAAATATTATTTAATGACACATGGTATGCAAAGAACCATGTTATAATTGATTTCGCTTCTCAGTGACCCACTCAAAGTTGTGTTTTGAGTGACTCATACATATTTGAGTGGTCTTCATTCTTCTGCAATCAAGACACATTGCTCCAAAAATTCCTGTTTTCAGGACACGACCACAGCTCTGTACTTACTTCATTCTCTGATTTTTTTTTAAAGACTTAAATTAATGAAACTCCACTGCCTCTGTGAACTGTGGCTATCCACAGGCAGCAGCAATGTCGGAAATCAGTGGAAGTTGTTTTCATCAAATTATCCGTGTGTGTCATAGATTATGGCTAGGCCTGTATAGCAGACAAAAGCATAATATGTTTTATTTCAAATAAATACTGTAAAATTTCCAGACAGAAACAAATATTTGTTTAAGTGCTATGTAGCTTTAGGGATGTTTAGATTTTAACATTTTCCAGACTTTTTTTTCCCCAAGCATTTTAAATCTGTGCAGCAATCTAACAAAAACGTGCTATTACAGGCTGTTCCTGCTTTTGACCTATCCTTCAATGCCACTGGAGCATCTCAGACTCAGATTTGAACTTTGACAGCCACATCAAATCCATAATATCAGCAGCTTTTTACCATCTGAAGATCATTGCCAAAATAAAAAATATAGTGTCTAACCCAGACTTGGAGAGACTTATCCATGCATTTGTCTCCAGTAGGTTAGACTACTGTAACGGCCTGCTCACTGTCCTGACTAGAACCACATTAGTCTGTGCTCAGGTCTCTGCACTGGCTTCCAGTGGCTCAGAGAATAGACTTTAAAGCAGCTTTGATTGTATTTACGTCCCTCCATGGCCTAGCACCAATGTGCATCTCTGAATTGTTAGTACCATACGAACCATCTCGGACTTTGAGGACCTCAGGGACCGGCCTCCTGCTGGTGCCCAGAGTCAGGACTAAACATGGGGAATCGGCATTCCAGTTTTATGGAGCTAAAATCTGGAACAGTCCCCCCCAAAAACAGGCCCCTACACTGCCAGTATTTAAATCTAGGCTTAAAAATGTTCTGTTTAGCTGTGCATATGATTAAGGGAATTTCATCAGTATTTTATTGTTTCATGTACATTTTAATGTATTTATTTATGCTCTTATTGTGATTGTATTGTGATTTTCTATGTGTTTTTATGACTGTAAAGCACTTTGTGTTACTTTTGTATGAATTGTGCTATACAAATACATTTTGATTTGATCTCCTCAGGAGCAGTGGGTGCCACAGTGTAATTTCCGGGGTCCCATGGTCAGATCTTGAGCTTGACTTGGTCAGAATGACCTTAAAAGGGAGATTTTACATACTGTACATGTTTTGGCTTGATGGGGGAATCCGGAGTGACCCGAGGAAACCCACCTAGACACGGGGAGAAAATGAAAACTCCACACGGAAAGGCCTTGCCGGCCTGGGAGTTGAACCTGTGACCTAATTGCTATGAGGCAAAAGTGCAAGCCACTCTGCCTACATGTTCCTCCTTCATTCAGACTCAGGCCTTTACAGTGCTTTGGTTCTGGTGCTGTGGTTGATTCAATAATGACTTTGGCCTCAGTCCAATCTCCCAGAGGTGTTTAGTTTGCATGTGGTGACTTTGGAAGTAAATGGCGCTCATCATTTTTCTTACTAATTATTGCAAGAGTGGCTTGAATAATGCAAATGTACTTATTTCACCTGAAAGAAAACTAATCAATTCTTTACCTCCCCACAAACAGAAGGTTATGTTTACTGTGAGGCATGAGATAAGAGGGAGCAGCATCCTTGGCCTCGTGTTGAATACTTTTCAGAGCGCTTTTCACTTAGATCAAACATTACACATTATAAATACAGATTTTCTTCCCTTATATTCCAGTCCTCCCACAGTCTGCACTTTCGTCTGTTGCTCCTGCTGTCTCTGCAACAAACATAACAACATGTATGTATTTCTACAATTATCGATACAGGAAATGGAAGAAATGAAGAGCATAGGACATTGACGTACTGAGCTACTCAACAATTAATGGAACGATGCCAGAAAATAGCCTTTTTCAGTGACATGCAATCTGAAAAGAGGTTTGCTGTCAATGTATAAAGGCAGATAGCACACAATAGGTGATTAATGTGACACGTTCAAATAACAATTACTGAAGAAGCAAAGTTTCTAAAAAAAATTCACTTAAACGCTGTGAAATAAGCTTTTACTAAACATTTGGTCTACTTTTCCACAGTGAAACCATTTTGGTGATGTTTATAATGTTACTTCCTGGTTGGACATAGATAGAGGTAATTCCACAACTGTTACCTAGCAACCATATTGTATACAAGGGGGAAAATCCATATAAATTATCCGGTGGTTATGATTTGACAAATAATAACAGCTTTATTTTGTGAAGTAATTGTTTAAACTGTCAAAGAAATGTGTCACTTGTGTATAAACTGTCTCTGCGTTTTTGATGAAATGTTGCTTATTGATAACATAAATAGTGGGATTCAGTTTGCTTTTTCAAATTTTCCTCACAAACTGCAATCTTTCCATATAGTTGACAAAATTATTGCAAACATTGTTATTTCCAATGTTAAACGAGTAAAGAATTATGGGTATGAGGAATAAGCTATCATTACCGGTATATTAAAACCATTTTAATCAAAGTGCTGTTTTATTTTTATCAAAGAGGCTTTAATTTAGAGTTTCTAGAGCTCATTAGTTTCATTTAGAACATGTATTTATTTATTTTAAGTGTTTTATATATTTTTTCTTAGATAGTTGCCATTGAATAAGTCTGTGCAAAGTTAAGATCACAACATTTAAAAGATTAATCACAAACATATTAATATGCTGCCATAATAAACGAACCATGAAGTAATGTAATCAGCTTACATAAATAAAATCCCAGTACACGCACATATACAAGGCAGACTCTATATTGGTTTCACACTATCGTCGTCCAAGTCTATTTTGCTAAAGTGCTACAGTCAACACTGCATTGCGCCAGCTTGCTCATACAACACAAGAACTCTCCACAAGCACAAAGAAATTGAATTCCTCCTCTCTGTTGCTTAATCACATTTTATGAAACTGTGTAGCAGTGAATAAAGCGATCACTGCATCATCATTGCACAACGCTAAACAAACTATAACACTATCCATCACTTGGGAACTCAGGATGCTAAATACTGTCTTAAGTAAGTTCATCATTGTCATCAACACGGCAACAGTCGCAGCCGGAAATGTATTGTTCACTCATATTTGCCTCGCATTTGGAGGGACTATCTCGCAATAATCTCCATTGTAGAGCTTTGCATGTTGACAGAAACAGCTGCAAGCCATGTATATCCCCTTGATAGTTTACCATAATTAACTCCTATTAATTGATTAAACACAAAATGGTTGGCTCCAACAACACAAGCTCAATGACATACATGTTTTTCCCGCTTTATATGACGGTGGCGCTCCATCTGCTAATCTGTCTTTGATCATAATCAGTCATGCGATGGAACGGGGGAACAGCACTGAAGGCAGCAGAGTAGGCGGACTAATGCTCTTTATGGAATTATTGGTTGGTTACACAACAACACACTCGTGCGTATAGACGCACTTGGAAGTACACACGGCCATTTTGCTCTTTCTTCCTCCTTCCTGGCTTCACGCGCTCGGTAACAGAAGGCGGCTTATTGAACAGAGCTCTGGGGCGGCAACACGTTCCATCATTTCGAAATGTAACAAGTCTCATTTTTCTCTTTCCGGCTACATTCTACTTCACTTCTTCTCTTCTCGGTTCTTTATTACACTTTTGCTGTTCTTTTGGTTTGTGTTTTAGTCGGATCTAAAGCTCTTTTCTCACATGCAGACTTGTCACAACGGTCATATGTGAAGAAAACTCAAAAAAGTACATTCAGTGAACATGATCAAGCACAACGCAACGTGAAGACAATAACACAGATGCTCCTCACATATTGCCAACTATTAAACAATAATTTGGGAAGTCAAAGGTGAACTATGTAACTTTTGTAGTGGAAGGTCCGTCACAACCACCAAATGCATAAAAGTGTCAATCAGACAGCCCTCCACACGCTTTACTCATATATATTAGTATTTAACAAAGAAAATCTAGGCGGAATTTAAAATCTGACATTCCTCTGTACAGAGCTTATTTCCACTTTTAATAATAGTAAATCAGATGTCAGAGGCCAAAACAGAATATCAGCTTCACAAAGAGTCCAACCATTTGCTCCAAAGGGGGGGTTCAGAAACAGCTTCAGATTGAATTGGGGCTCATTTTAGTCATTGTAAAATGCACAGACGAACCATCATATTTTCTTATTTGAAAGATTACAACATAACTTCTTTGTTGCATTTTTATTTTTAATCAGCTCCTTTTGTAGCATTATTTACTATAAACAATAAACTCATTATTCAAATTTTGCATATCTTCAATACAACATTCATCATGATATTATCTACATTTTGACATAATGTCCACCTCTACATTGCCATGAAAAATATTCATTCTTGTGCTGCCCCAATGGAAAAGAGTGGAAGGAGAAACACTTATGTGACTCTCTGTGAGGCCGGGCTCAGTGTTGTGAGATGGATTCACAGCTCTGACAATTTTGTTGAATGTCCTCCCTGCTTACATCGCTATTTCATGCAAGAAATCTATGGATCGAAAGAATCCTTAGATAAGATGGATAAAATCCATAGATAAGTTTAATGACATACTATTTTATTTTAATAACTGGAAAAATTATTGGGTGCACCTTTAAATCAGGAAAAACAAGCCAAAAAAAAGTGCAACCTTTATTTACTTCAGTATCAGTACATCTCAATCAAGCGTGTAAGTTGGACGTCAAAGCTTCTTTTTCCAAAGTGCTACGAGCAAAGAATTAAAAGGTTTATTGAAAAAAAAAAAAAACTGGCAAGGTCAGTTTAAATGCAGTAGCATGTCCAGACCAAACTAACGGTACATCCACGTGTCAAAGTGGTGCAAAAACATGTCTCAAATGATGGGGCAAACATTTTTAAAAGAAGTTACACTGCCCTTTTTTGCACCTGTGCAGGCCTGAATATACGTGCAAGAATCACAAAAAGTATTTGTTGTGGCCAAAGGTCCTGTTCCTGGACCACTGCAGTTACCCAAAGTGTGTATGGTTTTCATGACGCATGCTCTTGGTCAAAGAAGTCCAAACACTTCATTATTATGATTGACAATCTCCTTTATTCGCCATAATTCCATAAAGACAGGGTCAAAGACAGTACCCCACACTCTAACACCTGGTACTCTTAGCTGGCTTAAACAGAGGGAGGTCTCCATCCACGCTGAACCGCATTGCCACGTAGTGGTAGGGGTTGTAGAAGGCGGCTATACTGTTCATAGAGAGTCATTTCCATTCATTTCTCACGCTGTCTGATTCAAGTATAGGCTGCATGACTGAAGCAGAAGAGTCCATTATAATGTGAAGTGTTTTGTGGGAAAAGAACCCGCCGCTGAAAAAGCTGGGCTCTACCTTCTCTAATGCACAAGGTATAACATTGTGATTTCTGATCGAGAGCACATATGATGATCCATATTCATGAGAGAAAGACGTAGCATTAACAGACGACAAAATATACCACCTTAATGTCTCAAAATATAAATTATACAATGTTATTAATAGCCCTTTTTAGTTGTTTTCGTGGTTTGAGCTTTTAGAAACACTCAAATATTGTGATCTTTACAGTAATCAATAACCTTTTGGCATTACAACTTTTTGAAAAGAAAAGAAGAATCTGCCGGAGGGGATCAGTTTGTGAAGCTGTTGATTTTCAGTACTTTACCGTAACCAACAGGCCTTTTATAAATGTTTAGCAAGTTTTTGTTGGCACTCGAGCTTGTGCATTGAGGATAAACTTAGGGAAGCCTTTGATGAAATAGAAGGAATGAACTCTGAAAGTTTGGACATGAGTAAGATGTAAATATGAACAGACTGTAATTGTTTACAAATCGGATAAAAAAAGCACTACAACATATGAGGTGTCACAGATTTCGTTCAATATGGATTCCGAGAAGATGTTAGCATTTATGAATCATCTTCACATATGGCTTGTTCTTTGCAATAGCTCTAACTTTATAGATATAATATTGTTGAGGTGAATCCACGGGTGAACAGCTTATCATTGCGTTGCTCTGTATTAAAACGATTATATCTGATTTTATAGTTTCTCTGTCTGTCTTGTCAGCTTTTCCATTGCTGACATCGCCACAGCAATCCTTCTTGTGTGTGCAATGATTTGAATATTGAGAAGCACGTGCTGGTTGGCCTTACAGCTCCCCAATCATTTATCACGGCTTCCATAGGACAAATTGAATGCTGACCTTTTAACACAACGTTTGTCAGACGTTTTGCCCTCCACACACTGTAGGAACTGGTTGGCAGATATGTAATAAATTGAAACTTCCGTATCACGTCCCTTCAGGTAATGTTATAAATAGTTTCTATATAAATAAGTGCCCAGATGACATTGTGAGCCAAGAGCGTTGACGCCTTGCACATGCCACCTCGATGACAAGCATTTTTATCCCCTCAGCTTAGCCCGCAACATCTGATCACAATCTGACAGAGCCACTCTTAGGAAAGCTGTTGGCTGTCTGTCTCTTACGCTTACCTGACATCGGGACTGTAATTTATAGGGAGATTTGTGGCCTCATCAGTAGATGTGGGTGCCCTCCGCTCAAACTAGGACGAATTTGGTTGTACACAATTCTCTTCATCAGTGCCCCATTGACAAGGCTCAGGGGGGTTTCTCCGCTCATATTCAATTCATCTAGTTCCTCACAGCGTTTCCAATGGCGATCCTTTTCCTGCCTGTGAGTGGTCCTTCATTAAAATACAAGATATTCTTAGCAGATGGCTCTGTATGGGAGCTATAAGGCACTGCACATGAAAAGGCACATATAGTTTTAGACACAGGGAACAATTGATATACAAACTTGTTATTAAAAGCAAAAAGTACATTTATGTCTGAAAATAGCTATAACAAACCTTTGTTTTCATGTGGGAACTGTTTTGTACGTACACAAGCTGTATGTTTTATTTACACAGCATTAAGAAAACCTTTAATCTCTGCACTCTCCTGTCCTCCCCAAAAGCAAAACCAACGTCTATTCCTCATGCGGAGATGGTGATGTTCTCATAACCTGGTCTTTCATAATTCATATCCCGCCCTTGTTTTCATTTATGTTTTCTAATGAAAATGCTGTATTTTCAAGTGGAACAGCATAACAAATAGCACCGATCTGACAGGAATAATTAGTTGTGAGAAAACGGCACTCCCACTAAAATGCTCCCTTCAATAAAAGCTTGCACTTTAACCATTTCTGAATTCATAGTTGTTCATATGCATCTGTTGTCCAACCACACAAATTGTACATTGCATTAACTACATGGTTACAAGGTTAAAAACAGCCAAGTCAAAAGATAACACAAACTCACCCAATAAAAACAACACATCTTGATGCATTTGAAAGTGATTTCTCTTTCATGTTGCACACATAAAGTGTGTTCTGCCTATTGTAAAGATTTTGATTATTTTTTACTATTAAATGGGTTTGTAAATTGGCCTACAGCGCCCTCGTGCGGTTGCGCAGTGCTAATGTTTTCTTGGTAGAGTGCATGTAAAGTCCAAGATGGCCGAATGCGGAGTTTCTTGTGTTTGTGAGCCAGTGTTCCTTTGAAGCGGTTTTTGCTTTGGACAATATTTGTCCTTTTACGGTTGGTCTAAGAGGACAATGGTTGATGACCATTCTTCAATAAATCCACAAAATCAACAACGTCTGTTTATTGAAGCGCCGTTAACTCGCAGTCTAGCCCTGCAAAAGCGGTAACTTGGGGCGAGGACAGCATAAAGTGTATAAATAGGTGAGTTAGTTTAGTAGCGGAGTCCTCTCACAAAAAATGGCGGCCTGCTAACTTAAATGTTTTTTGAATAAAATCGATTTAAGATGTAAAGATCTTACAAATTAAAGACAATAATGTAGAACACCATCAACTCCAAAATTCAAATATCAATTGAACAGCCAGTTGTCTCAGGTGAAAAAGCTGTCTCATTTTTCACCTGTGGTTGAAAATGCTATTACAGTCTGGGACAGTCCCAAAGGCCTTGAAAACAACAGTTAAGCCTCTCCTTAAGAAGAGCGGCCTTGATGCTACAGTGATGAAAAAATTATCAGCCCATCTAAATCTACCATTTCTGGGAAAAGTCCTTGAAATGGCTGTCTATCAACAGTTTATTCTTTTCCTCAAACAGAATGGTTCTTTTGATGTTTTCCAGTCTGGTTTCAGATCACATCACAACACTGACACTGCTATCATTAAGGCGACAAATGATATCTGTCTGAGCAGTGACTTGGGCAAAGCCCTGCTGGACCTCAGTGTGGCATTTGATACTATACTGTTGATCATAGGATTCTCCTTCAGACACTCGAGGACTGGTTGGGCATTACTGGCACTGTCCTAGATTGGTTCAAGTCCTATCTGGAAGACAGGACTTTTGTATTTTGTTGTACTTTGTTGAGATTGGCAACTGTATCTCAGATAACATGGCCTTGCCCTGTGGGGTACCCCAAGGGCCAATTCTTGGACCTCTCTTATTCAACCCTTACATGCTGCCGTTAGGGCAGTTGATTGAATTGAACAGATAGGTACAGTGTCCCTGCAGTCTCTTTCTGTAAAATGTTTAGATCAAGTGAGTAATATTAGATATGGATTTAAACTTCGACAGCCACATAAAATCAATAACATCGGCAGTGCTTTACCATTTAAAAAACATTTCTAGGATTAAAAATATAGTGTCTAAAATGGACTTGGAGAGACTTATCCATGCACTTGTTTCCTGTAAGTTAAACTACTGTAACGGTCTGTTCACTGGCCTCTCCAAACGAGCTGTAAAACAGCTGCAGTACATCCAGAACGCTGCTGCTCGAGTCCTGACTAGAACCAGGAAGTACGACCACATTAGTCCTGTGCTCAGGTCTCTGCACTGGCTTCAGGCTCAGAGAACTTTAAAGCAGCTCTGCTTGTGCACAAGTATCTTGATGGCCAAGCACCAAAGTACATCTCTGACATGTTAGTGCCATATGAACCTTTACAGATTCACAGAATTAGAACTACTTCACAGAACTACAGGGACTGGCTTTCTGCTGGTGCCCAGGTTCAGGGCTAAACATGGAGAATCAGCGTTTCAACATTACACTAGGTTCTGGAATAGCCTTCCTGAGGTTGTGAGATATGCCCCTACTTTAACAATGTCTAAATCTAGGATAAAAACAACTGTTTTATTATCTTTAATATATTTTAATATGACTATTTATGCTTTTGATTTTTGCGTTGTCGAGTATTTTCTACTTTGGATTGAATTTGTTTTTAATAGTTGTAAAGCACGCTGAGTTACATTTTGTATGAACGGTACGATACAAATAAATCTTGATTGATTGATTGATTGAACACACATTACGTGGTTCATGAGCCCAACACTAGTCAAAGAGAGGCTACAAAGTGCAGTCTTTCCTTCAGACATGGTCTGCTTGTGGTCCAGGGAGCACATAAATCTAAATAGCATTAGATTACATTTATACAAAGGTCTCCTCTGCCGCAGCGCTCTTATAATTCACAGTGAAGTCGGCAGCCCGTGATACAGCTGTTAGACGGCCTACAGGGTCATATGAAGCAATTCAAGCTCACAAATTAAAAGACACCAGCTGGAGAGTGGAACATGTAGGATACTTTTGACACTATATAACTGGATTGTCCCATTTTTGCACAAGACTTCAAGTGCTAGAAACAAGATGAAAACGTGAGCATGTTTTTGCTCATTTCATCTGTCATAAAAATTGTATGCAGCAATCTTTGTATAACTAACTTATACAGGAACTATATGTGCAGTGTGCATGACAGGTGGCTTTGACTCCAGAGAGATTTGACAGCTTGCTAACTCAATTATCATAGACTTGTTTTTGTTTCAACAGCTTTTGAACAGTTTGATTAGCATATTGTTATGTGCTGCTTCAAAGTAATTAAAAGACACAAAAAAAAAAGAAATAAAATTCATTGTCTTCTTTTGCCATTTGCACAAAAAATAGGGGGGGGCATGACCACAGTAATGTAATCATTACAATCACATTGCTGTTTTTGTGTGGCAGGGGAATTGAAAATGAAAAGATCATATTAACATATTACATATAAGTGCTTGTAAAAATTTGCACTTTACAGGCAGCGTGCTTCTAATTCAATGCGTCTTATGAGAAGGAACCAAATTGTATGATTTGAAATTAAAAAGAGACTGTGCCTGTATTATATATGTAAAGTTAACTAATTCCAGACTTAGGACTGATAACTGAAAATTCAGCTTTTCTTTCTGTCTTGGGAGCCACACGTTAAGCTGACATGAGGTGCTGCAACAACACAGACAAATACTGTGTAAACAAGATTTAACAACAAATGAAAGGATTTTAAAGTAAACACAACAACAAAATTGGATCCCAATAAATGGTTTAAGAATTGGTGAAATATTATCAAATTGACAAGTTCCTTACGAGAATTATTTTGAAACAATGAAGTCCATCTAAAACTTGAAAAAAGTGTATTACCATTAAGTGAATAGATAAAGAAAGAATGGGTTATTTCTGTGTTTTATGTGCTTAAAATAAAGAAATGAAAAGAAACTAAAAATATACATACACATGCATATATATATATATATATATATATATATATATATATATATATATATATATATATATATATATAGGTGTTTTTTGCAGTACAGGCGCAGAATCTGAATTGTTTGTTGCTGAGTTGCTAATCGAGATTACTGTGTGGATTTCACAGTCAGCAAACAGGAGTCACACACAGTCAACAATAGGATGCAAGAACAAGCACTGAAAATTATACACTTCAATATGCAACATACTTATAAAAGAAACAATTACACGCATCATTATAGCAGATTCAGATTCAAATATGCAGTGCAGTGCTGTGGCAGAGGAATGTGTTTCCTTTACTGTAGCCATCACAGATTGATATTGACTTCTGATAATCCTTTATCAACACTTCCCTTCACTAGAGCCCAGCAGACGAAAGCTGGAAAATATAGTTGTGGAAGACTTCCAGGCTACAGGCTGCCAGTGATCCTACAAATTAGTGCTTTTGCCACACACACTCACCAAATGTTATGGAGCAATGTGCACTAAACCTCACAAGTTTCTAAATGGTTGTCTACTACAGTATGTTCTTTTTTTGTCCTTTTTTTAAACACAAACCTAAAAGGCACACAGAACAAAAACAAAATACAGAGAGATGTCAATGTCAATTATAATGTCGGTCCAATCCTTGATTGTTAGTTCAGTTTGTGTCATCCATTTCTTCGTGGTGGCCTTTTTCCCTGTGGCCAGAAAGACACCCCAAATATATCCATTTATATTTACATTACATTTGTCCTTGGCATGAGTTTTGAGGCCCAAATAGTTAGAACTATAGATAGTTATAGTTCTGAAATCAAGCGGGATTCTAATGTCGAAAACAACTTGCTGTGTTCTATTGATCTCAGATTAATATGTTTGAACAAAAGGACAGTTCAAAAACACATGAGAATTGCGGACGACTTGACAACCACAGTTTCTCGAGCAAACAGTATTTCCCTGTGAATAGTGTGCACTTTGACATGCTACCGAGACCTATAGAGAAAGTAATCCTGGTGTGGCAGTGCGTGCATTTACCTTAGTTAACGCTAGGTGACGCTGTGCCAGAGGGTATAGGCATGCCCCCTGCGGCGACAAGTAAAGTGCACGTTCACATTCTTCACTTAATTCAGTGATTGGTCGGTAATGGCACTCTTGATTGTAGACTTGCTGCTTGCTGGTGGTGTGCTTACAGATACACTGGCCCTCCGTCACTGTGGTGTGGGGAGCAGCTGCTTAATGCGCCCTCCTCGCTGGCCCTCGGCTGTGCACCGTTGTGTCCACAGTGGTTGTTCGATCACCGTTTGTTAACAAAAATACCCCTCACTTTAGGTAGATTCTAACTTAAATTCCATTTCTAGGTGGTCTCTGCTGGTTCTGTCGCTCCTGCAGTGGATCAGTGGCATGACAGATCTAGCTCTGCTGCTTTGCTTTGCTTTATGTTCAAATTTGGTTTTCTTTCACGGCGCAAAGCCTGTGCGCTCCGTCACTGACGCCCTGGGTTTTGGCTGGCAGGCAACGGGTAACTTACTGTTTTAACTGTATGGCAGGACACTTAAGTGATTTCCTTATTGTTACTGCAAATGAAGTGTTCTAAACCAACGACTAATTTAATTGAACGAAAATGCAAAGACAAATAATTTGTACATTAAGCCAATGTAATTATTATGGACCCTTGCCTTCTGTTTTATCAATAACTTACCTGTGTGACCTTAAAGCGGGGTCAATTCTTACTGGTTCCCTGGACCTTATCAAAACAGGATGGTGTTGTTCAAAAATTTGGTGACCACTGTGGGTCAGTTGGTTTGTCCCTTTAACCCCTTCAGTAATCACTCTTCCTGCCACACTAGCAACGTGCTATCATAGGGAAAACACTGGTTCACTGCAGAAACTGTTGACTCTGTGAAGGGAACTGGAACAAAACACCATTAATATCATTGCAAATTGGTTTTGCTGGTGTTAGCCCATTAAAATGCCAATTCCAATAAAAGCTCAAACAAAAGTCTTAGTGCAGCTCAACAAGGGGACTTACCAGGGTAATAATCAGATCCAGCGTCAGGGCAACCCAAGGTTTGATGAATCATACTTTTGTGTTGATAACAGCTGTTGTGAATGGATGGATGGAGTATTTATCCCATGAGTAGAAAACTAAAATGGGTTCAGATTAAGTGTGGGTCTGATTATATAATTTTACAATAGATGAAGAAAACGTCTTAATTTTTCAACAATTCGCTAAGTCACCACAGCTAAGTATTTCCCTTCTCCACTCCTGGATTAGCATATAGTAAATTCAGAATAAGTTTATACACCTACTCATTTACATTTACCTGGCACTGCTGCATATGCAATCCTGCCTGTTGCTTTTCTTACTCTGCTGAAAGCAAAACTGATGCTGTATAGAAAATGGCAGAGTTTCTTCTTCCCTAAAGGGATTATGATTGTGGTTTTTAAATAAGGACAGAGATGAGGATAAGAAGTGCACTTTAAATCAACTCTTGGATCCATTTGTAACTGTATGTGCTTTTACACCTGCGCCGGGAGAAAGCCAAGAAGAACAAGGGGGGAAAAAAGTTGAAAGAGGTGTTAAAAAGAAATGGGAGTTAGAGTGACAGACAGAGAGCGAGAAGACAAAATGTGCACAGGAGGATAAAATAGAGGGAGAAAATGAGCAGGAGAGATGGAAGAGGCTAAGACGGAGCGACCGGACACCGCGAAGTGAGCGGTGAGCCTGAGGGAGAGCGCGCACCGCCAGAATCTCAAACTCTCACACCTTGACCTCTGCTGTTCCTGCCCGGGATTCTCTCAAGGCCCGACAGACACTGCTCAGGGCTCGTGTAATTCACTCCGGAGTCGGCAGATAAAAGGCAACACACTTATCCAATGGAAAATTCCACACTCATAGCTGTTTTTATTTTGTTTGTAGTCGCAGTGGAGCAGATGAAAACACAACTGGCATCAACTGACAATAGAAAATGGAGTAAAGTTCCCTCTTGTGGAGTTTTTGACAAGCAGGTGGTGGGGTTAGGCACATAAATGGACATGTTCCTCCCTCTTGAGCTGGTTGAAAGGAACACTACACATTCCCACCAGCATACAAAGGACATTCACTCAACTATTAATAGACTTTTTCCCTCTTTGTGTGGGAGAGAAGGTGTAGCATATATTCAGAGCACAGGGCCGTCTAAAACAGCCCCTCTACCTGAGCTGGCAGCAGCAGATGCTTCATTGTACACAGAGAATCAGTGAAATAAATCTTGTCTGTAAATAGCTCCCAGAGCAGCAGAGACAGATTATTTCTCAGATCAAAAGAGGACTGTCTTCTGCAGTAAAACAAGCCAGCCTCAAATCTGTTCGTTAGTTCCAGCCTTTTAAGCACAACATATATCTTTTTGCTTTCTGTATAGTTTACTGTGTTACTGTGCTTGGCTCTGAGAGTGAGGAAAAGCACCACTGAGGAGTTTTATTTTGACAAACTGGTTATGGGCGCCCAAAGTTAACCTGATAATTTATTTAGACCTGGTTTAGCCCTAGATTTGCCCTGAGTAGCCCTGTTATAGGCCTGGTTTAGGTCTGGTGGTACTCAGAGGCCTCAAACTGTTTCTGTATTCACCATTCTGACCATCACAACCAGAACAGAACTATAGCTGCTTGACAGCCTTTGCTCCCGCCAAGTCTAACTAGACACCACTCAAGCTGCGTTCACTCTTTTGACCAAGTCTGATGGAAACTGACTTGGGATTATGTTCGTCCATCTCGCAATCTTACTTTTTAAAGTCTACATACCTTAGCAAAGTAGATTATATGATAAATTAAAATATATAGTATGAATAAAATATATTGTAAATAATTATTCAATATCTTACATTTTTATGAGAACCTTGAGAACAAAGTAAGTAAGTGCTCTGTAAGGTAGGGCTGTGGTCGATTAAAGAAAATTTTGGTTGACTAAAGACATGCTCTGTCGACCGATTAGTCGACTAAAAGAGTATGTGGCAAAAGCTCTGTGTATTTGACCTAAACTGCTCTCAAAAAACACAACTGCACAAAAACAACCAATTATACAGAAAGGTTCTAGGAAACAGTGTATTTTTATGTTACTTATGTATTTATATGAGTCACTCCAAAATCTCTTTTTTGCTGTTGCTCCATAGAAATCCTTTTAATCTAATTAACCGACTAATAAAAATGTTGGTCGACTTAGACATCATCTACTGATTAATTGACTTAACGACTAAAGGATTACAGCCCTACTGTAGGGGCGGTAAGGGGACATTTTCAGAGATATATTGATTAGTTAGATTTTGCGTAATATGTCCCCTTTAATCATTCATTAATGATATTATTTATATAGTTGTACATGCTCACTAATGAGAACACTGGTCATAATATTAAGGCCTATCGGTGTTGTGCGGCTGCTTTGGTTAAGGACACTCTGAAAAGTAAAGGAATCCAGTTTTTTTATAGCTTTCTTGTAAACTTGTTATTTGAGAAGGCAAGGTGATACAGCATCTGTGCAATAAATACAAGCCAATTAAAACAATCCAAAGAGGGTGTTACAGCGAGCTAACACCAGTGTTTATGAGTGGCTTATTCTGAGTGGGATCAAACCAACTTTATTTATATCACACGTTTTATAACGCACTGGTCCAGCTTTTTCAGTTCTGATACCAATATCCAAACTTGGGTTTTGTGTATCTGCTGTTTCCCCATTGAACAAGTGACGTGAGTGTGTGTTACATCAATAAACAGCCTTTTTGTACTATTTTACTAGAGTCAGATATACCCCTTGAGGGTTTGGTGACCATCCATCACATTATTTTGTAACATATATGATCCAATTGTTTTAGCAGGTGAAAATAAAGAAATGTACATCTAAAATTTAATGTAAAATAAATATGTGGAACCTAAAATAAATATGGATTCTGTGGGTTCTGAGCTTTAAAAATTTTTTATTATTTACTGACTTAAAATTGGCACAAAATGTGTCCACAATACGGCTGATTGGGGAATTGGCTCAGCATCAGCAGATCTGGAAGCGATAACGATACCGGCGCATCCCTATGAACAATTAAAACCAACACAAAGAATAACTGGTTAATGTAACCTTATGGTCTTTACGCAACAAAACTAGTAAAATCAGCAAAAACCACGAAATAGCAGTAAAAAAACAAAAACAAATAAGCAAACTAAATCCCCCACAGTACTGAGCTTTGCCACATGCCACATCTCTCCTGCACCGAACACAAACACACGGAGGAAACTGGACCAAACATGCCAACACTCTGCCTCACAGTTGCTCTTCCCTCTCGGTAGGAAACGCCTCTTAAAAGACTGGAGCCATGTGCCCACTCCACATGCAGTGCAGCTAATAAACTTTAACGATCCCTATTATTCTCCCAACATGATAAGCCCCTCTCTCTTATGGCGTCTATTTTGGTGCTAAGACAAACACACTAAAGTTCCGAATTAATGACTTTGCGCCCTGTTCCGACCCAGGAGACAAGGTAAACAATAGAGGCTGCCACCGTCTTGATAATAAACGTGGTAATTTATGTGCAAATACAAATCACTTGAAGTTTTTAAGAATCATTATGGAACACATCTGATGTACTAATTGGAATAACGCAGCCAAATGTCTTGTTGTTGTTGTATTAGTGCTCATTTTCGTTGTGGGAAAAGCCTGGGTCGTGGTGATGGTACTGGGTGTCTCTGTCTGCAGCAGGAGCAGCCGTACTGAAGCCAAACAGTGGATGGCTTTGGCAAACTGTTCTCTCCGACGCTCCGGGGGAAAGAGAACAGATTCTACCTTCAACACCGAGCCCAATTTTAATATGTCTAAAGCAAGTGTGCTCACAAGCATGGGTGAGTCAAATCGCAAATCATTTTACACAAAAAGCCTGGAATTTCTACAACAGTCATGCCCACTGCCTCGTGATTTGTTGTGATGTGTGAAACAAATGAGAACAAAAACATGCTCACATTCTTTTATTATTTTCCACATTTTCATACTTGGCAGAGGATTGTAGTTTGACACTGCGACTATGGGTTTAAAGATACTAGGAAGGCAGATTAAAACCAAAAGCAGAACAGAACAGTTGCTCAGTTAGTAGAGTGTTCATCTGAGCAGGTTTACCAATTCCAGCTCCCTCAGGTGAATAAGATAGCATAGCGTTGTATCATTTTAGAAGAAGAAGAGCAGGCTCCTCTTAGAACCATCAAACCTGCGCATTTTTTGGTGACAAGTTCTGTCTGCAAAATAATTTTCCATCATCAAATTCCAGTTGGAGCTATTGCTTTGTAAAGCTTTATAAAGTGCTTTATTTCACAGAGGGGTTGGAAATCCAAATAAGAAAAACATAATTTACAAATCAAGCAAAACAAGGGAAAAGTGCCAAACAATACCACCACTTTAGAATATGTGCTGCAGCCCACTAAAAAACACTAAGCACTGTGTTTAGGGAATGTCATGCTGTTCAGAAATATTGGACGGCGATTAATAAAGCACTGTTTTTGGCATTGTCATCCCACTTGACGTCACAACTATGTTTTTGGGCCTCAAAACGCCAGCAAAGCATACAAAATATAATTCAAATCTTTGAAGCATAGTTTTGGCAGCAGGAAAGAAGGCCATAACAAAACAAAAAAAAAATGAATGCCACAAACTAATCCTGAACCAACAATAAAGAACTGGACCAAAACGATACCTGATATTTGAAAAATGGAAGAAAAAAAATGACATTTGAATTTAATTAGAAAATTGACCTTTTTGACAGACTTCAGACCAAATGGGACTCAAACCCTTGACAAAATGTGCCATAATTTAATTTCATTGGATGTCTTATGTCACTTGGTCTCTCTCTCTCTTCATATCTCTCGCCATATTTTATGTTTAAATTTTTAAAATGTAAAAAAATGATCTGTTATTTGAAGTAATGTGTATAGTCTAATTCCTTGATTTTCAACCAGTGCGCCGGGGAACACAAGTGTGCCTTGACGTTTTGCCAGGTGTCCCTTCAAAAAATGTCAGATTCATGGATTTTTAATGAATAATGTGCTATTTTAGTGTGTTCTGAGCAACTTCTTCACACAAAGAAAAGAAAAACAAGCAGATTTGCCAAATTTAAAGAGGTAGATCATACAGTCATGGGCAAAATTTGCGACATAAATAACAAAATAATAATAAATAATACATTTTTGGGCAGGTAATGTTTTTGTAGGCAAGTGTGCCGCAGAATAGTTTCAACTAAAAAAGTGTGCTGTGTCTCAAAAAAGGTTGAAAAACACTGGTCTAATTTACTTAAACAGTGAAATCTGATTCTACGTTGTTTATAACTTGCATTACGACGCAAGAAAAACACAACTCCTCTGATGCAGGGCTGTGGGCATGAGTAACTACAGCCTCACATCAGAAAAGGACAGCTTTGACTGTTAGCCACAATATGAGACGAGCAGAACACAGCGGGCGAGGAGAGGGCAGGACTGAACACCTACTGCAGGGAAACAAGCCAATGTTGCTGCACCGACACCAACTGCGACGCCTCTCGAAAAGACAGTGAGTGGGCGGGACACTTTGGCATAATGATAACCTTGAAGCGAGCACTTGTTAGGAATAATTGGAGTGAAGTGGACAAAAGCAGCGTAGAAAACCTGGGTGCCATCTAATAAGTGAAGCACCCACGAGCTCCACGTCTGCAGCTAAGCCTATACAAACGGATACATGACTCAGCTTCAGGCCTGATCATGGCCAGTGCAGGCGTGTTTGTCGACCCCCTTGGCTAATCCTGAGTTTTAAATGCTGTGTAGGACGCGGGGAGTCATGTTTTATGCCAGAATTTATGAATAATGTTCACATGTTTCAGGAAGATAAAGCCATTACAGTTTGTATGTAAATGGAAGGGACATTTTGCAGTTATAGATCTTTTAGCTTTTTGAAATGCAACGTTATGTGGGTCAGAAAGATTGATCAAGTGTATGAATAATAAGGAGAGATGGGTTTTGAATCCTTAATAAACCGTTCCAAATACTCATGTGTGTCAGTTATTTTTAGTTTCAGTTGTTAAAAATATAATTAATATGACAACCCAAATGTGATGTGCTGTTTCTGGATCGCTGAAAGTGTATGTTTTGTTTTCGTCACAGCTATTGTTCTTACTGTCTTTTGCTGGTGGCATCTAAACAAAGCACTCTTTCTCAACTTTTAGCACCCAAACTTGAACGTGTCTTTTTAGGGATTGCCTGAAGCACTCGAAACAAAAGACATGATTTTAAAACAGACTTGTGTTCTTGTGTGCATTTGAGTGTTGCTAACAAATGTCAAACAGATAAAGCCTTTTTAGGATTATGTAAATTACTTTGATTATTCATAGAATCTCAAATGCGTTGCAAAAATAGATCTGATGTTGTTTTGAATGATATAAAACTTCTAATAACATTTTACATACATTATACAACACAGAATAGAATAGAAATGTCTTGTGATATTATATCTTTGTTATTATAGCAAAGTTCATGAAGTTATTACTTGACAGAATGTTATTAAATTACTCTCAACTCAAACACAATAACATTATCATCCCTAGAAGACCTGAGTCTTGTCTTATATTCTAGTGGCTGATGGAAAGGGGCCAAATGCGGCTGAATTTTTAGACATTTTTGTCACTTTTTGAAGGGCAAATGCTCAGGGTTTTACAGCCAATCATTTGTACCTTGTGAATATGTATCAGAATGAACCATTAATAATGTCAAGGTTTATGACTCCTAAAGCCTCCATAAAAGCTGCACTGTGGGACACCAAAGTGTATGGTTTAGGGTCATTCTGTGTCTTGTTCCCTGGATGTGACGACATGTCAGTTTTGGTCCTGTGAAAAAAAAAAAAAAAGACTGCCAGTGGAAAATCATCTAATTCTGGCCCATTGAAGACAGATTTTGTGTCTTTTCAAACTGTTTTTTCCTCCTTAAAATCCATCTAGCCATTACTTTTTTTAAATTATTGTATAAACCCAAAACCAAAGCAGTGAAAACCGTTTTTGACAGAAGTAAATCAGAAAGGCAATTTTTAACACCCATAAAAAGTAATATAGTTATTCATGGTTACATTTTCCCTTAAAAACCTGACAAAATAAATGTAAAAGTGTAGCTGCAGTTGGATCAAACTGATGATAGTCACTGTACATAGTCACTGTAGGTATGAAATATCAATAGTTATCTGTCATTTGTATTACAATTGATCTTGTTACAAAGTAAATATCATATATAACTTTTTGATATCTTTTTTTAAATAATGTACTTATTATATAATGGCAGACCAAGGCTTCCCTGGTAGAGTTCTTTGTATTTTCTCTTAACCCTTAAAAAAGTGTGTGGATAACAAATTGAATGTTTTGCCATTACATGAAATAATCTACACTAACTGTGCTTTGCAAAGTATTGTTTTCAAGTCCCATTCAACAGTTGACTTTTCTATGAAGCTGCTATGTTTACCACGATTATGATTTTGGCTCCACTGGAAAACCGCTTTTATTTGTTCCTTGTGTTAATTCTGGCCTTTTCAGCGCTTCAAACTTTTGACCTGAGCAAACATGTACCCGCTGGCGCATCTCTCCATCTGCGACAGAAGCCGGCGTTCAGACTTCATCGTCCAATAAGGAGCAATCAGGGCCTGGATCTTGTGCTGCCGAGTCTCATCAGTGTGTCAATGGACTGTGCTGCTCCCACATGATTACAGGTGTGACCTTAGCCATTGCACTGCTCCTCTCGCCAGGGACAAGCCACGGGCCACTTATCGACTTTTTCCCTCCATCCAAATCATAATTGCATGATTCAGCAATGTCCTCAAGTGCGAAAGCAGCGGGCCGAGTGTGGTGATGAATACTTTCCTGGGCCTCCTCAGTCTCCCACAGCAGGGGTAGTGTCATCATTTCACTAAGGCGTTTGATTAAAGCCCGGAATGTGTCCCAATTTGATCTCTGAATATTCACACTTGGGATATTGACTTGCAAACAGCATCGGGGCATGTCAAATTAATCCAGCTGAGCAGAGGAGATGAGAAACATTGTTAAAAATAATATATCATAGGCTCACATAACGGGCGAGGCGGTGATGAAATCCAGTGAAATATATCACATCATTGTAGGGAAGTTTTTTTTTTCCATGCACATATGTGAAAATACCATTAGGTCAATGTCCATCAGATGTAGAGAGTCATGTCTGACACTGGAGGCCATTGACATTTAGCAAAGAGCCTCATTAGGCAAGCGATGGGAAACTGTGTAGCTATAAAGTGTGTGCTACACCCACAGATTTTAAATTCTCAAAACTTATAAATAACCTCCTCACTAAACCTGACATGGACAAAAGCCCACAGAATAACAATTTATTGCTTGGTCACTGGTCGTTGACCTCGCACCTCGGTATTCAAAACAAGAAGTATGAAACTTGACATTGCTAAAGGCACCGCATTCAGAAGGAGATTTTATGCTAGGATTCACTCTAACATATTTATGAGTTTAAACCTAACATCACCATGGATAAATTCATTTGTGTGAATCTGAAGAGCCCTTGTTCTGCCAGCCTGCACATCCCCTTCAGTTATTTGGTGTTAGCTTAAGAGCACGCACCGGGCAACCTTTCGCATTTATTTTACTGCTGAAGTTAGCAGAGATATTTTTTTATGGAAAGCAACAAAAGTCTGTCAAATAGCAGGGGTTTTTTACTATCCACTGAGCTGCTGCGTGTTATATTACAGAGCAACAGTGCCCCTGTGACAGTAAGCTGCCACAGTATTAAGAGAACCGACAACCACGGACAAATATTCAGTTTAAGGTTAATTCAACAACACAACTGTGAATCTCCTGGGGATCTCTGGCTGCTTCCCGTTTCCCAAAGACACGCGTGGGTTCGTTGAAATGAAATAATAGTGACTCTAAATTGCCTCTTGTGAGAGTAAAGTGGTTCCCTGTCAGTGTGTGTCAACCCCATGACAAAGAGATCATTGTCCAAAGCACACACTGTCTCTGGTCAAGAGTCCCAAAGCTGGTGCTGCCGAGAACAAAGATAAACTGTTTAGAAGACAACAAGATGTAATTTAAAGGTGCACTATGTAACTTCTCTGGTGGAGGGTCTGCCACTTAGCCTACTTAAAAATTGATATCTATTTCCATTTCTAACAAGCACATGACACCAGTTTCAGGTCACATTTGTGGGGAAGCAAACCCACTCAGTAATAAAGTGTCTTATTTCAGCAACAAAAACCGTAATAACAAGGTGAGATCGATATGTTGAATGGCATACTGAGGACCACTCCAGGCAAAGCAATAACGTCTCAGGGGAGAGGGTGGAAAAGGTTTCAAAGGTAAATGGTCACATTCATGTAATGCTTTTCTACCTTCAAGGCACTCAAAGCCAGTGTGTGCGCAGACACTGGGGATGAAAGGAGTTAAGTGTTTTGCCTAAGCGCACAACAACAGTATTCACCAGTGGGAGTTGGAATTGCACCAACAACCAGGGTTAGTGGATCTGATCTACCAATAATGCTTTGGGTCAAACCAACGTTCTTCAAATCAGAGGACTTACACTCTGATTTTTCCGGACACTGTTTTTGAAACCTTTACCATAGACCATTCTTGGATGAATGAGGGATTACACCGACTCATCTCCATGGAGACAAACACACGGCAGACCAGAAAAGTTACATAGTGCGCCTTTACATAGTGACATAATATACACATGTTTAATCGTTACTACAGTGAGGATGGCGACTGTACTTCAGAAACAAGCTGCCAAGATGAGGAACATCTGCATGCATTTTATTGAACTGAATGTATTTGTGATTGCTACAGTATTTCTCAATAACACAACCCAAACAACCAATGCATGAGCCAAATAGCTTCTGCACCACTTTAGACGATGAGAGACGACAGCGTTTACAAGGTACAATATGCTAATGTCTGTGCAGGCTCGTGAGGGCAGAGAGGTGAGTGAGGTGAGTTACACACAGAGAGCAGCGGCTGATCAAAGTGTTAGCGACCCAGGGAGCATCTCTCCCCGCGGGCCCAGTCAATTCAGCACAACCGCTCGTGCATAAGCAATCAGCCAAGACAGTGCCATTTAGGGGATTTTTATCAAACGCTTATGGGACAAATATCTGCTCGCTCAAGACAGAGGCGTAGTGTGACTAATGCAAAAAGTTTTTATTTGGTTTTGGATGGGCCTCAGATAGAGGTTGAAGTTTATGAGAAAGCACTTTATTACAAGGATGTTTGATTCTGTGTCAGATCGTGCTCTACTTTCAATAGAAGTACTCAGGTTATCTATAAAAGTAAAAGTATTACATAAAAAGATTGGCTTAAGTAAAAGTATTAAGTATGGTTAAAATGTACTTCAAGAGAAAGACATAAAGTGCATAACACAGATTTTGAGAACTGAGAATGAAAGCATAAAATGTAGAGATCTTGATAAGAATTGAGCAGAGGTTAAAGGAAGCCACTGAAAAGATAACTCAGTGGTATTTATATATTTTTGTCAAAACACAGTCTTTAACTCAAAATTTTTGGGCAGGATGTCACCATTTCAGACTTCTCAAATCACAGGAAAGTACTTTACTTTTCAGTCCAGATCAAAAGAATGTACAGATACCTGCTCTAAAATAAGTATGAGTTTCAGATGTAAAATGTACTTAAGCACAGATACATGTTCCTTAAGTACAGTACTTTTACTTTGGTACTTTGTTACTTTCCACCACTGAGACTGCTACTTGAATAGTTTGAAAAAATGTGCTGTTTGGATAACCTTTTGTTTTCTATTAAAAGCTGTATTTTAATCTCACTCCCACATGAAAACTAATTTGCCCGCCTACATGTTAGGAAGTTGCATTTCCATCTTGTGTTAAGTCAGAGTAATAAATCACTGCACCACTTCCACTGATTCATTGTTGATGAGTTAACTGGAAGCTGACCATTCTTATCAAATGAGACAATCAATACATCATACATCTTTTTTACTTTATTTTTTTGTCATTTTATGCCGAACAAAAAGCATTGTAAGAAATACTATAACTGCCTAATTATAATCACAACTAAGGCAGAAACTGAACAGGTTGTTCTGAAAGTTCCTGTGATTTATGCCATTATACTTTCACATCGCACATTAAATGCA
Organism: Rhinogobius similis; assembly: GCA_019453435.1. Lineage (NCBI taxonomy): Eukaryota > Metazoa > Chordata > Actinopteri > Gobiiformes > Gobiidae > Rhinogobius > Rhinogobius similis. Next base: position 19,852,973 of record CM033626.1, on the reverse strand, counting down.
TTCAAAAAGCTTTTTACAGAACAGAAAACACAAAAGATTATTGTGGAGGTATAAATGACTACCTGTGAGTTATATAGTATAGTTTCAACTTACAATTCTGCATAAAGAATAAATTATCCCATGACTCCTGCAGCACTCTTCACAGAGGAAATCACCTTTAATCTGAAAAGAACATTACAATAATTCAGAAAAAGACCGGACGCCCAGGCGATAGATTCAGTGTGCAGCGTGACTAGAATCAGCATGTAACACTGCTCAAGTCCTTCTCACTGACTCTAAATACACTTGTTTTGTTTTGTTTTGTTTTGCTCTCACACAGACTATTATAGCCATGTATTACACAAATGGACCAGTGTTAAGCGCGGAGAGCTGACCGGAGTGAAACTAAAGCCAGACTTCTCACACAGAATCAGACCAAAGGCGAGAAGACTTATTGATTTTTCCTGCTGCAAAGTGACAGCAGAGCATTCTGGGACACTTCCATACCTTGGCCTTCATGTAGCTTTGTGCCTGTCTTTAAATTGTGCTCGGCCCGAGTTCATGCACTCATTTTGTACTAACAGCTTGTGTTGCAGTCTATCTGATGAAGCAACAGGGACACTATTTCAAATGGAAAAATAAGGGCCAAAGCATTTTCCTCACGGCCGATTCTAGAAAAAAAAGAGGAAAAGTTGAATGGTTTTAAGCCTTTCTTTTCGATATATTGAGAAAGTTACTCCTGCTGCAGATTTCAATCATTCAGTATGTGTTTTTTGGTGGAAAACTAAAGTTATGTTGTGGTATATTGTTTTCTCCATGCATGCCGTAGCTTCATCCCAGTAACTTATTAATTTACGAAAGATTAAAAGCAATTTATTTACATTTTATGATTTTGTTCAGTGCAAATGATTCTTTGTAAATCAAGCCTTGAGAGAAAAATGATCAGTAAATTAGCTTCACAGTTTTTGTACATTTAGTAAAAGTAATAGGGATCAGTGCAATGTAGGGGTGTGTGCAATACGACTCTGCAGTAGAAGAGCTTGTGCAATACAGATATGTGGTCTTAACTGTTGTCTGTGACTCTTCGACTTGTTCTGTTGAATGTTTGTAGTTGTAACTAACATGATAAAACCTTGTTTTCCTGTCTCTGTCCAACTGAAGTGTACTGTATGTATGTTGTTATCTTTCTGTTAACCTGCCAGGGGGTCTGCAGATGGAAATTAGCCTTGGGCTATAATCTGGCATATTTACATTTGTGTAAATGTTCATTAATATGCATTGTTCCCCCTTTTCCTTAAATAAATAAAATAAAAAAAAGCATTGTGTAGATTATTTATCGCCTGTATGGCACATAATACACTGGGAATACTATGACATTCTGAAACGTCATTTAAAATTAAAGTCTACTCTATGTTTTATTGCCAAGAAAGCATATACATTTAAAGCAGGCATGACTCCAACACCTCTGCACGCAAACTACATTTATCTTTCCCTTTAATGTGCCAAAGAACTCCAGCTCAATATCTTAAAATAGCTCTCATATATGGCTCTGTTAATTACCACAATCTGTTAAATAATGTTAATTTAATACATTTTTTAACATTTCTTTGCAAATGTAATCAACTTTTTGAACCAGTCTTAGTCAAATTGCATTGTTCTGTTGCTCAGTAGAACATTTGGCTTCTGTGCAGTTTAAAAGTGGGAATGTGTAAGTGACATTATGACACGAGCGATGTGGCTGTGAAAAAACAGACTCGTTTTAACTGTGTTTGTGAGTTAAACAGCCTTCATCACCTGCCCACTCAGTTCAAACAAGTTTAAAAAGGCTAACTGTGAACTAAAGTTTCTCAGGCTCATTTTATTTTTGCACAGACTTGTAACCTTTTATAAACCATTATATTTTTGCATTGTTATGATTAGAGAGAAAGTTAGAACACACAAGGAATGTTGTACAACCTACAGAGTTATATGTTCGGACAAAAATAAAGCTAAAGACACAATTATTAACTTTGGTGTACATCCAAGACTGTTTGAAGGGAGTCTGTGCAATTTTATCGGGTTCGGATCACAGATGGCAACACTAAACAAGAATAAATTAGATTTTTCTTTTTTTAAATTATCACAGCAAAGACTAAGCCTTTGATAGAAAAAGGATGAACATATTTCATAAGTATCTTTACATTTATGAGATCTGTGCTTTGCAAGAGCTACAATTTCATTTGTTTAACAAAGCTGAATTCATTTTGGAAGGTTATAAACCTTTTGGATGTTCCAAAAAGCAATTGACGAAACTTTCCTCCAAATAACCCACAATGCCAGTTTAATGGCCAGCTCTGCACGGGGAAATCTCTGTATTCGAGCTAGTAGTCATTTAATTTATCATTAGTCTGGGATATTTTGAGCTATTTTCTACCAGAGCATTAGAGCTGATGAAGACTGAGATCAACACAGTCATTCAGTCTATATTCCCCAAGTGCAGCTAAAATATGCAGCTTATGCAAGTCCCATTTGTTACAGAATTTATATCCACTTGTATGTTGGGAGGAAACTCACAAGAGCACACATCGACATAGACTTAGCATTTCCACTCGAGTAAAGGAAACCTGGATTATAACCTTTTATATTATGCAGAAATGAATAAAATATTTAAAAATGGGAGCTGAGGTTAATGTGCTCGATGTTGAGTGTTTATTCAGTGAGGCAAGAGGTAACACCACAGCTGCACTTTCCCCTTGGCCCGACTCTACTGAGCGAAGATTTCCAGTTTGTGTCAAAGCAGAGGCGGTTAAGGTGGGAAAACACGCTCTCGTGAGGTCATAATGGATGGAACGAGTCAACTGTACTAAGAAATCTGGCTTGTAGTGTAGGAAAAAGCAGTACAGTTACTCCAAACATCTTCACTTAAGTCAAATGCATTATTATTGTACGAATAATGTATTTGAAATTATCAGTGTGATGTGTTATGAATTATACAAAAAAAAACTGTACAACTTTGGATTTTAATTAAGCAGCAGTGGCACAGTAGGGCTGTCACTAACAATTATTTCAGTAGTCAACTTCTTTCTATTGTATATTTAAACTTTTTAAATACAATATCAGCCAAATTGAGGTTGGATTATGGTGAAAGAGGACTTCTTGATATGAATAAAGTGTACTATGGATGAAAATCTGCAATAATCTGTTCTTTTTTTACATTTTGGTGTAATAATGTGACTGTCTTTGTTAGAAAAGGTCTTTTTGCATGTTGAGGAACAAACAAGAGGAGATGCGAAGCACCCTGCCTTTAAATAAAAATCCCTTTTATATTATAATAAAAGTCCTTTTTTATTAACAGGACATGGTCTGTTTACACGTGTTTTAAAGTATGCATAGTCCAATTAACGATTAAAATGATCTATTATTACAGTTGATTATATTTTATAGTTGTCTAGTCACCTTCAGTTGGGTGATTAATGGTTGCAGCCCTGTGGTACAGTGGATAAACCTTCACCAAGGAAACACAAACAACAAATACAAACAAACAAAAACATGTTTCAAAGACCTTCAGAATCGCCCAAGTGCATAAGTGTAAGACATTGAAAAGGCAAAGAAAATGTAGGTCTCAATGCATGAAATTAAAAGGTATAAAACAATGAGATTTTCCAGATAATCGAGGTTAGTATTTTTCAATTATAACCAAATTAAATGAGACTAGGATCAAATAAATGCAAAATAATACCACCTCTCACTAATAACTTGCCCTTTCAAAGGCCAGAGCCGGCGTGGAACAATCATCTTTTGGAACAAACTGGGAACAAATTATCTTGATGCCGAAATTGAAATTGCCTTGTAATGCACTAAAGCCTCCAGGTGTGACACTGTCATTTACTACAGGAAATACTGCAGAGTGTGAGTGCAGGGAGAAAATGTTTACATGCAACAACAGCCCAGGCGTGTCAAACAAATGAATGTGCGTTTTCTGCCGTTCAGTGTTTGTCGTAAGCGCTGCTTTTGTTTGCGTTAGTCTTGACCAAAATCTCTCAAAGCATAGGAGTTATTATTCATTCCGAAATCTTGAATGTCTTGTAATGTGGGTGTCAAGTTATTGATCAACAATAACAATCAATTTGAGGACTTTTTCCCATTCAAAAGTTGTTGTTTTCAATTATTATTTCTAACTCCATCATATTTATGCTGAAACTGCTACTGAAACACTGATTAATCCAAACTGAAAAAAAAAAAAAAAAAAAAAACACGCACAATCTTCCACTGAGCCAGTCTTTTACACGTTTACATGCGCGGCAATAAAAGCGGATAAGAGGCCAATTTAAACCAATTTTAAAAAATAACTCTAAACCCGGGAAAAATGACTGAAGCGCCTTGATTTGAATCTCAAAGATCCCAATAACACATCTGGAGAAGTTATCTAGTCGTATTTCTGCAGCGTGAAACAGTGCAGTCTGATAAAGATGGAGCAGACGAGGAGAGGCTTTCAACTGCACGAGGTAAGAAACAGCCTGGAAAATATTAGACGTGTTTGAACGTTTACTGTTCCATCAGTGGAAAGGACGATCTACGGCTGTGAACTAGCACGTGTTATTTTATTGTTGTAAACTAAATGAAAGTAGCAGAGTAATTGACTTATGAGTCACACAGCTCCTATGGAATAAAAGCAAATGCTCTGGGTAAATGAAATGCCGCTTAACTATGTTGTTGCAAAGTTTTGGTGCTAATGCTGAATTATTATTCGTCCCTAAACTTCTTTTAGCCGCCTGTCTCGCACCTATTCGGTTCTTTTAGCTCCGACTGGGACAAGAGTGGTCTGACAGGTTTGGGAACAAAGACAAATTGAGCTGTATGGACAGATTTTCTGAAAGGATTCTCTGCTGATCTGAGATAATACTAACTGTGAAATGCTGGGCCTTTGCAGCTTAAAAATGGATATCGAGAATTTAGAGAGAAGATACTGTGTGTTGACAAAAATGTCCCAATCTTTCAATGTCGTTGTGCCAACTTGTCTGTGACAGTGAGCAACTGCAGGACAGATCTTTTGTTGCTCAAACATACACAGATACATTATGTTTATGATTTTCTACGCATTTGGAAGATAGAACATACTAGGACTGTAACTAATGATCATTTTGCTAATCGATTAGTTAAGCGATTATTTTATTGTTTTATCAGGATCCCCATTAGATGCCCATTTAATGGCCACTAGTCTTCCTGGGGAGTTCCTTAAAAAATACAATTACAACATTCAAATAAGCAATACATTTCAAAAGTATCAAAATCATGTTGTCATAATAGAAGTAATGATTACATAAGCATCAATGATAGAAGAAAAAAAAGTCCAACATTTGTTCTTTTGATTAATCAATTGATTGTTTAAAATGCAAAAGTCATATGATAATATTATTTTATACAAAATTTGCCAGATAATCTTTACATGAAGCCATTTGAGGATTCTGGTGGAGTCATTTTCATGTAATTTTGACTCTTGAGCTTATGGCAGTTTATGGCATTTTGGTTTTAATAGACCAAGTAACAATTATTCTATTACTAAATCACTTGCCAATTGTTTAAATTATTGATTAGTTTTGATTAATCAGTTAACTTGTTGCAGCCCTATAACATACCAGAGGTTGGAACTAGAGGTGGAAGATTATGTAAAAAATATAATATTGAAATAGTTGTTTTGGAGGTGTGCTGCATTTAATCTATAATATAATCCTATAAACAAGGGTGACGTGATTTTTCTGCAAATTACATGATTCAATCAATATTTGAGCAATATTTAAACCTCAACAAGACAATTACAGGCACACCTCAGCACATTTCTGATGGTGTGTTAAATTATTGTCTAAATATTGTTATCAAGATGCAAGTGCAAAAAATGTAAATATTAATTTTTTCAATATCACCTGCCCAGATCAGCCTTCTCTTCCATTTCAACGAGTCAGTGGAACTCATTATCAACAGAGATTATCACATGCACTAGTCAAAAAACATCTGCGTACCTGACCAAAAAACTGCTTTTGGAAAAACAAGTACGTACCCCAGTGTGATGAAGTGCCTGAAAGGAAGAGTTGAATGTTTGTGTGTTAAGTGGATGAGTCTAAACCGTTTTAAAAATGTAAATATTGTTTCTACCTGTGAACTATTTGTATAATATTAACACAACCATCACTTAAATTTCCCTCAGAACTTGAACAGTTTGGTGTGCCCCAGTACTTTCATATGCTTTTGAACTGTGGCCGGACACACTGACTGCTCATCTGTCTTATTCACTCAAAAGACACATAAAACAAGTGATTCGCATAACCTTTTCAAGGGTGTAATCTGCTGCTGGCGGGTCATCTCTGCTACTCCTGCCCCGTGGCATTTGGTGGTGGGGATAGTTTTTACTTGTGTTCCTCAGAGTTTCCAGCACAAAGGCTGTTGGGAAGAAGTTTGACATTGCAGAATGAACCTTGTCGGCCATTAAACATTCATGAGCAGAGAGAACAAAAAGAGCAGAGAAGTTTGAGGTGGATAAAGTAGAAAGAAATAACACTTATCCCACCCCCTCACATACTCAGAAATTTCATCATCTTGCTTAAATTATTTTTCTCCTTTTTACATATTTCTTCCGAGGAAAATTCAAACGGAAAACAATCATGAAGAAATGAAAATCAGGAGGAAAAAAACAAACAAACAAACAAAAAACTATACTCATCCGCATATTTTACTGGAAAATGGCTGGTCTACTCAGTATAATACATTCAAAAGCTTCCCAAAGCAAAGCACAAACTCTGTGTTTTTCTGTGTTTAGTTACTTCAGCCACTATACCTGGCCAGTGGATCTTTATTATCCCAAGCATCTATTTCCCTGTGGAGCCATTACAGTGTTTAGCCTTATCTTATCTTTAAACAAGGGGGAAGTAAACGGCGCTCCCTTCAGCCCTATCCAGGGGGGCGGAGGCGAAGCGGGACACTCAGGGAGTCAGACATGGAGCAGGTCTAAATACGCCTGCGGCACCTGGACCTTTGTCGCGGTGCAGCTCGGGAGAAGAGGAGCTACAGTTTTCTAATGGATGATTATGAAATAGGCTCCAGTGAATTTTGCACAGTAAATGCTCAGTTTGATCTTGTTTTGACGGGTTCGAAAAGCTCAACCGGGTTGTAAATCCAAATAACTTGTGACAAAAAATATGACTGGCTTGGAAATAAGTGATAGATGGATACATTTAAAAGTGCTGTTAGTACAACACAAGAAATTGTTAATGTTATCTAGCATGCTAACAGTGCACCAGCTTGTGAACGATAAAAACGCTTTATAATTAGATGCAGACAGCACACTGCAGTATCGTTTTCTACTTTTCCAATATATCTGTACTAGAGCAAGACCATTTTTACTTTGTTGCATGAAAAATAATAATAATGGGTACGGTCCCTTTAATGTCATACTATGGATTATTTCGGGCAAACTGATAACATTGACAAGACAAGCATTGACATCATCCTAAAACTGCTTACTTTGAGTTGTAATGCCCACTTAAGCTCTGTTCTGTGGGGTCACTGAGCACTCCTCTGCTTCAAAAAGACAAAAGGGAGATTTAATTCCGACTCGTGGAATAATTGAAGCTGTGCCGTTTCAAATATGTCCCTTTTTGTATTAGCATAATAAAAATTGACAGCATTTAATCATTTGTCTGTTTCTTCATTTAAAAATATTGATTTAGGCAGCCTTTTGGGACAGTATCCTAATATTTGCGCCCCTGTAAATCCAATATATTGAGTTGCACAACCTTTAATTTGGTTTTAACACCTCCAGTGAAATGTATTTGGTGATGGGAGTGGGGAAATGTAGTCTATTCTATCTTCCTCTGCTCAATAACCAGGCATAAGCAAAGGGTTAGTTGCTATTAGGGGCCATCTAGCATGACAAAGCACTGCACTTATGGTATTGTTTTCACTGCGCACTCTCCATCTGAAAAAAACACTGGCATCTTGAATGTGGATAGTCCATTACATCTCATAAATGCTCAATTGGGTTTAGTGCACACAGCCCAGTGGCCTCAGCTGCAGCAGAGGTCTGCAGACTTGACTTTGAACAGGACAGTTAAAGGGATCGCAACTAAAGGATTTTGTTCTAGTAATTTACATAACTCAATCTATTACTTTAAATACTTTTGAGAGCATGATGTGAAATTCGTTCACTGACAAGAATTCTGGCGGATTTCTTCTTTCGGTAAATTTGTTGTTAAATTGAAAGTAGAATAGGAAACGTAAAAATGTCTTGGTCAGCACAGTGGCATATGTTAGTGTTTTAGCCTCACAGCAAGAAGGTCCTGGGTTTGATTCTCTGACTGACTTGAGTTTGCACGTCATTCTGTGTCAGCATGTTTCCCCAACCCCTAAGAAAAAGAAAAAGTTATAGATTCCACATTCGATTCGATGGGAGTATCCTAATTAAATAAAGGTTAAGTAAGTGTGTAATTAAGGAAGAACTTTCAACTTCTCTTTACAAATAGTATTCAAAGTGATTCATGTTTGAGGAATCTTTACTCTCCTGCAATCAATATGCAATTGCTCCAGAAATCATCATCGTTTTGCACATACTGCAGTTTTTTACTTCTGTGATACATGTAGTATGCATCGCGTGGCTATATTTGCACACATTTTTCAAAGATCTGCTAGTTTCTATTGTGATCCATGGCCATCCGTAAGCGGGGCCAGCAGCATAGTATGGCAGCACGGCACTCTAACATTGGAAAGACTTGCAAAAAGCTCAACGTGCACATCAAAACATCCAAAACAACCGCACATGCAAACAAGGACATACGTTACAGACAAATGAAAGTACCATGAAAACACTTACGCTGTGAAAGTAAGCAAAGTAAAAAAAAAAGAATTTAATTCCAATAAAACAGAAGTAAAAGTGCACGATCCTTTCAGTTAAAGTGCACTATTCAAGCTAGCGACAGCTTGTGGAAAGAAGCTTTTTGTGTGTCAAGATGCTTTACATCTGATACCTTCCTCCCAAAGGAAGAAGTTCAAACATTTCTCTGCCAGGATGGTCAGGGTGGTCCTGAATGATTCGAAGGGTTCGATTCATAAGTCTACATGAGAGGCTCAAAAACAGCTCGCAGTTCACAGTTTTTTTTTAGCAGAGCAGACCACATTATTCAATGCTTTTTTCTCTTTGAATGTAATATTACCGAACCACACTGTGGTACATCCAACAAGAAGACTTTCAACAGTGCAGCAATAAAAGTTCAATAAAAGCTTTGAGTTTTTTGTAAATTCTCTAAGTTTGCGCAAAAAGAAAAGACGCTGACGAGCTTTCTTCAATGTTACTTGGGTTTTTGTTCCAGCTCAAGTCGTTTGACAGGGTCAAACCAAGACATTTATATTCTTCCACAATTTGCACTTCCGAATTAGCGATTACAATAGGCAGATTTTGAGTAAAATCAAAAACAAGTTCACATGTTTTAGAAGTATTTCGAAGGAGGTTGTTTTCTTTACTCCACTCGACAACATTTTGCTACAGTTACAGTAACTGTAAAGGGGGACATTAATTGTGCATCTTAAAATGTACAAAATATAAAATAAGAATCCACAGGTGTCATAGATTATAAGAATGCAGCAGATGAAAGCATAATATGTCTTCCTTAAGGTATTTTGCACAGCTGTTCTACAATATTTGAGCAACACTTGTACATTCCAACAATATGGTATCTTACCTTGCAGTACTTTATACACTCTACTGCACTGTTAAACCGCACCACTGACCAAACCATGATTCAAGAACCCTGCCGTTCATTTTGTGGCTCTCTGGGGTTCAATTAAAGACAGCAGTGGCCCAGGTATGTCAGCGTGTCGTAGAGTTAACTGGGCCGACCTAGAAGGGTCTTCTGCTCCTGTCTCCCATGGAATTTAGCGTGCTGAACTGACCATCTGGAAACAGCACAGAGAGTCCGGGCCAGATGCCGCCGGTCACGATCATTAAAGACCCATAGTCGGCCATGACGGTATCAATGGTGCACGATAATGACTTCCTTTAGGTATTATGAGTGCGCAGGAGACAACATAGAAGCTGGTTGTCCAAACAAGTCATTCGCTCATTTGGCACTCACCTGATGCAACAGCAATTACAACTACTACAACATCATCATGGCAATTAGATGTTTGTCTGAAACACTAAAGGCTGTCTTGAAAACTAAATTAATGTTTTGTATTTAATCGGAACATGAAAATCAGACAAGGACATCAAATTGCTACCTTCAAAACACCTTAATGTCAAAATGTCTAACTAATTGGCTTTTTTGCTGTGAGAACTTAAGTCTCGATGTCCTTGCATTGTTCAAAATTGTTTTCCCTGTCCATGAAAATAAGCTTTTTTCATTTGTTCTGTTGCACTGAATTTGCTCCCAGACATTTTCTGTGTTAATTTTCCGACTTCGCAGAATGAGATGAGAAAGCAGCCTGAACAGCCTCCACTAACTATCCTCGCTTTAATCTCAAACAAAACAAAGAAATAAAAGGCAACAAAAGAACATTTAGACCAAACTTTCTGTTGAAGGTCAAGTCCTGTCTTAGTCTTTGCAAGTAAAAAGAGTTTTTGCAAGTATAAAATCTGAGTATATGTTGCATATTATCACAAGAGCTCAAAACCTAAAGAAGTTCAAAAGACTTAACTAACCACAGATACTCTTACCTTTAAACAACTAGCTTGTGTAAGTTTCAGTGTAGTTAGCTTCTCCCTTCAGACAGATATAAGGCAATGAATCAAAGTTCTTGGTCAGGGGAACTGAAGAAGCTATTTGGATGAGTGGCAAAATGTCTTCACTCTTAAAAGCTTTCTCCTTTTCACAGAATTGTATTTCTTTTGTCATATAATGTGCCGGACATGGTAGTTACATTTTCTCAAATTGTACTTCTCTGAGAGTTTTACAAACGCCATACTTTTACTTCATTTTGTGAGTAATATTTCTCAGTGCTTACTGTCTTACTTGAGTGAAAGTTTTGGTTACTCTCTCTCTTCCCACCATGAGTGGGTGCATAAGTGTGAAAAGATTTTTTGTTGACAATATTAAATGATTTGAATATTTGGGGTTTGAGTTTATTCATTATTTATTTCGTATCTTGTCCTTCCAATTATGAACGCCATGTTACAATTACTCATTACAATTACAATTTTGAAGTAACAGTACTTTTACTTGAGTTCAATATTTGGTAACTCAACCCACCTTTGCTTGATATGTGTTTCACAGTCGACATATGACGGACATTTAAAGAGGAGAAAGCATGGGGAGACAAGAGACAAGACAAGAGTTAGGACCAGGACCTGGGTGGCACAGGGCTTTTCTGTGTGGAGTATGCATGTTCTGCCTGTGTCTGCGTAGGTTTCCTCGGGTGCTCCGGTTTCCGCTACCACTAAAAACATGTACAATAGGTTTGTGAGATGTTGAGAGTGTTTGTGAGAGTGAATGCAGGACAACAGATTAAACCTATCCTATTGCTAATTCTGCCGTTGCTTGTTTATTAACGTGCTGTCCTGACCAAATAAACAAACAAATAAATAAAAAATGTATGCGCATGTGCTATCTTCTATCCATTATATGATATAATGGCAAAGCCATAATGGCAAAGCAAATGTAACACTTTAACATAAACATATTTTACATGTTTTAATGAATAAGCAATATCAAGTGCTGAGATGTTCCCTTCTCCTGACCAAATCACTGCTTGTGTCCTTCCAGTCACCCGCAACGCCCAAACATATTGTAGATTGTCTTTTTTACAGCTCTACATTCAGCCGCTCACATTCCAGCTCTTGTTCACATCTTGACAGGGGAGGATAGCATAATGCCACGGGGTATGCATAAACCCTTAGGCCATCATCTGTAGCCCCCTCAGTGCTGTCAGTGGTGGCACTTGTGACTAGTTAATGCAAAGTAATGAGACATCACGGCTGGGCAATTTGACGGAAGAATCTGCATGTTTTAATGTGAGTATGCCATTACAGATTGCAGCAGAAACAGCAAATTCATTCCGCATCGTAAAGATAGTTACAGCAACGAAAAGTAAATGAACTAATCACAGCTTTGGTTGCTTTCCAATGAATTATTTTATTTCAAATGTTTGTGCTGCAAGCAACGAGTACATTTGAATAATCTTCAGTCAATGCTGTGAAAATTTCTCCAAAAATGCTGGTTTTGTAAGGAGCTCTGAGTCATCCTCCAAACTCGTGAAAGCTTTGTGTCGGTGGTGAAATGGCATGCGGCTATACATTTGGCATTTGGCAGAACATTTATCTTATTTTTGAGGCTGTTTTGAGTCTACTCCTTTGAGCCAAGCAGCAGCAACAGAAGGAGGTATAAAGTAAACTTTGTACGCCAAAAAGTGTCTAAAATCTATGGACTACATTCTACATTGATGTGTGCTTTAGCAGAGGCTTTCAGATTCTAGAATATGTTTCTGGGAGACAGAAACAGCTTTCACTTTTGAGATTACATATATATATATATATATGTATATATATATATATATATATATATATATATATATATATATATATATATATATATATATATAATCCACAAATGAAACGTTGAACTTTAACATTTATATTAAGACTATTAGCCCTTGAAGTCACTCAACAAAAATGTGCCCATAAACAAGTTTACCGGCCAACATCTTTCTAAAAGTTTTTGTCTATTTTACATGCATTTAAACTAAGAATCACTGTTCTTTTGTTTATAAAGCTTCTTTTAGTTGTTTATTTTGCTCAAATTAAGGTGAGAGTATTAAGGTAAAGGTTAGAGTATTGCACGCATTTTGTTTCATTCTTCAAACCACTGTGTAAACCTGTCAGGGACCCGTCTCTAAATCTCTAACTCAGCTTAGTCAAGACCACCCAGCTGGAGGAGTTTACCTGTTGCACATGTTGTGGGTTGATGGGGGAAACCAGAGTGCAGAGGAAAGTCACCCTGGCACAGGGAGAAACATGAAAACTCCACACAGAAAGGCCTGACTCGGGAATTGAACTCGTTACCTTTTTGCTGTGAAGAATGTGTAATGGCCACTCAGCCACCATGCCACATTAATGTGAAACTCTCTACTGATCTGGATCCACACCAAAACTTGTAATGGTACATTTAGCACATTATCGACCATTAGCCATTATTTAATTTTAAAATAAAGTACTTTTTTTAAAATTATCAAGCATATCAGCATTTTTAAACCTCTAAAACGTCTACCGAGTACTTTCTCAACAACACATGCACATTAATCTTAATTATCCCAAGTGTTGAGCCTCATTGAGTCAATTCCAGAAAGCATAACTAATAATATGTTTTGCACTTCAACAACCTGCACTAATATTCCAACATGTTTCGAACAAAAAGCTCTGTGTGGATGGAGAACGTAGTGTGCCCAGGCAGCTGCAGCTCAGTGCCACAAGGTGAGGACTGAGTGAAGCTAATGTGATGGGACGTGCTAAATGCGAGCTAAAGCAGCGGCAGGACGTGGAGCAGGAGGCCTTCAAAGCACTGGAGGTGTGGGGGTGCGTCGACTTTAATCCAGGCTGACACTGTGTGAACTACAGTAACTAAAGCACACATCAATATGGAGCACATTGACTCTCTTCAGAAGATGATTTTATCCTCTAAGACAGGTCTCTTCTCACAGGCGCACACACAAATAAGAACATGACATTTAATGCGTCTGGACTAATCAATTAAACCAGGATTAGACCCAAACAAGATGGAGATATGGGGACATGTCAATGCATGATGAATGGGTGGGGTGGATGAATGGCTAGATTGTTGACACATATTGCTCTCTCACTCTCTTTCATCTATTCATTTTTCATTTTTTCAAATTATAACATTTGTTTAGTTTTAATGGTTTGTATAAGTATTGTTTAAATAATGTCATAATTTCTATTCATGTTAATGCAGGGATAGCTAATTTTCAAACCACAAAATGAAGAATCAAGTAAATCTATCTGACTCATCCCTAGCTCTCCCTCACACTTTCTATTCACATGCAATCATTTTCAGGCTAGTGTACGGCTTTAGAACAGCTTTCTCAGATGACAAAGTAAAACTGGGGTGAACCACACAAGCACAGCTAATCAGAGGACTGCTTTTGGCTCTTCCTTGTTGAAGAGATATAAAATACTTTATTATTAGCTGCAAACAGCATGCAGTGGGCTCACTTTGACATTAAGTGCTGCTTTTACAATCCACTCTTTGGGGGAAAACACTGAATTCACTTATTTACACAAAAAAAGCTTAGGTACCCCAGCTTTAAATGAACATATAGTATATTTTAATTTATATTTTAATCTTAATAAGCTTTATATAAACATACAATAATTTAAATATGAATATCTGAAACTGTCTTTTCATTATTTTTGTAGTTCTTTTTCCAGTGCGTGTGTTACGTGACTGGGTTCAAGGGATGCTTTTCTTTCTTTCATAACACAAGAGGGCAAATTTAGGTTCAAAATAAGCTTTGTTATGTATGAATTCATCAAATGTACATGTCCTTCAGAAGAGTACATTATATGCAGACAAAACTATGTGCATTTACAGCACATTGCCTTTGTGCTCGCATGTATGCTGTGTGTAGGAGAACATGTATTGTGCTGTATTGTACAGTAAACTATATTGTTCATGTTTATATAAGAACGTATTTCAACCTGGAGACTCAAATGAATGCGTTCGAAGAAAATGAATGAATACAACTAGAATGACGTAATAATGCACATAATTATGAATATAATAGGTTCGGCGCATGGACCCTGGCAGGGCATGATGAGCGATGTGCAGGAGGTGCTTCCCCCCGGAGCCTAGACACTGGTGGTGGTGGAAATAAAAACCTGAAAGAAACTAGGCTCTGTACCTGTGGGGCTGAGGTGGTGCTGGGGGGGAGGTGGGCTGCGCAACCGAACTGCAGGGGCGGATGTCTGAATTTAAAAGAAGTAGGCTTCACGTGTGATATATTCGCTTTGTTATGGTACTGGTATTTAGGCTCATTGGAAGTGTTTGATTTAGAGTGAATATGCATTTTGCTGCAATTACCTATTTCAGAATCAGAAAAAAACTTATTGCCATTGTCAGTGAATTAAATTTACAAACTAGGGACTTGCTTTGGTGGTAAAGTGCAACATATAACAATAAATAAAATAGTAGAAAAATATATTTAAAAAAGACATGCATAAAATTAAGAATTAGCTAATAAAATAAAATAGACTTACACTACACACAGCAGAGAGAAATGGGGCAGTGCAATGTTCATGCCTGAGGGGAGTGGCTCAAATAGTGCTCGTCCCTGAGTCCAGCGTTTGTCCCTGGCTGTGGCTCCTGTACCACACGGTGATGGAGGAGATGAGGATGGACTTGACGATGTAGATGGTGCCATGTAGAACTGCACCATCATCTGCACTGGCAGCTTGGCTTTTCCTCAGCTGCCAAAGAAAGTGCATCCTCTGCTCCTCACAGCGCCACAAACTTGGGATTAGTAGAAGCCTTTTGTGAACTGCCGTATATATAGTTGGCTTGCCTTTCCAGATCTGACCTATTACATGGACTGTGGCACCACCTGTTTGTGTCAGTGGTCATGGATAAGTTTAATGTCAGACTTTGGAACATTCCTGGCAAAACAGTACCATCTCAGAGACAAGACAGGTTATGTAGAGCAGCTTTGAACATAAATTTGAGGCAATGTTCAAACATATACCAATATTTGAGAATTGTCATTTTGAAAGAGCTACTGTGTTGGCTGCTTCTACGGCTGAACACCACAGCCACAGAGTTGGTTGGTGCTCAGTCCGCTCTCATTCAGGGCACTGCTAACCTGACATGTGGGAACACCCAAGGACCCAACCTGTTCACACACAATCTGCAGTGGCACAATCCCATTACTCAGCCTGTTATTGGTCCCTCTCACACACTGCACCATAGCACTGGATCAGGCGGCCCTGGCCAGCCTCTGTGCAACCGCCATCTCTCTCTTTCTCTCTCTCTCTCTCCCTCCCTCTCTCTCTCTCTCTCCCTCCTTCTCTCTCTCTCTCTCTCTCTCTCTCTCCCTCCTTCTCTCTCTCTCCCTCCCTCTCTCTCTCTCTCGGGATCTGGCTGTGCTTGATTTTCCAAGGTGTTCGTCCCTCACTCTCCCTCCATTGTCCTCACTGCAGCCTTATATCAGTCTCTGCTTACCTCAGTGTCTTGTCGTCTGTTCTTTCACCACTCTCTCTCTATCTCTCTCTCTCTCGCTCTCTCACTCCTTTCTTCTCTCTCTCCTTGCCACGGTCTCAGCTCCTTCCTGGACACAACACAAAACCTTATTTAGCAGTCCGCTCAGCAACAGCCATAGCAAAAGCTGCCAATTCACCTGCTTAGATAGCTGTATTCTCTCACCCTCCATCTCCGAAACCCACCGCAATTACAATCCTTTGCATAAGTAAATGCACCTGGTACACAGCCACGTTTGATCAGCACACCGGATCATATTCACACACTTGTGGCCATATGCTTTATTACCCAGAGCGGCAGAGGAGGCTGTTGGAGGCTTTTGGAGGATGTTGTCACTCACGCTGTCTGGTCCTGTGTGTGTGTGTGTGTGTGTGTGTGTGTGTGTGTGTGTGTGTGTGTGTGTGCGTGTGCGTGTGCGTGTGCGTGTGCGTGTGCGTGTGCGTGTGCGTGTGCGTGTGCGTGTGTGTTTGTGCACTGCAGTAAGCTGTAGGGAGTCCAGGTAGATTGAATGGGTGAGAATGGAGATGTGATTAAAGTCTTGTGTGTCTAGAGTACAAATTAACACAAAGGCCCAGAGGCATCCACTACCAATACCATTTGAGAGTGTCTTTCAGTTTAGACAGAATTTATTGTCCATACTTCACAATCTGTTTATTCGTAAAATAAACTTTGGCTTAAAAATGTCCACACATTTATACTGACTAAGCTTTTATATAAACAAAGCAGATTAAATTAAACATCCAAGAGATTGTATTTGTCCATGAAGCACTGAAAAGAGAGATAAGTCTGGTCTGATGATGTCCGTTTGACAGCAATTTTTACAGTTTTCGGGTGAGGTTTTCTAACTTGAATAGAAGTTCATTTTCAAGCACCACTTGCAAACATTGCGCTAAAACTTCTTTCAAATCATAAAACCACATCACTGAGCACTTTCTCTGGCCTTTAACACCTCTACTTCCCTCTGAAAGCAAAGGCTCAAACACAACAAAGCACATAAATCCTGTATAGATACAATTTTGGCTGAAACTAACTTTTTCCCAAACAAAGAAAATCATATTATTTTTACCGCTCATGATTTTGGGTAAAAGCAGGTTATTATCTCTTTGTGCGTCAGACGAGTACACACGTTGTACCAGACCTTTGTGGCTAAAACGTTGTCATATTCCAGCGGCTTTACTGTGCTTTCAAATCAGGCCCAGGTGGAACAAGCCGAGATACTTACGGAATAACAATGTAAAAACAGGGACAGTATGCATGATATTCCCTGCATTATCCGGAACATTTTTTGGCATTTTGCGATAATGGAAAATTGTGCGCACTATCTAAGGCCTATAATGGTAACATCAGTGGAACTAAAACGGATGTAAAATGGTGAAGATAGAAGCATTAAAGTAGCACGCCGAAACGATGAAAATGAAAATATATACCTACTTCACATTCACGAGAGAAGGGAGAGATCTATCAGAGCACTTCTAAGTCAGGGAGTTGTGGCTTCAGTCCCACATTTTCACCCAAATACATACGTTGTTGTGATCGCTCTGTCATCAGGCTTGTTCCATTGTCACCATAATGTTTCAAATTCAAATTGGAAAGAAAGACTCACTACTTGATATCAGTTTTGATATTATAATATAAAAATACAAATTTTAATAAACACAAAATAATTGTTTCAATAAAACATTATTCCCATGTGGGCGTATAGTTCTGTTGATCAAGACCGTTCTAAGGCCCGGTCCTAATATTGCACTTGCACAGTGTGTCCTAACTCTCTAGAATGTTTTGATCCGCACTTATTTGTTATTAAGTGTGGAGCGCTTGTGCCTTAGCAACTGAGGAGTGAGCGCTAACTGGATACCTTCCTTCACCGTTTAAGTGACAATATTTTAAATAAATGTTCAAATTGTCCACGTAACAACACTGTAAAACACTGTTGGCAAACTGGACTAGGCTTTGGCTCTCTGATAATTTGACTGCAGTTTTTCAACATCGCTGACAGCTGTTTTACTCTGCTGGATGTTTTGTTACTATGTGAGTAATGTGAAGTGGGAACTGTCCCAATTCTCATGTTTACCCCTTTTGTGGTCTGATGTGCACAGTGCTGACATAGGGACAGGGCCTAAATATTAAACGTTTATTATTACTATTAAACTGTACAGGAGATTTCCAAATTTGTCACATTTGTGTATTTTATTCAGTATCAATACTTATTCACTTACTTACTTAATCACTTAATCACTTATATCAATTTTTGACAGCCCAGTGTAAGTAAGGTTTTTTAAATGTTAACTGGACTAAAAACTACATTTTTTGAACATTGTGTATTTTCTTAGGTGTGCCCCTCAGGGCCCTCCTTGAGCCCACAGTTGCAAGGACACACACAAATCGTAAGCTGAAGAAGTTGAGTTAGTCTATTTTCCCTCTAGTCAACACACAGGTCTTTGGGACTGTGCTATTTCCTGTTTAAATTTTACAAATCCACTCCTGAGTTAAGTAAGTAAAGTTCCCCGCACCTTTTGAGCTTTAATACAATAAAAGCACAGAACATTTTAATTGGTGGAATAAATCAGACCAAAGCTTTTTTCTGTCACACTCCCCGACATTCATGTCCGACTGAATAAAGGAAGAAAGCTGACAAGATTTCTAGCGAGGCAGCGGTTGAAAAGGTGTTTAACAAGAAAGCCAGTTGATTGGGCAATTCACTTTGTCAAAGGCGCTCACATCAAGGAGCTGCTCGTATGTTAACAAGTCTGACTGACCAAATGGACTAAACTACACCAGTGTTTTTTGTTATTCAAATGAGCTCAACTTTTGTACAACACATAAACACAGAAATCTACCTATTACAAATTATTTTATCTGGCCCTGTCTCACAATGGGACACAACACATTTACACAAAAAATTGGTCTTACTTTTTTAAATCCTTTGTAAAATAGCAAAGAAATAGACCTTTGAAAAAAACAACTCTGTTCTGGACTAAATTTTGACAGAACTGAATGGTTGATCGCGACAGTAGCAGCATTCACTGGCTGTTTTATTTTGCCCAAGCACTTACTGATTTTGCAGCTGGCAGGGCATCTGGCGATAATCTGCCAATTCATGGTGCAACTGTTTCCTTGTTGTGACATGTTTTAAATAGAAAGAAGCCGACTTGTGAAAAAGGAGACAGAATAAATCAAGTGTCTCATATTTTGTCTCTAACTAAACAAAGGGAAATATGTATTTACCTCCACTGCTGTGCTGTGCTAGGACTCCCATTGACTGACAAAGCCAACAAGCAGCAAGTGCATTTTCAATAGCATTCTGACACACTTAATGCAAAGAAGTGTTTTCAAATAAATTGCACCTGCAGTTTTGAGAGTGCTTTCCATTTCACATTCAAGAGGGAACACTGAGTTAACATAAATCAAACAGTATGATGTTATAAGCCTTCTTTACTTCACTCTAGCGCAGTACCACTAAAACCAGATTAGGAGAATTGATGGACTTCTCATCTTATTTGTAATTATATGACAACTGTACATCAGGGCCAGAGGTGCATGACGCACCACCACGTATCGAAACAAAATTTGGGGTCTCGCAAAATATCCGCAACACTAGATCTGTTTCAATAATCATGAAATAACTACTGTTGTATTAGAAATGTGTGGGAAAAACAAAATACTAAATGCTTCTTTACATACAAAATTGCTAATCCAGGACTGAGCCAGAATTAAGTTTAACCCAAAATCAAACCAGGTCTAAAACAGAAGTAAACAAGGTCTAAACTAGGACCAAAAAAGTGGCAACTAGTTCTAACCCAGAATTAAACCAGTAAACCAGTGAAAATGAATGTTTTTAATATGAGGAGACTGGGTCGTAGGCCAGATCAGATTGTTTGGAGGGCCTGATCTGACCCCCGGCTGCAAGTTGAATAGCCCTAAACTAAATATTTGGAATATTTGAGCGGTCTCGACTGTTGTGCATCGATATAATTTTAGAAAATGGATCAATTCAAAACATTTCATAAACACACTGGCGTTGGGGGCTGTATTTCTGATGTGAAATCCCTGCTGTTTAAAGTTGGTGTTTCCCTTTGTAACCTGAGCTCAAAATTGAAAATGTCTTTTGTCATATTTGCTGATGAAGGAATAAGACCTGCATGCTGCTGACTGATTGCGAAAGGCCTTGGTGTAGGTCGAGCCTTGTCAAGAAAATAGCGCGCTAAGATGAACTATGAGGAGGACGCCCTGCGAACAATAGCACTGCAGAGAACTTCGATGTTTTTGTTTAGTTTTAAGGACACACCGCTGACTGATTTACGACCGCAATCACTTTGACTGTTGTTCCCTAAATCTAAAGGTGCACGATGTGACTTTTCTGGTGGAGGGTCCGCACCTGCTTGTCACGTTTGTGCTTCCTTTGGAATGTTCCACTGTATGGCATTAACTGCAAAATGCCTGTTTTTCAAGTCATGAGCTATAAAAAAAAAAAAGGAATTTAATGAGATTGCCAGATAGATAAGTGTAATGCCATACTGTGGAACATTACAGACAAAGCAAGGAAATCTCCACGGACACAAGCACACATTGTACCAGAAAAGTGACAGTGCACCTTTCAATTTTATCACTTCCTGCAAAAAAAAAAAAAAAAAAAAAAGTCACAATTCATTCAAGCTGTCCTTGCTGCCTCGTCTTTGATACCTTTTTGCTGCAGGAAACATTCAGGTGTGCAATGCAGTCTGGGTAATTCTCTTTGAAATGCTTTTTGAACACACAGTCTAACCCCATTTAATTGCAGACGAGGAAATTCCATCAAAACAAGCCAATTCATCAGCTGTGCCTTTATAATGGGGATAGGCTGTTTCTAGTTTACACAGCTCTCAGCTCATTGAACCGTAACATCAACTCATTTAAATAGCAAACAAACTCAATTTCAGATTATTTTATTTCTTCATGCATCATTATAAGCAAACTGATGCACTTAAAGGGGCACTGTGTAACTTTTCTAGTTGAAGGTCAGCCATCTGCTTGTCTCCATGAAAAATTAGTGGAGCGTTTCACAGTGTGTCATCAAACTTCCCTCCACAGAGACAAGAAGTTGATATCACGTTACAGGATCTGTGGAGAGACGAGACTGTTTACTAATGTATGTTAATAGTTTTTTTTTTCTGCAATAACACCACGCGTAATTGAGTAAATGCAAGATTGATAAGTTAAATATAGCATACAGTGAATATTAAGCTATATGAAGACAAGAATGTAGACCCTCATTTGAAAAGTTACAAAGTGAACTTCTAAAACAGCGGTTCCTCGCCCCTAACTCCTTATTCACTACACAGTCCTGCACTATTTTGCAGACTCTACAGTGGACTCATTCACAGAGCGATTCAGACTGTGCTC
Source organism: Rhinogobius similis (assembly GCA_019453435.1). Lineage (NCBI taxonomy): Eukaryota > Metazoa > Chordata > Actinopteri > Gobiiformes > Gobiidae > Rhinogobius > Rhinogobius similis. The sequence continues at coordinate 19,831,392 of CM033626.1, read as the reverse complement.
ACTACTTTCTCCTCTCTTTCTAGATGAAGAAAATCAGCAAAACTCTGATGAAAATTGTTTTGTCCGACACTCACATATTCATGGACTAATAGCTATCAATCAAGTCTTACTTCACACGATGTTCAGGGCTGGTTCTAAGCATCTGGAGAGACTAAAAAGACTTTGATTGTGGCCCACCAAACGACACACTGATTAAATAAATTGCCATAACAAGGAAATATAATAAAATAAAAGACAGGAAATTAGGTGTGGCCTGGAGAGAAAAAGTCTAGTTTGTAATAGACGTATTTAAAGGGGGGGTTTGAGGGTCCTCCCCAAGAAAATCTGAATAAATCACACGTAATGTCCTGTATTTGAGTGCATTTTAGATACAATGTTTTATTTTATCTAATTGAATTGTTTTCGTTTTACATTTTAACTCGTGTGTATGGCCTATTCTGTCTGGATACAGCTCACCAGAACACGTGGCCCCGCTGTTGGTTGTGGCCCTAGTCATTTGCTCAGATTGTTTATGCCACCAGCTGACCTTGCTCACGTTAAACATCAAATGATTGTATTAATAAACTTTTTACCTGCGATGGCGATCTCTCAGCAGCTCAATAAACCAAGCGGCAGTTTATACGAGCGGTTTCCTCGTAATCACAGGTCAACGGTGCTTTGTTTCAACAGCTCATCTGCTTCAGTCGTGTTGTGTCCAGTTAAAGACCTGTCGCTATTCCCTGTTGTTTTTCCGACTCTTGCAATTGACTGGCAGTGACAATCGCCGGACACTGCTTTTCAAGTTCAAATCTTGAGTGCACCATACTTTTTCACTTGCTGAACATTTAGACGGCAGTAAAAATGGTGTGTCCACTCTGTTTACTACATGCCCAGAATCTATAGTGTACATTTGGGTGCAGCCACAGTAAAAGACTATATTTAACAATACTTACTATCTCTGAGGAGTGCAGTTAATGTGGTAAAATGTTGTTGTCAAATAAGCTTTTTTTGACTGAACCCATGCTGTCTCTGTGAATGTGCTTTCACGTTTACTATGGAAGTGTCATCTCTCAATATCCAGTATTTACAATAAAGCAAATGCAGGGAGAGCTGTTGCTTGGCCTTGTGGTGCCGTATAACAGTGCAGTCTGCCTCTGAGGAAAGAACTGTTTGCACTGTTTCAATAAAGGGTTGATTTTGCCCTGTTCTCCTTCCCATTTCAGGGTGCTGCCAAAATGATATTGAGGTTAGAGCTTTCTATAGAGAAGCGTTAATAATATTTTGAAGTACTTGGACTGCACACAACTTCATCCAAGTTTTGGCCCTCTTGTACAACTGTAAATATTGTGCGATAGCTCTCTGATTATTACTGATTAATTGTGGTTGGACTGTGGAATGGCTACTAAATAAAATGCACTTGTTATCAAAGATGTTGTGACGATGCTCACAATCAAAGGCTACCAAAAGTGCAGTTGAAAACTGTTCCTCAGACAATAAAATAAATAGGCCTGTCTGATGTGGTCATTAAACAAAGGACTTTAATGATTCTGAGAGGACAAACTTAATGAATTCACGACTCAATTAAATGAGTCATTTCAGTTTTTTTTTTGAAAGGTATCTGCATCTATAATAATGAAAGGTGATAAATAAAGAAACTGACACAGCAATTCAATGGATTATTTTTGTTTTAATTAATTTATTCATTCATTCTTTCTTTTGGATAATAATTGCATCAGCCATGGCATAGTAGTTTTACATTTAAAGTAGTGTTGAATGTATGTGTAGATGTAGAACTGACATTTGAATATCAATGACACCAATACAAGAACAATGGGTAAACAAATACAACTGTAATGTATCCATTATTATTGTAAGCCACTATGTCTCTGTGTAGAGGGGCATTGGTGCGCCTGCATGCATGCACTTGAACACAGTAACATAATAAAGGTAATGGTTGCTTTACCGACACTCTGCCTCTTCTCTTCTCAATGCCCGTCCTCCAACTACAATTTTGTTCTCCTGGATTTCTCCTTCACGTTCTGTCTACTACATTGTTGTTAGTCAAATACTTGCAGTAAGTACTTGGTACAGTAGGTATACTGTTGGCTAGATACCTTGAATTATTTTGTAGTTTTTATATATAACTTATATAGCTCTGTCATTCGACCCCAGAGCAGCAGTGGTTACAGATACAGTGGAGGGAATTAATAATTGTAAAGTGCTTTCAGTATCTTGAAAGGCGCTATGTAAATTCAAGGCATTATCACAACACGTCAGTAATATTAATATGAATGATATTCAGGCAACTTGTTTTTAAGTGTGGGATAACTTTCATGTCAAGAGTTAACCTACTCCATCATCATCAGTCTATTGTTATTGAGAATCTGCACAGGTGAATTACAGAGTAAGGTGACTCTGCACCCGGAGGCTGCACTCTTATGAACCTTCTTTCTGTGCTTCTCCTTCCTTGGTGCCCTTATCGAAGCGAATGAACATTTTAAAGATTTACGGCCCATGCAAGTATAATTCATTTTTGCGTATTCAAGTTGAAATGGAAATACTCGTCGTGAGTGGTATTTTCAAATTTCATTCTTCATCTTGGAGAAACGCACTGTGATAAAGGAAACTGCCAAACGTAAACAATGGTCTTCAAAATAAATAGTAAACGTAGAGTCCCTAGCATTTTTTGTTCCCTCAGATAGATGCACAGGCTTCGACACAGCCCCCTATTACATCAGATGTGCGCTGTCTAAGTTCTATCATGGTGTCCTCTTTTAGCTTGTGTAAAGCCACTGTGTGAACTGATGTACTCAACTGCACTGAAACAAAGGTTTGTTGCTCTGCAGATGGCACAGACGCTTATTTCATGCCTCCATTGGAAACGGAACGTGTCAAACCGGGGCACTACATTCAAATCAAAGCATACACGTGTGCTTTACCTCATCGATGCCTCTGGGGTTGTTGAATTAGACTGATAAGCATTCGGGAGAAACATGAATATAGTGTTTAAAACGCAATATTACATTTATTTAAGCAGGGTCCTTGGAAGCCAGGCACATATCGCCCCATGTTGACACAACGCCCCATACTGATCCGTGACACCTGCCAAAGTTTTGTTCTATCTGGCCTACCCTGTAGCAGGCCTGCGAGAGTCTGAAGCACTGCCTACATTGTGTGGCTCTGCGTAATTGTAACCAAGCACATTGAAATCGGTGCGTAAAACCCATATGCGCACAGCTCCCACCATCTCGCTGTTAAAGTGATACACAAAAAGCACCAATTACACACAGTCAAGTCCGTCTCTGAGGGACTATATCAGTACAGCATGTGAGTTGCAAGGGCCTGAGCTGTAAAAGTGATATTTCCCACATAACAATGTGCGTATATGTTAGAGATACACATCACCCGACTGGAGCTGTGACTGGAGCTGTGGCTCGGAGTCGAGCTGATGCGTACTACTTCAGCAGTTGATCACAATTTATTTGGACTACATATTCTAATCATCACTTTTATCAACAAAACATCCATTTCAAATTATTGTACGATTCTAATAATTATCTTCGAGCTTTAATTTTGAAGACCAGTACTGCTCTTACTTTATGTTCTACATATCACAGTGCATTTCTTAAAGATGAAGAATTTAATTTGAAAATATTGCTCACGACAAGTATTTCCAATTGAGCTCATCTGAGTGAGGGGGTTTGAGTGAGGGCGTCTGATTGAGGGGCATCTGAGTGAGGGGCGTCTGAGTGAGGGGCGTCTGAGTGAGGGGCGTCTGAGTGAGGGGCGTCTGAGTGAGGGGCGTCTGAGTGAGGGGCATCTGAGTGAGGGGCGTCTGAGTGAGGGCGTCTGAGTGAGGGCCGTCTGAGTGAGGGGTGTGTGGTTCATTAGAGTGCAGCATGGGTCTACAGATTTATAGTACTGGAAATACTGAAAATGATCCAACTTTTAGTGTGTGAGATCGTAAAGTGTTGTGATACAATCTGGTCTATTTTCTGGCTCGACGCTGACACCACTGTGACCTTTGCCTCTTGACCTTGCATTGCACCAGCATTTTCTCCACACCAGCGTGAAATTAGAATAATTAGGATGCTCTCAAACACCAATAACTTCTATCTATTCAAATATGTGTCTTGCCCCCTGGAGGACTAAACCACAACCTGAAGAACACAAAATATAAAAACTGCCCAAAGTTCATTTTAAAATGTCTTGAGATGGGGGAGGTTTATTGCTCAACTTTGCAATAAAAGAAAACAATTAAATACCAATGGGTCAAACAGGCTCAAGTGGCCAATTAGAGAGGTTACATATCCACCTCAGATTTGATAAACAGTGTTACGTAAGCACCCCATCCTTCTATGGGATGATGTGCGAATTATGTGGAAGGAGAGAAAGAGAGGATGGCGGCAGCGGCCCCTGATACAGTGCCAGCCTGAAAGAGCCACGAGAATAATATGTGAAAGAGAGCAAATACAATTAAAGCCGCAAAGCGGCGATGGTGGCCCTCGCCCCGCGCGACCGCCTTCCCACGCGGCCTCGGATGGTCCAAAACCACCCCGGTGCACCGTCCTCCTCCTCTGAGCGTCACTCGGGCCCCCGTGACCCCCCCTCCCCCCATTCACACCGGGTGGCGTCCCTATAGAAGTGCATTGGCGGGCACTGCTCTCCAGAAGTGGCAAAACCGCTCAAAACCTGACTTCGATGTAATTGACTTTTTCGATGGGAATGCTCTAAATAATGCGTCTGCCGAGTTTCACTGACTTTGCTGGAAATAATTTTGGCCTCTCCATAGACTTATGACATGTCTCATAGGAAATGTATGGGGAATATGCGAGGCCCCCCAGGCCAAAACCCTAGGACATGTTCTCAATGGAAAACAAAAACTTAAAGTGGCGTTTAAAATTAAAATTAATATGGCCGCCATGTCGTTGGTCTGATGACTGAGCACCAATTATGTTTTAGGGTGCTTTTTATGTGTACTATCACTGTGCCAAATTTTATGGGCCTCCTCCAAAGTAAATGTGTCTCCCTCTCCATAGGCCTCACCCAAAAGGTGGCGCTCTAGAGGCTGTTTATTAGTTTCATAAAATATACGGTTATGACCCATTAATGTCCCTTTAAAGGAGTCTCTGTATTGAGTTTGGTGGCTGTCCTGCAGGTTTTAGTTGTTTTTTATTGCAGCCTTGTGTGAAGAGAGTCCGACTCCCATAGACAATGAATGGGAGCTCTGGAGGGCTCTAGAGGCAAAAGTGTGAAAAGTAGGCTATGGGTCTCATTGGCTTTTCTGATCAGGAGGCCGTCTAGGAATTATGTGCAAATTTTCACTAATAAAAGTCAAAGTAATTGTTTTTCTCCCCATTGTAATTTAGTGCGCTCCTACAGGTGGCACCATAGGGTTGATTGCTATTGTGTGCATATAAATGGATTCAGCAGCTTTATGTTTACGTGTGTTTCAAATTTCATGTCGATCGGAGTATGCATGTGCGTGCAGGAGCTATTGAAATGATTTGGTGAGCACTCTTTGCGCCCCTGGTGGCCAACGGTGATAAATGCACCATATCGCTAATTCAGTTTTTTTCATGGCGCCCTGCACTGGACATATTCCCCAAGTTTCGTCCAAATCGAACAAAGTCAATGTTTGACTTAATAGGTAGGGGGCGCTAGCGAGTACTTTTTATTTATTTTTATTAATGCATTACATTCAGATCATAATTACGCACTCGTGACTGAAATTACAGCTCTCTCAGTCCAAGCGTGTAGCCGTGACATGCGATCGGAAAAACAGGAAACGAAGGCGTTCGTCGATGGCGAGCCACGGCGAGACCATTTGAGATATCCGAAAAAAAGTGGATAACTATTGAATTTCAATCCGTGTAGATCACGTACATGTATGCCAGACCCATGTCGGGCCAAAACCCTAGGACATGTTCTCAATGGAAAACAAAAACTTAAAGTGGCGTTTAAAATTAAAATCAATATGGCCGCCTTGTCGTTGGTCTGATGACTGAGCACCAATTATGTTTTAGGGTGCTTTTTATGTGTACTATCACTGTGCCAAATTTTATGGGCCTCCTCCAAAGTAAATGTGTCTCCCTCTCCATAGGCCTCACCCAAAAGGTGGCGCTGTAGAGGCAGTTTTTTAGTTTCAGGAAAAATACGGTTATGACCCATTAATGTCCCTTTAAAGGAGTCTCTGTATTGAGTTTGGTGGCTGTCCTGCAGGTTTTAGTTGTTTTTTATTGCAGCCTTGTGTGAAGAGAGTCCGACTCCCATAGACAATGAATGGGAGCTCTGGAGGGCTCTAGAGGCAAAAGTGTGAAAAGTAGGCTATGGGTCTCATTGGCTTTTCTGATCAGGAGGCCGTCTAGGAATTGTGTGCAAATTTTCACTAATAAAAGTCAAAGTAATTGTTTTTCTCCCCATTGTAATTTAGTGCGCTCCTACAGGTGGCGCCGTTGGGTTGATTGTTATTGTGCGCATATAAATGGATTCAGCAGCCTTACGTAGACGAGTGTTTCAAATTTCATGTCGATCGGAGTATGCATGTGCGTGCAGGAGCTATTTAAATGATTTTGTGAACACTCATTGCGCCCCTGGTGGCCAACGGTGATAAATGCACCATATCACTAATTAAGTTTTTCTCATGGCGCCCTGCACTGGACATATTCCCCAAGTTTCGTCCAAATCGGACAAAGTCGATGTTTGACTTAATAGGTAGGGGGCGCTAGCGAGTACTTTTTATTTATTTTTATTAATGCATTACATTCAGATCATAATTACGCACTCGTGACTGAAATTACAGCTCTGTCAGTCCAAGCGTGTAGCCGTGACATGCGATCGGAAAAACAGGAAACGAAGGTGTTCGTCGATGGCGAGCCACGGCGAGACCATTTGAGATATCCGAAAAAAAGTGGATAACTATTGAATTTCAATGTGTCCCGATCGCATAAATGTGTGCCAGACCCACGTGTGGCAAAAGCCCTAGTCCATGTTCTCCGTCCAAAAAAAAAAGTCAAACTGGCGTGGCGACTTCCATCCAATATGGCCGCCGTGCGCTTGGTCCGAGGGCCGCGCTCCAATGTCATGTTTTGCTCGGTTCACTGTTCTCTATCACTGTTCCGAGTTTCGTGCGCGTCGGGCAAAATTTGCTCGTCCCATTTCCCATAGGGGTCCGATTCGGGCCGGTGCTGTTCGTTCGGGCCGGGTCGGACGCTCTCGAGACGCGCGAAATACGAAATTTTTTTCCGGGCCGATCGCGACTATACCCCCATTGAAGACTTTTCGTGCATGTTTACTGGGTCAAAAAGGGCCGCGAAGAGTATGAAAACAGGGCGTAATAAGAATAATAAGCAAGAAACGGACGAAACACAATGTCCCTCGCCAGTTTACTGGCTCGGGCCAATAACACACGTCATAGAGAGGATTAGGAGTACGGGAGCGACAGCACGACAAAACACTGGGTAAAATGGCAGACGCAAAATACAGTATAAAAGTATTGTTTGGATTTAAAAAAAGCCTTCGGGACAGAAAATCCAAGAAAAATCTACAACATTTCTAATAGGAGCCATAATGATTGAATATAACTAACAATAACCGAAATATTGTGATATTGTATGATCAAAAGTAGTAATATTGTTTTTAAGTGCATTGTTTTGTTGCTGCAGCAGCTAAAAAAAAGAAAAGAGGTAACTACACAGAACATGATTCTTTGCTCCATTTCCATGCAAACAACATGAAGACTTTAATGTTTTTAGCACTTTTATATTGTAAGTCTTTGGAATATGGCGCAACAGCCAGGGACCAACACAGACTACAACGCATTGTGCGCTCTGTTGGACCTGTATGACTCCAAGACTCGGGGACGAGCAGGTCGGATCACAGCTGACCCTTCTCACCTGGACATGGACTATTTAAGCCACTCCCCTCGGTCAGGAGGGTACGGTCCATCTGGACCAGAACCTCCCGCCACAAGAACAGTTTCCCTCTGCTGTTGGACTCATGAACACTTTAGAACACCATATTATACAGCAGACATCTATCTGTCTACATTGCCAATATGCACTACTGTCTATTCAACTGTACATTTCTGTATATAGTCCAAGTCTATTCTATTTCATTTTATTTAATTCCTAATCTTATGCATGCCTCTTTATATATTTTGCTAATATTTTTTCATTATTTTATTTTCCACCTTACACCAAAGCAAATTCCTATGTTTGTGAATTTTGATCACTGACAAAGGCAATGAACCAATTATGATTCTGAATATGACAGTAAACAAATACTTGACACAACATTTTAAGGAAAAAGTAATATTAATATATTATATTCGTAATATTCCATCTCATTACATCCCTGGGGTTTGCAAGTAAACCAGAAAAGAGTACGTTGATTGGTTGAAATCATGTACAAATGAACAAATTATTGCCTAATTTTGATTACTACCACATTTAAGGCCCACATAGACTATATAGTAAAAAAACTGAACTAAACAAGCTGTATCTAATCTAATTGTATAACAAGTTGTATATTTTACGTGTCCCTGTGAGAGCGATAAGAACGAGACAGATTTATAGTTCCTTCTTTCATGGTTTGAAAATGAGGTGCCACAAAATGAAGGATACAACGCTGATTTTGATCTTCCTTTGAATTCTGATTCAAAGTGTGTGTCCACTTTGATTCTTGGTCAGTGATGAAGACACTACTCCAAATGTCAAGGCCAAGCATACAGTATGTGAAAAGTAGCCAATGAGAGCTCTCTCTATTGTTACTGTGGAAACCATGCGCTCTGTGGAGTTGGTGAAGCCTACCCAAACTCCCTTTGAGAAAAATAAGTTGCGTTAATGCTTCATCTGCCCACTTTTTAACAAATCGGCTCAGTTATATGTCATGATCAAAAGTTCATTAGAAAATGCATTCCCCTCCGAGCATCAAACACACTTCCTACTGAACTCCTTGACCTGGGACGTATTTTCAGATCATATACGTCACTTATCCTGCTGTTTTAAGTCCTTAAATCATCCCCAGACTCATTCTGAGCATTTCTTCCGTCTAAACACAATAACTGCTGTTGCTAGCTTGATAATAGCATGTAGCATTCGCTTCAAGAGATAATATAGCTAAGCGCTTCGCGCCATCTATTGGGCTGGATGCACTAAGTAAGTGTCTTTCCAGTCTGCTGAGAAAAACTTTAATTATTCCATAATAAACATTCTTTTGTTTTTCTTTCAAAACATGAGATGGCAAATGAAAGAGCATGTTTGAAGGATAATAATACAACATATGCATAATATACAAGGTTCCAAGTGTAGCTTCAACATGCAGCAAGAAATGGGAGTGAGACGATTAAAAGTTTAGGACCACACCTCAAAAAACAACCCTGAAACCCTTTCAAAACAGAAATCAAAGTCCCAAACATGAACTCAATAGAGAAGAAGAGAAGGAAAAAGGCACTTGTTTACACGAGATGGAGCTGTGCTTTCCATTTGTTTCTGACAATCGTTTTTGCAATTTGTTGTCTGAATTGCTGAATCAACAACCATAATGTATTTATTTGATTTAAGAAAGAAGCTGTATTCTGAATACCTCCAAAAAAAAAAAAAAAGTGAGTAACTGTACAGTTACTCAAAATTAGTATTCTGAGTTTGTATTTTTGCCACATTTAGCTACATCCCAAAGCTTCTGATTAGCTAGTGGATTGAAACTAAAATGTTTTAATAGGTTATCTGTATTCTTTGGTTAGATATCTCACACACAAAAGTAGTAAAGCATTGTAATAAACGAAAATGAAAAGGCTAGCTGAGAGAAAAGGTACATTTTTCATAAAGGTTTTATTTTTAGCACTTTACATAAGCCACTAAATGGTTTTGTTCTGTTAACTTGTTATTGCCTCAAACTGTTGAAGGCAGAGCGCTCCATTCCTGTTGCATGCCTCAGCTTACAATGCCATTGTGTTTTTTCTGCCTAAAAGCCTGTATGGAAGATTACCAGCTCCTTCTGTACTCTGTGAAGAAAATATTTTGTGCCGCGAATGTGAACCTCAAGAGATAACTTTCTGACAATTTTCTTTTGAAACATTCGAGACATTTAGAGGCACACTCATCCATTATGGGGCATTGTAGGCACAGAGCCAGTTGGACAAACTGCAACCTCTTATTGTGTTTCTTCCATTATAAAGGATGTAATTTATTGTCCCTTTTTGGAGCTTGTGACAAACATGACTTTTATGCATGAGGTGCGTGGCGTTCAAAACTGGTCATCTGTCTTTTGTGGCACGGTGCATGGGCGCATAAGTTAAGGGCCATTGACCGTGGACTGCAGCGTAAGAGATGACCTTTATGCTCCTCTTCTCAAAAGTAAAGTTAAAATGAAAGCCAGTAACATGTTGGACTTTAGTTTACTAAGGTTGGCAAAGATCCAATTCAGGGCATCAGATAGAATGAACTTTGGAGTGAGATTTGGTTATATATGAAAATACACTAACCATTTGCCTTTGACTAATTTCTGATTAGTCAAATAAATGTTATCTTCTGAGCAGTGTATCAATGAAACGAGTCAACAAATCAGTGCAGACAACTGTATAATGAAAGGTTTTTGGTTTTTTTAGAATGATAATTGCAGGCAATATGAAAGGATACATTTAAGAAATGAAAATAAAAAAATGAAATTACAGTTTTGTCTGGAATGATTACTGGTGCAGTTTTTGGAAACGTTTTCATCCAGTTTAATTAATTCTGGTATTCCAATTTAATGTGACAAAAATCTGATTTAGGAGCATTTTAATATTGCAATTTGAATTTTTGCGATTTAATTCAGAGAAAGAAAATCCAATTTTCTCCAAAAGTGCTGTCTTGCCACAGTAAAGAGGGAAAATCTGAGCCAGACTGGGGTTCTGTTTTGGCGAAGGCTTGTCTGGACATGGCTTTAGAGAGAGAGAGAGAGTAAGAGAGAGGCTTTAATTAACACCGTTTTTCTATTTTAATAACATCCCACAACCCCACTTCAATATACAGAGATGCAAACCTCCTCCAAGAGTTTACCCTCCACATTACTTCAGATAGATAGGGTCTGGTAGATGAACGCATAAATCCTGTTGGTTATTGGCCATAATCACGACGCCTGTAAACATCTATGCAAACAGATGGAACAGATACTTAATAAACCCCAGCCTAATTAGAATGTGCACATCATTTTGATATACTCCGCTTCCCTGTAGCGATTGGCGTTTGTGCTCTTATCAAATTGAAACATCGTAGCTCAGCCCGTTTGACGCGTCTGGGGCCAACTTTTTGATCCTGGCCTTTAATCTTTTGGTGTGCAACTGTGTCTCTGTGTCAGGTCTCCGGAGCTTTGGGGACCAGATGAGCGGAAGTAGAGCCACTATCATCCATGTTGATTCCTGGTCTTATAACACTCTCGCCTCTCGCTATAGGCCTCAGCTGTGCTTGTGTTTTCTCTCATCTTGTCCATCTGTGTCTGGGACTATGAGGGCACTCCAGTCCTGCACCTTCCTCTCTCCTCTCTCGGCAACTTCAAACCACTACTTGGCCAGAATAAAGATTGCGCTCGGTCTGTGTGAGTTTATGAGGGTATTCGAGTCCATTCTTTGCAAAGATTGACTTATGATTATGTCTCCGAAGTGCCAGAGTTAACAGTTACAGATAATGACAACATAAAGGCAATCGTGGACTTAAGTAACCTTTCTTTTTGCAGGTGTCACCACTTTAAAAGCTTCATCAAGATTGTGCATGACAGGAGACAATTTGGCCTCTTGAATGACTTAGTATAACAGTGAACATTTGAGGGCTTTTGCTGCTGGATAAAAGTAGGTGTTAAAAGGTGACACAAAGTATAGGCTTGTCCTCAGGTGAACTCATCATGTTTTTTGTTTAGTTGTAAAAAACATACTGAACATTATATTTAAGAGTTTACAAAACACCGGTGCACATAAGGGAGTAGTTTATAATGTTACTTTCTGGTTGAACAGCACCAATATGACAACTGTTACCTAGCAACCATACTGAAAACAAGGGCAAAAATTCACACAAATAACATTGTTAGTTAAGAAAAGTTAGTTAAATAATACCTGATAACGGATAACACCTTTATTTCGTCAGAAAAATGTGTCAGTTGCGTGTAAATTGTCCCTGCATTTTAAATGGCTTTTCAACAATTGATGACGTCACACATAGATTCTGTTTTAGTCAGCACTACTTCCTGTAATTTAGAACTTTTATTTCATGTGTTGCACTCTCCAATAATCAGATGATTCATTAAGTTTTGCAACTTTAATTTAGTCCACAGTTCGACAAACAATTGAGGCACGCAGGGACACAAAACACACCTGAGCGCACTCGGGCCGCACTCACAACAACGGGTAGGCGGGGTTGACCCACTTTTGAGCTGAACCCCCGTCTAGCCACAGCCCCTTTCCTGGGTGTTCCCCTTCAGTCCAGTGAACTATACATTTTTTTAGCGACAGAAATATAATAATTTAACAGTGTTGCACATATGATTAACATTAGCAAAATAAATTAGATGGGCTACACATGCAAAACTATAAATAAATAAATATTTACCATAGGTGCAATCCTAGCGTAATAAACACAAGAGCCTGTCATCACATTGTAAGTAATCATTCTGCCACGTGTTTTGGACCCTATTGTTCAGAGATATTGGACTGACATTAACAAGGCACTTGTTGTGGGACAAAATGTCATGTCTCTATATGTTTTATTAAGTCTGAAGATTTGAATAGTCACTTGAAGGTTACAGGTTATTATGTCTGAGAAATGGGAACACTGTGTCTCTGATCGACTGATGTGTTGAAAAAAAACCTCGGCCTTCATGTTCATTTTATTTATGTCTGATGCCTCCATTTCGGGGGTAGTTAAGCATGTGTTTTATTGTTGTTCGGGCTCCTTTTTGCTTTTTGGAATCAGAGAGGGAGAGATCTTTTTTGTCAGGGACAGACTATATTTTACTGTGCACATGTACAATAAAATTGATCATTTGAAATAGACAGAGCTTCTTCTCATTACTTTATTTCTGATAATGTGTAAAGAAAATCCACCACACACTCCAAAAATGAAAAAAATATTAACTTGACTAATTTTGGACCATGTGATTTATACATTAATTCCCAAACCTTTCAAACCAAAACTTACCAAGCAAGTGATTGAGGGCCTCCCACTGTGAATCCAAATCCACTTTATTTATACGCCACATGTTATAAACAAAAATCAAACACCATAGAAATAAAACAAAGATCTATTATTTATTACAATAATAAAATCAAATAGCACGTACAGTATGTCAGTATTTTAAAAAGGGAAATCTAAAAATGAAATACATTAAAACAACACCACACAAACTCACATACTGTTAAAAGACAGAAAATAAAAGTGAGTTCAGTGCGTTCCAGAACCACAGAGAAGGCTCAGTTTCCCCTGTTTTAGTCTCATCTATAACCCATGTGAGCTTGAGACCAGCCCTAAAGAGTCTTGTGACCTCCGGTGGATACAAGCCTCCATAACGAAAACAGCTCCGCTCCAGATCATCTGCTGCCCAGAAACACTGTGTTGTTAAGTGCCTTGCATTTAGCAACAGAAACATTTTTCTAAAAACAAAGCCAAACAAAATCCTACATGTCTGCCCACACTTCCCACTCACCTCTGCCTCTCCAGATTAAATATTCATATCATTCAAACACTTGACAAGATCCAACAGCCTCCTAGTCTTGGCTCTTCTGCTCTGTCCCTCCTCTACAGCCGGAGCATGCTTCTCTTTATTATTGAAATAAACCGCCTACATGATTAGTATGTGGAGACATGATTCATATTAGGGGCTCACCTCTGCTCACTCAGCTCACACGTTCATTAATTACTCACCTCTCCAATGCTCGCACTAAACGTGACAACTGTTAGACCAAGATACAACCCTGTAATCCCACTCCACTGTATCTCCACACCACCTACCTGCTGATAATTGAGACACTTGGCTTAATTGTTAAATAACTTGTCAAGTGTCTGTTGCAATTACACATTATAAAGGTGTAAACCTAAAGTTCTAAAAAGGAAACTCTGCCTTTCTAATATTTGTTTTGAGGTGGATCAATACTGCACGTGGCATGTTTGCAAAAAGTAGAGTTGGTTTGTTTCTCTATTGGAGAGTTGAAGTAGCCAAAGGGAATATTGCATAGACTTTGTTTTTGGTCCCCAGTACTTTATTATTAGAAGGAGAAGACAGGCAATTTAAAAAATTGGGGGGAATGTTTACAGAGATCAATTTTGCACCTATGGGAGAACTTGATAAGACAGATTACTTGGACTTTAGGTCGCAAAGTGTCCAGATGGAACTGCACTTCATCAACTTGAATCTATTATGGGGCTGTATATAATGGAGCTTTTGGGACTAAACTAAGAATGAAACTAAGAATAAAATTATATAAGAATTCAAAAGGCTTGTTAACGATTAACACACATATTTCTAGGTGCAGTGACATATTCGCTACAATACAGCACAGGACACGGTGGCATAGTGGTTGTCACTCTATAGGCGTTTTCAAACATAACTATGTATGAATTTACCCCACTCCCTGTTTTGTTTGTGGAACCACCCCGTTCCTGTTGCTCACATTCACACAAGGACAGTGGCTAAAAGTGGTGAATAAGTTAAAATAAAGTTAGAATTACAAAAGTCTTTTTTTCCCCTCCTTTCTGCTCCTTTTGAACACTGTAAACCTGCACATAAAACTATGATGCGCCAAAAGCTCAAACAAACAATAAAAATAAAACTGACACAGTTGTTCAGAATTTTATTTACTGCTTATAACTAAGAACTGTATTTTTGGAGCTACTGTGTCCAATTTATTTCTCTTTTGGATTAAAATCCTTTGTCTAAATCAGAAAATGAATTAAACATATTTCTCAGTAAAGTTAATGTTGTAAATGTAGTTGTTTTAACTAAAAGGTTCCTGGTCTGGTATCTGAAAAGTACCTGCCCCTGAGCAGGAGTTAAAAAAGTTCCCAAAGTGTGGTTCCAGTCCCTAATCCCTACTCTGTTTAGTTCCAGTCCCCATTTGAAGTGTATTAACACAAAGTTCCAGGAATTGAAAAGGGTTGTGAAATGTGAAAACACCTGTTTGTGTCGCTCTAAAAGCATGAGAAACAGGCCTGGCTACATTTTAAAAGTGTTGTCATCTCTTTCTCAAACCATCGTTTTTGCATATTTCAGTCGCACACAAAACAACATCAGCTTGGCCATGATTTCACCATTTCAAAAACATGTTGCTAGATTAATAATTTATGCAGGTTTAAATTTCGTCCATTGGAGAGACTATTTTCCAAACAGTGCACCGCGATTGCCTGTCCTCAGGTCAGGTGAATAGACGGCAGAGTTGGAGGTTGTTATTCTCAAATTAATGAAAGATTCTCTGGTTAATGTCCTTTTGTTGAAGCGTTACATTTTACCTAGCACCTCAGGGGACTCTATTGAGGCTCCATCAATGAGCTCGTAATTTCTTTCCCCTCATATTAATGGCCTTTTTCTTTTTGTCTGCTTTTTATCGCCGGCGTACAGTCCCGTGCGTTGCTTGGGTAAATTTTCGCCCATGGCACAAGGTCTGTTACGTGTTGATCGTGGCATTTTATTATGTCTTTTGTGCGAGTTATAACGGAAATAATGTCACTTTGAATTCAAATGGAAATTATTTTAGATGTCCTTAAGATGCAAGATGGATGCTGAGAGCTGTAAACAAGGATAAATGTTGTTGGGGATATGCTAAGCGTGATCACATCAAAGCAAGGATTTTCTTCATTTACAACTGCTGTGGCTGGTGTCCGCTGGTTCTCTTTAGCAAGGCCGATGTTTATTACCACTACGATCATAATTCAGAGTAATCATCAGGGTGCTTCAGTTTTATGTCAGCCAATAAAAACTCAAAAGAGATAATATCTAGTTATTGAGGCGGATGGGGGTAGTGCGCGAGAGCAGTTAAACAACATCTTTGACCATTGGCAACCTGCGTTTTAATGATGCCAGTGAGAAACACACAAGATCTTAGCCAGAAAGTACTTTAAGACTCCACATAATAATATCACGGATGAAGTGAGTCCTTATTCCCAAAGATGTACTTGTTTTTCCACTTGTGACTGAACCAAATGTTCCCAAAACATCTGGCAACAACAATTTCCACAAGTTATTAAGTTTTTATCTTGAAAGTAAATACAACGGGATGTAAATCGTAGACTATAGTGCGAGGTTATGCAGGTGACATCACACACGCGTGAGAGTCAGTGGTGAGTGATGACATTATCTCCAGTAAGAGTTCGAACACAAATAAAACGTGAAAAAAGCTGCTACATATAAAGTCCATATCTCCTCTACATTTACTTTGTACCTGAAATCTAAAAAAAGGAAATCAGGAACACAGTTGCAGAAAACCAAATAAATGTGAGTGTTTTGTTCCTGTTATTTATCATTATCACAGATACAGACTTTGGGATCACACACAGTTGAACTGATTACCTTTATCTCCTTAAAGTAAACAAGATGTTTCTGAATTTTTCTGAGTGTTGAAGAAATTGATTGTTGTGCATAAGTTAAAGTGTCCTAAATCATCAACTGCCATTAGGAAACAAGCTAAGCTCTGCACAGTCAGAGCAGCAGAGAAACTACTTTCACTGGATGTTTCACTGTATAAAGTTCATTAATATGAATCAGATGTTTGTTTTGTTTGTTTGTTTGTTTGTTTCCAAAGAAAAGAAAGGTTTATCAGTTGTGCTCCTTATTATTCTCAGAATGTTGAAGAGCATTTTTTGAATAAAACAATGTCTGCATAACCTCCACAGAGTCATTCAGTAAATGCTTTGTGTTCCAGACAATCCACTGAAAGTATTGGCCTGTCTCACAACTGTATAATTTCAAACACTACCTGCCTGTGTTCAGGATCCAAAACATGCAGCCAAACTTGAAATGTCTTGTTAACCGAACGACAAACCATCTCTGTCTGGCAAACATGTTGGTGAAAATAATTGTGCTGAACTCAAGGCGAGTTGCAATTGTTGTTTGTATTTTATTCTATTCCCCCCAAATTGTCTGTTTAATCTTATATTTTCAGTTTCTAGCCTAAAACCTTGTAACTAATAACAACATTTGTCTTGCCAACCTCAAATGAGTTCCATGTCAGTACTTTAGTCAAAGCGTGTTCAAATGATCCATTTTTAAAAAGACTCTCACCAGCTTTCCAGCGCACAGACAAATGAGGTCCAGGTGTTGACTGAGCTCTGGGTGGAACATATTAAATATTCATACTCAAAATGATGCGCCAGGGGTAAACAACAATGCCTGCAGTACCAAGCTTTGGGTTTACGTGAAGTTTTAGATGAAAACCACAATGAATGAAGTTAAAGGTGCAATATGTAACTTTATTTAAGTCATAAATAAAACATGCATTCTTACTGTGATCGGGGTTACTTCTACAGGTGAAGAGGACACAATCTTCAATTTAGAGATATCAGTTTGAAACTTCTTGTGTACTTTTTTTTCCACTTACATTCTGTTAAAGGGTCTGTACCTCATTTTTACTGGACAGGAAAAACAGAACTAGTCCAAATTCCCGACCTTTTGAAGGTAATAAAGTAAAATCTGTGTTACCCCAGCACAGATATCATGTAAAAGTATCTATTTGGGTGAAAATGAGACCACAACTTTAACTCTGCATCCATTTATAGAATGTTTTAGCCACGAGAGAAGGGAAGTGCGCTGTTAGCATGCTAATGTTTGTTAGTCTTGCTCGTAGTCTTCACTCAGACACTGCTGAAAAGTACTTATAAACTCAAGGCTATGAATATTTAGGATGCTGGGACTGCATTAGGCGATTAGGAGATAGGAGTTTAAAATTAACTAGTTCTGTTTTTCACATTTCAAAACAATAAAAAGTGGTTGCAGGGCCTTTAAGTACAAGATTGTAAAGTTTGATATGTGTTGGTGCTACTTTAAGGACAGATTTGTATGTCACTATTGGGAGAAAAATTCATTTTGATAAAGCAACATTTTCCTACATATCTATGAACGCAAGAGGATAAAGTGAAATAATAAAAAATCCTTAAATGCAAATCGAATAATGTTGCTGTTTCCAGGTGAAAGTGTGTATGCTGAAATAGCACACTGACCACAAAAAACTTAAAGCTTTACTGTGGAACATTCTAGCAAAGCAATAACATCTAAATGAAGCAGGTGGCAGACTATCAAACCAGAAAGGGTACACATTGCACCTTCAATTAATATTGCAGCTTAACAAAGGCAGAATGTTTTGATGGAGTGATGACCTCTGTAATTCTGATCCCTGCTCAATATTCATTTTTACCATAATGATTTTAGCTCCGACTATAGCGGCGCAGTAAATCATCTTTAGGTTTCTAAGCCTTACATATTGTTCTAGGGTAGCGCATTGAGACTGATTAAATGCATGAATCAGATATCTGGTCGACCATGGGAGGCTAAAATAATGAACTGAATGCGGCATCAATTAGCAACTACCGCGAGGCAGCCTTAGATAATGCTTACCAATGCGTTCTGAAAAGTCAAAGACAAAGTAAATGGGTTGTGAGCCTCCGTATAAAAGTCGGTGTATGTGGGGAAAAAATAAAACAATACAATGAGTTGAAAGGAGTTACATTTGACTGAGCCTTGAATCTCCAAAGCAGAACTGAAAGTGGAATTTTGCTGTTGGTAAATGGTCCCATGAGTTGATGGATCCTCTCACTCGTGTGAAGAAAAAACATGTTAGAGGGAAACTGTCATCCTATCAAAGAGAACGACAGACGCGGGTGATACATTTCATACTGGAAAAACACATGTATCAAAAAGAGTTACAAGGACAAACAGATCAGTATTGACCGCTATAATGAAAGGTGCAGACATTATGAAAAGGCACGCAGTGATCTTTTGATGATGTTTTGTAATGGAGGCGCACATACATAAATAGTACATTCTAGTTTACATTTTGTACATTTTGTTTTTCTTGGTAAGTGTCAAAAAGTGTCATATATATTTAATGTACCGCTGTTTGTTCAATCAAGCAATGGCTTAAAAAGATAACATTTTTAGACAGTGTGGGAGTAGTGTTATTGCATGTCGTCCTTCTTAACATTTTCAACAGAGCAAATTGAAGTAGGGCTGCAACAAGTTAATCAATTAATCACAACTAATTGATTAAGTATTAATAGAAATAGTTGTCATGTAATTTAGTAATCAAGTAATTGTTAACTTGTCTATACGCTGATTTCAAAACTTGCCATGAGCTGAGAGAAGAGGTTCTAGGACTCGTACAGAGCAGGAATCACACAAAAATGACACGAGAAACGTGTAAATTTAAGTAGTTTTGATTAAAACAGCCTTTCGTCTGTAAAAAAAAAAGCGTCTTCACTTCACCTTTGTTTTTCTATGGGTAAAATGGAGAAAAGATTCTATATTCATGGGTGTTTTGCACTCTAAACAAGTTAAATTGCTAAACTAATCAGTTACGAAAATAATCTTTAATTGACCGTTTCACTGTCGCCCATCGAGGCAACTGCTGTTGTGGTTTTGGGCACTACAAAAATAAATTGAATTACAGCCCTAAATTGAAGTTTGATTCCTCTCTTTGCCTGCATGAAGAGGAATTTTGAATCTTACCTCGTATTTTATGGCTCAATAGTTGTTATAAAAGGTCTGTGTCTTTTCCAAACATGATACATTAAGCTTCATACCCAAAAATGACAAAGAGACATGCATCAGCAAACTACAGGATATTAGCAGCGTATTTTATTTATTAAGAACTTTATTACTTTTATAAAAATACTGTTATCAGCCGATATTATGAGGTTTGGGCTTATCTTTCTTATTTATGGACAGCCTTTTCCTTATCCCAACTGCTTACCCCAACTTTGGTGGACAAAATTTGTTTTTTGTATAAAAGGGTTAAATATAGATTATATTTGACTGCAATTTCCTGTTTAAAAGTCAGATATGAGTCAGTTATTTAGTTAGGAATTTGCAAAATTATAAGCCAGCTGAATGAGCAAGTCATCAAAAAATATAATAAGATAAGGAAATATGTGTACTATTACAAAAAAGTGAAAAAATGATCTGCAATAATCGTTTTGAGATCCACTGACATAGGTGAAAGCTTCGGTCAACAGTTTTTTTTATTTTTTATTTGTATGATCTTGTTTTGTGTATAGCCTGCAAATTCAGACGCGAATGTTGATGTAATTTTAAGATAATTTTTTCCATTTTTAACAAACTATCTGACGAGCCAGCGACATGTCCGGGGAGAGAAGTCAAACAAACTCTTGTGAACGCTGTCGGAAATATCAACATGAAATAATTGAGCTACAAGCACGGATATTCGCTCTAGAATCTGAAAAAGGACTTCATGATACAATTCCAGTGTCACCGAGGGGTAAGAAGTCTACATATCTTTCAAGAAAAGCTACTTTCAACTTAAACCGGAGCGACTCTGTGTCTTTCCCAAAACTGGGTAAAGACCAGCCGGCTGCATCTTGGGTCAAACTCGGTGCCAACCAAAACAATACAAAGCTAATGTAAAGTCGCCTGCTATACAGCTTACAAACAGATTTTTGCCACTATCAGAGACTGAATTTACAGAACGAGAAAACTGTAGCCACCATGATGTTGATAAAAAGCAGCAGAAAGACAGACAGTCTGTGCCAAACGTCAAGGACAGTGACACACTCTTGATAGGAGACGGTGCTATCAGTGGAGTCGTACATGGAAGAATGAAAACATTCAGCTTCCCCAGCGGCACAGTTTCTGAGATTACGTCACTGCTTCCCAGAGTACTGTCCACACACAGAGGAGTTAAACAGCTGATTGTACACGTGGGTGCAGTGGACATTCGAAAGGAGCAGACTGAAGTTTTGAAAAAAGACTTCATGAAGTTATTTGAGGAGCTTGATAAAGTAGAAATCAAAACATTCATCAGTGGACCTCTTCCAAATATTGACAGGAAGATCAACAAGTTTAGCCGGCTGCTACAATTGAACACTTGGCTGTCCAAAGAGTGTGCACCTAGAGGATTGCACTACATTGAGAACTTCTATCTGTTCTGGAAACGAGAGGACCTGTTCAGGGGAAGGGGCCCACATCTGTGCAGAGGTGGAGTGAGGGCGCTTACAGAAAACCTCCTCCACGCTCTCAGGCATCAGAATGGCCGTGGACAGGGTCGTGAACAGATAGTTCGAGAAGAGAGGAATGAGAGAAGAACACCGGATCAATCAGCCAGAGACCAAGTCAATGCTTCAACATCAGCAGTAACAAAACAGCCGCCTCCACAAAAGGATTTATCAACAGCAGCTCCACCAGGCCCAGCAAAGGATTCAGCTCCAGCTGCTCCAAAATCACCTACACTGCCTCCAGTAAAGAGCTCATCAGCTGCAGCACCACAACGATCTCCACCGCCCCCAGTGAAGGGTTCAAGCTCAACATCCGTCCCCCCTCCCTCGGGGTCCTCATCACAGGCCATGGACTGGTCTGTGACAGGCCCAGCAGCTGCCCTGTCACCACCCCTACCCTCAGACCAGTCCTGGGTCCCCCCTGCAACATCTACTCCCACTCAATCATCACTCTCCTTTTCATCTCCACCTTCACCCAGGGACCTTCCCAACCATCTTGAAAGTCTGATCAAATCAGGAGTAAAAATGGTTCCACTCACACCTAATTTAGCAAGATCAAGAGTTCTGATGTCAACAATGATGAACTCTTCCCCGTACAAATCTGTGCCCACCATACCACCCAGGAGCTTCAACTCTCCTGCTTCACCAAAAAAACGACCTGCACCTCCACCCCCTCACCTTTCACCTGGTCCATCACCCAAAGCCCTTCCAGCTCTCCCCACTCAGCCTTTGCCCAAACCTCCTCCAGGTCTCCCCCTTAAACGCCCTCCCCCACCTCCCCCCAGAACTGTTATCTCCCATAGCTAGGATGTAGTGGGTCTCAGCGTTGCCGGGACTTATGGTCATGAAAATGGTCAAACAAACCCGGGGCCCTGTGTTATATCTGTTGTCACGTCACACAGACTGGAGAACAGAAGGACAGTTAGACTGTCCAATCTTAGAAATTTAATTCATATTCCCTGTGAAAAGATAACGTCCAGTCACATTGAAACCAATCTGAAACTTGCTGTGCTTAATGTCAGATCATTATGTAACAAATCACTTTTAATTAATGATTTTATATCTTCTTATAATCTTGATTTTATGTTTTTAACTGAAACATGGCTTGACAAAAACACGGAGAATGTAGTTCTAATAGAAGCGACTCCACCGAGCTTCAAGTTTGAATCTGAAACACGTGACAACAAAAAGGGTGGAGGTGTCTGTGCAGTTTTTAGAGATAAAATAGTTACCCAGAGGTTGTCTTTTGGGGTGTTTTCATCATTTGAGTATTTATCTTTTAAAATGGAGCTAAAACAGTCTCCCTCCATACTCTACATTGTCCTGTACAAGCCTCCCCAGCACTGCCAAGGTTTTATTGATGATTTTACTGAGATGCTTTCAGTTGTATGCACAGACTTTGACGGTTTGGTCATTACAGGTGATTTCAATGTTCACGTGGATAATGTTTGCGACAGCAGCTAAAGAGCTTGATGCTGTCCTTGAAACCTTTGGTCTTACTCAGCATGTGAGTGGCCCCACTCACAGCAGAGGACACACTCTGGACCTGCTAAGTACTAAAGGGGTTCATATTTCAAAGGTCAGTGTGGTCGATGTGGCACTGTCTGATCATTTCTGTGTTTTCTTTGACATGTCTGTTATTCCCAAATCACCGACTGGTCCTGCAGTTGTTCGGAGGAGACACATAAATGACAGCACAAGTGCACTCTTCGTGGAAATGATAAACTTTGAAAATCCTTCATGTTCAAATGTTGACGACTTTTTAAATTCTGTTACATCTAATATCTTGAATGTTCTGGACACCATTGCTCCTATGAAGGTTAAAATGGTTAAAAATAAGCAGAGGGCGCCATGGAGGAATAATGAGACAGTCAGGGCACAGAAAAGGGAGTGCCGCAGGGCTGAGCGAAAATGGCGCAAGTCAAAGCTCCAGATTCATAAAGAGATTTATAGAGAAAAGTTGTACATGTACAGCCTCATTTTATGTAAAACAAGGGAAGGATTTTTTTCTGAAATAATTGGAAATTGCAGTAATAACTCGCGTGCTCTGTTTGCAACAGTAAACAGACTAACAAACCCTCCAATTCTGCTGCCATTAGAACTAATTTCCACAGCTAAGTGCAATGAGTTTGCAGTATTCTTTAATGACAAGGTTCAGGGCATTAAAAATGCCATAAATTCCACAGTGCAAATAATAACTTTAAAACCACCTACACATTTAGAGCTGACTCAGTTTGCACCTGTAACTGACAAAACTGTCCAAGAGATCATCACCAGTCTGAGTTCTTCTACATGCTGCCTCGATGTGTTACCCACCAGATTTCTAAAGTCTGTTCTGAGCACTTTGTTAACACCACTCACTCACATAGTTAACATGTCGCTTCAATCTGGAACATTCCCAAGGGCCTTGAAAACGGCGGTCATTAAGCCTCTCCTAAAGAAGAGCAGTCTTGATGCCTCAGTACTGAAAAATTATCGGCCCATCTCAAATCTGCCATTTTTAGGCAAAGTCCTCGAAAAGGTTGTTTACCAACAGCTCACTGACTTCCTCTTAATAAACAACTCATTTGATGTTTTTCAGTCAGGTTTTAGACCTCATCACAGCACTGAGACTGCTCTTATCAAGGTGACAAATGACATCCGCCTGAACACTGACGGGCAAAGCCTCAGTCTTAATTCTGTTAGATCTGGCGCTGCTTTTGACACTGTCGATCATAGGATCCTCCTACAGAGACTAGAGGACTGGGTGGGCATCACTGGCACTGCCCTAAATTGGTTGAAGTCCTACCTTGAGGACAGAGAGTACTTTGTTGAGATTGGTAACTGTGTCTCAGACCACGTGAGCTTGACCTGTGGGGTGCCCCAAGGGTCAATCCTGGGACCCCTTCTGTTCAACCTCTATATGCTGCCCTTAGGCCAGTTAATACTCAGCACAAATGTGTCTTATCACAACTACGCAGATGACACTCAGATCTATGTCTCACTGACGGCAGGTGAATATGGACCAGTGGATTCACTCTGTCATTGCATCCAACAGATCAGCTTGTGGATGCAAAACAATTTTCTTCAGCTAAACTCAGACAAGACTGAAATCATCGCCTTTGGGCCGCAGAAACAGAGAGAAAGTGTCAGCAGTCACCTCCAGTCTCTCGCTCTAAAACCGACAAATCAAGTTAGAAATCTGGGGGTAATAATGGACTCAGACCTGAACTTTAACAGCCACATCAAATCAATAACATCAACAGCCTTTTACCACCTAAAAAACATTGCCAAAATTAAAGGTATAGTGTCTAAACCAGACTTGGACAGACTTATCCATGCATTTGTCTCCAGTAGGTTAGACTACTGCAACGGCCTGTTCACTGGCCTCTCCAAACGAGCTGTAAAACAGCTGCAGTACATCCAGAATGCTGCTGCTCGGGTCCTGACAAGAACCAGGAAGTACGATCACATTAGTCCTGTGCTCAGGTCTCTGCACTGGCTTCCTGTGGCTCAGAGAATTGACTTTAAAGCAGCTCTGCTTGTGTTCAAGTCTCTCCACGGCCAAGCACCAAAGTACATCTCTGACATGTTAGTGCCATATGAACCATCTCGCAATCTGAGGACCTCAGGGACCGGCCTCCTGCAGGTGCCTAGAGTCAGGACTAAACATGGGGAATCAGCATTTCAGTTTTTTGCAGCTAAAATCTGGAACAGTCTCCCAGAAGATGTGAGACAGGCCTCCACTCTGACAATGTTTAAATCCAGGCTAAAAACAGTTCTCTTTAGACGTGCATACGACTGAAAGATCTATCTGCACTCTTCTCTTATAAAGCACTTTATTTTAAAATGATTTTAAAATGATTCTGTGTGTCTTTTTGTGTTTTGTGATTTTAATGCAACTTTTCCTGTTTATGTAAAGCACTTTGAATTGCCCTGTGTACGAATTGTGCTATACAAATAAACTTGCCTTGCCTTGCCTTGCCTTGCCTAATGCTTTAAAATCCTCTCTAAACATCCCCAAATTCCAGAGAATGCCTCGCAGCAACAGACATTATGAAAATGACATCCAGGATTCCTTCTTCTTACACGAGCGCGGCTGCTTTTCTCACACAACAGTCTTAGCGAGATCCAACTGCGAAACACAGGACTTCCAAACGCGTTAAACCTGCTAACACTGGGCCTGTCTGCCACATCTGCTTCTCAATTTCACTGAGCGCTGAGATTTTTTCGGGGCGGAGATTTGACGTTTCAAACTGCATTGAAATTGGATTAGGAACTTTATCGGTGTAGTAAATCGTTTTGTGAAAAGATGAATACCTCCATCTCTTGCTCCAATCTCAATCCTTTTGGGAGAAAATCGTTCTAGTCACAATAAACGTAGCCTTTGATGAGAAAATCAAGCAGTTTTATCTCTGCTTACTCCGCAATTGCAGCGCTTCCAACAAAGTTATTCTCTTCCATAGCTCTAAAGTACTTCAGTTCAATATAATATCCAATTAACCAACGCCGGTCTCCTCTGTGTGGTTTCCAATCTCTCCATGACCAAATAGAAAGAGCTGGATACAGGTGGACTGGCCCAGCTGCCATGTTGACTAAGATTAATCATTGGAATTACAGAGATAGTGGGCAGCCAAAGGGATCAACCTTTCTCACCAACGTTCATTCAAACCCATCTTTTCAATCTCATGTGACCAGATAATTACTGTTTATTTCATAAGGGGTCAGTGAAATACAGTATTTTTGGTAAAATTACAAAACTAAAACCACTTCAAGTTTTTGGACCTCAATAATATGTCCATGTTAAAACCTTCACTGGCAG
Organism: Rhinogobius similis; assembly: GCA_019453435.1. Classification (NCBI taxonomy): domain Eukaryota; kingdom Metazoa; phylum Chordata; class Actinopteri; order Gobiiformes; family Gobiidae; genus Rhinogobius; species Rhinogobius similis. The sequence continues at coordinate 19,805,433 of CM033626.1, read as the reverse complement.
TATATCAGGCAAATTTGACTTAAGTTTAATACCAAATCCACCTATAGATGACATGATGATGAGTATCGTCAGTGGTCATAATGTAATGGCTATCGTCAGTGTGCAATGTTCAAATATTAAACTGGAGATCAATACAGGAGCTGCTTGCATTTGTCATTGTAAAAATTGTAAAAATCAAGGGGACATGTTTTGCAAAATCAACTGTAATGAGCTTTTAATCACATTATAAAGGTGTTTTCTCATCATTACTTTACTCTAAATTGTACTTTGCTTGCTACAGTGAAATGTCACCATGAAGAGGCAGAGCTTATCAGTTCTGCTGGTTTGAGTCAATGGACCTGTTTGTTACTCAGCTATTTTAGACTAATATTGTAGTTTACAATGAACAAAATGTAAAATGATTATCTAACTGTGTTTTTAGTTCAATGCTTGAAAAAGGCATAAGACATGTTTTCTTTAAAATGATACACTTAGACATGCAACCCCTTGAGGAGAGAAGAGGTCATATTTCTAGGAATGATCCAAAACACAACTCAAACTTTCAGACTTTGGTGGATTTTCTTTTCCTTTTTTTAATATATTTTCACCTTTAGATGCTTTGGTGCAGGTCTGCACTCTCCCAAGCGTTCTTTTAAAATCCCTCTCAAATCAACAGGGACTGGCTTTATTCTTTGTATGGAGTAGAAAACGAATTGGACTTGCTGGTCGGTTCAGATTTAGCCCTGGAGGAACCACTCGAGGGAAGAAAAGGTGCAGCTCAAAGCAGGTGGGTGAGCGCCTCCACAGGAAGCCTGACAGGAAACAGCCCCCTTAGTGGCAGGGTGGACCACTGGTGGGCCAGAGACTCACTGACCCTTTTATCAAGCTGTGACTCTCAGTCTGCACTGCGCTAATGACCCGGCCGTCTGTCAGGGAAAAGAATGGGCTAAAGCTGGTTCCCTGGCTTCACTCACGGTGCCAAATGACAGCTTGGCACAGTGGAAATAACTGCTTTCAGATTAGTATCAGTCATTTCAGGAGATAAACACCAGGGGGTTTCACCTGTGTGGACACGGCAGACTTGCCCACCTCCGCTGCCACCAAACTAGGATCTTTAAGATGCACACATCCAGGGGGCTTTTATGAAGCTGGTGCAAGCGCCTGATATGAGAACCAAGTGTGTGCACTGACTGGAGGTGTTTCCACAAACAGGCGAGTGAAGCCAGCAGGAGACGGGACTTCAAGAAACATCAATCAATACAGTAACACGTTCAAAAATAGGTACATTGGAAAAATCACTATCTTAAAGGAGACCTATTGGACCTTTAATCATAAAATATAATCATATTTCATCATATAATTTTCCCCCCTTGTCATTACACCACTAGCAGTTGTATTTAGAGTGATTTGTGTATATTTGAGTAATCTTTATTCTCCTGACCAGACGCTTTTGCTCCATTACTCCAGGTCTTCGCCGCTCCCTGTGTTATACCCACTGTTATTTACATACTTGGTTCAGCTATTTTATTTTCTGAAATGATGACACACTTAGGATTCATCAGCACTGCACAGTCATTTAGTCAAAAATGGAAAAAAATAAATAAAATTCCTCTACTCACTATCATGAACTGCAGGTCTCCAAAGGCGTTGTGACGTAAAGGGGCCGGTGCAAATCACTGCCACAGGTTTCAACCCAGAAGTAGTATTTGAAACTTGTCATTTTAGATCAAGTTTGCGATTTAAAATGTAACAAAATTATGGGATTCGATTATGGAATTATATTGCATTCAAAACTACAATAGGTCTTCTTTAAATAAGATAATATAATGCGTGCTTGAATTAAGTAATACTGTGTTTAACCTAATTTCTTAGGTCAGTCGTTTTTGTTTTTTTGTTCTGTTTTTCTCGGTCAAGTGAGAACATGCTTATTTTGTGTAAAGCAGGACATTTTATTTATTAATCATTTTCATCAATTTTAGATGCTTTCACAGTATATCTGTGCATGGGGCAAAACACTAAAGACTTAAAGGTCTAATAATTGTGGATTTTTGTTCTGATTTTCCAGGGATGAAAGTTGCCATTGGATGTATTCTACCATATTAACAGTAGCTGAGTTGGTGAGTGTTCATCCACTGACTCGCAGATTGGTGGTTCAGGTGAATACTGTTATGTGTCTTTGGGCAAGATACTTACCTGCCTCACCAGTGTCTCCATACACTGGACAAGTGTTCCCTTTATGTAAAGTGGTTTTAGTGCCTTGAAGGTGTGTAGATGTTGATATGTTCATGTATTGTCCTTTGTAAACAAAGTCAAGCATAAGAAAATAACCATATTACACATCAAAGTACAAAACAGTCAATAGTTTAATTGAAAATGAATGGTTTTGTGTTACTTCATTATGATGCTGATGGATCACTGCCAGAGCCAACCTGCATCTGTCTAACACTCAGCACACACAAGCTCAGGACACAAAGGAGAAGAAAAAACATTTGATTTAAGTTTATGAAGAGTATGTGTTCAGTTTGAAGCAGAAATCTTTAGTATGTCCTTGAATTCTGTTACATAAAGCTGTCACCATTCTCATATCTCGCAGCTTTTTACTGATTGCCAACACTTGTAGATGCATTCTAACAGTTAAAGGTCCCATAACCTGTTAAGTCCCACCTCATTTTGGCAGTTTTTCTCGAAAAGTACATACCCAAATGAAAAAGCTTATTGCATGGCTAACTTACAGTCTATAGACTTGTATGATGTGTCATTTGAAAGCTAAGACCTTCTAGTTTCAGAATCTGTGCATTAGATTTGTCTGAGTGAAACACAACCGGCAGTACACCTGTTCAAACACACCCCAAAAGTCGTTTTTTTGGTCTCGGAAAAAAAAAGAGAAAATAAAAATGTCTTTCTGAAGACATACTTCATGCTGTGCTATTGACACTCCCCATAGCAGTTGTCCACCTTGTTGACAACAACTGTGTGAAATTTCAGACTTCTAGATACAACCATTTTGATGTTGAGCAGCTTTTTGTATGAAATAACCCTAATCCGAACAAGAGGTCCTTCTCTGTGCCAAATGTGCCAAACTGCTTTCCATGCATTTTGCCACTCTAATGACCCTGAAACTCCAGTTCAGATCCAGGACGTAGGACTCAGCACGACGCACCGTCAGGACGGAGAAAAGGTTTATTCCCGTGTTTGTGTATCGCTGTTTACCGGAGCACACGGCACATGCGCAACATCTCTGCTCTAGGCTTCGTCACGGGTTGGGCGGGGGAGGCAGACTGCTCTCTGTTCGGGGGGGTCGGATCTCAGAGTGAGCCGTTTGCTTTTGCAAGGAGGGGGGCCAGTCCAAGAAATGGGTGTTTTTTGGAAACTGTTATGTTATGGATATTGCACAACGCAAAAATGTATCAACAAAGCCCTTAGAATAGACTGTGTAATGGGGAAAATAGCAGAATATGGGACCTTTAAGTTGTTTTTACAGTGGATACTTGTTACATTTACTTCAATACATTTGAGAGCAAGTATCTGTACTTTTTACTTCAAAACATTTCTTTAACTGGACTGAAAAGTAGAAAGTACTTTTCATTTTATTGTAGGGGTGATTTTTAGCACGTTGATGGTGACATTGTGTCTGGAGGTTTTGAGTTTAAGCTCAACCACAAGCCGTGGGGACCTCTTTGCCACCTGGACACAAGAACAGTGGGTAACCATGCTTAAACATTTTCATTAAAACACTTGATAAAATACACACACATCACAACTTCAAAACATTCTTTAGCAGATATTACACTATATATTACACAAACTCAATTCATTGTGATTGGTAGTATAATTTGTGTTCTCCTTTCCTCCAGGGACCAGCAACTACAGATTAAATTGCCATGCCTCAGAATCTAAAAGTGGTAAAAGGAAGAACAATTTCATAATTAAAGCCGCAAGCGGCATCGAACGGCCCTCGCGGGCCGCGCTCGTCGTACTCCGCTCTCGCAAAGGTCGAGGAAGGGCGCTGACGCGCCCTCATCCTTTCCTTTACTGGGGCTTTGTGGTGGAACAAAGCTGTGTCCCAAAACTGCTGTTATGAATGAGCAAAAATGTAGCCAATTGTTGCGGCTCCGCCGCATGGATACCGTAACACTTGTCCCGAAGATTTGGATAACTTTTGGTGTCACACTCCTCAGGAAGATGTCCACCAAATTTCAGGTTGATCAGACTTCTGCCCGAGGAGGAGTTCTGCAAAGTTTCATTTGAGTGATTTTGCATTGTCCCCATAGGAATAACATGGGATGTTTCTGTCATTTGTTGAAGTTTGGGCAGTTTTCGCGGCTTCGCCGCACAGAGACCGTAATACTTATCCTAGTAATTTGGATAACTTTTGGTGCCCCAGTCCTCAGGAAGATGTTCACCAAATTTTAGGTTGATCGGGCTTGCGCCCGAGGAGGAGTGCGTTAAAGTACAAAGTTAAATTTGAGAGATTTTGCGATTTTCCCATAGGAATAACATGGGGTTTTTCTGTCTTTTTTAAAATGTTGGCAAAATTCGCGGCTTCGCCGCGCAGAGACCGTAATACCTATCTTGATAATTTGGATAACTTTTGGTGCCCCACTCCTCAGGAAGCTGTCCACCAAATGTCAGGTCGGTCGGGCATGCGCCCGAGGAGTTCGTTAAAATGTGTAGTCAAAATGAGACAGTTTTCGATTTTCCCATAGGAATAACATGGGATGTTTCGGTCATTGGTACGGCTTCGCCGTACAAAATATGACATGGGTCTGATTGGCTTTTTTGATCGGTAGGCCAAAATGGAATTTTCTGCAAAATTTAAAAAAATTCTAAAAAAGTAATTTTTTTGCTCCCCATACAAAAAGTTTTTTCACTCTGTAGGGGGTGCTATCGCGCCAAATGAAAAAATTCCACCTAAAGTAGGTCGAGGCAAGAAAGTTAAACAACGTATTAAAATTTCGTTATAATCGGACTTGTTTTGCCAAAACCGGAGCATTTTTAAAAAATTGAGAATTCCAAAAATGCATTCGGTCAACTTTGGGGCTGCACCGCGAAAAACCGTTAAAGTTATTTTAACAAATTGGATAACTTTAGATGCCCCACTTGTCTAGAGCATGTGCAGCGATTTTGGCGCCGTGGGCAAAACGCCCTAGGAGGAGTTCGTTCAAGTTCGGCGTGTGGCAGCTGACTCAGCGTTCGAACTTTAAATCCAATATGGCGGCCATCACGGTGAGTCAGGGGCGTGGCCATAATAATATTTTTAGTCCTCAGGAGAGGAATGCGTGTTCAATTTTGTGGCTGTATGACAAAGTTGACGTCGGACGCCTCCCATAGGCGCAATGTATTTTGACTTTTGTAGGTGGCGCTGTTGCGCCATTATTTTTCCCCAAACATGACACCTCTAAAAACAAAATTTTTAGCGATTCTGAATTTTGGGCAAAGTTTGGTGAGTTTTTGAGCATGTTCAGGGGTCAAATTAGAATCATTTACATAGAACAAAGAAGAAAAAAAAAAAAAAAAAAAAAAAAAAAATAATAATATTTTTAGCAAAAACAATATATCCGTTTTACTGGGATCAACATATTATAGGTTTTTGAAAGCTCTGACCCTTAGCGCGTCGCCATGGGGTCAAATTTGGATACTGGCGCTGCAGCTCGTCACTCACCTCCAGTCGGGCCTGCGCATGGGCTCCCCATTGGTTTCCATGTATTTTAGCAGGAACAAGTATGGTTACTGAGTGGGGCTTGATGCCAGGGGTGTGGGACAGTTCATTGTCAATGTTTGGGCGTTGGAGGGGGCCGAGACTTTCGCTGCTTGAGTTCGCCAAGACAGTTGAAAGGGTTCTTTCGCATAGCAGGAGTAAATATGCAGGTCCCATGCCTTCGGCATGGGCTGGATTCACTGTCCGACCATAGAACCGACTAGGCTGCCAAACTTTAGCTGCGCTGTGTAAAGTTTAATAGTGCTAGCGATGCCTTGACATCGTTGCAGGCTAATAGGCCCCCTACGCCCTGTAGGGGCTCGGGCCTAAATACAATTGTGTGCAGTGTACCTTTATTTATGTGCGAATATGTTTAAAAGTGCTACATGCTATGAAAAGTGTTATGTGTAAATTGAATTACAAAAGGGAAGGTGCTTGAGTTGGTTACTTATGGTAATTTACACCAAGTTTATAGTGAAATTTAAAAAAGATAAACTGGATCAGACGTGCCCTTAACATGCATTAGAGTTCTGTTCAACTTTCATACAAAAGTATACCAGATCTGGGTGCAACTCATTTATAAACCTATAGTGCTATTTGGCGTGATGAAACATGAAAAAGCAGATAACCCACAAACATTTATATCAACAGTTTCCAGATATATTAGCACAAAAAACCTGTAGCTGAATGATTGCTAAATAGATATGTTTAAAGTGCATAAGACTAGTAAGGGTTGCACTTTCAAACCCAGCCTGATAATTAGGCATTTAAGGTGGCACCTAGTAGATACATCCAGTAGAGGTTAGTGGTACTTTACTGGTAACTGGTATACTGTATATAGTGTAGTGTAATGTAGTTTGTGGGGTGAGAGAGTGATACTTACTGGAACCTTTAGTGTCACTTGGTGGTAGTGTACCTTTGTGATACTTAGTAATACTTGGTGGTATATATGGTACGATCTTTAGTGATACCCAGTGGTTAGACTACTCATTTCACTAACATACCGTAAAATGTGGACTATTGAGCGCTCCGTAGTATAAGCCGCACCAGCCATATTTACAACGAAAGACAACTTTGTACATATATAAGCCGCACCTGACTATAAGCCACAGGTGTCCACGTTGTAACATGAGACATTTACATTGCTGGGCCGGTTCGGGCGCGCACGTGTTTTGTAACATGCGCTCCACGGCGAAAGAGTGCAGCGTGCAGCCAGTGCTGTGTTGTTTTCCTCCTCATCCTCTCATGAAGTGGTCAAAATATGTGACGTGATAAAAGACGCCTTAACGAAAGCACGGGGCAGCTACACGGAGCGGAGGAGAGAGAAAAAGAGAGCGCAACGGCGGAGAGAGAGAGAAAGCCACGGATGCCTTCCCAAAAAACTGAAGAAAGGAGCAAGGGATAGAGATCATGTGATTCAGCGTCAGCGGAGGAACAGGCCCGTCTGGTACAGGAGACGTCCCGTTGGTGCAGGTAGAACACTAAACACTTGAAGCGCTGTCAGGCGCTTATTCTGCATATAAAACTCAGTTTACGTAACTCCGGTTCTACACGTGTGCGGGCTCGGACACACATGTGTGGGCCCGGTCGGGTCAAATCATGCAGCAAATGACTCCGAGTCGGGTTCGGACAGTATCCATGCGGGCTTGGGTCGGGTTCGGGTTAAATCGTGCCCTCGTCAGGTTCGGACAGTACGTGCGTGGGCTCGGGCGGGTCAGGCTTGAATTTTTGAGCCTGATCTAAACTCTACCATAGAGGCCACTCCCAGAAAAATACATAAATTAGCCGCATCGCTGTAAGCCGCAGGGTTGAAATCATGAGACAAAAGTAGCGGCTTATAGCCTGCATTTTACGGTATTTATGTTTAATTAAAAAAAAAAAAAAAGTTTTCCCTACTTCCCCATATCTTCCTGTTTGGACAGAATGTGACATGTGGAGGTAGTTACACAACTAACCATAATATAAACAAGGGCCAGACTCATCAAGATTACACAGGAGCGACTTTTTGACAAATAGTGACATGACAACACCTTTATTTTGATAAATCCATGCTTAAACTGTAAGAAAAATGTGCTCTTTGCATGTGAATTATTTTTGCATTTTAGATGAGAAGATTATGTGCATTGACGTCATATGGATTGTTTGCTTTTAAGAACTCAGGTATAGTGTCGAACAAAGCTCAATCTCAGCGGAGAGAAGCTGGTGGTGGACCCTCCTCCAAAAAGCGTATAAGTGCGCCTCAAAAAGCCTGTAATGATCTGCATGCTGTCAAAATGTGAAGAAAATGCGATGTTCAAATCAAAGAAATTTCACTCAGAAGAAGTCTTTTTTTCTCAAACTCTGACAGCTTGTTTCAGACTATAATTTATCCAAACATGTGAAGTTTTAGGTAGTAATTTTACTTAAATGTAGATGCACTTCTTAACCCCAATCGTGCTATTTATTAGTGGAAGAGGTCCGGCAGACTAATATTAACAACTTTAAATACCTGTAGACTTGATCTGTCTGACAGCTCATATTGAAGTATAACAACTACAAGCTTTTGAAAGATATCCTTCATCAGTCACCGCAGCAATTATTTTCACATGGGTTTTTACAAGGTCATAATCTGTCATTTAAATGAGCCAGAGTTAAACAGAGGCAGATAGGAGTTGAATAATGTGGAAGAAATGAGCACTAGAGAATAAAAATCCCAGAGAGTCCTGCAGGCTGTGAATCATGTGTGTGTGGTCTTAAAAGCTTTAGACAGACCTGGGTAGGACCTGGGTAAGGTGTCCGAGTCCGATACGGTCCCCCTTCTGAGCAGAGACGATGGAAAATCAGCTCTCTGCGCCATGACCAATTCACTCAAAAAATAAATTATACTGCAGTGTGAGTGTATGTGTGTGCGTCCACATGAGGCTGGTTACATCAAGCACCACCTTAGTATCATGTTTAATAAAATGGGCGTAGAAGTATAATTGTCTGTTTGTCTTTTAAGCAGGACTTGATTCATCTGTAATTAATGAAATGACTTAAGTTTTATAGACCACTCCCAGAGACTTAGGGTTTGGCAAGAGTTTTCCTGCATTAACAGGGATTCAGTTTGAATGGGACTGAAATCGGCAAAGCTCTGTAAAATATGTGTTCAGTGCAAACCTCATTATGGTGAAGCTCACATCACAATCTGAGAGGAACAGTGCCATACGACTCACACAGGATTTGTCTTCATATGTACAGCTGCTGTATGCATATGTATTTACAACTGCCACCATTACTACTGTCCTTGACGGCTATTAAGGTTTACTGTATTGTAAATATTTTGGAGTGTTCAGTGCCCCCTTCACCACCACTGCATGAGAAACACGAGTGCCAATCTTACAAGACCAAAGCAGGACACTTTCCAAGGATAAACATACTAACAAATGCAAGGATTTTTTCCAGTGGAGTAAGATAGAGAAACGCTGACATTTGGGTAAAATCTACGACTGCTCGGCTTCAGCCCGAGCTTCTCCAGTCCATGTTTAAAGAGCATCAAGCTGATTTTCTGTAAATCGCTTACCTGCAGGCCATCATGCCCTCACAAAAGCCTGTTATAGCGGTTATAAGCTCAGCTCTATTGCTGCCCTGCAATAGTCCTGTGGCCAGGGCAGAAATTGAATTTAAAAAAGAGTAAAGGGGAAAAGTCTGGACACTGTTTACTGGAGGTTACACAGCCGTTGCAGGGCTGTGGCTGCGCAGTGGTCCTCACCATGACATTGGTTAGGCATGCAGCGTGGATATGTAGCCTGCTTGCTCTGGGTGTTTGAGTTACACAGTCATGCTCCCTGTTATGTGTGGTTCAGGTCACAGGTGGAGGCACAGAATCATTGTGCCAAAATAATGTGATTGAATGTCAGTAGGCTTGCCGTTCTCCTCAAAGGAAATAAATGGACACCAAATGACAAGGTTCAGGGACGAAGCATTTGCAGAGAGAAAATATGTGTGTGAGAATAAATAAAGCTGGAGGTGAAATGTGATGTCAAAAATGGATAGAAAAATTGATGTTTAATGACTGTCTGGGTTTATTAGTGTGATGCCTGCTGTGATAATGTACTCGCCCGCATCAGAGGTCATAAACAGCTGTTGTACGGGCCTCGCTGCCAAGTTTGGGGTCGCCATTAAAGCAACAGGGTAACTTTCCAGAATTGCTAATTTCCAAGCTGCAAAGACAATTTTCCGATAAACGTCATGTGAAGGAGAGCTGTGAAGTAAAAGTTTACAATACTCAAACACTGATGAAAGATGCATGAAATAGTCCAAGTGCTGCTATGGATGCCTCTCTACATGTCACTAGCAGTTCCACTGCAGTAGCTAAACAAAAAAAAAAAGAATGAATATACTGTAGCAAATGTTGTAGTCAAATTCAACAGCAAAAAAAAAAGTCTTATTTTATGATTTGTATTGCCCTGTCTGAAGTGGGAGGGAAACAAAACTGGTAGCTAGTGGACCATCAACAGATATATTTTAATTGTGAGATAATAGACTATTTTGTCAAATGTAAAGAACACGTTTTATGCAAAATTTACTTTTTTGAGCTTTTAACCATTATAACATTGTTCCCTCATCGAAAACATACATGCAGTTTTATTTAGCTTCATTCACGCAAGTCCATAAATCAGTGCTAGTTCTGAGGATTTTTGCCTCAAATCACAATCACTGCCAATAGCACGTCAGAGGCATGCTAGCATTCGTTTATCTCGTCCGTGTAATTCCTTCTGCAGCCAGTAGATGGAGCCAAAAGTCAATTCCCGACTTAAGAAACACCAGAGTGACATTAAGGATTTTTTGTTTGTTTGTTTTCTAAAACATGAGATGCTAAAGTAAGGGTACTCAAGGGCAAGTTTAAAGGCCATTAACGATACAAATAATCCATATCTGGTTCACCTGCTTATCTCCACAGATGTTATTGCTTTGCCTGGAAAAATCCACCGTGTTGCTTTAAATGTTTGTCTAGAATGAGAGGGATTACAGGTGTTTCACTAGCAAGGACCACAACCTCAGATACGGATGCAAAGTTTATTAACGAACGAACAACAGGAAAAACACGTGTACGATAGAATATGCCGTTTTGGGGCTTCTGGTGAAGAGGGCTGCAGGCTCCCGGGCCTCGATACCCCCCATCTAGAAGATAGAACAGAATCATTAGAAAGGGGAGGGAGGGAGGGGCATGAAAACACGAACGTAGATGTGTGTGACCGGGATGCTTAAATAGTGTGGCCACCGGAAGGGGCGTAGATGAGGTTTGGTCCTGCTCCCGAACTTTAGATAGTAGACTATCTCCATTTAAATTGCTGGGAAAAAAATACCTTGAAAAACATGCATTCTTACAGTGAGTAATACATACATAAGTTCAACGTCATACAGTGAGTGGAACATTCTGGGCAAAACAGCTCCATGGAGACAAGCAAGTGGCGGACCCACCATGAGAAAAGTTACATTGTGAACCTTGTTTGAATTTTTTGAATATGCTTATCTTTTGAACACAGGTAATGTTTGAAAAAATACATTGCATCTGCTCTGTCGCCAAATGTTCTCTTATTTGTATTCGAAGGAAAACATCCGAATAATTTACATCTGGAAAAGCAAAAACAGTGTATGATGTCAAAAAAGATAAAGTGCCGTGGGCGTAACTGGAGGCTTTAGGAAGAAAATGGAAAGTGCTCAAAACTTTACAATGTGTGGATAAATCAGCAGCAAGCATGTCTTGACCTCTGCACATTAATTTAATTGGCTGTGAGAACAAACTATTTAACATGGGACAGCACATGATCCAGTGTAGTTTTAATGTCACCAGGCGGATATGTCTGCTCAGCACTTCCCTTTATATGACCAAAGACACTACCTGGCATAAAGTTGTGGTCTTAACTCAAAACTGCCTGCTGTGCACATTAGACTAAATCAAGTGAAATACCCACAGCATGGCCAAAAGATGTTGAAAAATGTGTCAAGCTTAACACTTCGTAAACGAGTTACAGCTAAAAAACAGGAGTCATGAGTTGAAGATCACTTTTAAAAGCGTACAACTGAACTTTAACCCTGACTGAATTTGACACAAGAGTGTTATCAGTATCATCCTGTGCCAGTGTGCATGAACTGAACTTTAGGGCCAAGCTGAGAGGAAATAGAAAAAGACCCGTCCAATCCACTCAAAGAAGATCTTGTTTGAAAAGAAAAAAATAATTATATTCTTTTGAACATTGAGGTCTAAAAGCTCAACCCATATTGATGCGCTGCTACTCTGATTTTAAAAGGAGAGGAAACCTTCAAGAAAAATCATAAGCAAAAGGTAGATCCAAAAGGTAGAGTAACTGTACATTTAACAGATATGGTTGGAAAATATTATTGCGCAAAAGTCAACTTTAATGAGATTTTCACCTCGTTACAAAGTTGTAGTTTGATAAACTGAGGCATGTTTGAGTAATACTGTATTGTCCTGAAACTGAGGCTTGAATGCTCTGAAAATTCCTGTTTTCACCTACCCCCCATCCCTGTACTTAGTTGTGATTATTAGAAAATGAAGACTCAAAGTGACACATGTAGAGTTCTAAAATGTCACGTAGCCACTTTTCCCAAATAAAAACATGTAAATTACAATCTGTTGCTTGTTTCAGTGAAATGTCAGCATGAAGAGGCGGGGCTTATCAGATCTGCTGTTTTAAACAGAAGTCAATGGACCTGTTACTTTTACAAAGCTTTTGATCAGTTTTGAAGTTAACAATAACAGACTGTAAAATGATGATCTTCTCTCTCTATGACATAGTTGAACTAAGTACCTGTAAAAAGCATACTGTTAGTTTTACAAAGTGAAACATAAAATTACATTTCTACCTTTGTGAACATGCTGCTTAGGGCCACCACAGCTGAAGGCAGCCAGTGCCAATACAAGAACTAGGGATTACAATAGAGGGCTGATTGGGGTTTTATTGTCATTTGCAAGCTTTGTATGTGTGGCATTTGTGAACAATAAAAATCTTGCTTGACAATAGAGGTAATGTTTGGTGCCATAACATTAACATAAAAAGATAACTTAAGGGTAAAAATAAAAGCTTCTGTATCTTCTTCCTCTTATTGTTGTTTCTCACAAGCTGACTGCTAATCAGGGCTCTTCCTACACAGTGGAAAGTAACAAAGTACAAAAGTAAAAGTACTGTACTTAAGTACATTTTCTAGGTATCTGTGCTTTACTTTAGTACATTTTATGCATTTTACAGTAGATACTTTTTACTTTAACTTGACAACTGACAAGTAAAAGTATATTTTCTTAAGTTTTAGACCTGCTGAAAAGGCTGAGGGGTTTATTTTTTCGCACTTTTAAGGAGACATCTTGCCTGTTTTTTTGTTTTTTTTTCCTAGTTCCCCTTAAGCAAATAAAAAGCCTCTGAAGAGAAAAATAACCTGGAAAGTTGTCTATAATGACCAAAACTCGATCAAGATTACGATGCTTTAATAGTTCTCCAAACCAAAAATAATTACTTTTACTTTTTACTGATTAAATATTTTTAAAAGGAGTACTTTTACAATTTTTTTTTGCTGCTGTATCTGTAATTTTATTTCAGTTACAAAATTGGGTACTTCACCACTGTTCCCACACAAGTACAAAAGTAAAAGTACTACTAACAAATTTTAGATATCTGTATTTCACTTAAGTACATTTTACAACTCATACTTTTTTAGTTTTACTTCACATTTGAAAGTAGGTCTGTACTGTTTAATCCTCAACAGTTTTGAAAGAATCCTACGCTGTTTGAGCCGACACCAGTGTGGTGGACCAATCACAGCGCAGAAATGAAGTTTGTGTAGAAGTCCAATTTACCAAAATCAATTTACCAGATTTACTGACTATTTTGTTTTTGAAACGAGTGCTTTGTACATTTGAGGACGTGGATGCCTGTGCTTGCAGTTTGATTTCGCGGCTTGTTCCTCTGTTGTGATGCTTCGACAAATCAGCTTCAAATATTCGTCATGACGTTCCACCTTTTCCCGGTGGCCTCTCGCAAGAGACTCTCTAGATTGATAAATGTGTAGAGAAAAGTGCTTCCATAAGTATGATGCATGAACTCAATGCAGGACTGAAAGTACTTTTTGTTTGGTTTGAGAGGTTATTTTTTTGGCACGTTCAAGGAAACATCCTGCCTAAAGGTTTTCAGTTCAAGTCCTGGCTTTGAGAAAACAAAAATATACATATGCAAAGTCTTGAAATATTGAGAAACGGATTAACTAAAAATCTGGGCAATTCTTTATGAAGATCATCACATTTTACTTTTTAACAGGTATCAAAAATCCAAGCATGACTTTACTCGAAAAGTAAAATGATAAACATATTTCAGTACTTTTATTGTGATTTTTGGATACTTTTACTTGACTATAGATTGTTTTTTCCTGTATTTGTCCTTTTACTTAAGTAACAAAATTGAGTACTTCTTCCACCACTGGTTAAAATAATAGCAGTTTATGCTAAAATATGCTCAAAACTGTCAAGTCTATTACAGCACTAGCCTGTAGTTGCTGAAGTCATTAGCATTGCCCTTTATTTGACAAGATAACAGCACCAACAACAACACCACCTGTATGTCTGTCTATGTAAATACGTGAAACAGTCAGCATGGGGCAGCCAGAGCAGACTGAATTTTAATGTTTACTTGCAGAAAGAAAAATACCCAGCATGCATCAGTCATGATTCGGACATGCAGAGCGACCTAGGCGGGGTGTGCATGATTGAACACCAGAGGGGAGGGCCCTATCAGCATTTATCTTTGAGATGCACAGCCAGGAGATAAGACAGCCTTTAATTGTGCCTGTGTCTATTGTAGGTCACCAGCCTCCCATCAATCACCTCACCCAGGGCAACGCAGCATCAGCGCACTTAAAGGAACAGAGAGGCGCTGATCATGAATCCTAATAAATTACTCTTCCAGGCATTTCCTTCATTAGTGAGAGAATGTGGAAACCGAATAAAATGGATGAATAGAGTGTAAGGTTTTCATAAAAGTGGTAATAATATTTCTATGGCAAAAGGGCCCATAAAAGTGATATATAGTCTGAGAGGGAAAATCTGCAGTATCATATAGGGATAACCAAGGTTTGTCTGCAGCAAGGAGCAAAGTTTGGTGTTCTTTCTTAAAGTTGACTTCCTGAAAGCAGCAAGTTCAAAAATAGGCTAACCAAGAAAAAGAAATCTGTTCAGTGAATGTGAGATGCACTGTGGGGAAGAAGAGTGAAGTCTGCTCCACACAATATGGTCCAATTACATCCATGTGCAGCAGGTCGATTTTAAAACGTGTATAACTAATCAGGCTGACGTACATTATGGCAGCTGACAGGTGTTAGCGCAAATTACATGTTTATCACAGGGGCTCCGGTCACAGTGTATGAAAAAAAGCATACGTGTTTGATGTAATGATTGTATAACACAGTAACACCATGGTAACAGGATGGAACTAGTTCGCTAAATGGTATAAAATGTTGCACTCAATGTAAAATTAAGTCACATTGACATAATCAATAAAAGTAGCATGAAAGGTGTATCCTGAATTGGAGCACATGAGTAATTAACACATAATTACAACAATTACAGCATGCTCCACCCCAGCTGTAAAGAGCTACTGAATGGCACTGTCAAACCTCTGATAAATGTACATTTTCCTTTTTTTTTTAATGATTCACCAGTGGACCACCAGTCTATGGCCCTTGGCTTGCGCTCCACGTCATGTGTGTTTCAATAAATGGCCTGCAATAAATGAAGTCTGGACACCCTGCTCGATCTGACTATTATGTTTAGGAGATCAAACATTTTAGACTATTCACCTTATTCCGCCCTGCCCACTTTTGCCTCTTTTTATGTCTACTATCTACACTCATGAACGGCGTTCGTGCAAATGGTGAAGGAGGAAAAAGTCTCTCGCTAAAACATTATATAAAGTTGATTGATTTGTCTAAAATGTTTAATGTACACGTGCAAAAACAAGTCAGCAACACACGGTTTTCCTGGGCGGCCTGAAAACAGCTTTTTAGTCTGTGTAAAACTTATTTTCTGTTGAGCTCTCCTGCTCCATGTAAACTACAACGGAAAAAGATGGCAGCGCCCACGGCAACGTCCGGAATAAGGTGAATATGTTGTTTACTTAATAAAAAGTATACATTCATAAAGCTAGGCCTTAGATGTGGACAATATATCAAAATGTAGATGTATTGTGAATGACATTTTTAAATTTTGAGTATATTGTTTATTGTGAAAAATGCGACAAAAAGAGCTGATTAAAAATAAAGTGAAAAAAGGTTATGTTGTGAACTTTCAGATAGGACGAGATTTCTGCACTTTTGTGATTCAATTTACGGACATTTCACATTTGTCTGATAATTGAACCTCAATAAATCCATGTAATGACATGTTTTAGCACATTTTTGTTGGATTGTCATGATATTGTCTGACTATTGTTATCGACATACTCAAAAAATGATCGATTATCATTTTTGTCTATCGCCTAGGCCTTTGTCTCTTGTCCTTTTCAGTTTCCTTGCGGGGTTATGTATCTGGGTCCGTGTTTCCAAAATTATTGAGGTGCATTGTATTTTTTTCTTAAACAAAATTTGAGTTTTTAAACATTAATAACATAACAGACCACCAAAAAAAAAAAGAATAAATAAATAAAATGAATGTCAAATTTGTCAAATTTCAAGTTGTCATTTGCTCCATTTTTCTAACGTCTATTATTATCTCAGTCCAGTCCTTGATCGTTGGTTCGGTTGGTGTAATCCATAATCTTTATGATAGCCTTTTTCCCCTGCCACCAAAAGCACACTCCTGTACCTATCTATTGTATCCATGGCAGGTGTTCTGAGGCCCAAATACAAAGTTCTGAAATCAAGATTGCGATGTCTGTAGCACTTTGTTGATTTCAGTCCAATATTTCTGAGCAACAGGACAGTCCCAAAACACAAAAATGATTGTTGAGCCACAGTTTCGCCAACAGTTAGCACTTCCTTGTGAATAGTGTGCACTTTGATATGGTGTCATGATGAGAAAGAGTAGTGTACCAGCTTGTACTTGCCAGAAGTTGATGCTATGACAGTTCATGGATTACGGGGCGACAAATAAAGCAGACTCACAACGTCACACCTGATCATTGTGCGTCCATTTAATCAGCGGCCGACAGACACAGCCTTGGACCCATCCATAATTTATTTTTCCGTCAACACAAACCTGCCACCGTCTTCAGGCATAATCATAGAATCAGCTCAATATAACCAAGCTGCTTATTTCTCTGTCAACGCTCAATACTTTTCCCTTTGCCTCTAATGGTTTCCTTTCTCTTGCCACTGATATCGCCATGGCAACTGTGGGTCCTGTATGGAAAAGCTGTTGAAGATGTAAAGTAGTTCTTGTGGAAAAAATCTTCTTGCAAATCCGCCAAAACAGGAGCAGAGAGGCGGCATATCCAGTTGTAGGAAGAGGTGAAGGGATAGTAGCGGAATTAAGCCTGTTATAGGATTACATTCACACACAGCATGGTTTTATATAACGCAAACCTACTTCACGTGTGATGTTGCAAAGCTCATATATTTGCCTTATCGTCTGCTTCTCCCAGAGGTCAATAGATGTGCGCTGTGATTGGCAACTGTATAGATCGACTCCTGTGTTCTAGTCGCAATCTGTCTCTGCCTGCCACCCAATTGGACGCTTGTCACCCGGTAGAGCCACAAATCCCACGGGCCATTATAAGGCTGGTTTAATCCCCTCCACGGCAGCAGCATGTGTGTTTGAAGGGGTGTTCAGAACCATGATACCCTGTCTGTCACATGTATCTGGGGGCTGCACTGTGGAGATCCAATGCTCCATCACTAATGTCCTTTCTCATCTGAGGCACAAAGACAAACGGGCTCTTCTGCTGTTCGCAATTTTTCCGTTTGCACTACCAAACGATTGATACACTGAATTGGCACTTAAGAGTAAATTAATTAGCGTCTGGTGTAAGATTTGTAAAGAAAACAGTCATTGCTTGTGATGTGCGGCTTTGAGAAACAAACGTTTGGGCCGGGTTTCTTGGAGGGGATGTTTTTGATGAATGACTAATCCAGAGTTTTTAATTCAATGGTCTTAACAGCACATCATAGTCGTTTCTGAACTCATTCACATCGTTAAGCTGTTCCTCTTTTTAAGACATTGAAACAAGATTTACACTTGCTCCATCCTTTGGTGCCAAGATGTAAATGTGTCGTCGGTCTCATGGCACCTCCAGCAGTAAAATCTGTCTCCACATCAGTTCCTTTTGAGGTGGAAAAGCTCGTTATTGTTCTGATTTTTTGTGTGCATAGGCTACATTTGATATTTGCATTTTGATTCTGGCTGAGCTGAATGTTTTGGTAGACAAGTGTGCTGTGATAGGTTAGATTTTTAAAGTGAGCGTGACTAATATAAATTCATTAATCTTTTGTAAAATTGCGATAAAAATGTGATGCCACTAGGCATATAACAATTATCAATACTGCTGCCCCTGTTCTGTTGATAATCTCCATAGCAACAGCTGTTTGACTTCATGGTGTGAGGGTCTTAGAAAGGTTCTGATGAAGTATGTAATCTCAAAATAAGTTTGCTATCATTTTTACAGCCTCAAGTATGACGTATGAATTGGCCTAAACGATAAAATCATGTCTAGTGCACCTACAGCATATTTATCAACAATGAACATTTACATTAGATCTTTTAGTTTAAGGGACTTTAGACTGAGAAAACATGTTTTGTTTTCATTTTCATTCAATCCCAGACTTAGACAAACTTTATTGATCCACCTGGGAAATAACTTACCAGCTAAAAGAATACAATACCGTTTTAATGCCACATTGCAAATAGAATAGTGTATCATTATTTTTCATTTATTTTACTTTAAGCTTTTTTGTGCATCACAGTTTCATGTGCATGGTTTACAATGCTGAGTACAATGTTCACTAAAGGTTCCACAAAAAACAAATGCTAATTTTAAAGCCAGTCAGACCCACTTTCAGCCCCTGTCACTGTGAGAATGAGAGCGGGACACTGGGAGGTTTGACTAAATAGAGAATGGGGGATTATGGAGACTCAGTTTTTGTTGTTGTTATGTGTGGAAAAACCCTCACTGAAAAGTACACTACACCATCCCTTTTTCAATAATGATTATGCTGACCAGGTCAAATCCCAGGGGTACCTCACAGGTTTCTTCTCAGGGAATTTAAAAGGTGCACTGACAAATCCCATAATCCTAATTAAGTATTTCCTCCTATTGCAGCTGCATGTTTACACAGTTAATGCCCTCATTGGCTTTCCAGGCTCAGTTCAAACACAGACTTTAGGGCAAGCTCCACAAACACTAAAAAGACAGAAGATAAAGAAATAATTTACAAAGCAAATCTGTTTTGGTGGATGTTGTTAGAAGTTTGACCATAAATATTGCATCAACAGGTCACAGTTCCATGGACTGTAGGCTTGTTTGCGTTTGTGGGTGTTTTTGATGTTGTGATTCACTTTTATAATTGACTTTTCTCATGCATAATACAAGACGAGAGCTCAAACATGTTCCATATAGGTATTATTAAAGTGTACAATGAATGTCTAATTGTGAATGCATAAATGTAAACGCACACAGGCCAAAAGACGATTATAGAAATGTGTGGATGAACTGATGTTTATCTTGATTTTCAGGATGTGCTGTTCTCATGCTCACTTGAACCTGACAATGCAAAGACCTCCCACTAATTCTGCGGTCCACATCTGTCTGTATTTCATTTCATCCAAACTGTTTAAAGCTTAAAAACAAGCCCACACAATGAATGAATAATCTCCAGAGACGCTGCATGTGGAGGATGTGAAGTCACGTCTCTATAGACCTCAGAGCTCAGGGTCATCCTCTGCCTCTGACAAGCTGCTGACATTTTCCGGTGTAAATGCAAAGGAAATGAAAGATAAATAGATTACCTTGAGAAACATTTATCAACAGCGTACAGAAATTGTATGTTTGTATTGTAACGGTAAAAAGGCTTGATAAAATATGGCTTTTTTTGTGTACTTGGGATTGAGAAAATAAAAATTTACCGTCAATCTTTTCTTACACCAACTAAACTCAATTTTAACCGAAAAAGTTTACTGAAATAAACAATTATCAAGTAACAACCTCTGTACTTTGTACTTGGCTGCCATTTTAAAGGGTTTTAAGAAGAAGAAGGTTTCACATTAAAGTATTGCCCTTTTGTAGCCCACTTAAACAGCAGTATACTGGCTGTTCACAAATGGACAACACAATGGAGAACACAAATTTTAGGACATTGACCAAAATTTTAAGAGCTTCGATTAGAGAGATTTTATTGTCCTTTTAGTGAACAGATCTTAGACAGGAGTGCCCAAATGGAGGATTTACATGCAAGGGGAAATGAGGTAACAAGAGGAGTGTAACCCTAAGCCTAGACAGGAAGGTCCACTTGTGGTCTTTAATGACTGACAATGAACCTCTCATCTGCTGCTTCAGTCTCTGCTGTTGTGCAGACACGATTCACTACAGCCACAGCGGCGGTCACCACTCTGTCACTTTAAATACTCTGAGTCGCTGTCACCGCCTTTGCACTCGGCAGGGCAGTGGCATGTTCACAGCAGGCAGCACCACTGCAGAGGGCACTAGAGTTTAGGCATTCCTCACACATACTCAGATTATAACGCCTAAGGCTGTGGCCCGTCATCTTCAAGGGCACGGCGTCAGGCGTCACAACAGCATCTGAATCATAACAACATGGACGCACACTGGTTAAGCACTAGACAACACTTAAATATGATCAATACATGTGCAGAGGAGATGACGCATGCCACATCCATCACAGGGCAGGTGTGTGCAGACGGCAGGTGTCTGGAGGAAATGCAGATCAGCTCTGGACAACACTGGGGAAAGAATAACTTGGAAAGTGTGGTACTTAAAGCTGAGGTACCTGGTTTTAAAACAATGACAGGAGAATGTTCTATGTATTCCCAGCTCTCACAAACCATTTGGCACATCGCAAGTACTCACATGCATGATGTTTCTGCACTAGCACAGCTTTTTTATACAGAAAAGTCAAGCAGAGTCTCTTGCACAGACAATCAGCTCAATATCAAAGCGCCATAGCCGAACGACTCAATTGGGTCTTTTGTACAATTTGAAAATAGATTAAACATTTTCTAATTAGATAAAGAGAGCTTGCAGTGGTCTGATTATTGTGTTTTTACAATACACTAACTGGTAGACAGAATTTACTAATTTAGGAGAAATTTAGGAGTTGTGTAATGCAGTTTTAAATAGACATATCTACAAAAATCACAGCCATATTTGTACTGCCTTCATGTCAGGGTAAAAAAAAAAAAACTCTTTGTAAGAGTATTACTAACTAGGCCTACTGTGAAGATAGCATAACAGGCTACATTTGTTGTTATTAAAAAATTACTAATCCACTCAGTGTCAAGTCAACACAGATCCAATCTTCTGAAATAAACAGCGCCTTCAACAAGAGGTCAGAAAAGCTTGACAAAGCACACAACAGGACTGAAACTGTAATTAATTTCCTATGAACTCCACACTACAATGTGGTCATTAAATTGAGATAGAAAAGTGATTATGGAACTTCCTGTTGTTTGGGATTGAGTGGACACCGATTGCATGCTTCATAAATTATCTTGAGATGGCGCTGTGTGTAGGATCAACAGCATACAGCTCATTAACTTCAGAAATATTTGCAGAGAAGTGTGCAAGAGAGACCAAGTCGAGAGATATGGACTGAGGCTGTTCAAGGACACTAAACAAGAGTGGTCAGTAATAGACAAGAACGCAGCGTCGTCAAAAGCTTGTGAATTTTGGCTCTAGATCAAAAAAGTATAGATATTATATTTGAACGTGTATGGAGTTTCAAGGGCAAGTGAAACCAAATGTAGCTGAGCGGAACAAATGAGAATGAGAGTTAGCTCACTGCTTTGGTAGTGCAGTGTGTTCCTCTGTCAGGTTTAGTCTTTTACAACTTGAAGCAGTCATCGTGGCAGCAGCAGTAACAATATGTACTTCACTTAAGCCATTATAAACCACATTTAAAGGTGCACTATGTAACTTTTCTGGTGGAGTGTCTGCCACCTTTTTGTCTGCTATTGTTATTACTTGAGGCATTAAACATCTAGCTTTCATTTTTTCCATTCCACGTTTTTCTTGCTCCGTGGAGAGATAAATGTAATGCCAAATTGCAAAGCAATGACATCTCATGGAGACAAGCAGGTGGCTGACCCTCCAGCACAAAAGTTACATAACCTTTTATATGTAATAATAAATTGCCTAATCTGGCTGCAGAGAAATTGGATTCCTGTAGATTATAAACTGCAGGTAAGAGTGACTGATGACTCTATCCTAGACTTCAAATCTGATACTAAAATTAGTATTGAAACTAGAAATCAATGCTAAAAAACATCTTTTCTGAACAGTTTTAGAATATTTTTGCGAATTGTCAAAGAAATATATCTTTTTAAATGATTGTGGTATGGATATCAGTATTGAGTACTGACAGCTATTCCTTGGTATCGAGGATGAAATGCTATTCTATTTTGCCAAGCTATTTATATTTTTAGTGAAATATCCTTCAGCTTTCAAAGAGGAATTGTCAAAACCCAACAAAAAAACTATTTAGTGTCAATCAATCCTACTTAACAAAGAAAATCTAGGCAGGATTTAAATGTGATATTCCTCTTGTTCACACTTATAATCAGTAGCGGCTCCTGCCTAATTTCACTGGGGGTGCTATGGTCAGTGCAATGTCCAGTCAAAAGGATTAAAAGATCACAAGCAATTCAACGCAATGCCACTTTAACCCACTAGATGGCATACACACAAATGAATAAGAATCACAAGAATAATCATAAATCATTTTATACTATTTATGTCATCTATCTGCTCTCCTCGCCTGTAACACGTAAACTAATTTGTTTTATGGCCACTAGTCTTACAAGAAGCCCACAAGATCAGAAATATCAACTTAAAAGTTAGACGGCCTTTAGTTTAGAGGCCAGTTTTACACTCGAAACATCATAACGCCAAACGGTTTACACACTCAACAATGATTCTTAATGAGGCTTTGACTTCCTTAATGTGCCGGACAAGTTGGTACCAGCTGACCTTCTTTAGATTTTTCATAACGTGTGTATTTTGCGGTCTTATGCTAACAATACATTAGGCTGCCACCGAGTCCCTCAAATCATACCCGACTAGCCGAGTAGCTAATGTTAAGTGATGATATCATAAGCATGGCACTTCGCGTCTTCTTATTTCTGTCTATGAGCCGTGCCACCGCTGCCAGGGTAAAAAGAGGCAGGGGCAGAAAATAAATGCGCGGGTTACGTCATGTTAGCTAGGATTAGCACTCTGACCAGCTCCGCGAAAATCCACGGTTTTATAATTTACCACATGATGAAACTTGCTTGATGTTAATCATTCGAGCGCCGATTAAAAAGAACTTTCTTTCAAAGATAAAAAGTTTTCAGAACATAATCCATTCATGTCCATGTTGGAAAAGGTAGCTATGACGACGACTGATGAACGTGACTTGGGCGCTCCTGTCTAAGATCTGTTCACTAAAAGGACAATAAAATCTGTCTAATCAGGCGGCTCTGCTGATTGGACAAGGATATTTCTGAGCCTTTAATGTATGTATAATTCATTAACATCGCTCGTGAAGCTTCCCAGCTTCACAAAGAGTCCCGCCAATTGTTTTTGCTCCAAAGGGTTCAGAAGTGGCTTTAGTTTGAATTGGGGCTCATTTTAGTCAGGCGTTTTAGGGAAAATTGACCCTAAGCTTAAGTCAGTCTGAGAATAAAAGAGGTTAAATACTCAAAGTGAACTCACTCCACCATCAGCCTATTCAAGTTTATAATTTCCCATTTGAAGTTGCAAATATACTTTTCAATTTACCTTTATGCACCTGCTGTGTGATGTTGAGTATAAACAAATATTACCTCCAAAAGCCTATTTTAGAAGGCAACACTAAATTGTGAAATAACCATAAAATGCCTCTCTTAACTTCTCTCAGCAGATGGTGAGTGTGTTATAATGAAAATGTGGTCAGAGGTGGACTTGGTGAGAATAAGCCCTTCAGTTAGCATTTATAATTCAGTTTTTTTACTAATTAATAAGCGCAATACAGGCTGACACAACTGTTTATTAAGCTCGTAAACAGCAGTCCCTACCATCAAAGAAATATTAAAACATGCTTTTAATAATGAAGTGACATTATCTGGATTTTTTCATCGGGCGAATCAAACTCGAGATACATTTTACAGTTTGGGCTGAATCAACATTTAACTGCCTCCCTAATGCCACCATCATGTGTTTTTGACTTGGGTTTTAAAAACAGTTCCAATCTTTTTTCTTGTACTTTTCCTATTTGCATGCATGATGTCTCTTAATCAAAAAGCCTGTTTGATTTTCCTTTTTCATTAGACAAAGCAGTTTCTCTGCCAATTCAATATTATTAATTACTTCCTCTGTTAGCGGCACCTCCAAAAGCGCTTATCAGTTTTAGTCGATTTTGGCAAGTCACTTTCCAGAAATCACAGCCAGAGGAGGTGACAGTCTCATTCTGCTTTTTGGCAAACCCCAAAGCTCCTCCATCTAAAAACATATCTTCAAACTGCGCCAATTTTATTATGTAGATAAGTCTTTCTAAATCCTGAGAATCCACAAGTGCCAAGTGCAAATCTAAGAACAAAGCACGATTATTGTACATACATTTTTATCTTCCTAAAAGGAGAAAAAAAAAGTTTTAAATGTAGTTTGGTGCACCGAGGTTTGTGATGAGTAACAGCCACTTTGACACAATGTAACAATTTGTCCCACAATCTAAAAACACTTGAACAAATTTACCAAAATGGCCTCCACCTGCTTGTATTTCCAGCCATGTTTCGTAACAGTTATGTGCAAGTACCACTGTGCAGTTGAATTATTCTGAATTATGCATACAAGCCGCAGTTTTGCATTTTCTCAACAAAAGTAAGACAAAACATTAAATAATGCTGAAGTGAAATTAGCGTGAGGACGACGTTGTATCTAAACAGAGACAACAAGCACGCTAAAGATTCAGTAATGAAATGAAAAAAGCAATCGTCTATTTGAGTAACCAAGATGCTTTTACATGTAGAACTAGGTACCTTTCAATGATACCCGGTGCCAGGAGGTGAACGATACCTGAACGATACTTTAACATTTATTATTGCTGGATTTATCGTTTTCTAGAATGTTTTTTTTCTTTCTTTTTAATCTTCTTGTGACTATTCCATTACCTTTTTTCAAGTTTTTAATCATTCATTAATGAAAGCAGCAAGCATCTAAACTTGTTAAAATAAACGGATTTCATACAAACTCGAAATGCTGAGTATTTTTGAGACTTCAGTCCATTTTGCTATTGTACTAAGTTGCTAAGTGATCGTTAGCATGCACATTAATAATACAATCATCATATAATAGATAGGTTAATGGTACAAACATCGTGAACCTTTAAAAATGAGTAACTAGAATATCAAATAAAAGATAACAAGAACACCAGAAGCTTGAAAAAGTTTTACAGAGGCAAGACTTTTTATTTAAACGAAAATCAGATAATGTTGCCAAGATTAAATTGGGCATAAAAACAATGCAAATATTCTGCAGAAAAAACGTTGCTCTCTCCAATGGTCTCTCAGGCGTTTGTGTGTCGGCTGCTGACAGTTTTCACCTCCTCGTCTCATCTCTAGTTGTGGCCTTGGAGCGCCTCTGCCATGAACAGTTTTCCCAGGTTCTGTGAGGTAAATTCTTTCACGTTCTGGCAGTAGTTGTTAATTTGCCCTGTTGGAGAGAAACCACATGAAATCAGTAGCACCCACACGCACACGAAGAATCACAAACAAGCCCCCCCACCTCTCCTCAGCCGCATGCATACATGAACAACGGGCAGAGGAGGGAGAGAGAGAGACGGGGGGGAAGGCGCAACGAGCAACAGCAAAACATCAAATTAGAGGGGCGCGGAGAGAACGGAAAGGATCAGGATGTTGTCTGGAGGCGGAGAAGTGAGCAGCGCGAAAAAGCAGAAAGGGGTGGTGGGGTTGGAAGATTGAGTCAATAAACTTTAGATTAATGTAATTTCTCGATAATGGTGGAGATAATTACAAAACAGAACCTGAGCTCCAGTGAGGAGAGCAGAGGCGGTGAAGGGAAGGGGTTGAGAGAGGAGAGAGGGGTAATTGACCCAGCTAGGGCCGAAAGGAATTGCACACAAAAAAAAAGTACAAGGAGTGATATAATCCGGTAATGATTTGCAATATTTTGACAGGCTTTTTGACATAAACACACAAAAACTGTAGATACTGAAGACATCAAATGTATGAAGCAAGATGAATGGAATATATATATATATATATATATTTTTATACTGTAAATTTGTCTTATATTTTAGATTCAAGGGAAAGGAAAGTCTGAACCTCCCTGCTCAGACTATGGCCTTCGTGACCCGGACCCCAGATAAAGTGGACGAAAATGGATGGATGGAAATGGATTTTAGATTCAGATTCCTCAAAGTAGCCACCCTTTGCTTTCTTGACAGCGCTGTAAACCATTGTCCTTCTCTCTCTGTCGAGCTTTATGATGGAGTCACCTGGTTTTCACTTCACTGCTGACCCTTGTCAAGGTTTAAAAGTGGAATGCAAAGAGTGATGAGCAGTGATCAAAAGCAAAGGGTGGCTCTTTAGAAGAATCAAAAATATGAGTTATTTCACAGTTGATTAGTACATTCTATATCTGTACATTCAAAGTTTTGATGACTTCAGCTGTAATCCACTGTAAATAGTGTTGAAAAATGTAAAAGTCTGTTTTAAAGAATTTACCCTTGGGGATGAATAAAAGTAGTGATAGTGCATAGAGTTTAGTTTTGTTTAAGAACTCGACACCAAACTGACGTTACCAGGACTAAACTGGTGCAAAACCCAATCTAAACGAGGACTGACCCAAGGCCAAACTAGGGGGTTTTCAATTAGTAACTTAAAAGAGGAAATATCGAGTTAATTCATCTTTAATAAGCTTTTAACTATGTTCAAACAGTGTTTCCTCAGCATTAGTTTATTCAAAGTTGTATTTTGATTGATTCATTCAAGTCTGACTAATCCTTTTACTTTGTCCTGCATTTGAGGCTCGAGTGTTCAAAAAATTCTTGTTTTCATCTATCCTAGCTGATCCCAGCCCACATCCCTGTATTTAGTTGCAATTATTTGTAAAATGAAGACTCTGAGTGTTGTATGTAGGGTTCAAAAATGTCATGTAGCCACTTTTGTAAATGACAATCTGCTGCTTGTGAAATGTCACAATGAAGAGGCGGAGCTTATTAGTTCTGCAGTTTTGAACAGGAAGTCAATGAACCTGTTTTTATTACCAAGCTGTTCTAGATCAATATTCCTGTTTACAATTAACACAATGTAAAATAAAGATCTTATAGTTGTTATAGATGTTATAGTTACGTCTAGCATACGTCTTTAAATTAGGAATAGCATTGTAAGTGGCAGTAACACACCATATGTGATTCCCATTGTCTTGCAGCGTTAGTATATTGTACCATATACAATTTCTTACCTGCAATAAGAAGTGTGTCCATGCGCGGAGGAGGCTGAGGGGGCTTGAACATTTTCGTGATGTCTTCCTCGGGCAGCGGGGGCTCGCCTCTGCTCTGTCTCTGGGTGTTCTCCTGCTGTCTGCGCTGGAGGTACTGCGCACAAACACAAACAGGGATCAGACTGACGACAAGACACCACAGCGGTGTTATTACAATAATGGGAGTAAATATTTGAGGAAAACATAGGTGTTGAGCATTATTGTAAGAGGCCTTTCCATTCAGTGGCGTGTCAACAAAAACATACCAAAAGCATTGTGAATTTGAATACTTCCAAATTTTGCTTCTTTTTTTTTTTTTAACTGTTTGTATTTTGTCATTTTATCAGAGAAATAATGTCACTATACATTAAAAAGACAAAGAAATAAAAGAAAGACTGAATCGTAATACAACAATTACACCAATATTGTCACATGGATCAGAACATGATTCAATTTTTTATCATTTTTTCACCCAGTTTACAATTCACCTTAAATTTTCCAAACATTATGTATCAATTCTAATGTATCTTGTAGGATTGGGCGAAATGCTGATAAAAATCAAATTGTGAGCTCATCCCTGTGACAATCGGCTATTTTTGTGAAATCGTCGTATCGTGATTCACTGTTTCTGACACACTTTTTCTCCTGTTAAGCCTGTAAGCCTCTGAGCAGATGACTTTATTTACCTTTCACAGGCTATGGCTGCACAAACATGTAATAATTTCTTTCACAAACAACAATATGTCTTGCTTTGATTTGAATAAAAACTGCCTACAAACAACAAACGTGACTCAATGAACCAAAACATTAAGACATTAAGACATTAAGACGCAACTACAAGTGACAAAGACGCGTTTAAATGACAAACACGACTGACCGTGACAAAAATGCAATTAAAAGCGTCAAAATTGTGTTTAAAATGTGAATCTGAACAGAATCCTCTTATTAAAATATAAATCACAAATCTAATCACAATCACAACACTGGTCAGAAAAATCACAATTAGATATTTTTCCTAAATTGTGCAGCTCTATTAAAGGCAATAGAAAAATACAAATCATGATCTGGCCCCAAGAAAATCGGGATAATATTGTTTTTGCCGAATCGCCCAGCCCTAGTATTTTGTGTTTGTATTTTTTTCTGTCTATACCAGACATCTGGTATTGAAACATTGAAAAGTAATCCACAAACACATGGTAGATTTTAGTTCTCTAAAATGCACAGTTGCAAAAAGTCTATAGGTGCTTCTGCACTTATAATTGTGTGAAACTCAAGGTTACAAAAAACTTGACAAATGTTGAGCAAATAAGAGAAAGCCAGAGCAGAAACAGCCAACAGTGGGGAAGTTAGAACAAACATAATAAAACTATGTTGAGAATGTATTGTGGGAAAGTTAGAAAAGTGACAGAAAACTGGAGAAGAGTAAGAAAAGTTGAAATGATGACACACACAACAGTGAGCCTCGGTTGTAAGGGAATCATGGTGATAAAACGGGAGATTTTTGGAGAGTTATAAATGCTGACAGGGGCAGAGTGATTTGTGGAGGTCTGACACTCGGTAAATCACAGAAGCGCCAGGTCTCCAGAGATCCTTAAAGCCTTGTTAATTTGAAAAGATGGTGGAGAGGCGAACAGAAAACAGAATTAAGGAGACACACACAATGCATGCGTACCTGGCCGCATACATGCATAATCACGTTTTTAAACCCTTTGTTGATATGTTGTTTTTATTCAAAGCCTCGTAACATTTTTGGAGCATACTCATCATGCAAATATATACATGTATGCAAATTCTTAAACAAGAAAATAATAACTGTCGGAAACCTGTGCTCCACCTTTCAAAAATAAACAGACATAAAAGTATTCACGTTCTTTAGTCTTCCTTCTGATTGTCTGTGTCAAATTGTTCAAAGTGATTGCGAGAAGATGACGATTTGATTGAAATGAACTAAAATAGAATTAATGATTATGTATGCTTCAAGCCAACATTAGTGGAGCCACCTTTGACTTTTGAGCTATTTTCACTCATTTCTGTTGAGTTGCATTGGGAAAACAAATGCGTTTTAAGTCCTGCCACATAAACTGCTACTTTTGAGGTCAGTGTAGCATTGGCACCGTGTTCGTCAAGTGAGAAACTATATTCAGCAGGTTTGTGTTTTGTTATTTATTTTTTAGCAGTAGCTCCGATGCCTTGCAGCGCCTTCGTGCAGACAACATCCGCTCAGCGTGAGGCGGGGACTGCCGGGCGAGGCTGTGTTTTTCTACCTGCTGATACTTAGTTTGGCTTTACGATACCAAAGTACAGCTTAAGGATGATAGTAGAAAATCTCAAAGACGCTATTGTGAAACTGCAGGTGTTTTCAAGAGCTTTGTTTTCTGTGTCAAAAAAAAACTTACAGGGTTAGATCAGTTTACAACATAAAGCCATGTAAGCCTGCAGTATCACTACAACTCTATTATTATTATCATCATCATTTTCATTAAAGTAAATATAACTTCACACGTATCAAATGTTCAGTGCCCAAACCTAAGGCCTGTTCTATGAAGTTTGCTAAATTTACTCTGGACAAGTTTTTCTGACCCAGAAAGCCAAACCCTGACATGCGTCTCTGGATAAGTGGTACTAAAAAGCAGGTTCACAACTCATGGTGTTAACCCTGGATTTTGTGAATGAATCTGTGACTGTTCACAGAACAGGGGGTGGAGCACCAGCCAACCAATTAGAACAATGGACAAGGAAAGAACAGCGTACTTCCAGCATAAGGAACTGTAAATTATAATCGCATACGAGGATATAAGAGATAAAATCTAAGTGCAGGCGCTGTGTTTCATGCACTTAGAGAGTGAATTTGAGTCACTGATACTGATACAGTGCCATGGGTTGACTGAACAGCACCAATGCCTGAGCCAAGTAGTGCATTAAGACACAAATGCAAATATGAAGTTAGTTTATTTCTGCACATATTTTAATAGCATAATAAATAGCGATAATGGGAATATTCCATTTAGGAATCACCTGCATCAGTGTAGCCAATTTAAATGTTATAAATCAGTGCGCATTGGTACAAAAGAATACATGTGCATTTCTTCATTTCTCATCCTCCTCCTCTCCCTCTCTCTCACACACAGGTCGGGTCGCTCGCTCTTGATCAAGGAGTTGTGTTCTTATCTTATCCTGCAACTTAACCTGGTCTGGAGCAAGTTATGAGTTCAAGACATGTTGCCATAGAGATCTGTCCCGATAGAAAGTGATCCAGCTTCATAGTACTGCTAAACCAGGGTTAGCCCCAAATTTACCTCGCTAACTCACTAGTACTGGACCCAGAACGAGCATCATCTGTATTAAGTGTAAATAATGTCACTCAAAATAATAGCTCCAGGTAATTAAATTATTGCATTATATTGTAATTTGTGTTTTAAGATGATTTTTTTTTGTTATGTGCATGTGTACATAGAGTTTGTTTTTATTTTAATTTATTCTGGTTCTAATATGACATCTTGCTTTTGTTGCAGCATTGGGTTAAATGTATGGACATATTAGTGCACATCTCATTTCAGTTTGCCTAATTTTGAGATTTTAAACTCCATTTATGCTAATTTAGCATTCACTCAAAAGTATTCTGTCAATATACAGAGCATATCTGATTGTTCTATGGCTCTTATGTTTACTTTTAAATTTTAAAATATTGTTTTTTAATTTGCAGCTCTATGGATGTTTGATACATTAGACCAGTAACTCAAAACATTTAACATTTGATCCTGAGTTTTGTTTTACCGTCAGAATCTTACCGTGACATTGCCCTCATTGAGTGGAAGCTACAAGGCTGATACTTAGTTAGGCTTCACTTCACCAAAGAAGTGCTTAAAGACGAAAGCATAAAATCTCACTCTTTGTATTTAGAGCTTAAGTGCTTTGTTTTATTTGGCCGTGTTGAACCCCACATACTGTATTAGATCAACTTTGAACAACATAAAAGGTGTAATAGCCTGCGGATGGGGACGAGAAGTGGGAGCCTCTTTTGTAGTTTTGTTTTTGATGACCCGATTTGTATGCGCCACACGACTCCAGCCAGACCCGCACCTCACAGTCCTCACTCAAGTTTCCTCACCTATGTTGGTTGTATAATGGCAATTACACGGCTCAGTAATGACATCGAAAATATGCATCTGGATAGTGTGCAGAATAAGGTCGTTAACCATAAATCATGACTCAAGAGATTAGCACATTTGCCCATAACTAATCTAGTGCTAAGCGATGTCTGCTTCCCTGTGGCTGTAGGAGAAAAAAAGCAAACATAAAACAGATAAATCAGCACAGAGTGAGACATAAATTTCCTGATACAAAGACTAACTTAGCCACAGATTGTGCCCGAGAACGCAGCTATTTACAATTCAGAGAGGTGCTGAATGAATAATGCACCTCTCTACGTGCCCAAGCATCTACTTTTTTCCCCCTTTTTGCAATTTTGTATGATGATTAATGCGATTTCATTTGTCCAGGAAGCTGCCGCAGTCCATAGCACCAGGATCACACGGAGCACGCACTGTGCATGATGTCCGAAAAAGAGTAATGGAGGTTCGGGCACGGCTTCAGTCTTGTGTGTACGGCGTGGTTTTTCCAACATTGTAACAGTTGGAAACATGAAAAAGTAGACACCATTAGGGGCTTGTCAGTGTGAGATTGTGTGTGACGTGCGAGGGGTAAAGGCTCGGGGGCGCTGTGATGATGAGAAGGTCAGGAGGGGAGCGTGATGGATCATAATGGCCGCTGCGTAGGTTGGCTGGCCTGTAGAAGGCGTGGGAGCAGAGGTGAGCGTTTGTGCAGATAACCTGTAGTCGTATGTGCATGTGTCGACTGGATGTTTAACAACCAGCACTAATAATGACAATAATTCAGTTTGGTCTTCAGAAGTACTCAAGTAAATCAGGCACAAATGTAACACCCGTTCTTCTTCTTGGGTTTCTACCATGTTCAACTGATGATAACTATAGGTAGAAATTATGTTGGACAACTGCTAGTTACTTAAAGGTTTGAACAAAACATTCACACTCATTGATTGGGTATAATATTGATCTTCAAAATAAAACCCATAGTAGTAGTGTGTAGAGATATGAAAACATGAGGTGGGGTAAGGCGATATGGCAAAAAAAAAAAAAAAAAAAATTCTAGATTTTTGATGGTGCGATATAAAAACACTTGTGAGAAATAATTTTTTTTAAATAATAAGGTTCATGAACAAAGAGAAGAAAGACTTTAAATAAACTAGAAGAGTCTGTCTAGAACAGCAAATGCCATCCACTCCAGGTCATTTAACACACATAACTATCAATTAGATATTGATTCAATTAAAATGCAATGCCAATCTCTAGATTCCTCAACCTTCTTTAATGAGGTAAAGGTACTGGAGAAATGCATAGTAAAAAGAAACCATATGCAAGTTTCTGATTTAAAATTTCATAATCTGTGTCCCCAGATGCGAGCTAGAGATGTTCTTTTGCTGACAACAATTGTAATGCTGATTTATTCTTGATTACGAATAAAAAAAGTAGTTTTTATTATAATAACAACAACCCCCCCATTTTGTGATGATTTGTTTGGAATTAATTCAAAAATTTCACTTGCATAAATGCTTACTTTCATGACCTGACCCTCTGACCAGACAAAGCTCAGGGGACCCCCTTGGAGTCCTGGCGCCGCATGTTGGAAACCACCGCTCTCTATGAAGGCACTTGGAGGTTGATAGTAGTTCTATATCAGCGATACGGTTCTTCATTCTTTTTCTTCCATTTGTATTTTTTCCACATTTGTGTTATTACCAAAAAAAGGATGAAAGGAATATATAATATATTGTATCAGCCTGCTGCATTCAAGTAATACATACTTTGCTGGACCATCAGACTCCATTGATTGGAAAAAAAACAACGCTTTACAATGTAGATCAGCAGACTTAGGTTTCAGGCCTGTGTGCCGTTCTCCTCAGTGACTCAGCTTTTTCTTCCCTTTTCCCTGAGTAATCTAATGCGTTTGACTGATGTTTATGATGCATCCGGCAAAAGGTTGTTCCTGCAGATGGTGCGTGGCTGACTCCTCGTCTTCAATGTGCGCTTAACGGTTTTGTTTCAACCTTTTTTGGCTTCGTTTACCCGGGTAGTAGGTGTATGTTTGTATCCCTTATGTCTGTAATGGTGAGTGTGTGTTTTACAAAGTAGTACCAGAGCTCTTGTTAAATGAAGTTTGAGCTCAGTGATTCGTCTCAGTGGTGTGGAGGCAGCTAAAAAAGCATTTTCACATCATTAAAATAAAAAGCTGGTTTAATAATACAAGCAGGCTCCGTGTCTTTACAGCTTCCCCTGTGAGTCGGCAGTATTTTCTGTATTGTCTCCATGTACCCATTGTGCTTAACCTACTGAACGCATCCTTGTTCGCTGGAGCATAAATCAAATTCTCTGCCACAAAACTAGCTGTTATTTTGATGAAAATGCCCACTTATTTGACAAGAAACTAATGCAGCAGATGGAGAAGGGACGTGTCTGCAATGAGAAAGATGCTGATCTGCATTGGCTGCATGTAAGAGGTGAGCAATGATATCGTCGTGATAGAAATTTGAAGGTTAACATTAGTCACTCTACCCTCATTAGTGTCAAAGCGAAACAACAGAAATGACTTTTTAAACCTGTTTGTCTTTGCTTAAAGTTCCCTGTCCTGAGCGCTTAAGAGGGAAAGTGGGGAGGAGGAGAGTGGATGCTGTCCAGCTTCCTAATTTACATTTCTGCACTGAATAAATGCAGCCAATCTTCCAGAGCTTCCTATGTTTGTCTAATTGTTTTCTCGCTGTTGGCTGAAAAAGCTGGTTCATGCGTTTTGGCTTTTATCAGGAGTGGAACGATGGTATTTAGATTACACAACCAATCCAAGTGTATCCTCTAAAAGGGAACTCAAAATCGGGCCCAAATCTGATATGCAAAAAAAATAATTTCATAAAGAAAAGTTGGAGAGATAAATAGATGTGAAAAAGGACCCAAGGCTGTCGACAACGTGATCAAATCTCGTCTAAAAAGAGCTAATCAAAAATATGGAGCTGAGCAGGCCTCGGCAAAGAAACAAGCCAACACTGGCAATTAACAGGCAGCAGCAGTCAGAACGGGCAGCTTTTCTGTCAAACTCAAACCCAAATCCAGGCTTATATTATGTTCCGGTAGTGAATGCCATTTGCACTTGACCTCATTTTGGATTCATTTGGTGGGTTTCCATTATAAAAGATAACCACTGCAGATATGACCCTTGCACAAAGAATCTAACAATACTTTTACATTTGAGCCAAATTGGGGAACTCGGCCTGCCACATTCAGACAACAAGAGGCAACAATTGATGCTGATTATTGACAAAACATGTCTTTCGGGCATAGATGCCAATCAGGCTTGTTCGATTTCCTGTCGGTGTTTGCTGGCATAAGTAATGATGTCTCATGGTTGGCAGAAGTGCATGTTTCTTGGAAGAGCTGCTGCCCCTGACCTGCCAGTGCGAAAGGACAATGAAAGCACCACGACCACTGGCTCATTAAATCTGGCATCTGAATGTCATTGTATCTGTCACTATGCAATATAAAATATACTTAACATAAGATTTCTATGCTCCATGTGGAAAGTCATAATGTCATTTCCAGTTTGTTGAAACATTTTAAATGTCCCACTAGGACCTGTGGCACAAATCATGAACGAATGTGTCGTTGAATATATGCCACTGTTATGAGTGTGCCATGAAACAAATTAAATGTGCAAAGAGAAGGATTGGCATAAATGTAAGAAAAGGCCAGCAATGTAAGGTATATAAATTGCAGAAAAAACCAAGACAGAGCCAAAGATGAGGTTGTGTGTAAATCGTAGAAAGGGGTTCAGAGGTTGTCATCCGGACGCCGTTTAAAGATCGAGACGTTTCGACTTTTATCCAAAAGTGAAGCGTCTCGATCTTTAAACGGCGTCCGGATGACAACCTCTGAACCCCTTTCTACGATGGACCACACCTGGACGAATGAGGGTTTACATCGACGTTGAGTGTAAATCAACAATTTTGTTTGGTGGATGGTTGGGAGATTGTAAGTCCCCAATTAAACAATCCATTTTAATGTGATACAAGAGTGTTAACCACTATGTCACTCTGCCCGACAGTAAATAAATCTGTGAGGTCAAAGTTGTCACCACCAGATGAGGGGCTGGGACATTAGGCATGTTTTGACTGGCTCTGGCCCACTTCTACGTTGGGTTTTAACAAGTCTGTGCGCAAGGCATTGGGTTTGGATAATGTCAGATGCATTATGCAGTGGAAATATAATATTTTCGGTCTTGACGTGAGTGCTGTGCATTGATAAACAGGAAACACCTAATGCTAACATATGTCTGCTTTGTTTCAGCTTAGTTTGTGAGCTCAAAATATGAAGTTATTATCACTGGAAATACGGCAGTTTATCACAAGATCAAGTCGGCGTTTGGTGGGGAATTATTATTTTCTGTTTATATCCGCTTTTTGTGCCTTGTTTTCATCAGAGTCTGCGCTTGCCTTTATCCAGTCATCTCACTCAAAAGTGTTCCAGGAGCCGAAAGCGAGAAACACATCTTTGGAAATTAGTCATTCTCAGAGTCCACATTGGATCGCTTAAATAGATCTGTACGGTTCACTTAAGACAGTGAAGACACCAGTGGACATTACCAACCCGCTCTGAAGTGAACCACTGGAAACGTGGCTATTGGCAAATATTTTGGATGTAATAAAAGAATGTTAGCTGATATAAAGGAAAAAGATGAGGAGAACTGGGTAAAATGATTCCTGAATGCAACACTGGGAAACACTAATGGAAGAAAACAAAAGAGAACCCTTGGCCCACACAGGTCATTGCCCATTTAAAAATAACAAGTTCCAAGTAAAATATCCTCATCCTTTGTGAAGGTGCTCATTGCCAGTTGACATTTTCTACACTGAATAGACAACCATTCCTGCTGTGACTAGAATAGGTACAGTCCCAATGTGCATATATAGGTAAGTGTTGAAAATGTCCTGTTTGCTTGTTACTTTTGTTGGCGCTGCAACTCTCAGTGGGTGTGCGTATATAATGTGTGTCCATATTTCTTCCTACCCTCTTCCTGGCTACCTGGTGTGTCTGCTGTTTGCGTGCTGTGATTATGACTTCAACTGGCTGTGTCCGAGGCCGAGAGAAAAGCCACGTAGCGTTTCTTTTCCTGTGGGCGATTGTGTTTGAATGCGTCACTGCGTGTTTGTGTTGGACCTTTCCCCTCCGAGTGCGCACTGGGAGTAGGTGGTGTGTGGTATTCTGCACTAAAGTACACACAAGGCTTACCTGGTGCTTTTGCTGCTGCTGCTTGCTGAGGTTGCGGCTGTAGGTGTTGTACTTGACGATCTCCTGGCTCATGTCATCGACTCTGTCCATCAAAAGCTGAAGGCTCTTCTCCAGGTGGTTACTACAAGACAAACATGTGTCATTGTTTACGTTTCGGCCAAACAACTGGTCTGCTCAGTTTAGAAATACAAGTCACTGCAAGGACCTTGTATGGACCTGATGCATGCATTGCTTATGGCACTGTGTAATTGTAACATTTCTTAGTATTTCAGTGACTATAGCCCCTTTATGCTCAGTCATCAGAATTGTCAATATTTCAAAATGAAAGTGAATGCGAGCAAAAAGTTGACCTCAAAACATTTTCAATGAGATCAGATTTGAATGCTAATGATTTAAGTTTTTATAACAAACAATAGGATACAATTTTGAATTTCAAAAGGTAGAAGTTGCAGAAGTGTCAGTTTGTCTCCTTTAGATTAGATTAGCAATATTTGTAACATATCAGTAGATAAAAAGAAAAACTATTATGCGGTCAACATTTCTGGATGTATTTGTCCGGTAAAATAAATAAGATAAAAATAGATTTTGTCTTTATCATAAATGCTATTAAATAAACAAATCACGAAAAATACAGTAATAAATCTATTTAAACCAGGCTTTGGTATCACTCACATGTATCAGAGTGCCTTGATTTAAATGTAATGATATTGGAGTTTAGTCCCAGTTTGAGTTTGCATCATGTTCCACTTCAAATTTACCTACAGTAGTCTCCATTCCAGAATGTAGACAGTTTCTCTTATGATGAATATGATGTGGTGTCTGAATGGGCTACCAAACAACAACACACAAATATGGGTCATAGTGAAGTTACTAGCTCTCTCTCTCTTTGTATATATCTATATCCAACAGGTGTCAGAAGAACAAATTTTAAGTTGAGTAAAACAAACATAGTAAATTTGAGCTTATAGCCATCAGCCTTAGCGAAAAAGGAATACTTGCAGTATATTTTAAGCAAATCAAAATTACATAACTCCTCACAGCTATGTGCCTTAGCCTTCCATTTTTGTTTGGCTTTGTGACCTGCAAAATGCCAATTTGATCTTTAGTTTTAGAAAATGTATACTCAAAGATTAGTTTTAAATAATTTTAAGTTTCATAGCTCATGGTTGTATAATATAATAATCAGATATGAAGGGAAAGTACATGCTGAAGTTTTGGAAGAAAGTTATGCTGAAAAGAAACCAAAGGGCAAACTCCAAAAGGGAAGCTGCTTTTGCTCAGTGACTCTGCATGATCAATCAATCTAAAAATATAAAAATATACTCAGGAAAAATTGCAATTCAATGAAAATGTGACTTAGATGTAGGACCCTCCTGAGAGATGGAAACATCAGAAATACTACTTTTGCACCGTCTCGTTCCTCTGCTCTGTGCCTCGTCCCTGCAGCAGCTCCATCACTCATAACTATCCCGAGAAACATCCGACATCAAATGCCGCCTCCCGGGGATCCAGGGGTCTCAGGCCCACTGACCCCTCCACTTGTCCCCGAGCTGCATCAGTCTGCTCTGGTATTACATCGCTGATCCTTTTCCCCAACATCACCATGCCGACAACCCTCAACACAACTGTGTCTGTCTGCCTGCCTGTCCTCTGTGCACCCCTCCCCTGAGCCTCAATCTTCTTTTTATAAGTCTCTTTCAGTTGCTCCAAGTTCAACCTTTGGTACTTCACTTTCTCTCCGTCTTCGGCGCTGGTCAGGATTGCTCCTTCATGAGTGTTTGGGTGATACATAATACAGCTTGTACTGGTGGAAAAAACACATCCAGTTTATTTAAATGACAACTGTGGCCATGAGGAGAGCCAGGAGTGAGACGGCTTTGGCGGGATGTACGCATTCACTGATAACTGTATTTGAGTTTTGTTGCCGTTTCTGCTTGAAGAAGCAGAATGTGAACGTATTGTGGGTATATTCAGTCACTTTCTCTGTGCTGTTGTGAGATTTTTCAATTAGCCACTTCATAAATCAATATTCTTCTTCCATGGCTCTGTACATTCACAGCCTAAATATACTTTTGCTGTCAAGAAACACTTCACCCACTCTCAATTTGGCTTAAAGCAGTGCGCAATAAATGGTATCAGCTGCAATAACTTTTGGACTATTAGATAAACTGATGTGCAACTTTAATGTTGCTTTGCTTTTGCTATTGAGCACCAAGACCATACACTGGCCATATTATCAGTCCTGAAATAAAAATAATATAATATAATATAATATAATATATATATATATATATATATATATATATATATATATATATATATATATATATATATATACATACACATACAAACATATATATGTATATGTATACACGGTTTAAACAAAACATATGTGTGCAGCAACAAAGGGGTTATTGGAACATTCTGGATGGACTGATGACTTGTTTTTTGGTGCTGAGACCCATTTCTGATATTTGTCTGGCTTCTGCAGTTGATTTTAAAGTGAAAGGTTCACAAATCTATTTTAAGTTGAAGTAAAGTTCACAAATTAGCAGGGGTGTAACGAGACAGAATTTTCACAAGACGAGACAGGTCATGAGATTGCGTTCACAAAACGAGATTGTCATAGTTTTATTTAAGTTGCTTAACTTGTTAAAAATTAGGAAAAGCAATAAACTGATTTCCTTTGCCAAGTTTTCTGCATTACAAATTAAATATGGGATTACAAGACAATAAAGAACAATGTGGTTTTAACACTGGATATTCTCTTAAATAATAATTCTTCCAGGAAGATTATTGCACTCTTCAGTAGTTGCACTGCAAAAACAATGTGTTAAATAATTCTCTCTGTGGGTGCTCGCAAAATATTGTGTCTTGACATCTCGCAAGATTGAAATGCCTTGAGATCTAGTTCCACCCTTACAAATTAACTTTTGATAATTAATACAAAATAAACATTAAAAATAACAATAAATAAAATAATAATCGGGCGATACAGTTGGTCCATATCGGCCAAAACCGGAACCAATATATCCTTTAAGGAATAATTGTCAACTAATCTAGTAATTGAATAATAATGTTCTGAACTCGACATATCAGGCCCTCTGGCCACCACTTTATTACTAGGCGGGGTGAATAAATTGTCTTGCCTAAGGATACATGGTCAGAACCTCTGACCTCCAGGGTGGTGGGCGGATGCAAACTAACCACTGAGCCACCATTGCCCATAGGACATAGGAAATGAATTGCTGTTTTTGAGGGGGAAAACGTGTTCTGCAAATACAGTGTTAAAATGGTCTCAAGCAACATAACTTTTTGCTTCCTATGGGTCAAAGTTAGTACGTAAAATTAATCTCATATTCGCAGGCTTTCACAATCTACTATTCGATTCAATGAATTAAAAAAATCTAATTATTCTATGGACTCCGAGTGGTGGAATGGTCCACAGATTTCACTCATGTGCAGATAATTAAGTAGCCACGGTGCCCCTTGAAGACTGACATGGGTTAGATAGCGCAATAATCCGTAGCATGTAGCATAGGCAAAATCTAAACACACAAACTGACAGCCCTGATCCTAATTACATCAGCTAAGCATCCTGATGCTGTCAACCACTATACGAGCGCCAGAGCGTAATCAGATTTCCATGTAAACAAATGCAAATGAAGATCATGTCTACACTGTGGAGGAGCCATTGTTTTTGAATGTCAGGATCTGTGTCACATGTTGCAGTGTACTGTCCTGTTTTAGGGAATGACAATGCATGAATGACACAATTTAAAGTACACATAGAAAAAATGGGACTGAAAATAATACTAAACTGTATATAAACTATAGTACACTGGACCACCGCACACCAACAAATTAAATTCCTTGGTTGTTGGACTGTACACTACTTTTTAAAAGAAATGGCACAAAATGTCAGCAGTTAGATAAAAACGGCAGTATCCAATAGGTTCTGCAAGTGTTGTCATAGTTTGGGTTGGAAACTATAGTGCCATCATGTTTCTGTGAAAAGTCTTGTGTGATCAATTTACTGGCCCTCTGTCGCAGAGTCAGAGTTGTAAACATGAAAAGTGATGGTCCAGAACCTAAGCGTGCCATAACACCTCCCCACTGTGACCCGCCGGCTGTGTCAAAACTGATTCATGCTGACGAAAGCCCATTTTAAACGATTTCATCAGCCAATATGGTGGCTAATTTGTTTGGTGGGCATTTATAAAATATGCAGAAGAAATAATTTAGTCAGGGCAGGATGCTTGAAAACATCTGTGGTGTATCACATGTCGACTGCTTGTAAACTTGTAGTGAGTTTGGCAAGTGATGCTATTTTTTCCTTCATTGGGCTCCAGCGACAAGAGTAGAAATTCACTTTCATGTTTTAATGTGCCGGTAATAATTACATATTGACCACAGTGACGAAGATCTGACATTGATGACAGGTAAATCATACACAGGCTTTTTCTTGTTTTAGAAAAATGCCTGGCAGGTTTTGTGATCAGGTCAAAAGTTTTAGAACAAAACTTTCACAAGATAAACAGAGGCTACTGATGGTAACAGTTTTATAGTTGCCCTTCAAAAATCACAAGCCCAAAACAGTGAAGGAGTAGACCATAAAAAAGTGCTCCCTACAATAAAATCATTGCTCATCTTCCATAAACTGGTCTGTTGTCTATGAATTCTGTATCTTGAAATGTATTTTCAAGGCACAGAAATACCCACCATGTGTTTTCTGATGAAACTCTAGAATACTTTGTCAACTGCCACAGGTTACTCTGCCCACATATTTTGTCCAAAGCAGTCTAAATAATGTATTGGCAAACACCATTGGCTACAAATACCTTGAACAAGGTCTTGCACTCTACAACACAACCTGGTCACATATAGTAAGGGCTAAATTATTCACATGGGTCAGCCAGCCTTCGATCTTCCCTGAATTACAAATCAAAGTGTAGTGAAGGACTCCTCATCGTCACATAGTCCATTTTAGGGCCAAGTCTCGCTGCCTGCTTTTGTTCCGGACGTGCCTCCATGCATTCATATTAAAACAAGGACAATGGAGGGTACACTTTAAAACTGCATCGATGTGCAGGAATTGGGCTGACACTCAGTAAATTATGTTCAGTAAGGAGTTGTTTAACAAAGCTGCCAAGAACACAAAGAGAATGCCTTCTATTCGTACAATGCCATTACACTCTGATGAAGCCTTTTTAACCCATGGACAGGGACAAATATGGATTCACATAAATGTAGTGTGGGCAGACATTTTAGAGAGCACAGAAAAGAACTGAGTGAAAAGCAATGGCCATGTCATTGGCCTCTGACCTTGGCCCAGAGACAAATTATTCTCTACATATTAGTAAAAACAGAGCCAAATTAAACAAACACATTTTAACAAAAAAGACTAGAAAAAAAGTTTACACAGCCTGCGTTCATCCATTTTTTATTAAGTTAGGGGAAGATGAAAATTGTAATGCTTATTTTCCTGCTATATTGTGTATGAAACCTCTGAGAAATTTGCTAAAATTATATTGTTTGGACTTCACGTATTGCTGTATGCAGGAATTTTGAAAAACAAAGAATTAGACTAATCAGAGAGTGCGTCATCCAGAAACATAATAGATTTTTTATTATGTCAGCCAGTAATTTAAATACATAGACCACTTTGCTACAACATTGGAAATGCATAAGCGTTTCAATGCTGTCTGGGGAGGAAGCTACAA
Organism: Rhinogobius similis; assembly: GCA_019453435.1. Classification (NCBI taxonomy): domain Eukaryota; kingdom Metazoa; phylum Chordata; class Actinopteri; order Gobiiformes; family Gobiidae; genus Rhinogobius; species Rhinogobius similis. Next base: position 19,763,030 of record CM033626.1, on the reverse strand, counting down.
ACGAATTTACATTCATGCAATCCATCACCAAGCACAACATCATCATCTGTGGTAAGAACAACGCTGTTTGCTGGAGTGAAAATGCACTCACTCAGCCTTAGACATAGATGACAGTGACAAATGGCGTTTCAGATTGGGAAATGAGACAACGGGAAAAACATTAAATAAAACCCATTATGGTTTAGTTTTTGAAGAGGTGGGAATGAGAGGAAGAGGGTGGGGCTGTCAGCGGAAGATGTAGGGAGACGGACACTACAATCCAATACAAGGACAGAACCGCAGAGCCATCTGACAACTTCGGGAAACAATTTCATCCTGCCAAACATCCCATCGCAGAGATGGCGGAGAGCTATGGGCCTGTGTTTCTGCCCTACTTTGGGACATTTCAAACACTGTCACAACTTCAGAGTCGGTCTGAACAATGTGCTGCGGTAGCACAATATTCTCATATTTCTAACTTGGTGAGACGCCGTATAAGGTTGGTTTCCCAGGCATATGTATTTAACACTGCTTTGTACATTAGAGCCCTCATTAAATTCATGGCTTACTAGTGTTGAAGGACACAGATGAGGAGAATCATAACAACTCCTGATGCGCTGCAGTACAAGAGCGAGGCGAGTGTGTTAGGACACCAGCAGTGCGTAAATCAGCACTTTGTGTCGTTATTGTGCTAATTTCTCACACCTGCCCCTGGGAAGCTTTTTGATTAGCAGCTTCACAGCTGTTGCTCCACTTGCAGCGGTTTATCTCCATAAATGATTGCTGATAAATTCTCCTGAGACCGATGCTGGGAGCCTCTGAGGGTTGAACGCACAACTTAAAGAGTCAGGCTGTGGGCTGAGATGAGGGGACTTGTTCATATTGTGCTCATTAGTGACTGAAGGCACAGTTAAATGGCAGGTCCTCCTATTTGAGACGTTTTAAAATAACTATTTACTCTAGTATATGTTTAGTTAAAACTCACTCAACAGCCCAGAAGCATGTATCATAAGGCTAATCCAATACTATGGATTAGAGCAGCACGATATTGGAAATGAGTGCGATATGGGTGTCAAGTATTGCGATAACAATATTATTGCGATAATTTCCCCTCATTTGCATATATTTTTCATTTCTTTTCGAGGTATAAAGGATAGCAAGTAAGTACTCAACTCTTACTTTAAAATATAGTAGCTTAGGTGCAAATATAATGTTGAAGACAGTTGGAGTGTTAAAAGCTGGAGTTGCTTCATCCATTACTCTGGCATTTTAAACATTTCTGACATTTTATTCACCTTCATTTATGTGTTTATGAAATTGTGAAAAAACTAAGGATTTTGAAGCAAGAGCTATAACAATAAAAGACATGAAAGTGTATATTGCACTTGTGATTATCGCAATAACGATATTTTTTCGATATAATGTGCAGCCGTACGCAGCAGTTAATTAATATGGCAAAATACCATTCATAAAAAAACGTACCTTCTTGATATTGTCTAAGTAGTAAGAGAAGTTATGTGCTTCTCCTGAGTCAAACTTAACTGTGATAAAAAGGTTTTTACCAAAAAAATGCAACAGTCACAAAGCATATTACAACTATACTCAATGTTTGTTTATACTTTGCTTTACACTTCAAAGACTTGGTCAGAGTTAAAGTGAAAGTAGATATTGAGTAAATATTTTACTGACCATTATTGAACTACATATCAATGTATGAAAACTAGCCTAGTATTTTGTGATAGCGTGTCAGCTGGCCTATTGCCATTCATTGTTCAGATCGGACTGTGACACCATTGGAAATCGCAGAACAGCTCAAACGCTGTCTGCTGAGAGACTGAACTATCACTATCATTTTAAAATGAGGCGATCTGGAGCACATGTCATGTAGTTGTGTAATTAAAATAACTATGACACCAGAATATTGGGATACATGACAAAAATTGCCAGTGGATGGAAAAATCTGTCAATTTCAAAATCTGTACACATGGTCACAGATCAATATCCAACCGACTGATTTACTTACAATATCTGGGCTGGGACAATACACTTTTGTCAAAATACGATCACGATATATAGGGCCCGACATAGTATATATTGTCATTTCAATATATTGTGATACACAATATATTGTGACTCAATAATAATAAATATTGCAACACTTATACCTATAATAAATGAAATATAAAAGTAAAGTGTAACATTAGTCACAAACACATGTACCGGTACATGGAACATAAAACTAGTATTTGATCATGCCATAGTGTTCAGCAAATCCTGCAGAATTCAGGTCACTTTAATTGTGAAACCAGTGAAGCACTGCAGCTTAATTAATGTAATTAATTAAAATATTGTGATACATGTTTCCAATACCATATGATATAACAAAACCAGTTGGAAATGTACTGCAAAAGCCATACAGCGCTTAGGATGAGTGCCTTAATTTTAAAGGCCTCACTGTTGTTTTTATCCACATGCCAGTGTAGCCTGCAGGCAGAAAAGTAAAATTACGCACAATTCTTTATCAAGATCGTCACAATTCTTGCATATCACTGCATTCGACTCTGAAACAGTTCTGAAAATCCCTCTGATACGCATTTTGAAATATCTTTTTTCATTGCTTTGTTATTTTATATATATATATATATATATATATATATATATATATATATATAACCCTGGTTATAAGGCAATCTTAACTCTACAGGTTGACTCAGTTATCCAGAAAACAATAATGCACCATCCCAAAATAAAAATAAAAAAAAAATTCAAAGCCGTGTCTTTTCTTTTCTATTGTGTATTTCACACACAGTGGCGTACATGGTTAGGACGACCAGCTGTGGATAAATGGCAACCCTTTTGAACCTAGATTTGCAAATAAAAAAAAGGGACTTGAACTATTAAAAACATTTTATGGGTTATTTATGGTTTTGAGAACCACGTCCTGGCTTGTTTGCTGTGTCTTATCACGCAATGCACTGCGATAGATAGCAACATTAAAAGACACACTTAAAGATGTCTTGGAAAGGGGCTCCACTCATGTGTGCTGTGTAAACATTAAGTGTACATCAATGGGCCTTTAGTTTCCAATTGGGTACACTTTAGGACAGTGCAGATGGGGCAGATTAATGTCAGGAGTTCCCTAATGTCAAATCAATTTTAATTTCAATAAAGCCTTAACTCATGTCTACAGGAGAAGGCTGTAGTTTAAAGAGACACCATGATGCTTTGAAATACGGGTCCACATTATATTGGCAATCTATCTCTTGTAAATTGACTCTGTGCACAGCACGTCAGGTGAGTTGTTGATTTTTAAATTATTATGTATTAGTGTTAGCATTGAGACACAAACAAACAACAAACACAAACAGACTTTTGTCCTTTGGTGAAGTACTCACTTGTTTTGTAAAGTCTTTAACATGTTTCAGACACATCCAGCACAACCCACTGTTCAATGCACGATCTGTCATGATTTATTAATTTTAGACTGACTGGGCGAAAACCCCATAGAAATGAATTAGACAGGAAGTACTGGGCTAGCCATTAAAAAAATAAATAAACAGACCAACTGCCACCTTGTGCACAGAGTCAATTATTGACAAGAACAATATTCAGCTATGATTGCAATAATCAAACAGATATTTTATCTGATCAACTTTTAAATTTTCAAAATTGGGAGTTGGAGTTGTAGATCAAGATGTAGATCAAATTTTGAAACTTCAAAAAAATAATAAATAAATAAATAAATAAAGGGACAATTTACTTAAAACATGCATTTCACACTTCCAATAGTTTGTTATTCCTAAACCTTTCTGCATTTTGGGCTAATATAAAAAGAACTGTGTCTACCTGAAGTGAGCAGTAAAGCTTCATGTTGACATTATGAGATGATATGAACATTTGTATTTCTTACACCTCTCTTTCAGATATGATTTTGTTTATATGCTTTGAAAATAATACATTTTATGCTTTATTTAATGTTCTGTCACTCCAATTACTGTGAATTATAACAGTTACTCTTACTTGAGTAAAAGCGGACTAAAATACTTCTTTACTCTTACTTAAGTAATTACTTGGACCAATACTTTGTACTTTTACTTGAGAAATAATATTTTGAAGAAACATGACTCTTACTTGAGAACAATTTTTGGATACACGACCCACCTCTGGTGTCTACACAGAAATACTATGTATCAGCGCACTAATGTGTGAATATAGAAGTGAGATCTTGTGGTGATTTTCATATTGAGACTAATATAATATAACAGCAGTTTTTTGAAAACACATGATGCTGCAGTGCTAACCCAGGGACTGTTAGTGATAGAGGCTTAAAAAGATCTGAAGTTCAGGGATGCAAGAGTCTCCCTGCACCAAGATATTAACGGGGTCTTTCAGAGCCACATAAGATTACTGCTGTGCCGTTTTGTAAACAAGACACTTGAAAGGCTAAACCAGGACTTTAATATGGAAATAAAAAGCCTGACATGAGAAAAGTGCAAGTTCATGCATAGTCCGAAAATTGAATGTTTAGGACGACTAAACCCTTTGGAGCAATGCCATGGCTAGATTAGAAAATTTACTGTTGAATTGAAGGTCAGAGCTTTTAAAAGGGGACAAATAATAAAACTGCACATTTCCACAGAACAGCATGCCACGCACACATATCCTGTAAAATGTGAGCGAGTCCCAAGAGGAAAAGCTTGTCTGAAAGAGCTGATACAGACAGCAGATGCAGCTTCATTCACTGTCTAACACTGTTATACCAAAGAGATATCCGGCCCTCGAGCATTGTGGGTAAGTAGATTGTCTCACCTGCTGGAAAGGTTGAGCAGTTCGTGTTTGTCGCTGACGGTGGACTTGTCCTCCAGCTCCCACATCAGGACGCTGATGAGGTGAGAGTTTTTGATCACAATGGGCACTTCCTCAAACATGTGCTCGAAGCCAATGTTGGCCTTCTTCAGACTAGAACAAGAGGAAAGGGATTACCATTAGTTTGGCAATAAGTGAGGTCAAGATTATTAGGTATATACAAATGATAATTCTAACAAATTTTTAGTTTTACTGCAATCTATACCCCAAAACATTATCATTACTATCACTTTATCACTCAGACAGGTGTAAATGATAAAGCCAGCCACATATTAGAGGAATGTGAACGATAGTAAAATTAAGAATTTAACTGTTTGCGTATGCTGTTACTAATTGGGTAGTTCTAATAATATATATGTTATTTCACAATAATTGTGACATGCCCATTTGCCAATTGTCAATTTTAGATAGTTCAAGTTTCTTTAAGTAAAACTTTGTTGCAAGATACCAGGGTGTTTACAATTCTTTTTAGCACGTTTACTGTGTTAGTCATTGTACAGAACCACAAAATAGAGGTGTAAAAAAAATCACGAGATTCTTAGTGCAATCAGTGTTTTTTGTCAACGTTTGTATTGTGCTGGAATTAACAGAGAGCAATACCAAAATGGTAACTAATGATGACACTACTGATTCCATCTATCCCATAGTACAACTTTCCTTATATCTTTTTACTGTACACTACCACAAACTATTACACACCAGACATTTGCTTTAAACAAACCAAATTCTTTTCTGCTGAAACTTGTGTGTTGAGAGTACATTTTTGTTCATGCACAATGCAATTATTAATGTGAAAGGAAGATGCAACTTTGCTCTAGGCATCTGACATAAATACATTGTGTGGAGAAGTCAACTTCTAAAACATTTCCACTGCTGACATATGTCAACACTATGCAAAAATAATAGTGTGTGGTAATGGCAACTCTTATAAAGCGAGATGGATAGCAAGTATATTGGATTTTATAATCTGCACAGGTACAATAAAGCGCTCATATTACAAAAATACAGCAACCTAAACCTCCTGGAAAACCTAAATGAGGTTTTTATGCTCTTGATCGAAAGCATCAAATGGTTTTTAAAGGAGTCAAACGCAGAATCCTCGCCATGGACCTCTTAACACAAAATGAAACTTCCAACTTTGCTTAATGTCTTGCATAAATCCAGTTGCATTGACTGAATCTCCTCAGTGTCACCACTTGTGAACGAGATAGACATTACGTCTGTATATGCCTAATGCGGCTTTATAAGATATGCTGCCGATCAATATGTTCACTGCATTAATCCTGCGAGTGCACTGTACCACAAAGATATTTATATTATACTTGTCTGAGTGATATATGGAAGTGTGTCGCTTCATTTGACTCCTAATGTAATTCTTAAAATGTTTTCTATTGCAACCTTGGTGAGGTAGGCATCGACTTGTGCAGTTAAATGGATAGACAAAGGTGGGGATAATCAGGGTGATTCCTGTTGTAAGTGACTAAGAAATAGAATGTAAACAGTTTACATATAGACACCATTATCCAGTAAGTGCTTTCTGTTCATGACCTTTCCACATGCCTGCGTTCTGATGGAATAAGTAAAATGAGAGGTGAATAGAAGGACAGAATATTTTTGTTCAACCCTACTAGACTTTTGGCAAGCGTAATGCTGTGCTCTTTCCAAGTAAAGTCCCATTGGACGGGCACAGTAAATTGATGCTTATATTGTGTGTTGAAAAGGCGCCTGCTGACCACTGCCTCTGTAGCCCGGCGGACTTTGGGGAGGCCAGTTCAAAGCGAATGAGGCCCATTCAAGATTAATCTAGCCGTGCCTTTCATTTCCAAAAGGTGCACAATATATACACACTTATGTAACATCAAATATAGTAGACATAAAAGTAAGGGCTTTTCTGCACATTTAAGTGCACACACACAAAAAACAAAACAAAAGCAAACATACAAAGTACTTTTGAAGTTTTGCATCTTTAGAAAAAGGAAATAATACTGATATTCAAATCTTAATCCTAAAAATAATTGGATTGGGGTAGAGAGATTGTTAGGCTTTGAGGTGGTGATATTGCCCTTTCTTGCCCAGGGCTGCCCTCTCTCATTCATTAGTTTACTGGGAACACTGATAACTACAGATCATAGCCATAATAAATCATAGGACAAATAAAAAGCTGGATAAATCAAGTGGGTTCGACTCTGGGCCAAATGCTTGGTCAATAACACCAAGTTGTGTAGGGCAAGTGAATGAACAGCCAGGAGAAGTGTGAAAAGACAAACCCAGACTGCTCCTATACCTACTGCAAATCAACACACTCTCATTAGATTTTCTAAAATGTATGTGCATGCAGTTTGAAGGGACAGTAATTTGATCCTTCTGGGTCTTCACTCCAGGCTGTACGTGTGGTACAGATCCCCTTGCGACTGTATTTATGCATGCAAGAGTTTGTGCACGGTGCCTAAACTGCCTAGAAAACGGTCCCCCTCATTACAGTCATTTTTAGCTGCAATTTAAAAGCAATTACGATAAGCCTTGGGGTCACAAACAGCATAAACACGGTACATTTGTTTGACGGGCAAGGGCACACTGATAAATCATCTGTAGCAGCATCCTTCTCCAACTGCTACTAAATACCTCCCCCTGTGGAAGCGCCTGCCTATATTTGCATCTACTGAATAAGCAGCTGAGAAAATATACATTCAGTATTACTAGCAGTGGAAGCCTGTGTTATAAATATGCAGAAACACATGAGCCATTTATTGTAGCGGAGTAGCAGTGTGCTTCTCATTTTGAGTATTACTCCAGATGATAATGAAGATTACATGGTACTTAAGACACTTACCCCTCAGGTGTGAAGTCTTTCTCTTTGCAGATTTCCATTAGTTTGGGAGTGAGTCTGTAGGCCTTCAGGGACAGGGAGCCCTGGGCTGTCTTTATCGGATCTACAGGGACAAAAGAGCATCAGGCGAGAGGGAGAGCATTAAGAGTGAGTTTGAGTGTGCCTAATTGTGCTCTTGATTAGTAATGACATAAAAACAGAAAGGACAGCACTGGTCAGAGAATCTAATAAGTCACAAAGCGTTCCTGAGATCCCGTAAGGTGCAGAACCTTGAGGATAATTTGAATAAAAGTAATTATAGAGAACATGTCAATTACTTTCTAAGATGGAAGATTATATTTGAGAATACTGTACTACTTTCGTGGTTTGGACACATCCATTTTAACCAAAAAATGATTGTTATTGTGCACAAAAAAGTATACATTTAAAAGGAAGCGTCATGTTTGTTTGTCCCAGTAGTAAACCCCACATTGAGCTACGTTTGTTGATCTCTTTCCATCCCCCAAACTTTTTCTTTTGGCTTGTAGAACACCCATCCATCATTATTCATTCTTTATTTCCCCAAAGTTCTATAAAATGTTCTTCGTTTTGAGTACTCAGATCTCTATTGAATATTGCACCCTCTCAAATTGACTTGACATAATCCCACCACAAGCCACAAATCTGTCAAAGCTGAAACTGAACATTGTCGTAGAAGGTGAGTGATCAGAGTTATTGAAGTCCTATGTTTACTTGTGTTTGGAAATGTAAATTATCTTAATTTAGGCAATACCCATTACTTGTGTTGAATTGTATTGCCTCGTCTAGATGTCACCATGTTAACAAACACCTTAAATACCTAATTTGTGACTCATGACTTCTTCCCTGAAATTACCTTACGATCATGAAAATTAAAAGTGAAATCAATCATTATGTCATCACCACAGATTTATGTATTTCCGAAACTGGGATCATGTTCCTTTGCAAAAACAAACTGTTGTAGTTTCCCGATCTAACATCACATTTTACAGCTCCCACACAAGAGATCTCACAAACACAAAGCGTGTCATCTCTGGAGAGCAAACATGTGAAATCAAAAGTGCTGATGAAGAAGTCATCGCAGAGTCGCGCCAGCGCCGGGAACATGCTGAGCCTCTCTGGCACTCTACATTGATTTTGTCACTTAATTGAAATGCTGCTCTTTTTACAGATTGAAAACATTTATTCCCAGTGTGGAGCATCTTTCCCTGGCAGTGTTCAGGCTCATGTCAGGAAACTAAACGCACAACTTAAAAGGGCTTTGTACCCTGGAGGCGCTGGGGATGTCTGTTGCCCAGCTGCTGCTAATGCTTGTTACTTCAGACAGATATACGGAGGAAATACTGGCGCAGACTTGGAGAGCCAACAAGAAGTGAACTACACGCTACCAGAAATTCCACTGACTTATTCACTCCCCTGGAGCCCTGCGAGACAAGCCATTTTCCTACCGCCAAACCAGCCCCACACAAGATTGACAATTGACAGTGGATCTTAATTTCGGCTGGCCAATACCTGTGGAAACTGACTGTGGCAGCCAACCCTGACTGAGAGGCTCTCTTTCCTCCACACAGCTAGCAGCTGGCATTAGCACTCTTTGGAGTTTTTGAGTAGTAAAACTTTCCCAGTCATTTAATGGTGGTCTGCAGGGTTGCAAGGTGTCCAAATCCTGTCATATAATCACGCAAGAATCACTCAAGATTTTGGTCATTGTTTTTAGTTTTCTACCAATGTTGGTTGCAAAACTTACATGAAAGTCTAGATTTCTACATTTCTTACACAAAGTAACGTTTAGATCTTGCAGGACACATTTTTGTAACATTGTAAATGGTACATTTTTGTGAAATAATGCATGTGTGAAAAGCTGCACTCACGACCTCTTCAACCGTTTCCCTCAATGTAGGAAAAGTTGTCAAGACAATATCAAATCAAAATTTATAGAGCGCTTTTCATACATAAAAACAGAAAATGCTTTAAAGTGTATTAAAAACATTGCCACATGTCCACATTCGCTGCCCCCACCCAACCCACCCAACCAAACAACCCATCCGCACAAAGTCACACGCACGCACACACGCATGCACGAGTACAGATAAGCCAGTTGAGGAAGTGCCAACGGAGGAGCCGTCTGCACCAGAAGCAGAGTCGCCCATAGCGACAGGACACAAACTCAGGACCCATATGAGAGATGAGGCTCACACCGAACCTTCACCAGGGGCCCATGAGCCATATCAAAGCCTTTGCATTAAGAGCACTCTCTAATTTAGAGCCGTCATTGGCCGGAAGACATTAACTCGATAGTTGGTCATGTGATTGATTGATCCATCTAAATACTGACTGATACATACTGCTAGTAACAAGGGGAAGACAAAAAGAATCAATTTTATTCCCTTTTGACATTAACTAGGTATAATGTCAATTTCTGTGAGGTGCTTTGATCCATTAGGCATAGTATTATTGATTGTGGCCCTTGATGAGAATGAGAAAGGACCTCAAGTTGCCTGCTTGCGTAACTGGCATGCTATACGATAGATTTAAGTGGTTCATGGTCAGATGGTTAAAACTCATTAGTGCATGTGTAGTATTACATAGTATTGGAGGACAAGACCAGCAGTGATGTTGGGAAAAGAGCATGAGGAAAATCGGTTGCCCACAAGAAGCATTGCGTGGCAAAAATAAAAAAAAACAAAAGTGTTCTTATTATGACACCAGAGAAAACTATTGTTGGATGATTGTTGTATTATACGTTAATGTTCAGGATAAGTTCTAATTTCATTAATTTTATTCATGCACGTTTTTCTTTCCATGAGGCTGTTTTATGATCAAAATAATCTTTATTTTATTTTTCCTATCATATCCTACCTATAATATCTTTAGGACAGTCATTGAATTGATAATTGCTTTGGGAACGGTGATAGATTTTCATCACTCTGAAACCCATGGAAAAAAAAAAACGTAAGATTCAATATTTTGATTGCAAGAAATATAAAAATGTATTATCCTCAATTGGTGAACCTTAATATTTGATAAACTTGTCATGTTAAATTCATTCAACAACAATCACACTTTGCAGATGAATATTGGCACCACTTTCTGAAGCTAATGTAAAAAAACATTTCACTTTTGTTCATTTATGCCGACAAAAGGCCAGTTTTTGATTTATGAGGCTATAGTTACAGAGTAGTGCCTCCAATTAGCTTTACCTCCGCGAGCACTGTTGGTGACATCACGGGACATCACGTCAATAGAACAACAATAACAACAGAAGGAATTTACTTTGGTAACATTTGTCTAGTCCTCAGTTTATAATGTATAGGTTTTCTTCAAGTCAACAACTTTGTGAGTGAGATGTATTTACCTTGACATGTTTCTGCTGCCCTCTGCGAACCATCTTCAGAACTGCCACCGGTCTTGATGGTGATGGGTCACTTATCAGCTGTGATTTACATGGTATCTCGTATAAAAGTGCTGGATTAAGGAGGTCGATTGAAATTAGGAAGTGAGGCATAGACATCATCAACCGTGATGAAGGAGCTTTCGTTTTATCACATACATGGGACACCCTTCTCCAGAGATCACCGGGCGGCAGGAGGCGTGGTCAGTCTGAGCGGACTGCCAGATCAGGAGGTAACAACAGCTGATAAGTGACACGTCACCACCAAGACCAGAGACAGTTCTGAAGAGGCTCACAGAGAGCAACCAAAACATGTCATGGTAAATACATCTCACTCACAAAGTTGTTTGATTTGAAGAAAACATATATACAGAATTAATTTAGTCTGCATTAGCCTAGTCAAGTCAAGTCAAATTTATTTATAAAGCACATTTAAAAACAACCACAATGGCCCAAAGTGCTGTACAGACACAATATAAAATACAATAAGACAAAAACAGAACATGCAGAAATTAGCTAAAATAAAAATGCAATACAAATGTTCTGCTCAGCTTGTGTTAAAAGTCTGTGCAAACAAATGGGTTTTTAACAAAGTCTTAGCTCGGGTTCACCATGTCAGCAAGTTGATTTAAGTACCTCAAGTACATGTAGGTACTATTTAGTTATTAGAAGTTATTATATTTTGAATACAAAACTATGAGCCTATTTTAGTTTGGCTATGAAATAAAATATAAGGCTTTGGTGAAATAAACATCCACTTAAGCTGCTTCTACACGTCTACAGTTGTTGAGATCAAAGACCTTGATTTAAGGTCAGTGTGTCTGGGCATTTACATTTCTGCTTTCACTTCATAAACCTAAGAGAGAATCAGCACTTAAGTTTGTGTCTGATTTAATAACTGTAGACAAACCGGCCATGAAAAAAGCCAACATCCGGCTTCATTATTCTAAGATAATGAATGTGCCCTATGCATTTCCTCGGCACACACTGAAAGATGACTTATAGCTCCATGCAGCTGTTAGTGTGTTCTGCAAGGACAGCCTTAGTACAGTATTTTGTGTTAACACTTTTCGGCATTTCTAAGTAATGCTGTGTAATGTCCCTCAACATCTGTTGAGGGACACTTTTGCAATGACATATTGGAGCCATCCTTGTACAAATAATTCAGATTCAAAGTCTGTTGCTGAAATGCAAAAAATATATATAATAAAATAAATTTTCATTGTTTAAATGCGGAATGTTTTTAGTCACTGTTTTGAATGGTGTGCTTTTATCTATTCTTAAAAGTATATATATGTGTGTGTTTTGGCCCATATGCTTTATTGTACAGGACTGCAGTGAGAAATGGGGATGGGACTGGGAAAGAACATGCAGTAAATTTGCCATTCGCCCCCATTACAGACATGTGTGCTATCCACTCAAAAACCGAGCTGCACGGAACAATTTGCTTTTTAAAGTTACTTAGTTTTGTGCTTAACCATGATTATTGTGAGTGTGCCAGTTTTATAGGCCTCCTTAGTCATGTTTCCATTCGCTCGGTATGGTGCAGAGTGGAAGCGGTCCAAGGTGTTTCTACTGAAAAAAAAGTGAACTGCATCACCCCATTTGAGGGGTCTGAAAGGGGCCGCGAAACGTACTACTTAACAGTGCGAGCTTGCTTGCTTTAGAGCACAGACCGGTTAAGAGCGAGAAGATTGGTCAAAAGAGGACATGGGAGAACAAAGAATCAAGCTATGGCAGAAATAACAAAAAGCAGATATAAAGACAAAATAATCATCACCAAACACTGACTTGATCTTGAAAAACTGGCATAGTTAGCAAACCAAAGCTAGCACGCATTAGCATCAGCCGTTTCCTGTTTGCGATGCACAGAACTTGCATCTAGACCCAAAGTAATATTTTTTCAGTCCATACGACATCTACACTGATCCAAACAACGCATTTCACAGAAACATTTTAAAACTTGTTAACTATGCTGGTGTTAACAAAAGGTACAGCAGCATATTAAAATGTGGAAAGGACTTTGTTATAGCAAGGTTTGCATAAAGTGAAAAACATAGATTAGCTACGTAAGATAATAAAATGCTTCATACTGAAATATAGCTTGAAACTGAAACTTTCTGTCTGTATGACTATAGTGCAGCAATAACTATGTTTTAGGTGATTTTGAGCTTTCAATGTTTGACAGTTAACAGTCTGTGAAAAAGCCCTCCCATAGATTCTGTATAGCACGGCATGCCCCGAAATCTGCGCAAACTGATCGGTGAGTTTTAATATGTCTATAAACTCCTGCTAATTTTTATATAGTCTGGGACCACCACTTACCGTAGATGAGCACAACAGACTCCTCAATAGCATGTTGGTAACTGAACTGGGAGTCGAGCAGCGCTCTGCTGACAAAAGAGCCGTAGTAGGTGGACTGGTACCAGCCCACATGCAGATGGTCAATGTTGACGTGACGCAGTGAACGCATCATCTCCATCTGGTATTGGACTGAAAACAGAGAAAGAGGTAGAGAACAGGGAAATTAGACAGCAGAACTAAATACAGAATTAACTTTGCTGAAATGAGGTTTCTGAATTTGTTTTTGGAGTCATTTGTATTCGGTGTCCATCTGGAAGAAAAATAGTGTACAAACACAGTGGGCAAGGAAGAGTGAAAATTATACAAACAATTAGATTTACAGTGAAAAAAGCAACAAGAATGAAGAAAAAGCAAATGTTTCATTCGTACTTTGATGAAACAGCGGTGGCGTTCTCCTAGACAAACACCAGTTCGGACATGTCCATTATTTTAGCAGTCGCATCCCAGAGGAGACAAAAAACGACTGGATGAATACAGAGACTGGGCCTGGCTACAGGACACAAGGCCAGATGCATTAGCAAGAGAGCCATTTCATTACACCAGACACCACCTAAGGACACATGGCAGCGAACACACAGCAGCCTGCCTCGTCAGCTGTAAGTAAAACAAGTGAGTGAAGCAGCGTCTTTCTGCGGCCTTCCTATAGGGAGCCCAATAAATCAGGGCCTTATTGGGCAGCTGTGGCCCCCTAGACCTCCTTGTACTGCTGAGCCAACCGATTCAGGCAAAGGCTACTAAAAATAAAGTAAAGTAAGCCAAAAGAAAACAATAGTATTAATATGTATTCTTTGGACTTGTCCTGTGCTCAATACCCCTGCAATTATGACAAATGCAGTTCTAAAAAGACAACTGTCCAATTTTTAGCGTGATTATTATAAGGTTAAAAGGTTCTTAGGATGATTTTCATATGACCGAATGTTGATTCTAAGAGTTTCTATTGTTTTTTTGATTTATTCAAAATTACAACTGTACCTGAGTTAGTAGGACACAGTTCTGATTGTATTGCCACTTTAAAATTAGAGATGCATGTTGTTACTAGAGCTGCAACAAGTTAATCAATTAATCGCAACTAATCGATTATATAACCAGCTGCAAACTAATTAAATAATCGAATAATCATTAACTGGTCTATACACAGAGTCCAAAACATACCATGAGTTGAGAAAAGAGATTTTGTTACTCAAACAGAGCAAATATCACTCAAAAATGACAGGAATTTTGTGTAGATTTTGTGTTTTTGATTTAAAAAAATAATAATTTTGTCTGTGACTATTCTCAGTCAAGACGTCATCGAACGGCTTCACTTCAGCTTTATCTTTATCAAATTGAGAAAAAATGTCATATTTACAGCCTTTCGCGTTCTAAACAATCGAATCGATTATTTGAAAGAATAATCGCTAGACTAATCTATTTCCAAAATAATTGTTAGTTGCATCCCTAGTTGTTACCCCATTACTATTAATATTAATTGCAATTTATCATCGTATATACTGCTAAAAGAAAATGGTGGAAATATATAGAAAATGCCCAAACACCAAACACATTTTCCCTCACAGTCACTTACTTCACAGCTTCTGCAGCAAAAAACAAAACAAAAGCCAATGGTGCACCCACAATTAAACATTCGATGTGGCAGGAGTACAGCGTGGGAAGGAGGGCACCACTTACCAGAGCATCTTGTGGAATTAAAAAAACACATCTGGGATGGGGAACTGCTGTGAAGGCAGAGGACAGGCAAATAAAAATAGCCTGTTTCACCCTTTCTTTCAGGGAGGACTGAGCATTCTAATCTATCGGTTTAATCTAGCCTTTTATTTGATGATTGACGCAGTCAGTGAGACAAAGGAAAGCTGACTGGATGGACAGAACAATGCAGAGGGCAATGGGTAAAGGAACCGTATATAAAGATCTCTGACTGTAAAGCAATTCCAAGACAAACCAGGATTAGTGAGTGCTGTCTGGAGTTGTTGATCCAAGAAAACAAACCCGCGATTACAGTTTCTCTCTAAGAATGTTTAGTATGGAGTAGTTACTGTCAGTAAAGATGTGCATGCCAAATTAAAATGTGTGTGTGTTTATATTTGTACATAAAATCAATTTTGTAAATTCTTAAATCGAGAGAATACAAATTCAAAAGATATAACATTTCACTTTTACAAATATGTGTGTGGTATATTACTTGTGAATACAAGTGTACTTTTTGTGATTGAGGTTTTTTCTTGAGATTAAGCTTTTCAGCAGTGAATAAATTGTCAATAATATGACGTTACTGTTTACATGCATTAACTGTGAGCTCAGACTCACGGATCAGGCACAGCACTTCACACACTTTTGCCTTTCATTAATGTATTTATGAAGTTTTTACTTCAGAATTAAACTGTCTTTTATTTTTTAATTTAGTTAAATATCACTATTTAAAGAATAGTTCATGCAGTAAAGGTTGACTACTACAAAACGCATTCTATTTGTAGCAGCTTCTATTCACCTTATTCCTCCCCACCCACTTTTGCCTCTTTTTGCCACAGATCTGCACTACCGTCGTAAACGCACTTCCAGTTTGACGAGAAGGCCGTTCATGTAAATGGTGAAAGAAGGAAAAGTCTCGCTGTTGTAAAATATTATATAAAGTAGATTGATTTGACTAAAGTGTTAAATGTACACGTGCAAAAACAAGTCAGCAATGCACCGATTTCCTGGATGGCCTGAAAACGGCTTTTTAGTCCGTGTAGAACTTATTTTTTGTTGAGCTCTTCTGCCCCATGTAAATTAATACAACGGAAACAAGATCGCGGCGCCCACGACAACTTCCTCAATAAGGTGAATAGTTCAATGGGTAAAATTTTGGACTTTGGTTTTGAGAACATGGGTTCATGACCTGAAGATGTTTTTTTTTTCTTTTTTACCCTGCTCTAAACAGTGTGTGAATAGATTATGAAGTGCTAACAAACATGATTTCTTTTAGAAGAAAATACAGCCAATCTATAGAGTGGAAATGGTCATAGGCTGCACTTTGCCTCATCAGCACCAAACTGATCACCACATGTCACTAATGTCACTGAGCACAGAACAGTGCCTCTGGATTCAAGCACAGACAGAGACCGCCATGAAAACAGAACCACACTAAGACACCTGCAGAGACCCTGATGGGAACTGCTCTGGATGCGTTTCCTTCCAGAACTAACTCCAGCACACAAACTGTTGATTACTGAAACAGCACATGCATCAGGTGAGATGTGAGCAGGCAGAGGGCAGAGGGCAGTCATGCATCACAGGTGGAGACTGTATATGAGGGGCTATGGCTCTGCACTTTAGTCTGAGGACGAGACGATCACTCAGACAGGAAATGAACCACAGCATCAGTATCAACACGACTGAACCTGTCCTGCTGCTACTGCTCCTGTGGCTTCCTGCACTCTGCAGGACAGTGTCGTCTGTGCAGAATCCTCGACCGTGCAGGTGTCCAGGTGTGGACTGGGCAATGGAGCTCAGAGCGAAATATTGCAGAGCAAAAGCGAGCATGCTCACTTTTGTAGGCCCAGTTTGCTCTTTTTCATGGCGGGCTCTGTCTATGGTTGAAGCCAGAGCCACAGCCTGTGCTCAGTGACATCAGTGACATGTGGTGATCAGTTTGGTGCTGAAGTGCAGCCTATGGTCACATCCACTCTATAAATTGGTTGTATTTTCTTCATAAAATACAACCGATTTATAGAATTGGATGAATGTTCTTAATATAGAATCACGTTTGTTAGCACTTCATAATAATAACATGGTTTAGAGCAAGGTAAAAAATAAAAATAAAAAAGGAGGAAAAAGAACATCTCCAGGTCTTGAACCCATGTCCTGAAAACCAACGTCCAAAATTTAACACACTGAGCTTTAGAGATGCCTAGAAACAGAAAGTGTTTAGAGACAATGTAGTCAACTTTTACAGCATGAACTATTCTCTAAATAGTGATTATAATTAACCGAATTTAAATAAATAAATAACGTATTAAATAAAAGACAGTTTAATTCTATAACTTCAAAGGTATTGAAAGTATCCACAATAAATGCATCAAGTGTGAAGCACCCATGTTTCTTCTCCTGCAGAGCCTGATCAATGAGTCTGAGCTCACTGTTAATGCCTGTAAACAGTGATGTCATATTATTGACAGTTTGTTCACTGCTGAAAAGCATATTCTCAAAGATGAAACCTCAAGCACAAAAAATAAACTTGTATTCACACGTAAGAACCACACAAGTATTGTAAATGTGAGAAATTCTTCTGAATTTGTATTCTCTCAGTTAAGAATTTTCAAAATTTATTGTATGCGCAAATATAGGTAAATACGCACACATTTTAATTTGGCATGCACGTCTTTATTGACAGTAACCATACCTCGTAGTTTAGGCCTGTATGCTTTACTGGACAGGACAGACTGGGGTAGGACATGCAGCAAATTGTCAAAGTCGGATTTGAACTTACAGTGCAACAAAAACTCAGATGGAGCTTCAACTGAGCAATTTGTTTTGTCTTATTAAAAGCAAATAAAAATGGGTTTCAATATTTACTTCCTGAACACGGTCAATACAGACTTTTACTCATTCCATTTTGCACAAAAGAGTCAAATTTCTTCCACTCGAATTCTGCCAAACCACATGTTTTTACTGAGTAGAAATAACTTAATCTCGATCAAATCTCTCAAAATGTAAGTATGTAAGTAATGTTTCCTGCTGTAGTCTTTTGGGGGTATTTTAGGCATTAAGTCTACATGTAATGGTAAGTGTGTAACATACTGTAGTTTAAACATCCAAAGTGTAAAAGGTCCAGCCCCCAGGCAAGTGCAAAAATCCTATCCGGCCCTTGAGTCAAAGTTTGCCCATGCCTTGTTTAAGCAAAAACACTTGGCTAATTACTTTAAAACTGCTCCAGATTGTTGCGGTGTCCAGGAAAGAAACTGTTCTTATGGATTTTTGGGCAACACCCAGGTTTTTGACTGACGTAATTTCAATTATGATTTAACTGCAATTCTTATTTTCCCAATAAAATACTAATAATGCGTACTAAATAATAAAGAGTGCTTGGAAACATACATTTTCAACATGAAAAGGGAGCAGAAAATGACACAAAGTGAGAATGTCGGTGACATGGTGTGTTGTAGCCCAGAGGGCAGCTGGCAGCAGACTTCAGTATGCACTCTTCAATGAGACAATACAACACTACAGTATCTATATTCACACAGAATGCTAATCCGTATGGAGCTTACCTCTCCAGTGCCACTGAATCATGGACGTGCTCCAGTACCCTATCATTAGCAGGGAAATTGTGCACAAAGTGATCTGTCTCTGAAGCAAAAGCTGAAGGCTGAGATTGACAATTCGGGCAAGGAAACCAGGGAAACCAATCAGCTAGTCTTATTCAATAAGAAAGCACTTCTTTAAAACACTCTGCATCGAGTACTTGAGATCTGCTGGATTTTACTTTTGTGAAACGAATAAGAAGCACAATATCTCAAAAATCACTGTCCCCTGATATTGTTTATAATTCATGGCAGTGATGGCAAGTTTTAGAGATGCATCTGTCTGTTTTTCTGTGGCTGCTCCCAAGTTGTGGAACAGTCTGCCACTGAGTATTAGAATGGCAAAATCTCTTGACAATTTTAAATCATTACTAAAGTCCCACCTCTTTGCACTGGCCTTTATTAGAAGCTGAGCACTTTATGTAATATATGTTCTTGTTTTTATTGTTTGTATTTTTATTGTTGTTTCTACTTAACCTGTGAAGCACTTTGGGCACCACTGGATGTAGTAAATATGCTATATAAATCAATTTGACCTCAACCTTGATCTGTCTCATCCTCACATATTTAAAATAAAAATGAAGCTTTCTTTGAAACTGCAACCAAAAGCCATCTTGAGATATAAATGCCTTTGTAATCATTCCAAAATCCATTCACAGCTTCAAAGTTGTACTAAATGCAGTGCAGTCAATGTCCTTGAGTCAGCAACGTAAACTGCATTCCAGCAATTTCAAATCTATATCATCAGAATGTGAAAAGACAGTTTTGTAGCTCGAAAAAAAAATAAAAAATTGGATGGTTGAATATATCTAATGGACAAAAAGGGCTGTACATATGACATTTGAACAATTTATAATGCCATGTTTTCCCAGTGCTACTGGGTCAACTGAACAGTCAGAGCAAAAAAGTGATAAGGAGTCGATGCGGGATGCACAGTCATGGAGAAGCAATGAGCCATGAAGAAAAAGCAAAAAACTGGGGAACACTGGCATGAAGGTTTGTCAATTCTACATATGAATACAATATAAAATCAAAATAAAATCAATCAATGCACAATTTGAAATGCAACTCAGTAGTACAGAAGAAATTAATTTGATTGAAATTAATGGATTTTCTGTGACAAGTCCATGGAGGTTTCACAAGGAAAGGTGTCCAGTATGAAGACAGCCATAAAAAATAATGAGCAAAGCACTACATACATTTGTTCTGACAATTCCAAACACACCACACACTTGTTGATTGTTATTCCACCTAGGAAAAATAATTTGTTTCCAAGCAATCCAAATTTCACTTGGAAAAAATACAAACCCTTTTAGACTCAAGTGATCTGATAGCAACACGAAAAACAAACAAGCCCCTCTACACAGGTCAGAGAGACAAAAATGATAGAGACAGAGAGAGGCCTGATATCCACACTGAGAATCAAATAGCAGATAGGGGAAGGGCTTGGCCATCAAGTCAAATAGCCAACAAGATTCTCAAAGACATGCCACCGGATCACAGTCTGTTTCCTCGTAAACCAAGAACACAACCTGAGAGCTGAAGGTGACAGAGCAGTCCCACTTTTGTGAGCCTGAACTGAAGAGCTGTGGTACAACATTGGGAAGAACAACGGCGGAGTTAAACCTGGATAAAATGAGTACAGCAAGACTACAGTTAAATTCTTACAGATGGTCCCATATTAATATTTTTTTTGTTGCCTTGTTGTTGTGACCCAAAAACAAATTTTCTAAAGTTGATACATATTTTCAAATCTATAGCAAGGCCCAACTTTACCCCAAAGCCAGGTATGTTTTTGATGACTGAACATTGTTAGAACATGGTTAAAAGCTCAAAAAAGTCCCTGTGGCACAATGTGTTCTTTAAATCCAAATTAAATATAGTTAAATGTTACAATTCAGCTATGCAAATTGCATAAAATATATAACTTTTGTTCAACGGGGAAAATGTTGTTAGCACCACCATTATTCTTCTTGAGGAGGTGCACAATCTGTCCTAGAAAAATAAATCATTAAATCTTTCTACCAAATGTTTGCAAGACGGACAGTGATGTCCAAAAGAGCAACAGCCGCTTTAGCCAAAAAATATCTAATTTAACAACGGAGGTGGGAGCTTGCACTAGTATTCGCTATTCCACGTTCATTTCTTCCGCTCCTGCCGACTCGCCGATCAATCAATCGGGTCCCGAGGCCAGACGGGGAATGAGTCTGCCCATTCTCCAGCGATGCTCCACTCTGCGTGTGTGTTTGTAACAAGGAGGACAATGGACAGCGGCATGTGTAACAGAGACCAATACTGTCAGTGTGTAACAAGAGAAATGTACGAGAGACTGAGGTGGACCGAAATGGCCCAGCCGAGTGCAACACTGCTCTGGAAAAAGTGCGTCATGATCAGAAGAAGTGGCGAGAATAAGGTCTGTGGGATAGATTTTACACAAGGCTAGTGTAGAGGCAAGGACCAGTTTCAACAGAGACATAAAATATATTACACATATATACGAATTACACCAGGAGCTGTATTCAGTCTACCCAAAACCTGTGTATATGTGACGATGCGTGTGTTTGTCCAGCAGCATGGTCGTCACCTTGGGCCTTTATGTTAGGAATCATTATCAAGCAGACATTATATATGCGTGCGCCTCCACTGTGGGCCGGACAGATAGTCTATACTCTAACGCTTAGTGACGTGAGAGGTGAACTTTGCTGGACCTTGCTGACCGCTGCGGGCCACAACATCTCAGCGAGTGTGGTGTGATGTGCACGTATATGCAGCTCTGAATGAGAGCATGGTCGCCACGCATTTCAGTCCACACCTTGACAAGCAGACGTGGTCTTGGCCCCGAACCATACTTTTAGTAGTTTGAGCAGAATAATAAGGTGCACAGGGCTTTCCAGGTCAAATGTAAGACTTCTAAAACAAACTGTAGTTTAAACATTTTGTTTAAATGGATTGCAAACTAAATTTGAGACAAAATGTAACCACAGACAAAATATTTGCCATGGTTTTGTCACCCTTAAATTTAGGACACGCCAAGTATGCAGTGGAACAAGTTTGTGAATTTCTGTTTGAGTAGTATTTATTTAGAAGCATGGGTTGAGTTTTAAGGTCATTTAAAAAGAGCAGTCCAGCCGCTACTCTGCTGAAAAGACCCACAAAGTTGTCCACCCCTGGCCTCAGAAAAGAGAAAAGTGAAAAGAGCATTACTGGGCTGTAATTAAGAAGCTACAATCCCAAAAAGAGAGAAAAATGTCCAGCCACTATTTTAGTCACTGTTTTTATAAACTTATGATGAATGGTCTTTATCTTTAAACAGGTTTTATGAAGCTGACACATTGTGTGTTGGATGCAGAGAAATACATATTTTGGAAAGACTCATGTTCTTAAAGAGAACTTTTTTTCCTTTGGTCTGAAAGAGGTGTAATAACCCTTATCTGGGATCATACCGTAGATCAAGGGAAAATGTTTTTTTTTTTTAATAGAGCCAAAACCATACCTAGCATAAAACCAGGTTTGCGAATAGATTCAGTTATTGTCCGTTTACATACTTAACTAAATTACATATGAAAAATTGCATAACGCTTTAGGTATTTAAGAATAAAGCGGGCGTCATGCTTCTTATGTCTTAATTGGCTGCACATAGAGGCTGAGTAAGCATCTTGCAGGTTAAGAGTGTGATGGTCACTTTGAGGCACCACTTTATGCCACGGATAATAAAAACAGCTCACATGCAAAGCAGAATTAAAATGCGCTTTCACAAGACAACAGCAGAGTCCATGTTAACAAGCTATCAATTACCCAAACAAAAGAACAGTCACTTTAACTCCTCAAAGAAAAAGGCGAAAGAAAGACGAGTGTTTTCATCTCTGAATGCAATTTGCTGGCCCAACACATTAAATGGACCACATAATGCACCAGGGCTGCCTCTAAGAGGGAGACGCTCTGTACAACAAGGCAAGGCTTGGCTCTGACATGACTATTGATTTCTAAGGGTCAATATGTGGAGAAATGATGAGAACTCAGGCAATGTGAAAGGTTTAGTTAGCGTGAATAAATACAAGACTGCACTAGCGCTAATGGGCAGGTGAATCTCAAATCCGTGGATCATTGGTTCACATTTAGGGAAGCACTTTACAGTGTAATTCTGTATTTGCAGAACATGTTTTGTGATACACTTTCTCTGTATTTAGAGAAATAAATTGTATTACTTTGCTTTATATTGTGCTATCATTGAGATTAAAATGTTTCAGATGATCAAAATGATCTCTTGTACCATGACAGCTCTGGCCTAACAATGTCTCTCATGAATACTTTGTATTCTAAAAGATATTTAAAAGGACAATATCTTCACATATGTTTCAAGGTCAGATGTGTCTTGATGTAAAACGACCGATATCTTGTCCTCCTGTCGTGGCATTTTGCAGCTCCGTGCATTTTGTCTGTCGGAAGAAGGCAGCGGTGATGAATGTGGGACTTGTCGGGAAGTAAATGGTGGTATCGAGTTGTGGTCTGGGCCGTGGTGTCAGGAGAGGCACGGGGCTAATTTTCAGCAGCGCAGCTATAATGGGAATGTGTGTGCCTTTTTGTTAAGAGCGTCACTGTTTGTTCGAGCGCGCCCACTATGGTCCGTGTTCCACCTGGCACAGTGGATTAGGTGCAATTAATCTTAGTTAACCAAGGGCTGCGCTGGGCTGTCTGGTAGCCACGTGCATCCACATAAAAAACACAAGAAGCAGGGACGTAGACAGTCACACAAACACATCAGAGAGCGAGGCAGCTGCTGTGGTTGGACTAGTTTGCCATATGCACTGTTGACAGGGCTGCTTGTCACACAGCTTTGTTTTCATAGAGTGAATGGGGAGATGATGGAGAGGGAAATGATGTGTGCCGGCTTGTTTGCTCACATGTGCGCACTGGCCTGGTATTTTTTGCAGAAGAAATAGGGGAAGGGAGAAATCTTTGTTTGGTCACTTTGACAGTAAAATCTGGACTAGACACGCTGTTAGAGAAGAGAAGTCTACTTAAGTCTGGTTTATGTGGCCAAGTCTGAATTACTTTGTCATTACATTGTTCCAGTCACAGTAGGACCTGGTCTAGAAAAGCAATGGGGGAGCTGTATGGACCGCCTTAATTCATAGTTTATTGTAAGCGGAATTTTCTTAGCGACTTTTCAGGAAAACAGCTTCTAAGTCTTGAGGCAATCTACTACAACTATAAATACTCTCAATATAAACTAAATAGACAAAAATGCATTCCATGATGGGGCTTCAGGCTTGACAAACCAAGTACAACCAAATTCAAACAGGACAGTCTAAATATATAATTCAATGACAACTACAGTCATATCTCTAAACGTAAGAGTTGCGCTGTAAAGAAATGTCCTGTTTGGGTTTGCTCACCTGTAGGTCTTTGCAATAAAAGGATGATTGGCAGCTGAAATGACAAATCAGAATCACAGGAAGGAAGTGAATCAGGCTGCAGCTGGCAGAAGAGACTCACATTTCTGAAACTCTACTCCATAGATGTCAGACTAAGTGACAGGAAAAATGTGGAAGCCTTCATAAGCTTGAGATTTTATCCTTTATTTTGCAACCCCCACATATATCACCAATGTTGCACATGTGTTGGTCCAATAATTGAATCTCTGCAAATATAAAGAAGTCAAAAACTTGCCTTACAATGTCCATGCTGACATTTTTATCAGTTTTTCTCTTCCCTTTTTATTATCAGCAGCCGCCACAGCAAATCATCTGATTCCACCCTGATTTGCATATTTATTTGGCAAAGGCTTTTTCAGCAGATGCCCTTTTTGACGCAATGCTCTCCATTTGGGCTTTAGACCAATGTCCAGATTGAGCTATATTGGTCACTAACAACCCCATGGTTTGTATGAGAAGAATTCAGATTTACCTAATTTTACTGCAGAATAAATTCTCATTATGCAGAAAAATCTAAGAAGCAGCAGCAGTACAACTGTATCTAAGTTGACAGCAGTTGCGATTGTTCTGGGATTGATGTTAGGTCCTAGTTTGCTTCTTGCTGTAAGTGTTAGCAATTGGTCATATCATTAAATAAAGGTAAACAACTTGTCTCTAAAATAAGGAATTAACACAACCTTTGTCTAGATAACTTATTACCTGGCCTGTCATCATACACTCAGAAAAGTAGGTCTGAAGCCGACTAAAGACCTATGTCCTATGCATCAGGGCATGCGATGAGTGATAATAACTATTTAACATATGGTCTAGCCAAAGTGACATGATAACAACTATGCACATAGAGAAGTACTAGTGATCAGGGTCTTCAGGTGTGAAATGTGAGAGTAAAGGACTGTAAGCTTTTATATGAGTTAGGTAGTAGTGACCTCACTCACAAAAGCTTACAGTGCTACATGAAAACCCCATTGTGTAGAGAATAATGTCAGACCGCCTAAGCCTTACCAGTTGTTTTTCCCATTCACCAGGTTCACACTACAACACATGGGCTCCTCTTTGTTTGGTTAACTCTTTCTGTGCCCTAGCATCTCCATCACAACCATTTACTTTTGCTGCCCATCTTGTGCTGCTTCCCCTCCGCTCCAGCTAACTCTTAATCTTTTGCTTGGTTGCTCTCATATTCGCTCAGAACTTCTCCTCTGCTCCATCATCTCCTGTCCTTTTGGCCTGCTCTTTCCTTTTTCTCCCTCATTCCTTGCCGTCCCAGGCCATTCATTTTTCTAGACTGTCACGTCACTTCTGCGGTTCCGGCTACCTTTCACCCTCCCTCTGTAACTCCCTGCAGCCCACCTGGATTAGCAGCCGTCACCGGTAATGCATTCTGACCCTTCTTTTACGCAGCAGCCCCCGCCACACACAAAACTTAATGTGGGCCAGAATCGTGATGAGACAAAGGAGCGAATGAATAAAACAGTGGAACTGATGGCGCTGGTGACGGCACCCGGGGGACCCACAGTCTTGATTTATAACTCAGGCTGAGCATTCAAACGCAGACAGAGCGCTGCTAGCTGCTAAGAGCCAGCCTCAGATCTCCACTACAGCGAACCCTGGGAAGCTTAGACGGCGAGATAAAGATAGGAATAAAGAAAAGGTGAGCGACTGGGGACACAAGCAGCAAACACAATGAGTATGTGTTTTTTTTCAAAGTCTCCAGGGAATACAATTGCAGCCCCCACTACTTTTAACTACAATATCTTCAGCGTATGCATGTGTACCTTTAAGGTTGGCTGCCGAGTGATTTTTAATTAGGCTTAATAGGGGAGAACAAGGCAAAACGGAGGAAATCAATTTCTCATTTGGGGCATGTGGAGTGATCTATTGAAAGGCTGACCCCGAGGAAGACCTTATCAGAACACGAGTGGGCCAAGTTTTAAAATACATAACACAAACACTTGGGTGCATACTGAGTCGTATATTTACAGGAGGCAGAAGAGAGATCATGGCAGAGGCATTTTTAATCCCCCTGACTTCAATTAACCTACAGTGAAAATGTCCACCACAGACGACAATTACTGCTCAGGAAGCGAAGGACTAACCTTGCAGGGCTCTACCACAGGAAAATGCTGAGGTAATTGTCCTCAATTAGTTTTGTTTGTGCTTTTTCCTCTCACCATTTAGACTTTGAAGAAAACTGTTTTCATGATGTAAATCAAAATACCATTACCAAAATGGTTTTATGTAAGATATCATCCAACCCTAAACTTTAAATACATATTATGTTCTTTTGCATTCATGAGTATGTCCCTCATACACAAAACAAAATATTGTAGTATAGTATAGGTAGTACAAAAGCACATTGTTGAGCCAGACTGTCTCTGTTGTAAGTGTGCTTTCTCACAATAGGTGTGTGGAATATAAATAATGAAAACATCTGCTGCAGACACAAGGCCTAGGAAAATGAAGAAAGCCGATACAGAATAACGACAATGAGGAAGGGGCCAATTGGATGCAAGGCTGAGGTGTACTTTCCAAAGAACCCAATAATCAAGCAGGGCAGAAACGCAAAGCGATTCTGTGTATTGTAACAGTTATTTTTCACATAATCTCTTTTTTTTTAATCATATAAGGATAATTTTTAAAATAACTTAAATATTTTATTCCACAAGCTGCTGCGCGTTGGTGAGAAAAAAAATTGTTTTTTCACATACCAGGGCAGACACTGTTTTAGAGTAAATTCTGACATGCCAAACTTGTCACAGGACAATATGATTGGCTAATTTGTGTGAAGAGTAACGCTTTAGTTAGGACAAGATCCTTTAAGCCTTTAGAACTGTACTGTGCTCCTTTAATCTTTTTTGGTTTTGCCAGATGCCAGATTATTCACATGAGGCTCTCTCAATCTTCAAGACAAATCATATCTACTTCAATAGAAGTTTGTGTAGTTAATTGGTTTGCATAGTTGTTGATTCAAACAATGGCAGCAGGAGTGACAAAAACAACAAACACACTGGAAAAAAAATGCCAATCACGCAAATCATCGCAGCTAATCACTACAGGTTGTTTATAAATCAAGAGTTGGGTTCCCTGTCTTTTTAATTAAGTGTCTTGTTAAAAGTGGAAAGGCTTTGGTGTTGTTCGATGCTTCAAGTCAAATTTCCTGGCCCAGATAACATCGCACACTTTTCGTTAAGGTTTTCGTAAAAACAATTCTAATTGCTGAACTGGGGCACTTTGGACAACAAGCACTCCTAAAAGTTGTTTGTTTCAACAGTTTGACAACTGTTGGGTTGTCAGGGCCAATAAGACACCCAGGCGGAGGCTGGCAGACACTACCACCTCTCTTGGCCAGTTGGCTTGGAGGACAAAGACAGCCAGCAGGACGAGCCCAAGGCAAAACCACAAACGTCTACACTGACACAGAGAAAATGGTGAGGCCGAGCATCCATTTCAAGAGCATCTTATATTAGATTTGTCAGCATGGTCAGCGGCACTACAGTGGGTAATCCCCAGAAGCAGGCAGAATATAATTACTATAAATTTTCAATTTCCTTTCATTGTCATTGATTCCACACAGTCATCCCACACAGTACAAGGGAGAGGCATCCATGGTCGTTTCCTCTACACCATTTCCATAAAATTAAAGTTTTATTTCTGGGACACAATTATCCTGACAAGACACCGGTTTGGTTCTTACATCCTGTCCCTTTCATACACTATATTGCTTAATTAATCCTCCTATGGTCAGGGCCAGGACGAAGGATTTGAGGATAGAGGGACGAGAAAGGAGAGATAAAAGACAAGATGAGGACATGCACTCAAGGAAGGAAGAAGAATTAGTGGCTGCCTACAAGAAAGAAGTGTATGAAGAGAGGTGGGTGGCTCGTACCTGCAGTAAGCTACAGAATAAAGAAAAGGAGAGAGTCGGAGGGTGGGGGCAGAGAAAGAGTAGGCTAATTTTGTTCTACCTTCAGGACGCCTCCTCCTGCAGCAGAGTTCTGGTGACACTGCTTGAATATCAAATGCACTAACCAAAAGTGGCAGAGAGCTGCGCTGCATTTTCTTTACACAATAAGCAAAAAATAAGACTTAAATTTAAATTCTTCAACAGCTCTGTATGATGGGGAATAAAATGCCGTCAGCGGTCACCTGAATCACCACAAATTTGATTCCTTAACCTGAGGAACCAACTTTGATTGAGGTTCTTTTTATCATACAAACTATTTATGATGTTTGAAACCTTATTTTCTCAGTAAAATATGGATTGCATTCGTTTCATGCCACACTTTGAACCTAATGAACAATAAAGGACAAAGTTAAACAAATGTACAAAATTGAGCATTTTAAGAAAATAATCAACATCTTTGATCACACAAGGCTCAGTGAGATCCTGGAGGACAACAATAGTTTTAGAGCAGAAAATACAAATTTAGTTGGAGTCTTTAGCCCCCAACAGTCAGTTAACGCAGTGCTTTTCATAGTCACTGGACGGGTCATTATAGACTAGTGCACTACAAGTGTAAAACCCCGGGACAGCGACAAGTCTTTGAACTGTGCACAACCCGACTGACTGACAACATAAATGCGTTTAACACACTGTTGTGAATTACTTCCTCTTCAAAGAGTCATAGTGTATAGTCACTAGCAAAAGACGCTTATATTAAAAAGGCTGATAGTGAAATAAAACTCACTAAGATGGGTAACTAACATGAATTAACCATGCCTGTTTAATATGAATCCATAAATACTTCAGTGTCACTCAGGTTCGCTCAGTCTTTATGAGATGAGTTCAGTAAAGCTTTTTTTCACTCAGATGTGAAAAAAAATGGGGCACTTCTGCGCTCTCTAGATGTGCAATTGTATATTACACATATACGGACGACAAGATAAATGAAATTAGGCCTACATCCGGAACATGCTAAATGTGCCTGTACAAGTATTTGATCTAGTGAAGCAAAAAATGTTAACATGCCCATACAATTAAAAACAAAAAGGCATAACTATCACCTTATACCCTTGCTTGGAAGATTACACTAGATATTTTTAATAGTTTTACTTCTATTCTAATTTTGCATTACTGCAACAACTGCAATATTATGTAAACTAGAGTTAAAACCTGTCAAAAACATAATTTAAGTAGCTCTTTAAGTCAAAGGATGACAGAAACATAGTTGACAAGCTATGGCCTTTGCGGTTCTTGTTTTTGTTACCAGGTGAAACCTGCGTACCACAGCTTGATTGCTCATTTCATGGCCATGTGTGCAAAAGCCTGTAGAAGAAATTATGAAACACGGTCTCAGAGCAAAATAACGCCAGGCTGTAGATTAATAAACAACATTTTTGGACCTGCGCTGACAAGCTGACCATCAGAATCACTTAACAGTTGGTGAGAACCAAAGGGAGTCGACTCTATGAATGTGCAACAAGCTTGAAACAGCAAGCCTTACATTAAACATAAAGCCCACGGGTCACCCCCTTCAGACAACACAATAATCATTTTCATTTATTACCGAAAGGATTTTATTATATTGCTCACAGCATTTGTTAATCTGAAATAAAGTAATAATAGGCTATGTGTTTGCTCCTGTACAGCAAAGGCTACATCTGCTAGCATCTTGCACTACCTACAGAATGGGACACTACCACGTGCAGTACATTTGCATACATTCAATGATTCATAAAATTGAAGATCAGAGCAAACATAGTGAGCAGTTTGCTTGATAGAACATCTGTTTTACCTGCTCTCAAAGGCCCAATCTGTCATGTGTCTGCAACATCTGCATCTTTTTTTTTTACATTTTAAGATTGACTTTTTCATTTGGGTCTAAACTTCAACCGGCTGGTATATTACAAACAAACTAGTATAATGGGGCTTATGTTGCTAGCTTGATGCAAACCATTTTATGAATCAGCCTCCATATGAAATTATATGATATTAACAAACTATGCTGCAAGATTAATCACAGTTACAGAAGCTGTATCTGATTTTTACTGTTTTAAGAATGTGAAAAACAGAACTAGTTCATTTTAAACTCTTTGCGGCGGTTTACGTATTTTACTCACTAACCTAATGCGTTCTGAGCATTGTCAATATTCACTGCAAAACGTTTATAAGCGCTTTTCACAACTCTGAAGTTTCACTGTCAGGATAAAGGTAACAACAACTAACAGCCTGCTTTGCATTTTCACCCGAATATATTCTTTTACAATACATCTGTACTGGGGCAGAATTACATTTGAATGGTCACAGTAACCAAATTGAAAGGTCCCCAATAATTTATGCAAAATGATGTCCTCTACAATGGAAAAAATATCCTTATGTCATCTTGTGTAGATAACCTGCATTTCCTGGAATTAGCTGTCTCCCAATAGCAAAATTAGTAAGAAAAATTTCAATATTTTTCAAAAAAACACCCCACAAAGATCAATAGATCTTCCAGCCTTTCTTGGCAGTAAAAGCTTCAATTGTCCAATCCAGAGTGTAGAGTTTATTAGGTCCATCTGTAAAATATATAGAAAAAGAAGGTATGGTACTATGTTAAATGAATCCGTCTCATCCGCCACCAGCGCAAAGTAATCTCTCAGCACCAGGATCGCTCTCCATTATATTATCTGCAATCACACAAAGGAGCCAGAGCACTTTATTAACATGCTACTTGCCATCGTCCTGAGCACAAAATGGCTAGATAATAAATGTGTGCGGCCCAATACGTCAACCCCCATACGTTTTTCGTACAAGGACAAGGTGCGAAGGACATGAGAGATATGGCCAGGGGATCAACCAAGGTTTTTATTTTTTTTATCATTTGAGGCCGATTCTGCTGTGTACGCTCAATTACTTTTTTTTCCTCAGACTCATTCTGGTCACATTTGCTGCCACAGACATGCCGAGAGCTAGTGTGGCTCCATACTGTCACCTGTTGATCAGATGGAGCATAGCACACAGATACACAGATGTGAATGTATCCTATTGGTTATGCGTAGTATCCTTTGAGAAGGACTTGAGTCTCAAAGACAAACATCTCTTATTCTAGATCACAGTTTAGATCTAGGAGTGCACTTTTATCATATTCTTTATTCATACATTGTTTGTCTATGTCGATTCTAATGATTATGTGATGGCAGCAGGACCAGTGAGATGCAGATGCTAAACTGTATGTCACTGCTGTTGTTTTTTTGAGCATGGTATATATATATAAAAAATACATTTGGGATATATAAATATATACCAAATAGTTTTACAGATTTTGGGTCAAGATAAACAAAATAACTGTTTAATCATCTGATTTACCGGTAATATTATTTGACATTTGGTTTGGGGATTAAATTAAATTAGCATTTATGAGTCCAAGTCTGGTTAAATATTTTTATCATGTTGCTCTGTTGCGGTGGGTTAGAGCAAAAACAATGAATCACAAATTATTTCCTTGTATTGATTGATCACAAAGGGATGTACGATTTGGGAAAATTATGTTACTGCGTTTTTTTCCGACTGATTGTATTGCAATTGTGATTAGATTTGCAGTTTTAATAATAAATAATAATAATGCTAGTTTTAATAATACAGAGTCCAGGAGAATTGACAAAAAGACTGGATTAGGTCTATGAACTAACAAACAAATTTGATTAATTGTGCAGCCCTAATTACAATAGTCCTTTTTATTCATCTAAAGTCTGAACTTTTACCCAAGCCAATTATTGACGATTAGAAAATACTATCTCTTTCATTTTCTACCGCTTGTTCCCGTTGGGAGTCGTGGGTGACTGGAGCCCCTATGACTTTGTGCTCGAGGCGGGGTACACCCTTGACAGGGGCCAGCTCTTTGCAGGGCTAAAACAGAGACATAGACATGGACAGACAACCATTCACTCTCACATTCAGTCACTAGGGGGCAATTTTAGAATTGCCAATTAACCTACACAGTCATGTGTTTGGACGGTGGGAGGAAGCCGGAGAACCTGAAGAGAACTCACAGTAACACGGGGAGGACATGCAGACTCCACCCAGAGAGATTGCGTGAATAACTATCTCAGTTTAAGTAAAATAGAGATCCATCCCTATGGTGGTTAGTGTATTTTTGGGACGCTGGTTCATCTTTCTTTGTTAAAAAAAATAAATAAATAAATAAAAAGCGTTAATACTACTACCGCTTGTGCAATTGTCAGACTGTGAAAGATGAACATAATACTTGATGGAGTTGAAAACCTGGCTGCAGTCTACATGTAAAAATACCAGACAATCAATGCATTATTTATTTTAGAATTAGTTCAAGAGATACTCAGCGAGACCTTTACTGAAAATGATTCAGCTGTGAAACCAGGCTAAATTTTCTCTGCTCTGGTGCTCCTAATAAGTGACTCACCGTGCATCTACCCAATCTCTCTCCTGCCAAGATCCCCACTGCTACAGCCACTTCAAGCCATCCAATTCCACGAAAGACAATACGCTTTAGAGAGCCAGGCAAAAACATAACCTGAAGGAGGGGGTCAACACAGCAGCAACAGTGCCACCATGTACTGCTACTTCATTGGATTGAATGTAAGAAGCCATAACTTGAACTCAGACGAATTCATTTGAACAAAAAACATATCAAACAGGTGTTTATGAAGGGCTGTCTTTTAAGAAAGTTTTTTTTAAAGGATTGTTGAAGGGAAATGCCCCCAGTGAATATAAAATAATACTAAATTGTGGCAAGTACAGCCAAATTATATATCATTGGAAACATTTTTCTTATTTTTATTTCTTTTTTTTTACTCTTACAGATTATAATTAAAAGTCCTGTACCCAACAGAGAATCAACCAGGCAGAAAAAAATGTTGGCCTGTTGAAGCAACTACCTGGGACTATCTCAGTGATTTCACTATCATGGTGTAACATCAGAGTGAGGATTAAAAGACTAGCTCATTTGTGCTCCATTTCCATACGTAGCTGTATTCTGCTTGTGCAGTTGCCGTCATGCATTTATACAGTTTCTAATGCTAAATATGTTTTCCACCAGAGGGCGCCCAGTTAGAAAATTGTATTAAAACAGAAGAAAACAAGAAGAAAAGCAAACATGGAGGCAGCAATGACAGTTTTTAGATCACAATTGTTGGACAAGAGCAAAGAAAACAAGGAGAGAGATAATTTTAAGGATACGATATGGTTTTGTATATTCTTGTCATGCTACATAGGTCACCATTTCATTTTAATTTTGACATTACACATAAAAACACCATCTGACCTATGTTATGCAGTTTAATTATTTTGATCATTTGACTATAGGTGTCTGCTCATCCTGATACTGTCATGTCTGTGCTTCTCTGCTTTGTCTCCAGCAGCTTTTCCCGCGGTCTCTGATAAAACAAACACACGCAGCTCTACTTTCCTCTATTTCTACTATAAAACAAATTAAGTACAGGTGTCTAAACAGGCCGTTTGAGGAAAACTTGGAAGATAACTAACGCATGCGATTTACGAGCACATTTAATAATTGACCCATCAAGCCAAAGGCTTTAAAAGTTCATATTAGTCATTCTAGGCTCCATTTACGTAAAATATAGTAAGATTACGTAAAATGACATAAAATAAAAAGAAAGATAAAACCCACCTCTGTTAGAATATAGCTAGAGTATGTCTGCTGTTTACTTCCACCGTCAGCTAAAGGACGGCAGGCTTAACCATATCCTGATGTA
The DNA here is from genome assembly GCA_019453435.1 of Rhinogobius similis. Classification (NCBI taxonomy): domain Eukaryota; kingdom Metazoa; phylum Chordata; class Actinopteri; order Gobiiformes; family Gobiidae; genus Rhinogobius; species Rhinogobius similis. The sequence continues at coordinate 19,729,202 of CM033626.1, read as the reverse complement.
TCTAAATAACACAGCGCATGGAGTACAATCAGGGACACGTGAAAATCAAACCCAACCTATAAGTCAGATCGAACCACCAGTATCAAATGATTTGATACCATTTTGAAAATCGTCCCATCCTTAATCTTTGTTTTTGGAAAAAATACTGTCTCTCTGAAACCTCAGCTTAGACGGCCTTACTAGGTTCTTTTATTTCAGTCGCTAAACCTTTAAAGAAGATATCAAACTCTACAATTAGAATTAACACTGATTTAATTCAGTCAAGATATTGTACAAATGTCTACAAGTTGATAGCCATTTTAACAAAAGTCTAAAAACTGTAGATGCAGCACTGCAAATCGTCCAGAGAGCTCTGCCTCTTCTGTCCTAGGGCCCCCCTTCATACGATAACCTAAACATGCCCTTATATGTATATGTCTGGCTTTCTTCACGCAAGAAGAGCAGTACCAGTATACATCAATCATGTATCAGTCATGTAGGAAACCAGTCTAAACTGGTTTCTGGGTCTTGGATTCTTGTTTAAGCCCTGGGTGTGCGTGCGTGTTGCAGTGCAGCAAAGCATAAACCCATAAAAGTATAAATTCATAAAACATCTTTTCCGTTTTGCAGCTTGTTCTAATTACTTTTTAAGTTGGGCTACCACAGATGTGCTGTGTTCACTACTGCTAGCGTAACTAGCGCTGTTACACATCCACAAACTCAAGGCATACGAACCAAATGATGGAGAACAAAGCAGGGGACAAACAGCCTCCAAGCGTATTCAAATCAAACGTGGCGCATAAATGAGCCTTAAGTGGGCGGAGTTCAACTGAACCATGTTTCTCACTCATTGTCAAAAATTGGGCACAGGGCCTTACATTTATTGAATCTATGAACATGTTTTTGTACAATATGATAATTAATATTGCAGCATAGGTGTGGAAAAATATTATTTAATTAGTACATTAATTTCTTTAAATTCTATAACAACAGTCTTTATAAAAAAAAAGGCTCCTCTGACAGATTACAAAAGTGCACATGAAAAGTGTAAACTTTTCATAGCCTAGCGCCACAAAAACAATTTTGATTGAATGAAACAATAGAAAAAAAGCTTCCGCAATATTATATAAGATTTAAAGGTCCCATATTCTGCTATTTTGCCCTTTACACAGTCTATTCTAAGGGCTTTGTTGATAAAATTTTGCGTTGTGCAATATCCATAACATAACAGTTTCCAAAAAACACCCATTTCTTGGACTGGCCCCCCTCCTTGCAAAAGCAAACGGCTCACTCTGAGATCTGACCACCCCGAACAGAGAGCAGGCTGCTCCCCCGCCCAACTCGCGCGCCCCCCCCGCCCAACTCGTGCCGAAGCCTAGAGCGGAGATAGTGCGCATGCGCCATTTGCTCCGGTAAACAGCGATACACAAACACGGGAATAAACATTTTATCCGTCCTGACGGTGCGTCGTGCTGAGTCCTACGTCCTGGATCTGACCTGGAGTTTGACGTGCTCCAGTGCCTCGACGACGGACGTTGCCGTTTGGTAAATAACAAGCTAACTCTTCGATCTGTCGTATCCATCGTGTAATTACTGTGTAGCATTAGCATTAGCTGTTTTTATTCTGCGACTCTTGCGCTTCCTGGAGGCATGGCTTAAACACCGCGTCATCCATGGGAAGCCGCGTCATCCATGGGATGAGCCCCCGTCTGCCTGCTCAGCCGAGGGGGACAAAAAAGACAGTTCTCTAGCGAAAGCATGCGGGAATCAATCAAAAAACCACTTTGGGCACACATACGAGGCCCAAATAGCACTGTAGGAAGGTTAAAACCTCTGAAAAGTCGATTTTGCATGTTATGGGACCTTTAAATGCCTTTAGTTGTGTTGGTAGGTGTTGAGGGGTTTGACTGGTCAACAGAATGTGTGGGAAGACAGTTCTGGCATGAGTAATTCTCTGAACCGAAATGTACAGGCAAAACATCATTTTTATGTCTTTGTCAAAATCTTTCCATCTCTGTACAATTGATTTTGCAATGCTGGGTTTGCGAGCATAAAAAACATCAATATAACAGAATCAGCTTTCTGTGGATAGACTGCAAGTTTGGATGGAGTAGCAGTAGTCTTGTGATACTACTTACACTTCAGTCTAAGTTTTCTTCACTCTCTTTACTCATTGAAACAAAATATTATTGCTGAATTAATTAATCTCAACTAAATAAACAATTAAATAATCAACTAATTCAGAAATCTAATAATTGTTACAGACAATACACAGACTCCAAAACATACCACATGCCAAGGGAGGCCATTTTATGAATCAGACAAAGCAATAATTACAACAAATTGATAGGAGAAATGTGTGAATTTTGTGGTTTTTTTTTAATGAAACAAAAAAATTGTGTACACTCCATGAGAATAACTTTAGTGACTCACATTAGCTTCATCAGGGTCAAATTCAGAAAAATCTTATTTTCATGGGCCTTTTGCAGTCTACACAACTAACGGATTAATTCCTAGATTAGATAAATCGATTAGCTGCAGCATGATGCAATATTAAAGGATATATTTAATACAAATAATATCCATCTACAACTGTACTTATTTGCAGTTTAGACTTCAGGTCATAAATGAGTGATGTCTGGCTAAAAACTGGCATCACCAGAATGTAACCCATAGCTGCAGCTCACAATAGAGAGCAAGGCATTTGTTTGCTTTTTCAATAGAGCAAAAAAAAGAAAATACATAAATAAATTGGAGCCTTAAGTAATACAGAGCAGTGAGCATGTGCGTAGGAGAATAAGGATTATTCAAACATGCATAAATCACTCGAAATACAACTTTGAGTGAGTAAATGAGAAGGGGAAACAATTGTGATACGATGACGATGTTAAGGAACTGGAATTGTCGATTGCAATTAACCAGTCAATGTTATTTGCATGAGCGAACACATTATTTCATTCAATTATAAATGTAATCACCCAATTATCAATCACTTGTAACCCCATAACTTTAACCCAGGCTGCCTCAATTAGCTTTTGCATGAAATGCTGACAACGCTAACATTGTAGTACTTAGAATGGCAATCAAGGGCCAGTGTATTGCAAACTGAATTCTGGAGGTTCTCTGCTTTAAAATGAGGCGTGGCATGCCCATTTTGATGGAGATAAAGTTGGCTGGATATGGTTGATAAAAATGTATTTATGTCCTCTTTGGGCTAGTGCGATCTGCTGACTTTTGCCTGGCGATCAAAAACAGATGAGTGGATTGTCAAACAAACTCAAAAAGTGCATTCAAGAAGTTTCAAGTTGTAAAATGAGGTATGGCGTGTCCATTTTGGCAGAGCTGAAGTTGGTAAAAATTTACCTGTGGCCATATGGGGCCAAGTCTACTAACCCAAACCATCAGTACGGTGAAGTTTGTGAAATTTTTGGACGATGTCTCGCAAGACCCCAAAATCGGTTTGATATGTTCAAACCGAATAATAAGTCAGACCCAAGTTAAAAGCTCTTAAAGGTTGTTTTCATAATCCTTTAAGCTTTCCTAATGAAAGGAATGCATCCAATACAACTGACAATGTAAGTCTTGCAGTGTTTTTTCCACTGACGGCTTACAATCATCAAGGGACTTCAAACAACAGTTTAAAATTCTTTAAAAACATTCACAGCAATTTCTCTACTCCCCAAAGTCTCCCACAGTTCAGCTCAGACCTTGTTAACTTATGGGAGTGACAGATGAGGAAATATGGTCCATCAGAGTCAACAACACAACAAGCCGTGACACCAACACTGACACACATACGTACAGCGAGCTTCTTGCTGACACTAACGATCTTTAGTTGCCATCGTTGCTTGAGCATCCAGCAGAATTTCTGACAGTAGCTTGTTATTAGGCGAGGCCTGTTAGAGGAGGATTTTCTGTAGCTTTCTCACAATCTTTCGCCACATCTGGTGCTCACCTGTTTCCCCATTCCTTCCAGTCCTGGGCTTGTTGAGGGATTTTGTTGCGCTAACAAGATGCTGGTAACAACAAGGCTTGATAGGGAAGGGCCGAGGTCAGAGGACAAGGCTCCCCTTTGATAAGGTAGCCGACAAGGAGACATGAGGGGAGAAGGATGCATGCATTTGTGGAGAAAAGCTAAATTAAATCCCGAGCACGTTCCTACTGCAAATGTGTAGCCCCTAGAGCTGTACTATTCACTCTCCAAGCCTTCCCTGTGCCCTCTACCATCAACCCTGGCACGGACAAGAGGACATCCAGCAGCGAGTTTGCTTAGTTAAAAGTCACCACTTGACACTCAACTTTATGAACACAACCCGTCAATAGGAATGTACACCGATTGGGCTCAAGACAAACACCGTCCCGTCATCGGTAAAAATATTGGCAAGGATGATCAGTGATTTTTTTTTCCAGCTGTCCACATTAGAGGCCCATAAAAATATCTATGTATCCAGGACTGGGCTTTATTTTAATTCACATTTGAGTTTTCAGGAAAAGGCAATTAAAACTCTTTGAAAACTGCTCCACACTGTATCCACGCACAGGACAGAACACTGTATCCACGCTCAGTCTGGTAGTTCGGGACAGTTTCAGGACGGTCCTCAGAAAGTTAGTCTGGACCTGCCCAGACCACTGAATTGCTTTGTTTTAGTAATCTAGAATAGTCACATTCCATACTACAGTGAAAACTTAATAATTATAAGTTAGGAACTTTTTCCACAATTGTTTAGTTGGCTTCTTAATATTTTTTTTAAAGAGTGTGCCACTCAAATTTTGGAGAAGATCAAGTTGACCATCTTGATTGAGGAATGTCATAATTCAGTTATACCTCCACTAAATGCCTAGCTCATAAAATGACCCCTCCATCTAACCTTAAGCAGTATTACAAAATACAGGAATCTACAGAGATCAAGGCCTCTTTAATCCAATCAATCAATACTCTCCTCTATAAGTCCATCTCCAAATAGAATCTGACTAGAGATTTGCTCTTTTCCAGCTTGCGTTGTAACTCTAAATGTGTGGGCAGCAGCAGAGGAGGATTGATCGTTGAAAACACAGTGCAGTACATTACAGTGTTTCTCTTATACCTTCATCAAAGTCGGCGTCATCCTCCGTGTGCTGGGGAAACGGGAAGCAGTTGGTGATCTCAAGGCGGTCGTCCACCACCAGCCCCAGCAGGACTCCTTGGACCACTTCGCTGCCCTGGCCCTCCTCCTGGTAATGCTTGATAATCTTCAGCACCACCTGTGAAAGCACAAAAAAGCAATTGGACTTTTGATATCGAGCAGCTACAACAATATTGAGGAGCAGGAGAATGGGCCTCACACTCCTTTCAATAACTGGTCTGGGAAAGTGATTTCATTTTCTCAAGCGGGGCTAATTTATTTATCTAGCGCACCGTCTACTCATTCTTCACCCGTTACAGAATTACTTGTTATTGTTTTCCCCCCTCTCATCTTATGATTGCTGCTTCAATGGTATCCAGATGTGCCGTGTTGACCTGCGCTCATTAGCTTTTGTTGGGCTTAGTTTGCATTAGATTCATGGAGCTTTGGTTTAGTCACAAGATTTTTACCAGAAACACTTGTGCTCAATTTCTTTTGCCTCTGTCATTGTTGTTGTCAATGTTTATTTTAGTAGTCAACTAGTCAGTGATTATTTCTATTGTAAATTTAAACCTTTGAAATACATTATCAGCCAAACAAAGGCTGAAATATGGTGACTGAAGGCTAGATAGAAAATATTTATGAATGAAGTGTATTCAACAATAAAATCAGCAATAATCATAATTTTTGGATGATGTGATCAATGTTTTTGGCAGTTACTTAATTGTTGAAGGCCTGCATTACAACAAATGCATCCAGCTGTAATTTTACAACAGGGCTTCTATACTCTACCTTCATAATGCTGAAAAAGCACAGAGCATATTTATAAACACGAATTGCAACAAGTAATGGGCATAGAATATGAAATTTTACTCTCATTGAATTTTTAGTAAATGAACAGTGTTTAGCATGGAGATTAAAGTTCATGGGTCTTATGCAACAGTTGTATTACCATTTATCTAAGTTTATCTTCATCAAGACGTGATGCCAATATAACAGTATTGTGAATCTGGTTTGACATCAATAGTAACACTATTCACTGGGACGCTGTTTACACAGAATGTCTACAAAATAACTGTGTTTGTTTAATACTTATGCACAGAAACCTCAATAATAACTAATGATTCCTAAATGATAAACTATCCTCAGCTGTCTTTCAAATCATGAACATATAAAACACAGCAACTACCAATTTGCTTAAGCTTCAGCAATGGGATTGTGTAAAAACTACTGCAGGCTTTATTAGTAGATTACTAATGTGGATGTAAGTAAGAGTATCGATGAACAAATCTGCTGCCCTGGTGCAGGATTGTATGAAGGATCAGAAAAATTCAAATGAGCTGATAGGACAGTCTCCACCTGATTCAAAATATATTTTTAGCTGTGTTACCAGCACAAAGACTCCTTGGCTGTAACAAAAAATCTCAAGCAAAAACTGATAGCCACATAACTAAATAATGAAGGAAAGGTAAAGCGACTAAATGAACAGGACATGGAGCTGCGTGTAGAGGGAGAGCATAAATCAGGCTGATAACAGTGTGGGCAGGTCATAGCCACAGGCATTAATAATACACACATACAGCACGGCACGGGCTGGCGGTCTTCAAGTCGTGTTCACAACAAAGCACCACCACGAGGGAGCTCTTACTGGTCTGCCCTGGTCCTACACACATACACAAGTGCACCTGTCCTGGGAGATTTATTTCAATAGACTGCTGGACCTGTCACGCAACAAGTAAAAGGCTAGAAGGTTGAGAGAGAAAGACGGCACTTTGGGAGAAAAACAAATCTCATTCCTGGCCTGCCTGTGCCACTGACTGAGAAGCTGAGGGGTGTGCACAATGGGTCCAGAGATGAGGAGAATAAAAAAAGGAGAGGAAGGAGACACTGATGTAGAAGGTGGAACAAAAAAATGGCAGAAGCTGAGAAAGGTGAGTAAAGGATGATAAAACGGAACAGCAAACAGAAGGACCAATGACTGCGAGGAAAGCTGAGGTGCTAAAAGAGCCCAGAGGATGGACGGCTCTGGCTGCCTTCACAATGACTCCTGCCCCCTTTTGAGACTTGGCTGCGTCTGTTGCCAACAAATGGCTTTTTCTATTCTCCATCAGTGGAAGCAGATAGCCTGATACACAAAGGCGACCCCCCTATCTACCTCTTGGCAATCTGTTCATCATGCACTTAAATAGCGTCAGTCTGGAAAGAGCGATGGCGAAGAGATTGACGTCTGGCCAAAAACAACTTTAAGAAGGTCAAACAAATAAAAGCAAATTTTGAGCTTTAAAAGAGAAAGCAGACTAGAGCGGGTGTTTACAGTGTGGACAGAGGTTTTTCATGGATCTGCCGTGCTGATTTCCTTCATGCTGAGCAAATGTCATCAGGTATTGTAAGAAAAGCTGGGAACACAGCAAATTTGGGGAGAAAAAGCAAGGACACACAAATGTAGTACAGCACCATGTCTCAGAGCACCACTGCCTCTCATATTTTTATTGATCCATCCAACAAACCGCTACCTTAGAAGTCGCCTCATGTGGAGAAGGCCCAGATTGATATGTGGACAGAATATTATAAATCAACAACCTTAAAATTGAATTGTGCAAAATCAATTGCAGATTGGCTCCCCCGTTGGCCATCTTTAATTCTCATCATAAATCTTCTTACACTCACACACACTGCGAAGGGGCTCATATTCATGCCGTAATAGGGGGGTCCAACTTATGAGAAGGCAAGTAAAGGCAGAAGCCATGAATTTTGCTTGGCGTCTCTGATGTGGTGACAAACATAAAACTATATCTAATGACCAATTCCTCAATTCTGTGCAAGCTTCAGCAGAGAATTGCCAGGGATTCACACTTCTTTTGCAGGTTTCAAACATGTTACATTCTGTTTGCTAGCCTGATAATTTGCACATTCAAATACAACTGTGACACACATAAACAAACAGTGGGTGGTTTTATTTAAAAGTGGGAAAGTACACTTTTAATAACACTTTTTATTACACATTGTCAGCTGCCTGCTCATTTTGGTGCTTTTCCATACTTACCAAATGGTACCAAAGACAAATGTGTATAAGTCAAAAAGATGCTGTAAGCATCCAGCTATGTCAGAGAGTAATTTCTTTAACGTTGATCACAGCTGGTATTATCATACAACGTTATCGAAAATACAGTAAGTATTAGAAAACAATATACCTCAGGGGGGATTGCAAACTCATGGTACATTAAGCTGGTCTGAAAGAATAAATGAAACAAAGGCAGGTTTGTAAAGGTGCTTTGAAAGAATTTTCTTCTGTTTCCGTTTCCCATAAGTTAATTGACAGAGGGGAAAATATTAAACCACACTCTAATGGAATATTAGGCATTGTGTTATATCTAGTGGATGAACATAACCAGCACTCAGAGCTACATCACAGGTGAAATATCTTCAAAGCACAGAAACAAACCATTTCAATGACACAGGTGATGTGGTCCGTGGGCGAGCCTCCAGCTCCACCTGTGACAGGCAAGGCATGACGCAATACAGCAGCAAGAGTTGCATTTTGAGCCACTGCTGTGCTGCCATGTTAACAAGTGGAATGGACACCTTTTTTAGAGGTGGTAGGTGGTATTCTGAGTGCACTTCGCATACAGTGAGGGATGCAAGCTATAAACAGTGGGGAACTTTATATGATCTATTCCACAGACAATTAAAGATTTAAAGGAAATATATTGAGTCAAAATTGCAGTTTATCAGTGAAAAGCAGCTTTAATGAGTTGGAGAAAGGTAAGCAGCAGCTTCCCACGGATGTTAAGCACATCATGCAAATGAGATACTCCGGTCCAGAGCAGTGAGGTTCATGTGGGAACATGAAAGGGCCATGGATGCGAAGCAAGTTTGTCCTCTGCTGTTTATAAAGAGGTACTACACAACAAACTCCCAGTTTAACTTTGGCTGCAGCATGTATTAATACTGAATATAATGTGTGCTCCTGTTTACGTGTTATTAAAAGGTGTTATGATGAGCGACTAATAAGCACAATTCAACTTACTAACTAACTAGCTAACGAACGGTAGGTTTCACAGCGCGTTGTTTAAATGGCTATCGAATGATATACAATACAATACATACAATGACCAAACATGCTTGCACTTTCATGTGTTGTAAAACAAAAACGCCGTTGGCTTTCATGAACGAAACTAATGACAACTATGGCTAATTGTATAACTAACAAGTAGGTTGAAAGATCTGTGTTAAAAGATCTGTGTTAGAAATAGATATTGCATTACATCGCTAAATTAGCCAAGTAGTTTTCACACTTCAGAAAGCCTTAATACCAAATGGGTGTTAAAAAGGGTTATTTTTAAACTTCACCAGAGTTTGAGATATCCCAACAGATACAAATTCAAATGTAATCTGAAAAGTGAAGCTCGCTTTCAAATAATCAGCCTGGTGAACTCTTTTCACATCCACTGTATGCTGTTAGCATGTTAAAACACACGACTGTACTATTGGTTTTTGTATCTAGAGTAGACAATACACACACACAAAAAATCTTAACACAACAGGCAAATTGTACAATGGGAATAATTAACTGCCAATGAATGAAAAAGAACGATTAAAATCTTTGTGTAAATCCGCCATGACGATGCTAGCCATCACTGCAGCTAACAGTTTTTCCTCTAACAACCGCGACAAAACAATCACTTAAACCCTTCCAGGTTTATAATTCACACTTACCAGGCCTTCAATCTGGATCTGTTTCACGGGAGAGTCCAAGGTGCCGCTTGTAGAAGACATACCGGCGTTAGATGATGAACCGGTCTCTTTACGCGTAGCCATATGTAAACCGCCACACGCGGAAAGGAGGTAGGAAAGTTTCAACGACGGACAACCAACGTGTCCGTTCCTTCTTCCGGAAGGAAACAAAACATAGAAGAGAACGTTCCACCACTAATAGTTACTTTTTGATGATGGACGCCAACCTCAACCCTGGTGCGTTTAATTCATTGTTCATTAAAAAAAAAAAAAACGTTGTTTAAACATTGCGGCTTGCGTACTTTGTGAGTGGAGCCAATGAAAATGGCATTTATATTAACCATTTTTTCACACCCGCGTTAACTTCACTGTACCTTTGGCACTGGGAGCAAGTGCTACCTATTTAAGTCTCTTAACTGTCAGGGTTACGTTCTATTACTACGTTACAACAACAAAAATAAAATCTGAGAAGTATTTAAAACACTTTATTTCAAATGTTTCCAGATGTATCACAACTAGTAGTTATCCAAAGACTAAAAACGTGGGTTATTGAACTTATTGTAACAAGTATATTACCTAGTTACATAATGCAAAAAGGTGAATACGCATAAACACAAAAGGTACAAAAAAAATGACATGAAAATTGAATAATTCGCCTGAATTTTACATCTTAATGTGACGCCAGAAAAGATTCACTAATGTTTCTGACAGATCAGCCTTTGCTTGTCATAAAATAACAAGTGCATTAAGTAGGTGTGAGGGAATACACTTCAGATAAACCAGTACCTTTTTATCATCACATGTACAGTGTCAATACAAAGTTCAACATGAAAATATAAAAGGCCTTTCGTAAAAACATTTGAATACAAGAGGGACAATGCTTAAATGTTGGAATGAGAAGCCCGTTTCACTAATAACAGAGCCAAACTTGGTGATTGGAAAAGTAGCTTTATAAATATAGTTGTTAATTAAACATTCTTCCTCATATCATTTTGAACCACATGAATACTGCATGATTACACCTGTAATTACAGTAAATCCTTTGTATAAACTTGCCATCCTTCTAACCCACATCCATCACTTTCCAAAATGGGCTGACGGGAAAACAAAACAAAAAGGCAAACAGTTGAGTACTTTAAAAATATGTCTCCAAGTAGAGTGTTCTTCCAATGTCTAAACAATGTGAAATCTTGGTCCAGCTGTGGCAATGATGTCGCTGTAGGGCTGAGACTGGGACACCTCGATGGCTTGTTGCTTCTTCAGAACCAAAAAACTGTAAAACTTTGCAGCTGCCTGTTTTTTGTTGTTGTTTCGGCATAAGTCAAGCAGACTGACGGACTCTGCCCCAGTCTTGGCCATAACACGCTGTAAAAACAAGTTTGGAGTAAACAACAAATTCAGATTCAGTTCAAATTATGCACTGTATCCATACCTGCAGACCATGAAGCATCTGCTGAGTCCTCTTGTTCCACCTTTTCTCCTCCTGATCTTGGTCTCCAGCCTGACCCTCCTCATCCTAAACATAATAGACCGGGCTCACTCAATAACTGCAACACCACATTCCTGTTTAAGAGTAGAGAAATCCACACTGACCTCCTCTTCATCGCTATCATCCTTCTTGTCTTTGCCCTTCTCTCCAAGCAGGTCGAGCTCAGGGACGAGCTGCGTGAGGTTGACACTGCTCTCCTCTGGGGGCATATCCACCTGAGGCATGTCTAACCTCTGGGACAACATGGAGCGATCAGCTTGTTGCTGGTCCAAAGAGCCCATCTGAAAAGACGGTAAGAAAAAAAATAATAATGAAATCTGACCTATATCAAACTATACGGCACATCTACATTTATTTTGAAACAAGCTTCGCACAACCATGGCTACTTAAAGGATAGGTTTTAATGAGCAGAACAAAGCCTTCAAAATGCTTTAATGACTGGGTACTTGGTATCTAACAGTGGTGTTCTTACTGGCAGTGCATCCTTTTCAAGGGTCTTCCGTTTAACTCCGCGGGGAGTTGAGGGAGGAGGCATGACGGTCTCATCTAGGGTTGTCCTGCTGCCCTCCATTGCAGAGTGTGCCAGCATGCTGGGCTCCTCCATGATAGTTTGGTCTACAAAGAAAATATACATTATGTAAATGCCGTGTTGGAGGCAAAGTGTAACAATAAATATATACTTTTATTTTATTATATATTTTTTTTTTAATCAAATGTCTTACCAATAACATCTCTGTGCTGACCCATAATTTCCTCCCTAGGCACCTCTGGGTTCTCCAGTTCTTTAAGGATCTCATCCAGACTATCTGCTTCACCACCCTTTCTCCTCTTCCTCAGTTCATCTGGCACCAGAGGAGTCAGGCAGCGTGTGAACATCTGAGAGTAAAAAACAAGACATCTATTGTTGAAAATCAGGTAATGGCAATAGAAAGCTAAAATTAATTTAAACGTTTACAACAATGAAATGACACAGACAGAATACAGTCCGATCAACACCCAACAATTTGTGTGAAGTCCCTAGATGCAGGTGTTAGAGCATAAGGAAAATAACTTGACATTCAAGTCCACTGAAACTATTGTGTGCCTCATGCATTTAAACTTCTCACCTTCAGCAGCCTGCCATTCCAGAGAGGCTGAGCAGGGAGAGAGAAGAGTTTTTCTACTCCTCCAGTTTCCTTCCACATCATAAGTTTCTTTGTGGGAGGAGCGAGATCCAGAGTGGTGACGATGTCTGAGTAGTCAGATAACTGAGCCCTTATGGTTTTACTGTCCAGCTCCTTCACACTGTCCACAATCAGTTTTCTCTTACGCTTGGCCTTTGTCTCCTTCACTGAAAAATTATAATATTACATAAATGAATAGCAATTTTTCACATGTTAACACCATTTTATACATGCATTATACATTCTAAAAATGTTTACCCGTGATGTCAATAGGCTCCAGTGCAAAAGCTTCTTCCTCATTGTGAACCAAAGTGGTCTGTTCTGTCTGATCTGCCATAGCTGGAAGAGGCTCTGCTGGACCAGAGTCTGGACTGTCTGGACCCGCTACAAGACAAAAATCAAATTAAAATGGAAAACTTCACATAGCATGCTCACAACACAAGTTAGATCATACGTACGTGACTGAAGGTTATCAAAGTCATCTTCGTCGTCTCCATGGTCTGGGGGCATCATGACACTATCTGTGATGGCTGGAGGGTCATCAAAGATACCACCTCCATCTTCAGAGCTTAACAGCTTATCAACTAAAAAGAAAAACTGCAGTGTAAATTTCTATAGTCACAAATTCACAAATAAAATAAACGCACAGTTGACCTACCAAGCATACCACCATCACTGTTGCCCATAGAGGCATCACCAAAGTCATCATACTCCATATGATTGGATTTATCCGGGAGATTTGCAGGCCCAGGCTCAGCTTCAAGAAGCAGGTTGGGGGCTGTGGCACCATGCATGATGTCCTCCTCGAACGTGCTGGCATCCCGCATCATCTCTCTGTCGTCCATTCCAAAGTCGGCTACAAAAGTAGTTCATTGTAGTGAGCCAAAGCTCGGTCATACAGCGAGGTGCATGTGCCAATCAGTGTTTTGTCTTACCAAAGTCATTATCTTGCAGAAGATTGAGGTTGCCAACATCTTCCCTCATAGTGATTTCTTCCACTCTACTCTGGTTAAGAGTGAACTGTTGGGCCACGTCAATGTCACTGCAGGAGAAACAATCCAGTTAGAAAGCATATTTTATGCAAGCTTATACACAAAGCTGTAAACTTACTCTAAGTCAGGAAGTGGTTGATCAAAGTCGTGGAACTCCTCAGGTAAAGTGATGGCATTGTACGCTGCTTCTCTGTTTTCCTCAGGTAAATCCACAACACCTAAACAATAATTTAATAAGTAGCATGCATTATTCAAGTACACCTTATGAAACATGCAAGTCCTTACCTGGCCTGAAAGCCATTTTGATCTTGATAAAGGCTTCATTGCAGTCAGCCAGCAGGTATTTGGCTTTTCTGTGGTAGATTCTCACCACTCCAAGGAGTAAGTGACCTGATGTACGCAAAGCCATTTTCACCTGAGGAAAAATGTGTGTGGAAACAAACATAATGTAATCAGTACAGGCAAATCAATATTAACCATGTCTTAAAGAAAAGAGGTCAGACAAATCTCTTACCTTGGGTGATATGATGCTCTCCACGCTGCTTTCAAGGTTGCATTCGAACACATGAGCTTTGGTCAGCTTCTTGTCCCAATGGGCCGCCAGCCAGATCTTGGCCAGCGGCCCACGTTTACTGAGGACAAAGTGGGCGTAAAACATTGCCCCGGTTGTCCTTACTCACTCCCTCACTGGGGGCAAAGTTACCTAAAAAGAAACGTGGTACTGACATCAGATGCTGCAAAAGCCACCCAATGTACATGTATAGAACCACTACATCTGAACATGCAGTACTAGGAAGTTGCGGTGTTAAACTCAGGCTCCACACAATTCACAGATTGCTATAAAAGAACATTACATTTGATATAATATAGCATAAATGGCATAAATTATTCTAACCGCTCAACTTTGAGTCATTAGTACACAATATAATTGGCCCTCATCTACTCAACTCGACACAAACTGATAAACCCTCTCAAACAGGACAAAAGTCAAGCGTTCTAGTAGCGGCTGTTACCCAAATAATCCAAGATCAAATGTATTTACACTTGCGAAATACATGTGGAAGAAACGATCACGTAAAAAAATAAAGCTGGCGACTTGAATCAGGCGCCCACCCCGTTCTGGATCCGCCTCTCGTTGACAATCACTGGAGATGAAGCTAACACCTTGCTAATCATTATTTGCGAGGTTTGGGGCGATTTTACAGTCCTTACGAACAAGATATAAATTATAGTTGTCGGTTAGTTTATGTAAGATTTTATACAGGTCGTAAGCCTACTCGATTACCGGGAAAAGTAGAACTGAAAGAAAAGCGCCAAAAGAGAAATCCATCGCCACTAAATAGTCGGCGCCATTATATGGCAATTAGCCGCAAGCAAAACACGAAAACCGCTCACTCTGCAGAGCAACAACAATATTTGATATAATGCATTGGTTTGGATCAGTCAGTGTTGATAAAAAAAAAACCTTAAGGCACATTAACGTGAGTGAAAGCGATCAGGTCAGAGTCTTTGGTACTTTTCTTGCAGCAGCACTGGGTCTGTGCCTGGATGCTAAAGGCTTCTCTCATACAGGAAAGGCCGCGGCAAATAAAGAAGCGCATGCACATCATTTCTGCGCTATACACAACTCAAAACTGCGCCAAAATAAGCCCGATGAAGAATGACTTACCAGTGGGACCCCCGTTTGAGTGAAACCCCAAATATTATGTTATTTCTCCCCGCAGTTTCTTCCCTGTTGTACTCATTAAAACAGCCAAGATGGCGCCAGTCGCCTTCCTCCCGCTCTGTGCTGTCCTTTTAAAATCTGCAGGATGTTTACAGTCAAAAATGGTGGAGGAGGAGTCAAATAACGACCAGCAATGACCGGCGCCGATAGGGGGCGCAGTGGCACAGAGTTACACCAAATCAAATGAGAACAGAGAAGTTGCATCAATTTTCAATAATCAATCAACAATAATATTTTTTTTCCCCCTTTGGTACCCAAAATAAAGGGATAGGCTTAGACAGTCTCAAATCTTTGGTCCATAACCCTTTTTTTTGTTTGTTTTTTATTGGAGAAGCGTCTGGTTTTCTCAAGTCACATGGCTACAAGTCATTTCCCGAGTCACAGGCATTAAAGTCTAGGTTTAGTCCCAACAATGTATAGTCCATTTAGAGTTGGGGACTTTTTTGTTGTTGTTGAGTGACTTTTGTGTTTCCCCAAGAGTATATTAGAGTATAAAAGCAGCTTTTAACTTTATGGTAAAAGGAGACCACTGTTCCCTATCTGCTAGTAATAGCTAGTAGTCTTGTTTGAGATAGGCCAGACCTGCGCAGGTTTGATCGTTGTCGTAGTTCACCTCAAAAAAAGCCTATATAGTATTTTAATTCTTTTCAACCAGGAAGTGAGAGCTAGAAGCAGTGCTCTGATTGGTTTAGCTTGGATGACTCACCCCAGCCTTACTTTACCCACTAAAAACACTTTTGTAAAGCTGTGCACTTGACTGGAAATGAATGCATGTGAATACAAGGGTTTGTGAGAGCTAAGAACAAGTTAAATGGATTGAAATACTTTCTTCCTCTTTCACGGTTTGAAATTCAGGTACCCAAGCTTTAATCAAGTCAACTCTCAAGTCATCAAAATAATTACTCATGTCTGACTCGAGTACCAGTCACAACTTGCAAGTCCTCACCTCTGGGCCTATCAGACCATACATAGATTCACTATTTATTCATACCATATCAACTAAAACGTTTTGATATGGTGTCAAACGGTATGATTGCCATGTCTGGATATTTTGACTCAAAAGGTATGCAGAATGACATTGTGGTGCATCTTGGTGGGCTCATACAACATGTAATTACAAACTTTTCTACGGCCCCTCCCTACATTGGGCTCAAGAAAACAATAGGCTACCTTTTACCTCACAGTCCAGTACTTAAAGGTGTACTATATAAACTTTTTTGTGGCGAGTATGCCACCTGCTTGTCTCCTACAGATGTTATTGCTTTCCCTGAAATCTTCCTCTGTATGACATTAAACCTAGTGTATATTTCTTGAATTACATGTTTTTTTGACAGTCAAAACCATACTTCAAGAACAGCAGCACAGAAAAGAATAATTTTTGTCCATGTGTTCTGAAGACATTTAGACTGATGCAGCTAGTTATTTAAAAAGCTGTACATGAACTAAATTAATCAGACCCACACTTTTGGGCCTTTTACTCCTACGTCAAAGTTTATCTGATCAGCGTTTTGGAGAAATGCAAATACAAACTCCTCATCAGCCCACAGAGGTCCAGTTGGAAAATTGGTATTCATTGAAGCAGATCTGCCTCGTAGGCTTGAGCATCTGTTGCACAAATATGGCTGCCAGCTGAGCATATTTATGACTTGTCAACAGCAGGGATCTCTGTCAGTGCATTGGGGTGACATGATATGCCCAAAATAGGTATTCACACATAATGTTGACAAATGTGTACCTACTTATTTAGCACTGCTCTAGGGATCACACAATACTCATTATCAAAGTACACAGATGGAAAACAAGGAGGCAGTTTGGCTCATACATCATAAACTCTGGCAAATGATCGATGGGGATTGAAATTATAGCTTCACAAAAGAAGTAATTTGTCACTGATTATACACAGGCTACATATTCTTCAGATACTCGCTCAAAGATGTATTGAACCATGCCAGATTTAGGGGTTTTACCTTGATTTATTGGAGAGATAATTTTGGATTTTAAGGAACCTTCTGCACGTGTGGTGTGATTCATGAGACCATTAAGCTGCACAAAGAAACCACATTTTACAACACAATCCACCATGTGTTATATTCTCATATGACACAGTTTTGAGCCCCAACTGTTACATAGATCATTTTATCCAGATTGATTGGCGTCAGCTGTTATGAAATGATAGATCAGGCCAACAAGGAACATCCAACAGCTTCCAGACTGTTTATAAGAGCTTCTACAGTGAGTCACAAACCTTCAACATCTGATTAGTCTACATACCAAAACATAGCATATTATTATTGACAGCTGGACAGAATAAACTAGCTTTTACGTCAAGTTTATTCAGACGCACAATACTGACAGATAACTGGCTATATATTTATAATGCAAACGTGAATTGTTTCTGCTTTGTAAAGCCTGTTGTCGTTTCCATCATTTTATATTATTAAATTATAGTACTGAGGGATGCCCCATCTATTCGTCTGCTGTTCTTTGAAACACAGCGTGCTCAATGCTAGTCATGTGACTGACTCATTTACTGACATCTGAAGCAAATTATGTATTGATTTTTAAAAAACTTAAACAAACCAAATTATTTTAAAAGAGGAGCTCCAACAGCACTGTGTTCTCACATTTAAAGGTGCAAGTTTTCTTGTGGAGTGTCCGCTATCTGCTTCTCCATGGAGGTTATCACTTTGCCTGTTTTCACATACAGCATGGAGCTCAAAGCTCTTCTACATGGGCAGATGATTTTGCAACAATCATGTTATGGGGTAAAATACGGGAAAAGGGTAATTGGTTATAAGGTTATAGATGGTGCTATAAGAATTTGGAGCTGGTTGTTAGACCCTTGATTAGGGTCAGCTTGAGGGTAGGATTTATGGATTTAATTCCAGATCAGATTTGTCGATAAAGTTCATGTTTTTGCAATACCAGATAGCTACAAGTTGGCAAATTTATCTTGACTTTAGATACATATCATAACGATGTCAATTACAGTGTCAAGAGAAAAGCTGATTCGTATAAGCCTGCTTTGCAAAACATGCACTGTTCAAATCATAATTGTCCATATGGTTTGGTATGGTAACCGGATAGATGATCCTGCTGTCAGTGGAGTATGCCATATAGCACACATATTTGCTTTGCTGCTCTTTGGCTGTCGGACGTTTTTCTTTTTGGAGAGCCGAGAGGGGGTATCTCTCCTGTAGTGTTGGCTCCAGCTGAGTTGGCAGCTCTCATGCATCCTGGGATCATCCGAGATAGATGCTGTTATTTATGCAGTGTGTCTAAACCAATCACCCTGACACAGATTTATGTAAACACTGCAGTTTCTTGGCATGGCATGAGGTTCTCACACACACACACACACACACACACACACACACACACACACACACACACACACACACACACACACACACACACACACACACACACACACAGAAGGAAGGGAAGCTAGCAGTTATGTATTTTGGCTACCCCTTGTGAACACAGTACATTCTGATAGACTGTGAAATGAGCAGGATGACAAAATGGTGCTAGATCATATAACTACATGAATTTTGCTAAAAAAAAATCTAACACAAACAAGTTTCACATTGAGCCTTTATCAGAATGTTGTACTTGTCCCTTCTTGATGTTGGTGATATGGAAGTAAGTTTTCTCTACACAAAATAAAAGTTTGATTCAATTTGTCACATTTTATTGTTGGATGTGTTGTATCTTATAAAACTCTTTTACAAAACATTGATTTTTCTTCTAACTTTCCACTGCTATTAAACTGTAGTACAGTGAAGGAAGGTGTTGTCTGATAAATCTTGTGTGTAAATATGAATGCTTCTTCAACTTGACACAACCAGGAAGTGGAGATCCTTGGATGTTACAAGTTCAGTAAACCAAAGCAGTAGAAGAGGAGCATCTATAACTATGAAAAAGTCAGGAATGTCAGTTACATTTATGTAGTGATAAGACTTGTCTCCAGTGTTTAAAAGTAATAAAACAATTATAAGTTACAAAAAAGAACATTTAAAAAATCCATATGAAACAAGAGAAAACACACAAGATTTTCTTCTGAAGGCACATCAATACGTAACCCCCTGCCCTCTGAAACAACACAAGAGAAAGATAGAGAAAATGTAATAATATTGCACCAAGTTCATTTTGCCACTGTGACTCTACAACAATTTTCTTGATAGCACTGCTTCCAGAACTAAAGTGATTGTTTTTTTTCTGTAAATATCTTTGAATCCCCACAATCCATCAGACAATCTTTTTCATACATTCTACTTTCTCATCCAAAATAAACTGAACATGACACAAAATTAAAATGGAAATACTGAGCCTCTCCAACAATAGAAAACAAATGGCTGTATTGGCACACTGGGTAAAGGGTGCAATGTTGCCAGTTAAAAAACATTGTGAAACTTAATTAAAAGACTATCTGGGCAGTGTAGTTAGTGTTACATTAATATGATCAAATACAAACATTCTCAGTTAGTGTTACTCTGCACTCATTGATATGACATGCAAATGAGGAGTGTGAGTTACAGTAAAACAAATGCAGATCCCAATGTCAGTTTGATTGTGTACAATACAAGATGACGATAACTATGACATGTTGCTAATCATTGCTAATCCTAGCCATTTTGTGATTGTAGGATTTTAGACTGGGCATTATAGGTTGACTTGAATTTAATCAATTTCAGAAAAACCTCAGAAATTAAAAGATGCATTGACGTCATTTCCCCGAGGCATCTCTATGTCATCATAAACTCACTGAAATACTACACTGACCTTGTCAAAAAAGTTCACACTGATTCCAAAAATACAGCTTCTGCTTTGTATGATGCAGTTGTTGTAACACCAGACTCGGGGCACTGTCCTATGTTTCCTAATGAGAACTGTGTGCCTCTGTCAAGCACTTGTCAGCTTTAGCTATTGCCAAACCTGTCACTGGCCAAACGGGAAAAAATGTGTGACATGAAAATAATGACTTTCATTTCAATTTCTGTCCAGGATCTTGTCCTACACAATCTGAAAAGGTATGTTTACACAAGACCTGGCAAGCCTCCTTTAAACAAGGCAACTCAATGATCCATTGTATTCTTCAGGGCAGCAACGGTTCAAGTTCACCCGGCAAAGGAGATCAACTTAAAGTGCCTATGACAGGTTGGACTACTCATTTAACTAAAATGCAGTTAAGAATTTAGCTCTTTTTTTTTTTGCAAATTTATTTTTTTAATTTTACTTCTGATTGTAACTGATGACATCACACTAGGAAATTAAGATGCAACCACACATTACACTGAACTAAAACTCATTTAACTCATTGTCAGTTTTTACTTGATAAATGAAAATACACTTTGAAATGTTGTTGAATTAATGTTTAAAGGGTCCAAAAAGTTAGCTTCTGTTTTGAAAATTATGCCATAACCTTTGTCTCCCTAGTGTGGTGTCATTAATTTGTTTACTTATAATTTTCAACAGATTTTTAAATTTTTCTACCCGATCCCTGATTGGTTTAAAACAATAATTTATATTTACAACAGGTATTAATACACAATAAAGCCATAATCAGACAATCATAAAAACCTGTCATACGCACTTTAAATTCAGTTATAAAAACTAAGGCTGTGCTATTGATCGAATTTTAATTCAGATTCAGTCACTTCTAATTGTTAATGATATGCTTGCTTTAAGCAAAAGCTCCACCGTCAATCCTCTGTCAGCAAAAGCATGTGGTTTGGAGCAGAGTTCAGACTTGGGAGAATAAAGGTTAGTCTTTTTTTGTTTTAAATGGCGATACATTTTCAATCAACATGAAAAAAAAAAACTACTGATCACATTTATTTAACCCCAATGAGCTTTCGTCTGGTAGGTGTATACTGAGAATGCATTGATAAATAACATCTTTACTTATGATGATGTAAATGCGGACCTGAAGAATTGTGGGATCCAAAATTAATCAATTATATAAAAATAAAGTTTGAAATTCAAAGCAGCAAGACTTCACCTTCCCTACACCAGAAGAAAGACTTGAGGCACTGCAAAAATCAACATAACAATTTCTCAGTTTGGTTGTAGAAGGGTTGTACTTTTCCCCTTTAACACCCTCTGTTATTTACAACACAGACAGAGGGTTGTGCTGGCCATTTGGTTTACAAAAATAGCTAATCACATCCAAAATAGTGTTATCCTCTTCATTGTTCATCAGTAATATTTATCAGCTGAGACTTTAAGAAACCTGTGCATAGTGTACAGTGTCTTTCATTGTGTCATGGTTGAGAGGTTTGTGTTTGCAGATAATCAGGTCCATCACTGATTTTTGTTCAATGTAGAGCAGTTACAGCCTGATCAATCTCGATGCTTCAGTTTCTTAATTATTCCCAAAATACATGGGGCACTGGAAGAGCAGTGTGTAGATTCAGTCATTCATTTAAGTTCATGGTCTTTCCTTAAAATCAATCAGAGCAAAATCAATCAGAGCAAATTTGATGTGACGTTTGTGCGTTTTAGAGTCCGCCCCTCCGCCCTGAAAAAGTCCACAGAGCAGGGGGGCTCTGGTGGGTTATAGCCTCTCGATGTCTCTGTATTTCTTTCTCAGTATAGACACTTGATCTTTAAATAGGACTGGGTCTAGTCTCATCTGAGAGTGGACCAGCGGCATTGTGCCAAACCAGTTGGCAAACTTGTTCATGCAGGTCTGGCGCTGGGCAAAGTGGTCTGGGTCTGCCCACCGAGATGCACGGGAAGTCTGACAAAGCAAATACAGAAAAATATTTAAAATGGAAAAAATAAAAAGGTTCAACAGAATTGTGTTTATAAAACATGTCGAGTCATACCTGTCCCATCATTGTCTCTTTATATTGTTTCTTTTGGGTGACTTTAATGGGTGGAAGCTTTGTGACTGATGACACCAGAAAATTCATCAGAATATCCTCACAGTTTGACATTTGGTCAACCATGGTCTTCAAACTAGCCGGCAGGTATGAGGTGTACAAGTAGTGATAGTACCTAGAGAAAAATAAATTGAATTAAATATCTATTACTAGATTTAAAGGAGACACATTATGCTTTATTCAGGTAATTAGTGTACAATTATAACATAAGTAGATCATCACTTTGCATTTTGTTAATTATAAACCAAAATATTGATCTAAAACAACTGCAGAACTGATAAGCCTCGCCTCATCATAATGGAATTTCACTGTGGCAAGCAGTAGATTGTCATTTATGTTTTTATTTGTGAAAAGTGATTATGTGTCATTTTAGAACCCTCAGAGTACAAGGAAGTGGGTGGGGATAGGGGTAGGTGAAAAGAGGAATTTTCTGAGCACTCGAGCTTCAGTTGCAGGACAATCCAGGATTAACACGAACATACAGGAATCAATTTACAACTTTGAGTAACTAATGAGGAGGAATGGTTGTGCCAATAAAGTTAAAAGCTCATCAAATGAAAAATATTATGCATTGTTTATATTGTTATTAGCCTTTAAACATGCTCGAGTACCTTAAATTTGGCATCTCATGTTTTAGGACAAAAAAAAAAGTTTGTAAAAACAAAATTAACATCTGTAACTGGTTGTTTACCCTGACACTTAATGAATTTAGGTGCCATCTATTGGTAGCATAGCGCTATAGAGCTACACAAGCTAAAAGCGCGTTTATGATAAATGCAAGTTAAGCTAGTAGTTACAGTGATTGTGTTTGGACGGCAGAAATGCTCAGAATGAGTCTGGCGGTGATTCAAGGACTGAATATATAAGACAGGAAATAGATGTCAAATATCGAAAAAACATCATCCATTGAGGGTGTTCAGTGGTTTTTGACAGTCTGAGGAGAGAGGATTTTCAAACCAACATTCATTAATCTAGCATGAATGAAGCTAAATGCAATTCCAGGCATGTTTTTGATGATGAAATATTGTTAGAATATTGTTAAAAGTTCCAAAAGGTCACTATAGAAAAATATGCTCCCTTTAATTTTGCATAATATGTGTCCTTTAATATTTTCTACATGTGAATTGCGGACATACTTATGATAAATGGCAGCTCCAGTTAGCACCATAGAGTAGTCATTAGTCCATTTGGAAGTGTAGCCCCAGCGTTCTTTGTTGCTATCCCAGAAGTGGCTGCGTGCTGGGTAGCCAACTATGCGGTCTGGGAAACTCTGCCACACGGTAAAGGCAAAGTCCACCTGGTTTTGAAAGCAGAAAATGTTAAATGAGACAAATAGACCAGGAGGTGTGTAGGTGTTTTTTTTTTTATATATAATGTATTTATTGACCTCTGTAGTGGAAAGAACAGTATCTTCATCCAGGCTGAGCACTGCATCAGTTGGTATTGTATCATAGGGGAGGAAACGACTGCTTATGACCTGTACATTCACAAAACCACAAACAAATTGTTAACGCCAGACACAAATGTTAAACCACTCAGCAAGGATCAAATATCAGAGTAGAAACAGCGCTCCAATGAATAAATTCAGGCTACATCTGCGAGACAAGCAGCGTTAGCAGTCTTTTGGTGTCTATTTGCACTGTTAAGCCTTTTCCCTCGATGTTAACAGCACAGTCAGCTAAATTTACAAGCTGACACAACATCAATGACGGCAAAAACAGTGCATTTTACTGATGAGCAACACAAGCGCTAGACTTCACAGAGGTGTACTTGTCCTTCCCGATGGACCTCGCTGCCACCATTTTGTGTCTATTTCTCCAAGTGCTTTTTAAGTGTGTTTTTGTATTCATCTAAGTGCACTTTATAATGACAGGGCAAACTAGTAGTCAGTAGTATTTTATTATTATTATTATTATATCCCTTCAGTCTTGTCCAGAATATATATTAAAAACGGTATGCTGACAAATGAAGACCAATCCATTTATCAGTATTCATCAAATGATTTTCTTTTAACTCTCAGCTAAAGCAACATACAATGTAAGCATTAATGTACCTTGCCCTCTCCTTCGATAACAATGACAGGGACAGCAGTGGCAGGCCAGCGCTGTTTGGCAGGAAGAGGCTTGTCACAGTTCCACAGAACAATCACCTAGTGCAATGGGGAAGTAAATCAGCATGTTATTGTATAAGAAATCATCACGTTATTTACTATAAGAGAAATGTTGTCTAAGGGTTAGGGTTAGCACAAATGAGTGAACTAAAAGTCAGTCTTATTTAAAAATGCAAAAGACATTTAAACCAGAGTCCAGTGTCAGATTCAAGTGAGGTAATGTTGAGTTTGAGTTACCTGAGCACAGTATTGGGACTTGGCCACAGCTGTGAGCAGTTTCATGACCGGCTGAGACTGTGAAACTAGAGGCGTCACAACATGGATGATAGCTGTAAACTTTGGGTATGGCTTGATACCTGCAACATCAACAACATGCATAAGGCTGAGAAGAATTTAAATTCAGCAAATGTATTTTGATGATACAGAAAAAACTGTTTAGCTCATGTCTATACTGTCAAAAGTACTCGTCAGCCTCCTCATTGCCCAGGACGGTGATATGACGCTCTGGTTCAGTACACTGCAGCCTCTGTGATAGCTGTAACCACTTCCTAGTTTGTGCATGTTTACTTGGAGCTGAATTTACTTGGCACTGAGCACCAGCGAACAGGTCTAATTAGGCTTGTTAAGGAAAAGGTGCCAGTAAACCCAATCCCCATGTCAACAGCATACCGAGTATCAAGCCAATTAACAAAGCCCAAGTACAACATGGCAGCTCTTAATTGGAGAACTTCTCCACAACAAATCATGAATTATTAAACATTTATTGCTTAATTTGAACTAGTGTCACACGTTACATTTACATGCATTCAACAGCAGCCACACTCCAACTGTTCCTGAGCAGCGTCACAAATGAAAATCAATCAAGTTTAACCTCAAGGTGTGCCATTAGTTCAACAATTGAACTGAATTGAATATTCACTCATTTCATGTAGACACAAACAGCATATGTGAACCTTATCAACTGACCCAACTTAGCGTAGTAGAAGGGGAAGTCTCTGAGGGCTGTGGAGTACTGTGGCAGGGTGAAGAGGCCTCCAGGCAGACTGTTCCACATCAGGTAACTTCTCGAAGAGTGGCGCAGCACTCGATCTTGGATGATCTGCTCACAAACACAGATGGACTGAAATGAATGACTTGGCAGAATTTAGATTATATCGGATAAAGGCAGCAGGAAAAACGCCCAACACCAAGAGGTCACAGCGGACAAATTGCAATACTAGACAACTTGCTCAGTGCATCTCCTGAAACACATCTTTTATTAGTTTTTGAGTTGTCAAACTGTGAAATGCTGTCAATTTAGCAAATGCAGCAATGAGGACAAGGCTAATCAAACCCCAGAGAACATAAACACTAATTTGTTTTTATGTCAGGGAGTGAGTCTAAAATCCCACAGAGAGGAATAAACATCTTTTACCGCTGACAATTATTACCTACATAAAATTACTCTGGCATGTCTTACATGTCTGTCAAGCAAAGCTCATTAAAATCATCTCTGGGCTCTCAACTGAAAGTAGAAGGTGATTGCTATTAGAAAACACAAGACACTATTAAGTTTATCCAGCTTACAGTTGATTGCCATGTTGTTTGTGTAAACTCAACCAATTGTAGCAGATAATTTAAGACTTAAAGGAGGTAGTTCTCAAGCTGAAGCAATATTAGTGCAAATCAGTCATAAACAACAGGACATTTTGTTTATAATTATCACATCTCATTCAAGAGCAAACCTTCCAGTACAGAGCTACGGGAAACCTACAGCATATCCCAAACTCTGAATAAACCTATTTCTTATCTTTTTTGTATCACACACACTGCAGGCATATTGATGCGAGTTTGAAACATGGATGTAACTTATCAACGGGAAACATAACAAAATGTGTTGTGACCACAAACATTGCCTTTGCATAATAAATAGTGTGATACAACATTTTGAATTAAGCTTCTTTATCACATTCCTCTGTATCCTTCCTTATCTATGCTTGTTTGTAATTTGTAAGAGCAGTATGTTGCTTTGGCGTCTCATCAGAAGGATACAGATAAATGGACTCTGACAGGAGCAAACCTCTGACAAGATGGATAGTCAAGCAACAGGGGAAACCTTTTCAGAAATGACAGCAGCATTTAAAAAGAAACTTTTAGTTTACAACCCAGTCTACTGACTGTGTCTTTATTTACAAAGAGGGTCCTGATGCCTTTGTCAAAATATAGTAATACAGAAGAATACCTGGATGGATACATTAGAGCTGTGAAAACAAGTATACCTCCAATGTGGTCAGCACAATCTTTTCCACAGAGTTGAAGTATGCCTCCCAAAGGAACTGGGTCTGCTGCCTCAAGGAGAGGATCTTATCCTGGTGGATGGAGCGCACGGTGGAAGGGATCTGAAACAAGCACTGGTAATCATTCTTATGTAGTACTGTATTAATTTTCTAGCTTCCTACTGAAATAGGCACACATAATACTAATACTTTGTATATAGTAATGGATATGTATGTCCATATAGTATGATAAGTATGATTTGTTCACCTGTAGAAGCAGCCTCTCATCGCCCCACACAGCCGCTGTGTTCCAGTCAATGATCTCTGAGAAGGGCAGCTCCCAGCCATTGCTTAGCATAACTGGCACACACGCTGCCTGTTTGGATATGACACAGTGACAGTGCTTTAAATGAAACAGAATATGTTTGAAATCAATCCAAACAACACATGTTGAGTGAAAGCTGGACCATCTCTTTGTTAAGAGTCACATTTCCATCTAATTTAATTTACATTACAATTACACATTACAAAAAAGAATAAACATACAGTTTTAATAGAGCACTATGGGTATATACTGAACAAGTTTATGCTCTGGATCATCACCCTGCAAGCATCATTTGATAATCAGGCCATTTAAGTGCCTTAAAGCACCAACATAGTTTTATTAAGTACAAGATTTCAACAGCACCTTGAGGATTAGCTCTCAAAGTTAGACACTTCATAAAAAGCTCATTATTTCAGAAAATGCACAGCACTAACATCAGACGCTGAATTTGAGCGAGGTATATTCAAGCAAATACTTACACAAAAAACAACAAAAAAAACATTTTACTCATGGAGTGGCAACATAATTTTCATGCACCACACACACACAAAATACTTGAGCATAAGAGTGGCATCACACTCATCTAATCTTGTTGTCATTAGCAAGGGCACAGACGTGCTAAACCCTGACATGGCTCCCACCTCTCAGCTCTGAGCGAGCAATCAGCCTGAGACCCCTGCAGCTCAATCCTCTTTCAGCACATCATATTACACACTCAAAGAATGTCAATGTCTGCTGCCGTCAGGACGCTCCTGCGCTAGTAACCCCGATCCCAAATAAACAGTATCACGCCTTCGCCTCACGAGTCCTGAGCGACAGTAACACAAGCTATACGGAGACTCATTGAATGTAAAACAACAACAAACCCAAGCCTCACATGAGCTCCAATGTTTCTGTTACTTTTGTAAAGGGCACCGAGTGGAATGTTTACTGCCTCTGGGCAACTCCTGACTCTAGCCAAGCGCAGTCTGCTCCTCTTGCATCACTGTCAACACCTGCGTTGGAACCAAAATCTGCAGTTGGACAAGTAGTAAATTGTTTCTTCAGCAAAGTTTATTGTGAACTAATTTTAATCTGAATTGCATTAATTTCGCTCTTTTCTCCAAAATCATTGTATGTCATTGCACCTTGAAACACTTTTTTAAAACAATGTCTTGAAGACTACCTTTCCACAATGGATCACTCCTGGACAAATGAGGGATTACACCAAAATCTTTTTAAATAATGCTGCAGTTATGGTTAGATTTATCCATTTTTACTCATTTACAATATGCTGTAAAAACAATACAAAAAACAAAAAAGGACCATTCATTTTTGTGGCTCACCTGCAAAGCCTCCAAGAATCGGAAAGAGCCCAGTCGCCGTCCTCTGGGAACCAGACAAAAAGTGGAGTTGTACAGCATTTCTCTGTAGTCATATCTGTAAAACAAAGCATGGAGATGGAAATAATGAGTCAATAGCTGTTACATAAGCCAAAGCATTACAGTGCACATCCTCAAATGTGTGATTATAAGCAGAACAAATGCAGTCTGCTACAACAACCTCATGAGTGAAAAAAGTAGGGTACAGTTTCAACCCTGTCTCTTTCACTGCTGCGTGATCTTGCCCTCTCACCTGCACATCTTAGCATCTCTAGTTTCCTCCTTGTTCCTTGTGTCCAATCTAGGCCTCAGTCAGCACTCCCTTGGATTATTAAGCTGCTTGGAATTCCTCTTGTGTCAATATCAACTGTACTCGCAAAACTGTGCAAAACACTGCTTTCATCTCATGCCTTGCTATGCATTACACTTTGCTTGTCTTTGAAATATTCATAATTATAATTCTTTATGTTGTACTATTGATGTGTAGAGAGGCATGCAAATGTGTGTTTCCACCCCAAACACTCACATTTGCGTCATTTAAAACAGTAGGTCTGTATATTCATTTGGTTAAACATTATATGCAGCTTAGACTTTTGACATTATTGATTTATGTGAGGATTGCACGTAGGGATGTTACTACCGTATATGCATTTTTTATGTGACAATTATTGTGAGGAAAAAAACATGATTTGACTTACTGAGACTGACCAAACAACAGTAAAATCTTTAGTTTTCTTTCATCCCCATTGTCTACAAAATTACTTTTCCTCAATTTTCAAGAAATCTAACTTTCTGTATGACTTGAATATAACAAAAATTGTCATTTATTTTTCGGTTGTTACAATTATAGTATGACTTAAATAATCAATATTGTCGATTTTCCTAATAATCTTGACATTTCTAATTGTGTAGCCAAATGAAAAAAATTATAAACTTCCTTCATTTAATCTGCGTCAGAATTAAACTGATTTGATTACACTATAAAAGCCATGTCACTTTAAATGTAAAGGCATCTCTTAACAGTCTGATAGAAAGTGAGATAGAATGTATGATATAATGAAATGTTCTCCAGAATGATTTGAGTTGAAAACACAAAACCAGGCTTTGTAAGAATTACGGTACAAAAAAAAAGCCAGTGTGCACAATCTCAAACACAACAAATATCAACTGAAGGCCATTATGATAACAGTTGGGAGGTAGTTGCTCTCAAAATTATGTCACAACCGCTTTATAAATATAATCTGTTTCATCATCCCAACAGCATCATAAATATTAAAGTCTTTCTTTAATTTAGCATGACAAACGCATAATCCAACCAACTGCATGTAATCACTTAAGTCTAAACATTTTGTGAGTGTATAAAAATGAGCCCCATGGGTACATTTCTGGGTCTAGCTGGGTGTAAATGTACTATCCATCACCTTTTCTGTCAGTGCAAATGCAGAAAAGACCAGATGTTCCTCTGCATGCATACCTCCAATGTCTGTCTGTGGGAGGAGTAGTCTGTGCACTGCTGCAAGTCAGATGTGTTTTAGAAGAGGTTTTTCACTAATACATTTGGCTTGGTTCTGTTAACTTATCTTTCCAGTAAATGTAAAGACAAGCGGAGCAAAACAGCTTTTTCAAAAGTAAAAGTGTCATACAGTTGCCATAACTTGTTAAATGACCTTATAATTGTTCATACCCAACTCCATAAATGGATTAAAAGAAAGGGCTTCACCTGAAAGTTGGAAAAACTCAAAATCCAATTGAGGCAGGTTTTGCTAAATATAAACTTAGTAATACAAAGCCATTAACAGTTTGTAAACAAAAAGATTTAAACCCCAGTATGGAGGTGAAAATCATGATGCAATTTAAACATAAAAAAAGGATTAATTACAGAATTTCACAAAACATAAAAGCTATTTGCTTCTTTAAATGGAGATTATACCAGGCACTTAACATTTCTTATAAAAGCCACATTTTTCGGTTTTACCAGAAAAATACTCTTATCCTTAGAGTAGCTGATTTTTGAGGCCAATCACTGCAACAATCAGCTGAAATTTTGATCTGCCGATGACCATCATGACAAATTGACTTTGTGACACATTCATCAAATTGACTGTGTCAAAAACCTTTTTTTAACAACTAATATATTTGTATAATAAATATAATACTTCATGTTTATTATTTATTATTAGGAAAAAAAAATCTAAATAGTTAACAGGATCAACTGAGTTTTCTTGGCAATTTTAGCCACTAAAATACTTCTGCTCATCAACTACCCGTGTGGGTTGAATGAATACTTGCTGTCCATGTCCATGTCCGCCTCATACAGCCATATGGAGTGGACCAGTTTGGACAAAGTTTAAGGTAGGAAAACGTGCAGAAAAGATCAGCGAGGACAACTGTGCCACTTTCAAATGTGACTTTTACAAAATCATGATGTGCTTTGAATTTTCACCTTCCATATGCAACCATTTAGTAATTGTACACTTTAAAAGGGTACATTTTCTCAGCAAAATAAAACAGGACAGCTTTCACAGGCCCATGGCTCTTTTTACATATAAGGCATGCCTTAAATGAATAATAACTAGTCTACAAATTAAATATTTGTAAATATTTCCTCAAAATCTGGCCAATGTTGGATTTTTTCAATTCTGTGCAACACATTTTAATTTTTTTTCAATATCGTGTACAAATATATGTTGTGTGAAATGTTCATATGCAAGCAAATAGAGTGCAGAAGTTGTGACTGACACACAACACTCAAAAAATGGCTGTTACTTGTGGTTTACAGCAAGATGCAGATGATATTCTCACAGACACAATCAAAGACAAAGATGCTTAAATGACTTGTACTTCCTTCCACCTACACACAGCAAATGTGTAAAACCTGGAGAAAACCTGTGCAGCATCACAAGTTCTACAGTACAACTCGTATGAATAATTGAACTGTCTAGCCCCGTTTCATGGCTCAATAACACAACATAACACATTAGAAACTGGCTTGTAAAATGGAAAGCCTAATGAAGCAACTGTAATTGGAGCATATCATGCGTTTAAGCTGTTACTATTGGAATGAACATAATGATTCACAGAACAAGAGAAACAACAGACTTGAGCTAGGTCAAAAAAAATAAACCTGTCTCCTAGCAACAAGAAGGGATGGCGTGAAAAAGAAAAGCATGTCTCCCTCTGTCAAGTGCCTGAAGAGACTTAGCAGAACAGAAAAGTGTTTGTTTCCCATAATACGCAAAAGAGACCACACACATTTACTACATAACAGCACACAGACACAACCACAACTGCAGGAAGCTTCAAATCAGTGGCTAACGACATGTCAGAATCTCAAACATGTCTCTGGTCTCAATCCATGGGTTTCAGAGCGCTGTTGCAATGA
Organism: Rhinogobius similis; assembly: GCA_019453435.1. NCBI lineage: Eukaryota > Metazoa > Chordata > Actinopteri > Gobiiformes > Gobiidae > Rhinogobius > Rhinogobius similis. The sequence continues at coordinate 19,697,694 of CM033626.1, read as the reverse complement.
CAATTAACAATTCAAAACAAAATATGTTACAAGTGGAAAAAGTTAAAATATTAAATGTTAAAATATCACCAAAAACGGGAAACTGAATCCCATACATCAGTACTTTGAAATTGTGACATAACTGTTGATACACAAGGTGTAAACTAAAAAGATACTTCTCTACCATGAAAATAGACAATTCAATTAACCTTCACACTAACACAAATAAAACCGAAATGCAGATCTGAAGTAAATGTGCGCGGAATAAGGTGGACAGGTTTGCAGTGAGACGCGGCTGTGGGTGTATCAAATCACTGATATTAACACTGATATCACTGGTATTAGGACAGTGCACTGGTAATGTTATAAAGTTTATAGTCATTACATATAATTTAGGGAAATGCTAAATATATATATCAATATATCTGGCTAAAAAAAAAAAAATATATATATATATATATATACATATATATCAGAATCAGTCATGAAAAAATCAAGTACAACTCTACCTCTACAGACAACATTTTCATGGAGACAAGCAAGTGATAGACCCTCATAAAAGTTACCTAGTGCCCCTTTAATTCGATAACCCTATTTTCATGTTATACAATTATACATAGTATATAATATTAATCTTGCCAGGCTAGTCCAGCTTCTACTAGATAAATATTCCATTCAACGACACTCAGGCAACATCTTCCACAGATATCCATTGCATCTGGGAGTAGTCTTAGTATCAAAGAACTTCCAGAGATAAACTTCAAAGCCTAAAATGATAGCTGTGCTAGTACAATGCCACTCTCCCACCCGACTCTTATTCCATTCCGACTTCAAATGATATTTTCTGCTTCCTCTTTTCTGTCGCACTTGAGCCAAGTTGATGGGCAGTCGGCAGTTGCCAAGACTATGAGTTCAAGCCAGAGGAATTTGTGTGTGAAAGAGACCGAGTGAAAGTGAGTGTCATCAGATGAGAAAAGCGAAAAGAGAAGAAGAAAAAAAAAGCATCCGTTGACAACCACACACAGTATCCCAGCCCCAGAAGCCAGAGCCACCCATGACAAGAAGAATGTCACACACAATGCAAAGACACACAAAGACACAAACTGAGCGCAATACTGAAGTGTACTGTATGTATGTTCTTATTTTTCTGTTAACCTGCCAGGGGGTCTGCAGATGGAAATTAGGCTTGGGCTATAATCTGGCATATTTACATTTGTTTGAATGTTCATTAATATGCATTATTCCTCCTTTTCCTTAAATTAAATCTAAATCTGTGAGCCTCCAGGCACTGTCAAAACCCCTGAGATAATTTATAGCACACTGAAAATAATTCAACTTGATTGTAATCAGGAACAATAAGAAAACTAATCAAACATTTGTTCCTAAACCATGGTGAAGATTAAAAAAAAACAAAAAACTATTTTATCAAGTTAATCATCATCTACTCACCTTTCAGTGTTAAATAAATCATTATATGAACAATGTGAGCTTAAAGAAAAAATATGTATTTCTTGTATTGTTATTAGTCGTTAAACATGCTCTTGAGTACCTTAAATATGCCATCAAGTAAATAATGAAATAAATGAACATGTTTCTTTGCTGTCTGCCTTTGCACTCAGTGTCTGCAGGCAGTAGATGGCGCCCAGCTCGATACACAATTTAGTGAAGTTTACTTTATCACTTTAAGGGACTGCATGACATGCGATGATCAAGCAAGTTGTAGCAGTAATCATGTTTAGACGGCAGAAATGCTCAAAACTAGTCTGCCGATGATTTAAAGGAAAAATACTGTCATATTGTTATTAACCTTTAAACATGAACGAGTACCTTAAATTTGCCATCTCATGTTTTAAAACAAAACAAAAATAGTTTATTATGGACTAAATGAAAGGATTCATTGATGACTCTGAGTGCATCCAGCCAGCAGATGGCACCTACCACTATACACAATTTAGTTATGTTATCATTTTAAGACACACAACGATTAGCCTAGCAGCAGTTATCATGTTTAGACAGCAGAAATGCTCAGAAGGAGTCTGAGTGATGATTTAAGAACAGCAAAACATTCTTGAATAAGTGATGTATATGATCTGAAAAAATGTCACGGCTCAAGGGAGTTCAGCAGGAAGCACTTTTCACAGTTGGAGGGGAGAGTTTTTCTAATGAACATTCCTCAAAACAGTGTGAATGCAGCTGAATGGTACTTCAGGTATGTTTTTGATGACGGAACATTGTTTGAACAAGGTTAAAAGTATAAAAAAGTCACTGTAGCATAATATGTGTCCTTTAATATTTGCTTATTTATTTTTGCAACCTATGTGAAGACTACTGACAAGAGGCCATTGGTCATTAGAAAAGGGTCAATGTCTTTCATTGAATAATACATCTTCAAAATCCAAGCTACAGATGCAAAACTCTATCCAATGGAGCCAGCTTGCTCTCCAACTCAACAAGACACCAATGGGCCAAGTACAGCAGGCCACATGTAGAGCTGATACGTTCACCATGGCACTGTAGTGAGGCATCGCCACACCAATCAAGTCTCTTCGATTATGAACATAACATAACAGCAGGATTGAACATAACAATCCTGCTCTCCATGTTAAGCCCCTTCCCCTCAGCAGCGTTAGCACAACACAAGCACATGTAGGTTTATGAAGGGAATAATAATATAACATTAATAATTAATAATAACATTTTATTTTTTATTTTAATTATTTGCAGTAGTTAAACGCTGGTGATAGAAATCACAGCCAAATCTGTTTTCTAAAACAAGTTGCAACTTACTCACCAAACTTCTCTTTATTTTTGGGAGGAAATCCTTCTTTAGAGTCAGTGTTTTAGTTAGTCTATTATCAAACATCCTTTTGTTGAAGATGTTATAGTCCTCAGTAAAATGGTGTAACCCCACCACCCCCACCCCGAGTTTCCTCGTCCCTAGAAAGTGTGAAAATAAACGGCCATCTAAATGCGCTTTATGTCTGGACACATTTTCAATTAAAAGCCAAACAGAAAAGTACCGTAAATAAGTCTGTGCTGAGGCAGCGAAAAAACCCTCTGCAACCCAGAAAGCATTTTTCCATAGACCATAGTGTAAACACAAACTGCTCGTGTGCGACTGACAGACCACATACAGCGTTCACAAAGGTCGGATTTTGTGGCGATTTTTACCTATTTTCAGATCATGAACCTTTTTCTAGTTCAAAATATCCTTCTGTTTTGTTTAAAACAACTTTTTAGTAGTTGCTCTGCTCTGTTTCGTGCTGCTTGGCTCTAGCAGGTCTCGCTCTGATTGGTCAGAGTCACGATCCTGTATCAGTTCCGGGGCACACAACCTGGGAAATAAAGCTAGGCGAAAATGGCAACATGCGCTAGCGAGCACAGCCCAATGGCTTAAACAGGCGGCCACCTTGGTCCCTGCGGGCTTGAACACAGCTCAGACACTTCCTGGTTATTGAAGGTTGTGGGCGTTACACTGTGAACATCAGAATGGTTCAAAAAGAGGATCTGGATAGTTTTTGAAACGGGCACAGAAGAATGCCAAGATCACTCAAACATTCCTGAATTACATTTAAAACCACTTCAGGCATGTTTCTGATGAGGGAATAACGTTGTAATATGGTAGAAGGCTCCAAAAAGTTGATTTTGCATACTACCCCCTCTTTAAATGTATGTCAAGTGAATTAAAACCTCTGAACTATTATTAGTCTGAAAACTAGAAAAGGTTGAAATGTTGTTAATGGTAACCCATACAGACAAGTTAAGTGAAATAAATGTGGTATTTGTGAAAATAAATCAAATGGGATGTATCTTACAAAAGACACGGTTGTAAAGGCATCTTCGTGAGGTTTAAATTGTACAGTATGTGCCCCTTAAGGGCTTACAGGACAATGCAAAAATAAGGAGTTAGTTTGCGTCGTCTAGATGCACATTGCAGCAATGCACTTAATGAGGTTTAAAAAACACTACAAGCCCATTTGTAGTCAATGGAGCAAAGATGATGAGACAACCAACATGTCTTCTTGAAAAACAAAGCGTTTAGAGTTCCCCTCCTGCCGGCGCCTACAGGACTCACTTATTTTCTTCTGTTTAATGAGTTTAAAAACAGCCGTTTGAAACATTTACACATGCTCCAGGTCTCCAGCTCCAGCACAGTTCAGCATGACCCTTTTGATTCTCCACATCATTTTTCTTTTAAAACATCTTCCTAAGCTTCATTTGGATAATTTTGATTGGCAGTTCTAAAATAAAATCTTACTTATTGCTATAGAGTTGTCAAAGTAAGTGTTGTTGAAATCCAGGTGTCTTGGAAGTGGAGCCTTTGTCGTGCCAAGAGAATAGGGTGCCTGGCTTTTAATCAGCAATCCATCAGGCTGATGAGGTGAAGATGAGGAAGATGCTTTGAAGTGGTCTCTGGATGCTGCACAGCAGAACAAGGGAGTCTGGGCGATAATGAAATCACTGCTGTTAATGGGCCTGTCATTAACACTGAAACACCCTGTGTGACTTTTGCTGTCAGGAAAAATAAAAATGTCAAATGATAGAGTTCAGGTTAGACTATTTGTCTAAACTCAGACAAAATGGGCTCTTGGTAAGTGTTTCCTCTTCTTACAAAGGTGGAAGTTGAGCAGATTAATCTCAGGATCCCTGAGCTAGGTGGAATGCTGTCAGAATGACTTTGCAGCTACAGCAGCTCGTCGCATGGAAGATAAGGCCAGGTCAGGAATGTCTGTGTTCATGGGCCAAGCAGGAATGGATGGCGGAGGAGATATAAAGGATGTATAACGAGGAGTGAATGACAAAAGCTTGGGGTTTGCAGTCGAGAGGTTGATGAATGGTTGGGGCAATCGTGTTGGAAAAGAGGACAAAACACAAGTAAAGTGTGATGAAACCGGGAGCAAAGGACATGGAAATGTAATCAGAACAGGGCCAAATAAACTAAATAGCCTGTGTACGCCCATGTGAATGCAACTGCATGTGGGGAGCCTTTCTAAATGTCAATGTGTTTTTCAGAAGAGAGAAAAAAGCCTGTCAGCTTGCAGACAGCCACTACCCTTAAATGGCAAGGCAACCATGGCAATAGGCCTGACAGCAAGAAAGAGGGGCTTTGTAACATCTTTCTCAGTGCTGAGTATATAGGATGTTATCGGCCCAGTTTCCCTATCAATGCGCCATCATATAGACTTGGGGGCTGTGGCTGATCTGATCCAATATCCATCATGCCAGGAGTGGGATTTAGATAAAGCCGTTCTGCAGAGGCCAGGGATCTGTCTGGATGAGAAATCCTTTATGGGGCATTTAGTATTTGTGTGTGATTTGTGACAATTCTGAAGGGATAACCATGACAGCTGAAGGGTGGACCACGTGTCTCCTGCAGTGGGAGAGGACACTTTTTCTGAGGACTTCATTGACAAAAATGAATAACTAAATGTTTTTATTATCTTGATGACAATGACTAGAGAATATATTATATCTATCTTAAATCTGCAAAATTTGTATATAGTTTTAGCATGAACTCCTGTGCATCTGTGGTCTTGAGTACAGTTTGGGTGAGATGCATGGAGATACTTCATAAAACATAGCATTTCCTTCAAGTGCATTTTATCGGATGACAACCACCACATAAAATGAACTGGGAAACCAATGGCTGTAAGTGTGAGCCAGTGAGGAGTAATGAGAAGAGTGGCTTCATTGTGCAGAGAGTAAATTAGCGTCTCGCCAAGTTGAGCAGCCAAAAAAAAAAAAAAATCCAAGTGTAAACACAGCTCTCTTAGCTCTCAAGAGGGAGAAGATGATTACCTCACAATTACAGGACCACAGAGGAGAGAGAAGCCCCATTGCCTCGGTGACAGAAAGAGATTACAGGGTGGCGGCGGGACTAATGATGATGGGGAAAGGGAAAAACACTGCAGTGCATCCCAAAGGAAACGCTAAATTGCAGCAACTAGGAGAAATTTGTGGCACTTGGCAATCCTTGTAAACGTGAGGGATGAGGAAGGAATGCCTTTTTTTCTATCGTGTTGAGCTGAATATGTTTTAAGAGTTTCCTTTCAGTGGAGCATTGAATTGTCAACATCTTGAGAAGTATTTCAACAGGCCCTAGACTTCATACTTGGGCAAGTGTGTGTTACTTACAAACTAAAATCTTGTTTGGCCAGTTAAATTACCTGAATGCTATACTACAGACTGTTTAATCATTATGAGGATTAAACTTATACAGGATTTGGTGAATAATTTGTTTCCCACATTGTTTCAAAGTAATAAAAACCGATGAGCAAGGCCATACATACAACGGAGTAAAAAATATGCAGGATAAGCAACTGAAAATTATGCATTACAGAAAGTGGAGAAGGTCAAAAAACTAAGTACAAGTCAAGTCTTGTCACGACTCAATTTAAAAAGTGTTGAGCAGTGAGAGCCTTTTATGGCCATTTGGTCTTGATGAGCTGAATTCTTGTGTATAGGCCAGAACAAAGCTTTATCATCTGTTAATGAATTCCTCAGCCAGCAGTGGTTACCGCTGTAGGCAGGTAATTAGTTTGAACAGCGGGAAAGATCAAAGACTACACTTCCTGTCTTGCCCTCTGGATGTGACCTCACAAGGGGAAGTCGCAGATTCACAGGAGAAAATGGCACAAACTACAAAAGCTAGGCATAACGGTTTGAAAATTCTGCTTTGAGAAATATCACGTAATAAAAAACGTAGCGTTCGCACAAAAGTAGTTCCCATCATAAGTCGTGGTGGTTCACATTGCTGGTTACACGCCTTATCAGACAAATTGGAGTCCAAAGAGGACAGGGTGCGATAGCATATCTGCCTGTGTGAATGTATGCCAGTTTTATCTGATGATCCAAGTCACTACCAGCCAAGCCTCGCAACATGGTGGCTGGTAATATTTCAGAGCTGCCAAGTATGGAACATTAACAAAGCACAGCATGGTCCTTCACAGAGAATCCAAGGGCAATTGTTCACAAATGTTGGAAACACTAAATGCACTTTTAAACAACCTCGTACATGTCAATCAAATAATACAAGAAATGGTTACAAAATGTAGCAACGTACTGTGAATGTAGATTGGCGGGTTGCTTCTCTGCATGGACCAGAGGGATTAAAACAGCAGGATTTGGCTGGCACAGGTTTTAGAGTGCTGCTTAATTCTTCATGTCGCTCTCAGAACATTTTATGGTACATGAAAAATAATAATTCACGAAACTCTCTTGTGCCAAGCAAGGAACTGTGATGAGCTTCTGAAGACGAGAACGGGCTCAGATTAAGACGTGCCACAAATATATCCTTGAGGCTTCAAAAGAAAAACTTGACATAAAAAATATGCAGGTTGTAGAAACATCAATACATGTGCTGTACCTAAATTGAAGGACATTACAATAAGTATGATTTCAGAATGAATTTGTTGAGACAAAATCAAAGTAATCAGAGTATTGTCGGCAACTCTTTAACTGATTCATTTGATAGTTCAATAGTCACTTATACAAATGTGTGTGTTTTATTTTAATACCTCATGCACCATAAACGTAAATAATTCTTTTGAGACGAGAATCCAGAGAGAGACAACATGATACCACTGCCCTCCAAAACAGGTACCAGGAGGAGAAAAAAATATTTAAAAACATTAAAAATAAATTAATAAATTATGAGCCAAGATGCATAGATTTGTAAAAGCATGACCCTTGCCCTAGCTTTCTTTAAGACCTGACTGCAAAGAATTATATATGGATTGATTAATTGATTGAGTTCAGTAAACAAGCCTCTTCTGGGAAACTGTATCCCTGAACAACAGTTGCATCCGTCAGGCAGATTAACTGTGCAAGGGGAACAAAGTATGGTATGGAGTCATTACTAACCTTGGGCAAGTTCAAGACACTAAACTGTTTTTTTTAGCCAAATGTGGATGATGAAAATGTATTCAAGGCTGCAACAATTCATAGATGTTGTTGACTATGAATCATAGTCCTATTTTGAACATCTCAATCCACTGGTCCAGTGACTCAAAAACTGAAACAAAAAGAGCTTTTTATAAAGACAGCAGCATTATTTAATCAAAATATTAAAATTTTCAAATTTGTATCAATAAAACACTTTCTAAAACAATTCCGTGATGACATTTTGCAGGTGCCTAAACAAAGAATCTACAGTTCTGTGATCAATGTATTACAAATGACTTCATTAAACAGCTCCATCACCTGAACACATGAGTTTAAAAGCAAAGACGGACACAAATTAACAAGCGGAGATTCTGGATGCCAGACAGGGTTCAGCCTCTGCTCACTGCTGTATGAGCTTCATATATCACTTACCATAATCTCTCTAATCCCTTCGCAATAGCAAGGACCAGTTTTAGCACTTCGCCCTAACCGCTCGCTTCAGTCTAATAAAAGATATGGGTGATTTAGCGTCAACACATTTTATTACAATGAGAGAGGAGACGGATTAGTGCAGAATACTAATGTATCCTGTTGTTGTCGTGCAAGAGATGTTAAATGCAAAAAGGTCGCACTCAAACATGACATTTAAAAGAAGCCAACCAATTGTGTTGAGAAGTTTAAGCACATTATAAGCTTTTTATTTCGTAGCATTGAGCCGTTTTGCACACACAGCAAGTTGTAATTTTAGTATATTAACATGTATGTTAGGGCTGCAAGACATATCACAATGAGCACATCAGATTTGTCTTTTTAAACAGAGAACAAGTGAAAATGGAAATAGAGTCAAAAGAGCACTTAGGCTAAAAATATCACTGTATATTTACATAAGCATGCAACAAATGATTTATATCTATGATTTTAAAAAATATATTTCTTAATAATCAGAATGTGCAAATCACAGTTAGTTAGCTGGCATAATTTCCACCGCAAACCACAAATTGTCCCATCTTATTATGTAAAAACCTAACCCCGTAGTTTACTTTAAACTCTACAAACATACTTTGAAAAAGAATGAGATTCTTGTATTAATTTAACAATTTCAGTCTTTTCACCAAAATGTATGCTCCTGGACGTTTAAAATGTTAACTTTGAACTAAACCCTACAATCAAAATTTGAATCTTATGTTGAATTGTAGTCAAAAATTTTACATCTCTTGCATGACAACATAGTGACTGATTGACAATGACTTCTGGATAGAAGTCGAAACGTCTCAATCTTCAAACAGCGTCTGGATGACATGGATGATTACATCCGACTAATCAAAATTCTTGTCAGAAATATTGCACTGAGATATTTTTCCAAAAGGCCAACAGAAGAGCAAGGTGATGAGGGAAATAGTGATGCAACTGCTTAATCTACCTTATCCTTGAAGGCAATTGTGTATTGTGAGTTAGACTAGACCGTCTTGAAATAAAAATATAAACTGGGATAAGCTGCGGAAATGCAAACACAATAAGGTCAAACTAGCCAGGCAACAGAAAGCTCTGTGGTCATGTAAATGTCAATTGCAGGTTTGTGTTGACGATGAGTAAACACACAATCAGTGGTTTTGTGGTGTACCCTACAATATCATTCAGCTCCTTCCAGCTTGGCCTGTGGTAACAGTTAAGTGGCCGAGGAGAGAACAGCAAAGAGGTGGGCCATTGAAGAGGAAGTCAATGCAATGAAAAAATGCATATAAAACATAGAACCAGTTACACAATTCACACAGCAAAGTGTGAAGAACATGAAGAAGATCCGCAGCCACATGTGTCCTATTTCTTTCAACTAACAAAATGCAAGTAAGAGTAGTTAAAACAGCACTAGAGAGCCTTCATTTATCTACACATTACCACCAACAGTTTGAAACTGCTGCAAGAACTCAGAACAACCATCCTCCCCCAGCGATTATAGTTTTTTTCCCCCCAAGCTCTGAAGCCTGCATCAACCTGGCCCGCAGCCCTTTGCCAGGGGCTTTGGCCAATACTGAGGATTAAAACCCTGCTGCAAGTCTATAAATACACCTAGCAGACCAACGCGAGCCCAGCCACTGCTCTCACCTCCTGGTGCATGCATCCTTCCTCCTCTTTTCAACTTTCCCCTTTCCCTCTCTTTCTCACAGTCACTGTATGTGTCTTTCCTGAGGTCCTGCTCTCCCTCCAACCAAGTAGCTCTGCGAGTTTATCCCTGCTCTATCCCTCTGTGCGCTCTCACTTGGCAAGGCCTCTTAATTGGAAACAAGCTGTGAGAGGGCTTTCAGTTTGAGGTTAAAATTGCATCTGACCTGCCTCCTGCTGTATCTTTCCTCCTCTTTTTTACGATGTTGCATGCTCGTACACAGTGGAGGAGAGCAGACGTGTGAACCACGACAACAAGCAAAGCATTGACAGACTTTTTACTTACAAGAGTTAAGAGAGACAAGCAAACAAGCAGACATAGCAGAAATATACAAAAGGTGAAAAAGGTCCACACAATTTTCCATTGCATGGCCAACAAAGACAATACTAACTTTACAAAGACACAACCTGGACTCTTGTCTTCTCTCCTGCGATCCCAATGAGCATGATTGACAGGCTGATTAATCAATCAGAGAAACTCATGGTCTGTTTGCGTCAGTTTTTGAGTGACAATAAGGGTATGCTAAATAAATATGCGAAACACTAAACTCTAAGATTTTAGATTTTGCTCTGAAATATACATTTTGTTATGGTATTTAAGAGTAAATTGTTTCTGCTTTTGAGACATGTGTAATCAATAACTTATATGGCTGTAATTAAACTGTGTGCCTGGGCCCAGAAACTCTTTCATTTTCACAGAAAGTAGGAGGGACTATAGCTCGTCAGACTGCATAATCTAAGATCCCAATATTTAATATTAATCAGCAAACAGAAACAGCTTAGTATTTTCAGCTATTATAACCCTGGTTGTCTAAATCAGGACGAGCTTGCTGGCTCACCAAGCTAAATGTAATGATTTATTTCACTTAAAGGACAGCTTAAAGTTTTTGATATAATTCGAGTAAAACAATTGTAATACAGTACATTAGTGGTAGAAGTCAACATCTGGACACAAAGCCCAGACTATTACGCACAGATGACATGGCTGTTACATGGTTATTATGATGAGAGGCTACATTGAGTCTGTCACAACTTCCTTGTTGTCAGTAAAAGAGGATAAGAGGGATTTGTTGCACAAAAGGCCATAGCCACAGCACATAAACGATTACTTCCACCCAGTTAGACCATAGACTGCACTGTCTGAGTCTGACCACTGCTGTATGATCGACCTGCGCAGCCACGAAAGTGCTTTTACAGCATTTAGGAAACCGAGCCACACAGAAGGTTTCAAAACTACACCCTCTGCCTTTTCAAAACGAGCATGCATTATGCGTTAACAAAGAATAGAGATATTTAACACACTTTACAAATGGGCCAAAGCCAAAACTCCAATATATCTGCCCCACATACCTGGGATATGGTCAGACTGGCCAAACAGGCATACACTTCAGTCTAATATGTTGCAAGAATTTTATTTAAAAAAAAAAAAAAAAAAGATGCTTTCTGAACAAGTCAGACACAATTTACATTTGGAAAGTGAATCATGAACCAAAAGCAAATATTGATCTCCATGGTGACTGGGTTCTTGATTGCCGTCCCACTCACTTCTCTGGCCCCAAACCTCACTATTCCATACCGCCATAGGCCAAAGAAGAGTGGGTACAATTAGTTCATGGAAACTATTCCATATCAGATTATCCAGTATGACATATACAAGCAACTTAACCAAACTTCTGTCATTTTAAACCAAGACACATAAGACATCCACTACTAGATTGCTGATTTTGGAACTCCTTGGTGTGTTTATAAGAAGTGATATATTGTGAAGCTGCAGCTTTTAAGCCGTGGCTTTCTAGAACTCTACAAAAGCAATTTATCATCAACTTTTGTGAACATTTGAGATGAACTTTTTGGTATGTCTGTTGTGATTTTGAATTTGCGAACTTTTAGATCACCAAGATCACAAAGAATGTGGGATCAGTGTACAGCTGTGAGCTTTCCATCATTTAGTCAATTAATTGGTCGATGGTGGTGGTAGTTGGATTGACTAATTATCTTAACCCTAACCCAAATTAATATAGGGAACGGGCTTGAGGTGTGCTCTGTGCACCAATAGAAAATTCAATCCAGTATAAAGAATCCAGAGGATTCCTCAGCTGGCTCCATGGCTGAGCTCCTGTCGTACTTTTTAATTATACAGCATACATGCAACCACTGCTGTACCGCGTGCGATGTGAGTGGTAAGTGGAGAGGTAAGGACTTATACAGACCCCAAAAAAGGACTAGACATTGCGTATGTTTTGAGATTGATGTTTTGATGTCTGTGAGTTTGTCATTTTAGTGTGATTTGGGTCAGACACATGGACTGCCACACCTCACCCCTTTTTAATCGGCTAATGAATACACATGGCATGTCTTTAGTCAACCAGGAATTTCATTAGTCGAGTACGCCCTAGATCAATTTATGATATTTAATCAGAAATCACTGGTTAGAGTGGATCGGGCTTAGGCCAGTTGACTGAGCTACTGTGTTCTTTTTCAGTGAAGCTAAGCTGGTAAGGGCAACAAATATCCAAAAACCTGCTTCCACAACAATACTTAATGACAGGAGGATTAACTTTTCCTTTGGGTTATGGCTCCGGTGCCACCCATCTAACTGTGTGAAATCATATCAGTGCCTGACACAAGTTGGCAGCAGACACAAGCTGGCTCCAAATGATAAAGAGAGAGCTTCATGTCTTCTTAGTAAAATAAAGAATGCAACGTGCCGCTGTGCCAACTAATGAAGCACCAACCTGATACCACTACCTTCAAAAACAGGCACAAACACGAGCATTGCGAGGACTCACTTTTCATCTGGGAAAGAAACAAGGTGCCATTATAGGCTTGTAAAATCAATATATTCCAAAGTGTAGCAATCATGTGGCAAATTATAGGTTTACAGTAATATTTTGTCTTTGTAATAGACTTAAAAGGTGTTTCGTGTTACTGTTCTGTCTTAAATTACTTACATTACGTACAATTATTTCACACTTGGTCAGTTCTCTAAATTCATAACGGAACAATTTTACAGAATACTGTGAAAGGTGAGAGGTTCATAAGTGACCACACAATTTGGAAAGGTCAAGTGGGACACGAGTTGGGGCATCTGGAGTTTGTGTGGGAAATGGCTGCACAAACGGGACACAGTGGCTTCCCCTTTCTGGCACCAGCTTTGTCCCAGTTAATCCGTCCCAAAGAGCCACAGAGGAACAGCCCGCACCGCACCATACCACCAGCAGTAACAGCACATGACAGCCTGACATAAATACCACAGGTCAAAGAAGTATATCATCTGCACATTGTTATCCGTATAAGACTGCTGCTCCACACTAATAATACGAATTCAGCTGATCTACTGGTTCTTGCTAGCACAATGTACATTGATTTAATTTACAATAAGATTAAATGTCAGGGAGAATTACAGCATTGGGACAGTCTGGTGGGAGTAGACTACTAGAGATTTGTTCCGATCACTACATAAAAATTTGAAATACACTGATTATTATTCCTATCCTGCAAACGTGTATAACAACCAAGCTCTTCTTGATGTATACTTCATATGATAGTGTTGACATTTTAAAAACATCAGCACAAACACAGCTTAGTGCACTTTGAAACTTTCTACAAGATGAAAAGGAATAAGAACAGAAACTGCACAGCGCTCTTGCAACTCGACCACATTTAGAAATGCTCTTATCTCACAGCCTCATCCTTGTGAAACTAAAAATCAACACCGCTAACATCAAAGACAGAGATGTCTGCAAAAATAACAACCATGAAAATGTGTTTTTGACAAATAAGTGGCAAAAATTATAGATGGGTGCAAAAAGTAATTAAGTGGCACAATTTTAACTTTAAAACATCATTGCATTATGAATTAACTGTTAAAATGTGCAACTCAAATCTTTTGAGTTGATCAGAGCAGAAATGTGAAGCTGAATGAAGCACTTACTTGTCATACTCTGCGTTGTCTTTGTCACAACGGACGTCCTTGTGCTTCTGCCAGTCTTTGCCATGTTTACATGTAGTGAGCAGCACCACATCCTCAGAGTTATGCACATGATATAAAGCGTTCCTAGTGTCGGAACCTATTCCAGTCAAATATCTTTTGCCCTTAAAAACAAGCATGTACTTCCTAAAAGGGGGAATAGTGTTGTGTTTAAGGTATCCCCTGTCTCCACCTGTCCTTAGGTGGTCTTTGGAGAAAAGGGGAATTGAAACGTCAAAATTAGGCCTAAAGTTTTCAGTGCTGATGCTGGCTTTAGCCAACATGGCATAGCCTATGTCAAAGCCTAGGTCTTCCGTGTAGTCTGGCCATGTGCCCGAGTACAAGTTAAAAATAATATGGTTTCTGCCTTCATTCCACAGAGGAAGGCTTTGAACTTTTGCACGCAGGTTGTGGACATACTGTGGCGAGAGTTGGTCCCTGTCCAGTGTGTCCAAACTCAGGACAAACAGACAGGCCTGTGATGGGTCTGCTGTATAGAACCTGGACCCTTCAATGGATGATAAAATGTTCTGATAACTCTCTGACATCTTCTCCCCTTTCTGCACGGGGTAGACATACACCTTAAAGCCATTCTTCTTGCACAGGGAGAAGTCAAAGCAGGAGTCCATTCTGCAGCGTTTGTCCGTGTAAACGCCCAGGTTTGCCTCTCTTTTCTGCCTCGGAGACAAATGTCCATTGTAGTCGTCGCTGCGCTCTGGCTGCCACGAGCTAAAAGTCTGGAGAGGCCCCAAGAAGCGACGCCACCGCTGCCCCGGGTGAGACCCCGAGAGGCTGCGGTCATCACGCCTGCTGTGACCCCGCCTGGATAACACTGGAACTTGCAAGCCTCCCAAACAAAAGAGCAGAATGAGACACGTACCAGTGGAGAGCAGGAATAGGTAGCGTTTTTTGGCCTGCATGTGTCCAACAATCTGAGCGCAGGGGTGCCGTGATAAATCCGTGGAGTCTGCAAGTTTTGGTCTCAGCTCCTGGTGTGGTGAGATCTCTCCGCCATCTTCCCCCGGGCTGCAAGGGCTGTGAGCTCACGTCTCCCACCTTCTGCTTCAAAAACCTTTCACAAGTCCGGGAACTGAGCCAGCGCATGTGGGCGACTTTTAATGTTCATCCACCTCGTCTCCTCGTCAATAGTTGTGTGGACTTAACTTGGAAATGCTACTCCTGGGACTTACAACATAGCGCACCTCAAATCTGGGTCTCCAACTCTTTCCTTGCTTCTCAGTTTACCATGCCCTTAACATTTGACTCGCTTGACCCTCCAAACTATCCACTAACATACAATGAAACTAGTCCAAACTTGAAAAAGCAACAGACTGCCCCGGAGAGTTAACTATTGTCCTCTCTGAAAACAAGCCCTGGAGCAGACACCGGTGTGAGATTAGCCATTTTTTACACGATGTGGTTAAATCAAAGCTGTAATTTATGATAAAGTGACGGTGCCTCGATTTGATACATGGTAACAATCATATCGCTATATAGATCAAGCTGGCTAACAGGCTAACTACCTGGCTAGTTACTATAAACATTGAGTTAGCTTGTTAGCAAAGCGGCGAGGCATCAAAGTAGCTACTCGTTAAGTCACCACACGGCGAGGCATCTTATCTTCCAGAAAACTCATCTTTCTGAAATCGTCCACTTATCGACCGCTCTGTCAAAGTAGAAACAGTCTGGTAAAAGTCCTCCGTGGTCGGCTTCAGTTCTGGTAAGTGCTGTTGCTGCTGCTGAAGCGGTGCCTCTCACTCAAAATCAGAAGGTGCTGCTGTGTGGACGAGACCAGTGCGATCAGGCGTGCACGCAGCGTACGTCAGTCCAACGCGGCGGCTCATGACGACATCACGTTACGGTGCGTTGCCGTTGGACACCGTCACAGTCGAGGGAGGTGGGGCTTCAGGGGAACTGACTCGCGCTGATTTTACTGGAAGTATCATTTTAGGGAAGAGTTATGATGAGTCAGTGTTTAAATATCTTAAAGACACTGTTTATGTAATCGTTTCTGTTAAGAAAATGTTTGAGGTTTATAATTACAGCAGCAGAGAACAGTTTACAAACGGTTTCCTCCTTTTCTGTATCCCTAGAGTTTAGCCGGCATCATGGAAAAGTTTGGTCATTCATTCATCAGTGTTTCTGCGGAGCACAGGCGATCACATTTCCATTGTATACAATCGTTGGGGTATAAATGTCACTTATCATCTCTATTCAATCTTTAAACACAATTAACATTTGAGAAGGTGTAGTTTATTTTTGTATTTAATATTTACAGGCAAAAAATGTGTTTCTTGCTCTAACTAGTTGAGGGATGGAATTAGACTGGGCGGGCACAACAGTCTCCTTTATTAATGGGAAACACTATTCATGTTCTGCTTTTTTATTTTATGTGTCAAGGGTAACTTTTGGCCATATATGATTTTAGCTATGAGCAGCTTATTGGGCTGTACCAGGGAACATTTGACTGGAGAATGGGACCACAGTGCATTGGCCTGATATTTTCTGGCATCTATTTAAGCAGTGATGTGTTTTCACAGCTGCCACGGCCTAAAAGACTTAAAGTGATTTCGCACAAGCAGGGAAAAGTCCACAGAGGAATGTGAAGAAGCATTTCAGGCTGGGTATCAGCAACGCTCCGGTTCCCCATGGACCACTGATCAAAGACGGAAGAAGATATTGCCACTACCTCCTTCTGTTGCTCTGCCCCGTCTCTCGCACTCTTCCCCGTTCCCTTGCCTTCTGCAGTCACTCTCTGTTATGCACACCGACTGACTCCCCCGGCTTTCATCCCTATAACTGATTTATGAAGGAGATGTGGTTGGTGACTGATGCAAATAGACGGAAGCTGCTCATCTTTGCCCCAGCAGTGATCAGGTGTAGTTTGTTTACATGTGACTTTATTGAAGCTTTTTAAAAATAACTTTTCTACACTGTGTTGTCTGACTTTGCAGCTTGAGCATGTTTATCCGGCAAGCTTATAAAATCTTCATAACGGTGTGATGACAGTGCAAAAGACAAAGCATCCCATCATTGTGAGTAGAGAAAGATGCTGTCGTCTTTTGTTTGGATGCATTGTGACTGTTGAGCAGAGCACCAGATTTAGAGCAGTGGGGTGACTGAGCCAGGGCTGCACTCCCACTGTGTGATAATCGCAGCCGTGCCAATATCTTATTTGGATGCACACAGGTCGGCATCAGTGTTTCTCAAACCAGCCAAGTAAACAACTAAAACAGCCAAACTAGGATTCACCATTTTCACAGATTTGCTGATTAATTAGGGTTAAACAATGAATTGAAATAAATCAGAAATCACAATTTACTGCACTTACTGAAGTAGAGCGCCCCATGTAAACACAAAATATCCATATCTATCCTAGACCGAGTCAAACATTTTGTGAAATGTAATTCTTGTATTCATTCAGTTCATATATCAGTCCCATTTTTTATATTCCAAAAAAATTCAGCCCTATGTAAGAAATGCATTTTATCTTGTGCATCAAAGTGTTGTAACAGTTGTAGAGAATACAATCTAATCTTAACATTTCATTGGCATAAATAAACGAATTGCTATTGCTATCCCATACATGCATGACTACACACACCCACAGTTATGCGGTTGAGTAAATGCTATGTGTGCGCGCTTGTCTTTTATGTAGAGCACAGCCTTGGATGTGATAATTTAATGTCCCCTCCTGACAGAGACTGACAGCTTTTGCAGAGCACTCCCCATCCATCTGGACCCCGACGCCACAATGCACAAATCACATCTAAGTATATCAGGACGAACGGCACGATGAAGGCTTTATGTGACAAATGGAAGTGGCTCTGTCTCACTGCAAGCTGGGCCTAGAGGAGCTCCGTGACTGATGTAAATTGAGCTGATGCGCTCCATGTTACGCCAGCAGATTTCCAGAGGGGGAGAGGTGGAACATTCTCAAGTCACGGTCTTCTTTGAATCACTGTTGTTGTGTAGAGGTCTTCGGAGGTCGGTATATCATAGTTCAGAAAAGAAATAGCTAGGGATTGTATTTCTCTGTGTAAATATGCATCCAGTTAAATAGTGCATCTCACGGTTTAAACTGGCATAAATCATTATCTATCTGTGAAGTGCACCCTGCTATGAGGAGGGATATATTTGATGTGATGCTGTCACATATACATGTCTCATTAAATTGACTGACAGTCTCAAGGTGTTTCCGCCTTCTTATGACCCTGTTAAAAATCTGTGTCAACCTGTACACAACCTATGCCTGAATTAGAACATAGATCTTGTGGTTTAAACCCAGCCACAGTTTTGCTGTCATGAATTAAGATTATTATTATTATTATTATTTACCATATTTTAAAGAGACACATCGTATAGCATGCATAATCAACTTAAAGCACAAAGGCCAGCTCAGGCCCTCCAAACAATCAGATTCAGCCCACAATCTTCCAAATATTGCAAAAAAAGTTTCTCTCATTTGCTGGTTTAATTCTGTTACTAGTTTGGACCTGGGTTGGTCCTGATTTAGCTATTGTTTAATTCTGGTTTAAACCTGGTTTCATTCTGTGTTAGTCCAAGTTCAGATCCAGTTGGCGTTCTAGTCTTATCTGAATTCTGGTTCAGTCCTGGATTGACAATTTTGCAGAACAATGTTGGTACAGCATTTTGTATTGAACTTTTCCTTTAAAATTTGATATTGCAGTTATTTTATCAATTTTGAAACAGGTCTGGATATTTAGTATGACCTTAAATTATGTTAAAAGCTGTGGCACATTGTACACCTATATCTAGCCCAGAGGCCATGGCCCACCAAATAATCTGGCCATTGGGAAAATTAAATTGAATTTATTGCCTAGATTTAATGAGATGTCTGGGATTAAGATGATGTAGTTCTGCTTTTCCTAAGAAACTGGGCTCCTAGCCTTTTGTAGTTGTTTCACACCAAGAGCCACCAATTATTCAGATCTACAAGTAGCTCTGAACCAGTTCTTAAACAGGACTAAAGTAAGTCTAAGCAAAGTCTAAAACAGGAACACTAGATTTGAGACTTTAGTAACCCAAAGGAGGACAAAAAATATTATATAATTGATACTAATTGAATCAAATACAAGCACTGCAGAGGACCTCGCGTAACACCAGTAGCAGCTTAGGTACCGTATCTTGTACGTCAGCCTCTTTTACTTTTGTGTGTTCATGTCATTTTTTGCATATACCTTGCCCTATTACTGTACTGTTTACCATGTCATTTGATTGATTCACTTGTCAAAACATCAAGAAGAAAGTTAATTTCCTCTTCTTTTTTCATTAATTAACTATTGCAAGAGTGTTTGTGATCAGCTGAAGACTTTACCAACTTTGTGCACTTTGAACATCTCAATCACAGAGTGGAGATCAGGTTCAATTACACATGCAATAACTTTTAGGTCTCCACAGGCCTAGAAACCATTTATATGCTAATAAGTATGACAGCAGTAATGAGTTGCAATAAAAAGACATCTGCTGCTTGATCAAACCTGATATTAGAACATTACCATCATCGGCCTCGGCTATTTGTCCTGAAAGCACTTGTTAGTTTCAGAACAACTTGTTTTGACATCTACAACCCAAGAAGGAATATCCCCCCACCTGACCTTTAATTGGCTCGCAGTTCAACAAAGAAAAATGTTTGAGCAGTACCATTTCAGTACCTCCCCAACACAGGACACAAAGTTTAATTTGAAATAAGAGCACCCACCTCATTTCTTGTCCCCAAGTGAACTCCTGCCTCATCATGTCATAATTTCCTTTTTCCTCCTTGTCCTTATCATCCCCTTTCTGTCATATCAACTGACATTGGCTTATGTTTACATCCACATGCACCAAAAATCTAATTATTATCTGATTTCTGGAGTTGTCAGATTATTGAAAAATCATATAAACAGTGACATCAGATATGAGTAATCTGATAAAATGTGACTATATAACCACAGTGTCAAAGTCAAAAATGAAAAAGAAAATGGTAAAGATTCAGAGTTATTCATTAAAGTTTGTTTTCCAAATAGAACCGTTACTCTAAAAGCCCATTGTTTTACTGACACATGCCACCAGTTGTATTGGATTATCAGTTTTCTCATGTAAACACACAGCAATAATCAGATTTAATTATTCGGTTATCTGATTATTTGAGAGATACGTTTTTAATTATCATTTTACTGGCCATGTAAATGTACCAACTGAGTAATCTTTTGATAATATATTCAGCATTCCTCTTGTCTTGCAGATTGAATATCAACACATGGACTAATAAAGTGCACTCCATCTTGCATGCATTTTTGTTTCAAAGAGAATCTAAACATATCTAGATCTTTATTATTCTTATTCTTATTATATTTTTTATATATTTTTTTGCTTTATCGTCAAGCTTAATTTTAAAATAAAACCCATCATGAAGGCAAATCAAGAAGTCTTGTAATCATTATATTGAAGAATTTGCAATGTAATAATTGTACTCTTTACGAATTCACCAGATTTTAGATAAATACTTGATGACATCACTTTATGACTGTAAATTTAGCATTTAATACAGACAAACACAGCATATCCAACCTGTGTATTCCACTGTCGAGAGAGATGAGCTGGAATGTGTAGCTTTACTTCAAGGGCCTGCAGAAAGATCAATGCGTAAGAATAGCTGTGGGACCTGACTACAAATTGAGCAGTCCTTAATCACCTCACACAGTTCACAACGGTGCGAGAGTTCCCACCATGAAAAGGTTTAATCACTCGCCAAGCTGAATAAAGTCAACTAGCTGCTAATAAAAAGGCCATAGGAGGCCTGAGGGTATAGCCACGTACACAAGTGTGCATTTGGGACATGCATCATACAACTTCCTACAAGGGCAATTGGCCGGGGCTGTTCAGCTGTAAACAAGTGGCGTGAAACTTCCAGGGTCGCCACTTCAAATCAATATCTGCAACATGAAGGCTTTTTGTTATACATATTTGAAGTTATATTTAAAGATTTTAATGAATACATAACAGAACAGGAAAGTGACATTTTTAAAGGGGAAAGGGGGAGGGATTAAATTAATAATACTTTTCCCACTCCCTTTTGAATGGGGGGCTCAAAAGCATGTGATTTTTTTTCTCAGTTGCATTTTTGAAGTCCCCATCACCCTTTTGAAAAGAGGAACTTATTCACATATTTGCCAAGTTATAATTTGCAGTAAGTGTGTTTTATATAAAGTGTTTCAAAATGTTTGTGAAATTGGTCTGGTAATTATTGCAAAAACAATCAGTTCTGCATCATAATGTAAGCTGATAGCTACACAGGATGTCTATAACTTGGAGAGTTATTGCTAAGTGTAGAAACCATAGGGTGTATATTCTAGCAAAAGTGAATGAAAAAATAACAATAATAATCAAATTGCTGAGATAAACAAGTCATATACAAATACTGGATTAGGGGCCCACTGAGAAGGCTCAGAATTTGGAGCAATTCCCCTGTTAATGATTCTATTTCATGCTGGAATAATAAAAACCAGGACTGTGTAAATTAAAAAGCTATATAATAATTACCCAAGTCATTAATTTCGATTGATTTAACTAGAACTCCCAGGAGAAAACGGTCCTTGCATAAGCTGAAGTGACAAATTATAATGGGTTCACCTATAATGTGAGATATCAATTCTCTTTGGAGAGAGTGAATCCTGCAACTAATGGTTCAATTCACTACTCTTTGCTGTAATTCTGCAGCATATGCTTGTAGACCACCGATATTGGACAGACAAGGCACATTCACACAGGGAAATGATTGAAGTGTCTTGCCCAAGGACACTGCAACACCCTAACTGGCCAAAGCTAGCACCCCGTTGTAAGAGGACCACTCTACCCCTGAGAAACTGTTAATTGTACTTTGCAAAGATTATAGAAAGCATTAAAACTACCACTATAATACATTGTGACTATTAATTAGCCCATTTTCACACTGGGAGAATAATACCCTGCATGAGTGTGTAATGGCCGGTATCTTGCACAAATGAACCAAGACAGCATTAATTTATCAGAAATATTTCAAAGCCTCACAGCAGCAGAATTCTTAATAAAAGGTGTGGAGTCGAGAGCTCATTAGTGAATGCTTTCTTGATGTACTATCCCACAGAGCACATACAGCACACACCGTTCAGACCGTGACCTTGTGCAATGGTAAATGGGTTATAAATCCTGTGGTGGCCGCAGGGACCAAGTTTGTAGTTTGTCGACAACTAGGTCAATGAGGAGGCAAGCTATGAATCTAAAGTGCACCTGTTTCTGCTCCATCCCTAATATAAAATGCATTGGAATAATCATAGATGTCCACTGAGATGACAGAATGTGTGCTGCTCTAGAGGTTAAATGTATTGCTCTTTGCTCCATGTGATTGGCCTTGTATATTCCTGTCACACATGATTTTATTGCCAATAAACAAACAATATAGGTCAGTGTCCCTCAGACAAGCTGTTAATAAAGTGCTGGACCCGCAGCAACACTACAGATGTGAATTGGTTACTCATGCTTTATGTATGTATGTATGTATGTATGTAGCCTACTCTAAATAATCCATCAATTAAATCATCAATCTCTCACAATTAAGAGGTGTCAGGTAAAATAAACATGTCTTACTAGGATTCATCTGCAACCAGTCACTGCATGGTAGAGCTGTACAGGCGTAATCAGAGATGACAGAAATGTTTTTGTCTGTTTGTTTTTAAAATATTCTGTTTCTGTAGACTTTTGGAATAGATTCCATTTTAATTTAACTTGAATCACTTGGCACTTTTTAAAATTCAGTTTTACATAATATATTTTGAGAAGCCAAGATTGGATTCAACCAAAACTAATTTCTTGCAACTCTAGTGCTGATACAAATTTCGGTTATGTTTCTCCAATGCATGCTGATACTGAAGTGTTGTTGATATCACATCAAGATTTCAGAGGCTGTCGTCTGCAGTGAGAGGCAGACCAGATCCGTGAGGCAGACTGGGCTGCGATTGTGGATCTTTGTCGCCATCCACTGGTTCAAAAGAAAAATATAATCTAAATGTGAAAAGAAACATCTTCCCCATTTCGTCAATTTATCAATTAGTTTCCTTAAAATAAATAATATTGGCACATTAGTATTATTATCAAGGCTTGTAACAGTTCCTCGTGATGTAGATGATTGATGTAAATGATGATGTTTTATTGCTGAGACGCGCTCGGTGGATGAATCGAAGACACCCGCAGCAGAGTCATGTGACTGTCATGAGGAAGTAAACAGCGACAGCAGCGGCGACTACTTTACCCAAAAGCTTGGTATTAAAAGCAAAATCATAATCATATATTACGATTGGAGTTTCAAACAAGGCATGCATGTGGCTTTCTATTATTTATGTTTGTCTGTGCGCCGATAACGGGGTCTGTATGTAAATGTATGACCGTGTAATTACACCACATTGGAATTGTTTCGTTAATGTGCAATTCATCGTCCAAGCCGAGGTAAAAAGCTCAGATTTCTTTCTCTTTATATTCATTTAAGTGTGGTTTTGGAGCTTGAAGCTGCTCCAAATGGTTATTGAAGTGGCTCTTTGATTAAACTTGTTGCTTATCCTAAGCTCTGTTACATGGCTGTTTTTCCATTATACATTATTTTGCATGATGCTTTAGTTTAGATCTCTCAGCTTCTCAACGCAGTCAAACTTATGTTAGAAACTGAGAAGAACAGCAGCCCCTAGCCAACATTCTTGTTCAGATCTCTGTATAACGTTATATTTGTGCTATGTAACTATGTTGTTTTATTCAAGGGTGAAACATCATGGTGGACTTTTTAGCAGAGAACAACCTGTGTGGCCAGGCCATCCTCAGGATTGTGTCAAGGGGAAATGCCATCATCGCAGAGCTTCTTCGACTTTCTGACTTCATCCCACCAGTTTTTCGGCTCAAAGACAAGAGTGACCAGCAGAAATATGGAGATATAATTTGTGATTTTAGCTACTTTAAGGTAAATGTTTAGCTTATATCCATTCTTTAAAATTTTGAGCAGAAGTATTTGTGATGATTTAATATTACGTGATCTCTCTAGGGCCCAGAGTACTACGAGGGGAAGCTTGAAGCCAAACCCGAGCTACAAGATCTAGATGAAGAGTTTCGAGAAAATAACATTGACATTTTGTCTAGATTTTATCTGGCGTTTGAGAGTGTACATAAATATATAGTAGACCTTAACAGGTAAAACCCTTTTGCTACTTTACATATTCCATTAATCAAGACTATTATTAACATATGCAATATATATATATATATGTATATGTATATATATATATATATATGATACAATGGTAATACGAAATTATTTCTAGGTTTCAGACATCTTATATTTGTTAATTCTTTGCAACACAAACCTTATGTTTTGCTTTGCAGATATTTAGACGACCTACATGAGGGTGTTTATATTCAGCAGACTCTTGAGACTGTACTGCTTAACGAGGATGGAAAACAACTCTTAGTAAGAAGCATAATTCTGAAATGAACTGTTTTCTATTATGCAAGTTACAGAATTGACCTTTTTAAATGCATTTTTTTAGTGTGAAGCACTTTACCTTTATGGAGTCATGTTGCTTGTTATTGACCAGAAGATCGAAGGAGAAATTCGTGAGAGGATGCTTGTTTCTTACTATAGATACAGGTGCTTTGTGACATACACTTTTCAATAGTTTTGGCCGTACCCAATAATTCCCTTGTTACCATCATCATAACATTACAGGATTAACGTTATGCAGTTTTGGGGGCAGTACTATTACTACTGCAAAACTCACATATATAAATTAACCCAAAGCTGAATAGATCAATCTTTGCAGCACATTTTTCATTAACCAGTAAAAATATATTTGTCCACTATAGCTACCTCTTGTAACATAAACTTGATACGTTCATTAGTGCTGCCCGTTCATCAGCTGACTCCAACCTTGATGACATCTGTAAACTGCTGCGTAGCACTGGCTACTCCAGTCAAACAGGAGCTAAGCGGCCTGCAAACTACCCAGAGAGCTACTTTCAGAGGGTTCCCATCAGCACCACTTTTATAAGCATGGTGATTGGACGACTGCGGTCTGATGACATCTATAATCAGGTCAGAAATAAGTGGCCCCATACTCTAAAATAAATACTTGTCACGTCTTTCCAATAATTCCCATAGTTATTATTGACTTTGTAAATTATTTCATCAGGTTTCTGCCTATCCACTCCCAGAGCATCGCAGCACAGCTCTGGCCAACCAGGCGGCGATGCTGTACGTCTGCCTTTACTTCAGCCCCTCCATACTTCACACACAACAGGCCAAGATGAGGGAAATTGTAGACAAATATTTTCCTGACAATTGGGTAAGAAAACTGTATATTACATTTTACATGAAATACATAAAACACTATTGATTTCTTTCTAAATGTTTGTTTTGTCATTGCAGGTGATCAGTATTTACATGGGAATCACAGTCAACCTGGTGGAGTCCTGGGAACCTTACAAAGCTGCTAAGACCGCATTAAATTACACTCTGGACTCCGCCAACATTAAAGAGCAGGTATAAATGGAAAATTTAAATCAGAATTTAATTAGCAGTACCACTTTGTAGACCTTAATTGTTTAGAAGGGCTACTAACCAGATGGAAAACGTTATTTGTGTGTGTGCAGAATCCATAATGAGAACAGGGGTATTATATGAAAATGATGTGAATATAAATTACAATTTTAGAGAGAAAAGTTTCAGGAAAAAGTTTGGGAACTTAATATAAGCCTGGGGAGCAATAAAAATGCTAAGCTCATTCGAACAGCATAACAGCGACTAAAAGCCTTGTTTAGGCAGTGCAGATGGTGCCTGATGCCTATTTTTGCCAGCTGGTAGGAATACATTACTTTAACAATATTACCGTGGTTTTGATGTAGGCTACTCGGTATGCAGCCAGCATCGAGAGCCTGAGGCCCCAAGTGCAACAGCTGCTGAAGGAAGGCTTTCTGCGGGAGGAGATCATCCTGGACAACATCCCCAAACTGCTCAACTGTCTGCGAGACTGCAATGTGGCCATCCGCTGGCTCATGCTGCACTCTGCTGAGACCGGTAAGACGTCTCACTTGGAAAGAAAACAATAATATTTCTTTTTTTAAAATATTTTCTTTTTTTTTCTTTCAATTCAGCCTACGACCCAAATAACAAGCGACTTCGCCAGATAAAAGACCAAGTACTGAATGACTCCAAGTACAATCCAAAGATCCTTTTCCAACTGCTCCTCGACACGGCACAGTTTGAGTTCACACTTAAAGAAGTGAGTGCTACCTGTGGATTTTCCATACAAAATTGACATAGATGATAAAATCGTTATACTACTGTATGGTCATAAAAACTGGATTTAAAAAAATCAAGTTTTAGTTTTAGTTTTTTAAATCAAAGTTAGGTCTGGAATTTTTGTATTGTTACACACTAGATAATATCCAAGCAAAATTGTTATACAGTGTATATATGCTCAAACAATGAAAGGTTAGTGTAGGCATTGCACATTAGAGTGTGTTGATACAGCATATGGCTGGCTAATTTATCATTATGTGTGGACACCGAATTAAAGTTCTCATTAGCCATCCATACGCCTAATCCTTCCTCATTGACTCAGCAGCTGTGTGGTTCCTCTTCCAGATGTTCAAGCAGATGCTCTCAGAGAAGCAGCTCAAATGGGAGAGTTACAAGAAAGAAGGATCAGAACGAATGACAGAGCTGGCCGAAGTTTTCTCTGGAGTTAAACCACTGACACGGGTGGAGAAAAATGGTCAGTGAATAACATCACAAAGGCAGATAAAAATCAATTTATTTCCTTATAGTGTTTTATCATTTATACATATAAAGGGATTTCAATTATCTGCTTTGACCATGTCTCTCTTGTTTCTTTTCACAGAGAATTTGCAAGCTTGGTTTCGAGAAATCTCCAAGCAAATTGAATCTTTAAACTATGAGGACTCCACAGCTGCTGGAAGGAAAACGGTTCAGCTCATTCAGGCTCTTGTTGAGGTAATAATTATAACCAACTTGTCTGCTCATTTTGAGAAAGAAAAAAAAAACTGTATGTGTTCAAGTTTATTATGTGTCTCTATTGCATCATTAGTACCAACTGAATGGCTTTATTTTCATACACAGTACATTAAGTGAAACCTGTTTTACCTGCAAGGACTAATACAATGACAAAACACACATTTAAAAAATGCTAATGGTTAGAAGTAATAAGAGTAGATGAGGTGATTGGTCATAAAACAAGGGAACCGTGATGTCACAGCTTGTAAAACTGGAAATAAAAGAGAATCCAAGAACATTGCCTTTGATTAGATTGAATTACCCTGAATTGCTTTGCACAATTGACTGGTGCTTTAGGACATGCTAATACACAAACTGGAATTGAATTAGAGGTAATCATACAGCATCAAGTATGTTGATTTTGTTGTGTTTCAATAACACTTTTTTCCTGCTGTTTAGGTGCAGGAGTTTCACCAGCTGGAGTCTAACCTGCAGGTTTGTCAGTTTCTTGCCGATACCAGAAAATTCCTGCATCAAATGATTCGCACCATCAACATCAAGGAAGAGGTCCTTATCACAATGCAGATTGTTGGAGATCTGTCCTATGCTTGGCAGATAATTGACAGGTTGGTTCCCGTTCAAATTTACAAATAATAAATCTTGTAAATAATAGGATTGATTTACCATGACATGTTAATCTTTCTAATAGAATATTTGTTATTTTATAATTTTAGCTTCACAGCAATTATGCAGGAGAGCATCAGGGCCAACCCGTCTATGGTCACTAAACTGAGAGCTACATTTCTTAAGGTATAATTTAGAACATAATCAAATCAAATGTAGTGTTTTGTTGGTAATTAATTAGTTGCTCTGTGTATAGCTTGCATCTGCCTTGGATCTTCCATTGCTACGCATCAACCAGGCCAACAGCGCTGACCTTTTGAGTGTCTCTCAGTTTTACTCTGGAGAATTGGTGGCTTATGTCAGAAAGGTACTGGGCATACAGTGTTATCTTACTGGGGTCTAATTTATTGTCCCTGTTAGATTTTAATTAATTATTAAATGCACTATTAAGGATTATATTCAGATGATAAGCACATGTCAGGGTATTTATAAAAGGTTGTGTGATACTTTTGAGATCAGTAAAGGCACCTGTTTGCATAAATTCTGCAAATAGCTGATTTATGAATGTGTACAATGAAATTAAAATACCTTCTGGCGTTATCCATCACTGCTAGAGAGACTTAAGTTTGAGGAATCACTTTTGGTGCCACCTGCTATGAAAATCAAATTGTCTAAACCCCTTAAACACTCAGTGGAGGTTTTCCTTCTGTGACATCTTGCTTCTTGTTGCCAGGTGCTTCAGATTATCCCAGAGAGCATGTTCACCTCCCTGGCCAAAATCATCAAGCTCCAAATTCATGACATCATGGAGGTCCCCACACGCCTTGATAAGGACAAGCTGAAGGACTATTCACAGCTTGGAGCTCGCTATGAAGTAATTATTTATTTTAAATATTTGTGCAGCTTTCATTTCACAGTGGATTGAAAATAATTTGAAAATGAAATGAAGGCGGAAATGTTAAGCACTGAACAAAAATCAAAGGCTGAATTATATGATGGGAAAGTTAGCAAATTATGTTCAGATTAGGCAACATAACTGGTGTGATGAAAATACTATTTGGTGTGAAAGAAGCAAACTGTTTATGTTGACCTATTTGATATGTACTCACTTTATCTTCAAAGTAAAAAAAATAAAGATTATATTTTTATGTTGGAATGCTATGTTAAAAATGTGTTAAATGTGCACTCTGTAACTTTTCTTTCTCCATGCAGCTGTTGTCCTGAAATGTTAAACAGTATGGCATGAGAACTGGGGTACCCGCCTTTTTTTTGTTAATGAGCCAATTTTGTGTTTTCCCCAAAAATTTATTTTGTAAAAGGAGCACTTTGTGGAAAAAGTGAGGCCACTTCATGCTGTTTGCATCTATTAACATTTTATGTCTCATCGATCCGGTTTTAAAGCTGTACATGAGCCTGAAAATGAATATATGTGAATAATAATCAGGTACCCCAGCTTTAAACCTATTCATCTTGCATTTATTCAATTACAGGTAGCTACTGTAAAAAACATGCATTCGTACTGTGAGCGTAGTTGCCTCTCCACAGATCTGACCTGTAACTTTGGTCTGGTGTTGTCACATACTCGTCTTCATAGCGATGGATTAGTTTAATGTTATACTGTTGAGCATTTCAGGCAAAGCAATAACATCTCCATGAAGACCAGCAGGTGGTGGATCCTCCACCAGAAAAGTGACATAGTGCACCTCTAAAGACCGGCTATTTTCAATGCAATGTATAATGTTTTCTAGGTGGCAAAACTCACCCATGACATATCAATTTTCACTGAGGGCATACTGATGATGAAAACCACTTTAGTTGGTATCATAAAGGCAAGTTTCTCAATCAGTCATTTACTCTTAATTAACAACATTGATTTATTTACTTTGTTAACTTCTCAACTCTGTTTAGGTCGACCCTAAGCAACTTTTAGAAGATGGCATCAGAAAAGAGCTGGTGAAGAGAGTTGCTTATGCTCTGCACAAAGGATTGATTTTCAACCCCAAAGCAAAGGTTTCACATAAATTTAATCAATTGACACTCCTGCCCTGTTGCCTTTTAAAACTCACAGATCATCCTCCTAATCTTGCAGCCCAGTGAGTTAATGCCCAAGTTAAAGGACATGGCTGCCACTATGGATGGCTTCTACCGGTCATTTGAATATATCCAGGACTACGTCAGCATTTATGGGCTCAAAATTTGGCAGGAAGAAGTGTCCCGTATCATCAATTATAATGTGGAACAGGAATGCAACAGCTTCCTCAGGACCAAGGTCAGACTTTTAACACTGATGCATGCGTTTAGTCCTCCTGGTCGCACCTCAAAATCAGTCCATCTCTGTGTAATCGATAGGACACGCTCTGGTTGCTTCCCTGTTCATTTACCAAACGTTGATAGATTCTTCCTCTCTTCCATTCAGATCCAAGATTGGCAGAGTGTTTATCAGTCGAGCCACATTCCCATCCCAACCTTCCCCTCCGTGGACGAGTCTGCCACCTTTATTGGTCGTCTCTGCAGAGAAATCCTCAGAATCACTGATCCTAAGTATGACAAAATAAGATGCATGCCATTGCTAAATATTTACTGAAACATCCCCCAATTTCAAATGCTTTTCTAGGGTAACATGCTACATTGATCAGCTGAACACCTGGTATGACCTGAAGAGCCACCAGGAAGTGACCAACAACCGACTGTTCTCTGAGATCCAAAACACACTGGGCACCTTTGGACTCAATGGGCTGGACCGCCTGCTGTGCTTTATGATCGTGAAAGAGTTGCAGGTGATCATTTTGGTTCTACTGGTCTTCTAAATTTCACCAAATATTTCCATGTATTTTAACCTGTTTATGTCCCAATCCACAGAACTTCCTGATGCTGCTTCAGAAAACTATCCTCAAGGACAAAACTGTGGTGGATATATTTAGAGTGATGCTTGGGACTGTTAACCCAGTTCAGGGTATTGTTGGTATGTACCTGTCTGTAAAAATGTATGAATATATTTGGGAAGGCGGGTTTATTTGTATAGAACAATTTATGTTAAGTAATCCAAAGTGATTTACAGAACAATTAAAGAGCATTAAAATCTCAATACAAACATTAATAAAAACCGGTCCATGTTTAATTCTTTCTCTGGGCACCAGCAGGAGGCCGGTCCCTGAAATTCTCAAATCCGAGATGATTCATGTGACACTAAATTGCCAGCGATATTCTGCTTTGGTGCTAGGCCATGGAGAGGCTTCTGCTTTTTTCTGTTATAACTGTTATAACTAACTATTCCTCTGTTATAGGTAATGCCAGTAAAGTGTATGCAAGTGCAGTTACCAAAACGCAGAAGATCTGGGGACCATATCAGGAAGCCATTATGAAGGTATACAGTTCCAAAGAAATAGCCTCTGTTTTACTACAGTATATGCAGTTGCAGTTTGTAGATAGGCTAATTAAAGAATTATATTACAGACACTTTTTGACAGCTATATTGTCATAATCAGTGGCACATGGATCATTATTTTATATTTTGGACATTAAAATGCAATATTGAGCTAAAATTACCTAATAAAAGAAACAACATTTCTGGTTGAAAACTAACGTCCTAATTTTCACCTGACCCTTTTCAGTACATAACCATAAATGTCATCACAACAAAGTGCTTTGCTGGGAAAACAGGAATTTTTGGAGCAATGGCGTCTTGATTGCTGTAGAATAAAGTTTACTCAAACATGCATGAGTCACTCTAAATACTTTGGGTAAATGAAAAGGGAAAACCATAATGTAGTTAAAAGTCTATTTTGCATAATATGTCTCCTTTAATAATAATCTTACAGGTGCTGTCAGAAAAATATAACTTTTTTGCTTGTTAACAGGTTGGTCAGATGCAGATTCTCAGACAGCAGATTGCTAATGAGTTGAATTACTCATGCAAATTTGACTCAAAACACTTAGCTGCTGCTTTGGAAAATCTGAACAAGTCAGTCTTTGATTTTACTACTAATATATATTGCATCCATTATTGATTTATCACAAATTTTAACTTTTTGCTACCCGTTTTATTTTCAGGTCACTCCTAGCTGACATTGAAGCTCACTATCAGGACCCATCTCTGCCCTATCCCAAAGAGGACAACACCTTGCTTTTTGAGATAACAGCCTATCTCGAGGCTGCTGGCATTCACAACCCACTCAACAAGGTATAGACATTGCACATCTCATCTCTCTGTTCTGTTGTACTCAGTCCTAAAATTATTGTAACATTTTTTACAGATTTACATCACCACAAAGCGCCTTCCTTATTTTCCCATTATAAACTTTTTATTCATTATCAGCCAGCTGCCTAAACTTCAGTACAACAAAAACCAGGGTATGTTTTACTTTATCATGTTTACTAACTGCCTAAATGGATTCACATGTGAAGTTGTGTTTCTGCTTAGGGATGACGTGCAGAAAAGCCACAGACCCTGTCGACTGGGTCCCCCTGGTTCTGGGGCTTCTGACTCTGCTCAAACAGTTTCACTCCAGATACACACAACAGTTCTTGGCTCTTATTGGACAATTTATCCGTTCTATCATGGAGCAGTGCACAAGGTACAATTTTAAAATATATTTGTATGTAATGAATTTGTTATACTAACCTTCAAATCACAAACAGTGCAACAAAGGTTTGTTAATAATGATTTATGTTATGAATAGTCAGAAGATTCCTGACATGCCATCTGATGTGGTGGGAGCTCTGATGTTCTTAGAGGACTATGTCAAGTATACAAAACTGTCTCGCAAGGTAAATATTTTATTCTGTTAAATAAAACATGGGCCTACATTTAAATGTGTTAAGGCAATTTGTAACTTAGATATTTCTCTCCATTGTGTTCCCTAGGTGGCTGAAGCACATGTGCCCAGTTTCATCTTTGATGAGTTTAGGACTATACTGTGAATATGTGATCATATGATAAAATAAACTTCTATTAACCTACAATATATTCACCAATAATTTCAGAATAACAAATCCATTTAAACTACACTTTAAAATGTACCAAAACATTCCTATGCCTTCATGTGCCATATGTACCTACTGTAGCCTCATCATTCAAAGAATGTATTGTTAATAAAATCATAAAAGTCTTTCGGTGTTTATGGTTTATTGTTTATTTTGACGCTCCTGGCTGAACCGGACGTGACGCAATTTCCGTGTGCGGTTCGTTGTCTCTAGCAGCGGGTAAATGTAATCAGTCTGTGACTTGTTTAGCGCATGTTTAGTGTTTAAACTTGTTCAAGGCCTGACTATAATACGCATAGAGCAAGTAAAAATATAAGATAATTTACACTAGCCATGTATTACGTTAGTTTAAAAAGTATTTACCGCTCCTAACTTTATCGTCACCACTTGAGTCTGTGTTCATTGCGGCTGTGGAGCGCTCTGTCTTTGAAAACATTGCATTTCTTCCGTGATATTATTTCATTAGTTACTACAATGTCTCTAAGTGCTGTTCACGGGACACTGTCAAGTCTGAGGTCGTGTCAAAATGACATAAAGACGGGGATGGACATCGTGACAGATGTGGCGATGGACCTGGTTGAAACTCACGGTAAAACAGTCTAACGTTAGCTAATGTTACTTTAGCTAATGTTACTTTAGCGATGTTCATAATGAGTTTGTGTCCTGTTTCTCCAGGATAACATTACCACTACTAATGCTGCAACGATTAATCAGAATAACTGTGACTGACTTGTTGTATTTTGGTAATCGTTATCTGAACTACACATGGGTTTCAGAATAATGAGAATCTAGGAATTTAAAACAAAAATATTATAGCTTTTAACTAAATGGTATAAGTCATCAAAATGTGGCATATAACAGGAAACTGAAACCTGCATGAATACAATGCATTATTCGATAAAAACAGCCGACTTGAGTGATTATATTTCAACCTTTGTTTAGCTAAAATGTATTCTCAAAATCTCAATGTACAATAGAAACAATCGTTTGATTAGTCGACTATTGAAATAAATTTTAGTTGCAGCTCTTAACAATTTTTTATGTCATAATTGTGTTAATCAAACTATGCTGCAGGTGATGCAGGAGAAAACAACAGCCTTAAGGAGCTGGAGGACACGATACTTGAATGTGCCAAGCTGGACAGAGACATTAACCACTTTGTAGACATAGTGCAGCAAATCACTTCTGATGTGAGAAGCACTATGGCATATTCACATCTCACAAAGCTTGTCGGTCTTTCAAATAAATCAACGTTATCTTTTGCAGGCGACGTCCCAGCAGCCAGAGGCCATGTTCTCTTTGTCTGAAACGGTGAAAAGACAGTTTGAGTTGAAACTGTCCCAACTTTCAGACGTAGAGCTGCACAGTCATCAAAAAGTCATTGCCTTCAAGGACAGCATCAGGAACAATCAAGACCAAGGTTGGTTCTGAAGGAAGGGGGAACATTTAGATGAAATATAACCTGCACAATTAACAAATGCAATGGGTTTCAGAGTGATGAAAAGTTATAATTCAAACCCAAATATTACTTCTTGTGAATGAGCAAGGGCCTCAATATATCACCTACAAAGCGGAAGCTGAAAAACAATAATTTCTATAGATGGTTTACCACTGCTCTTGACTTGGTTCCATAACAACAGTGAAGGAAGGATGATGGGTCAAATGCAGAGGACAAATTTCTCTTCGGGGACGTTAGTGTAACTTATTAAACCTAATTTTGTTTAAGATCAAATGTTTTAATAATACAGTGGATTGACTAAGATGGTAAATTCAGATACATTAGATTTTCAAATTGTTATTTTTAAGTTTACAATATGGTCAAACAAATAACTATGTTTTCAATAGTGTGGAAATACAGTTTAATTCTTTGCTGCTTTGCCTTAACACAGACATCTCAGTTGTCTTCCTAGACTACCCTGATATCTTTTTTGATACGAATGCTTGTTGGGTGTAAAATGTAGATTTTGGTAGCATTAAATTGACTTGTGTCCCTTGAGCTGTGGGTGACCTTTAAGCAGCTCAGTACTCGCAGTTGTGTTAAAATAACAATAAAACCACATTTAGAACTTTTGTCAGCTAAAGTATTGCTTCATGTGTAGACTTATGACAACAATGTTGGTGCAAATTGCCCTCCATGTTTTTGTCATGTGAACAAGTAGATTTTGCTGTCTTGTATGGAAAACAGTAATTTAATGCATGTATTTCCTTATGTATAATGACTTGCCTTTTAAAGTCTAAATGTATGTGTGCAGGTGGACAAGAGTCAGTGGGAAACCTAGAGGAGCTCGACGAGGACATTGCTGTAACACAAAGTCAAACAAACTTCACCTGCCCGCTCACAACGGCAAGCGGTTATTGCATATTGAATAATTATCCCTTGCTGTTTTAAATATTAAAACAAATTTACTCTTCTTTTCAGGTTGAGATGGTCAATCCTGTTAAGAATAAGAAGTGTAATCACCACTATGACGAAAAGGCCATTGTCAATCTCATCAGAAACAAACATTCCCAAAGAAAAAAATGCCGGTAAGACGCACTCAACTCAATTTATGTAACGCACATTAATGTGGATCACATTTGACTGACATTTGACTGACTGTCAAACAATCCAAAATTAAAATTAAACCTATTTTTTTCCGCTAGTCTCATTTCTGTTTTAATTTGAGCTTCTGACAATCTCACATTTCACGACACGCTGTTTCTTTGCATCGTTTGAAAACGTCTGCAAACCTTGAAGAGATGAATTGTCAGCTTCTATGCTGACACTACTCTGTGCTTTGTGTTTTTGTTTTTTTAAAGAAGCAACAAACAGGACTATTCAAAAAAAATTCTACCCAGATACTAATCAATGCTAAAACCAGTAATGAAACTGCCACAGCCTCAAGGCTGAATAAATATAGCATATGTTAAGGTAATGTCATCTTTAATTGATGATATCATTAACATTAGTCTGCTGGGGTTTTACCTTCATCTACTCAAATCTGTGTACAGTGATCAAAGCTAGCAATCTTTTATATGTTTATCTACATCATCTACATTCATTAAATTTACATCTCTGTCTTTTCACCCTGACCTCGAGGTGTCCTGTGGTGGGCTGTGATAACTCTGATGTGAAAGAGTCAGATCTGATTCCAGACCAAGTGCTCAGAAGAAGGATCCAGATCCAAAAGAGAAACAGCAAGGTCTAATGCTCTCTCCATTCCCAATGGCACAACAAGTAGTTATTGGTAATTATTTGTTTAATTGTAAACTGATCCTGGATGTACAATTGTTATTAATGTAATGACCTTGTTTGCAATTGGATAATCTGTGCACATGACAAACATCATCTAGTTTCATATTAATATTTTGCTATGTATAACAAACATTGACATGTTGAATTTAAATTAAAGGGATTCATTTCATTGGTCATAATTGGCTGTTGTGTGTTGACACAACCACAAGAGGGAGGCCTTTCCACAGTGGCAACAATGCCTAAACTTAAATAGCCAAACGGTATTTCTCTGTTAATTAAATAAAGCTATTGCAAAACTCGGTGATCTCTGAACCCACTTTATGTTCTACACGAACCAGAAACCGAACCACAGACCATCAGGCTGAGAAAAAGACTAAACACTCAATTGAGAGCATTTACTGGAATGCACTTTGAGTGATTAAATCTCCCCTTCCTTCCTGCCCCTACCTCTGTGAGAGGCCTTTGTTTGAAAGAGAAACAAACAAAAGCTGTGTTGAGATGAAACTATGTGAAACTAATCTTTTAATAACTTGAGTATTAGGCATTTTTCAAATGTCTTATCGCTCCTTTCCTCCAAAGAAAGCACCCATGCTGTGTTGACTTGATTGTTGCTTCTTCTTGTGTTAGAAATATTAAATTTCCTCAGCTTCAACTGTGTTATGGTCCATTCTTTGAAAGTCAATCACAATAACATTGGCATAGAACTAGATTTAAAAAAAATCCAGGCCATTTGATGTTTGCTTTTTGCAAAATGTTTGATCTGGAATTCCGATTCATCTCACTGACCTCGTGAAATCCTCCTAAAGCGGTGCGAGGCATCCTAAGACCTTGTTAATTACAGTATCTGGCTTGTACATGATTGACTTTTGGACAAGTCTCTCCTCTGACACCGTGGTCCAGCTGGTCAGTGCAGAAATGGCTGCAGAGCTCAGGGCCTGTGGCGATGAGACTGGCACTAAATACTAGGTCCAGGTGTCGTGCTTACAAACAGTTTGGCACCAAAACCTATTCAATAAAGTTCCATTCGATAGGAGTTTCAGAGCCATATTGTGAATGTGAAGACTTTGTAGAAGTGTTGTGAAGAAATCTAGAGTAATTTTTATTGCATAATTGCTTTGATGTGGTTGATATCGTCTGTGAAAAGTCTGTAGCATTAAATCCAGTGAGCATTGTGCACACACAGACACAATTCTAATTGCATTTGGCTCTATCTGACTGTAATAACTGGCTCTATCATCAGTTTTATGTTAATTTCTCATTAGCTTAAATCATCAGCTGCCCCCTTTCCACAAGTTAATGTTTAGCATCCAGATCCAAATGCATCCAAATGGTGGAATGGTGGGTTTACATACGCCTCGTTTAGTAAAGTATATTCTACCACAATAATTTAATACTAAAACTTTTCATTGAGTGTATGGCTGTAGACGTGAACAAAGGACAAATATATATTTTTTAAAAATATTTTGTCTAAATCCAAATCGAAGTGTGTAGGGATTAGGGAACATATTAATGAGCTAAAGGTGTACTGCCACTTTAAATGTCAACGCCTCCCCGCAGTCATCCTGTCGGGCTGAGTTTCGTTGCAACAAATACTGTGGTTCACGCCACAGTCAGTGCAGAGCAGACCACATCCTCCTGCGCTCCGGCGTGCACAGCGCGCACACGGGCTCAGGCAGACCGGAAAAGCGCAGCTGACTGCGGGTGAGGACTGTTTATGTCCCGCATGTTGAGAGTCGAGCAAACAAAGTGGACAAACAGGTGAGTGCGTTTCTCTTTCTAAACTTGTCAAGCTGAAATGTACGTGGTAAATATTAAAATGTAAACTGGAGAACATGAATGCCCCTGAAGCTGAGCCAACAGGTGTGTCGGGTCGCACCTGTTTCGAATATAAAGTAGTTGTACTTTGTTTCAAGCTGTCGTTTTCTGAAGTGTCTGGTTCTTTTCCTTTCAGCTCGGTTCGACTGGGAGCATTACTTGGACATATGCTGTTGGATATGGATTATTGGTGCCCTTGCTGCCGCTTTGGATTTAGTTGAGACGCGCAGTGCTGTCGTGGTGAAGTGAGCGCTGAACAGGTGGATCCTGTTTCTGTTTGGCTCGTCTGTCGCGTAATCTACTTAAACCTTTATGGGGAACCAAGTGGAGAAACTCACTCATCTCAATTACGCAGAGGTGCCCACCTCAGACCCGAATGGCTTTGATCCGGACGATGACGGACCACGAATTGGCGTTTCTTACATTTTCTCTAACGATGACGACGATGACCAGGACGATCGTTTTGATAACTTCTCCACTGAGAGCGCCCGGGTGAACCACGAGGAGAAGCCCTTTGACCCCGGGGACGAGCTGGAGTGCACGGTCTTTTACAGAGACGATTGTTTGTACGAGAGGAAGAGCGGAGAAGCCACGCACTCTGCGGAGAGCCTGCTGAACAAGTGCAGAGCGGGAGACGTCCTGGAGTTTGTCACTACCGGACAGTACCCGCACTGGGCCGTTTATGTGGGGGACTTCCAGGTGGTCCATTTGCACCGGGCTGAGATCAAGAACAGCTTTCTGACGGACGTGAGTCAGGGCAAACAGGGCAGGATAGTGAACGGACTGTACCGGTACCGCGCACTGCCTCCTGAAGTCATAGTGCGTAACGCCTTGGACCATGTGGGCGCCAGAGACCGAGAGCTGTACTGGAGAAACTCTGAGTGCTTTGCAGCCTGGTGCCGCTTTGGGAAACGTGAGTTTAAGATTGGGGGTGAGATTAGGATAGGCAAGCAGCCATACAAGCTAAAGTTACTGTTCTCTGACAAAAAGAGCCACGTACTGGAGTTTCAGAGTCTGGAGGATGTGGTGATGGAGAAGAGGAGAAATGATCAGATAGGCAGAGACGCTGTGATGCAGGAGCTCGCCAATCACCTCAACGCTACACACGACATTAAAGACGGGCATTTTGGAGACTGAGGGGAGCATCTTTGGTCCTTATCTTGTTTTTGGACAAAGCTCCTGTGCCAGCCTCTAATAATGACCAATGACAAGCCTTGAGTCTGTAAACACAGCGCGTGCGTTTCACTGTTTGCCTCCAAAATGAGCCCCGTGGGGTCAGTGTCACAGTCTGAATTTTAAGTAGAAAAGTCAATCCAACCAAAGCAGTGGCAATTGCATTTAAAACAAAGGGGTACATTTGGCATTTTAAAGGTGCACTATGTAACTTTTGTGGTGAGGTTTCCGCTACCATGGAGATGTTATTGCGCTGTTTGGAATGTTCCACATTAAGGTATTACACATATCTAACATGCATTTATTCAATTACAGGTGTTCTGTTGCTCAAAATTACATGGAAAAGGATGCATTCTTACTTTGAGCAGGGCCACTTGTTTCCATGGAGATGGATACGCTTAAAGCCATGCTGTGAAAAAATCCTGGTAAAGCAATCACCTCTCCATCGAGCAGGTGGTGAACCCTCTCCAGAAAGTGCACCTTTAAAATATGAAAGAATCCCTTAGCATATTTCATTAATAGCTACATTTTTTTCGACTCATTGCCATAATAAAGGGATTGTGAATGAGTGAGAGATTCCAGAAGCCAGGAGATTATTTTTTGTGAAAACGTAATTACTTAATTACGTAATTAACATATAAATGAGTTGCTACCTGTACTTGTACATCTCAACTGTGATTTCCTCTTCTCCCTGATCCCTGGACCGCTGCCTCGCAATCCAACATGACCTGTAGTCTGGCCTTTAAGGGTGAAGTCTTTTGACCCATTGTCATGTTTGAACCTGATAAATCTTTGCACAAGGAGCAATCCTGTTGTTCAGTATTTGTGACTGTTGCTCCTAATGACTCAGGTGTTAAATCTCCTTCAGAGTGACGGTGTTTCTCGTATGAACCTTTTTGCTCTGTATCCAATCAGCTTTACTCATTCCACTTTAGTGTGGACACAGCTGTGACTGTGCACTTTTATTAATGATTCACCCAAATCAGTTTATTTTTGGATAAAGATGTTTGTATAAAGAAATTGAAATAAATATATATTTGACCAGCAAAAACAGAGGTTTTTTTTCCTGTGGCGTTGTACTGGGATGTCTACATGTTTAGCTCATCTGTAGATCACCATTGACTGCCCACCGCTTGGCTCTGGAAGTAAATGTTCCATTATTTTTTCCCATAGGGATTCTGAAAGAAATTTATGTTAAATATTTGAAAGCTTGCTCGGGGCTAATCAGCTATGTGGAAAGTAATGGGCATAAGACATATGGTTTTATTTATGAAACTTTGTAAACTGCTATAGTTAATATTTGGCAAAAATGTTTTACCAAATTTGACATGTTTTTTTTTTTTTTTTTTTTGGTCTGAAAACAACCTTTTAGTTAACACACAGCTGGTTAGTCTCTGTGCCATTTGTATTTGCACTCTTATTGCACTCATATTTGAATATTTCTAAAAGTCTATGGTAAAAACTACAAGAAATGTACTTCCAGAACCACAGCAAACTTTGAAGTGGGGGGAACTGGCGAGCTCCATAGGTGTCTTATCAAAAAGATTGCCTTTGCAGAGGAGTGACAGGCCCCCAAATTTCCTTTACAACATTGTCACCTCTTTGGACTTCTATAGATAAACCAAATTAGGTTCACAAGCTCCAAAATGCTGTTCTACTTTCAATATTTCCTCTCAGATTGATGTTTGACTCAATAACCTTTGGTAAATAAACAATATATTCTATACTCTTTGAACTTCTGATTATGAAAAAGAATCCTTGCACACACATCAAATATGATGTGATTTGAATTGGTCATGAAAACAAATGCTCTTTGTGAATATTCTTCATTATAGTGTTTGTCTTTTCTCTGATGATATTTGCAGAGAGATATTATAGTAGTCAAATTGCAGGCAGGAAGACGCTCCCACTCACCGAGTATGGATAATCCGAACAGAGACCAAACTGAAAAGCTGCCACATTAGCATTGCATAGCAAAGAGTGTATGAAAAATTAATGCATATTTATGATATCATATATTTTTGAAAGCCAACTAAATGCATGCAGCATTTGGGAAGCAGACAGAGGTTAGCTGAGCATGGTGGGAATGTTAAACAGGGCACCAGTTTTTAAATCCAAGTCATAGTCCTCAAACAAATCGGTAAAAAATAACTATTCCAAGTAAACGTGGTAGCACCAAAGTCAGCAAAAACATCAATATTGAAAACAAAAATTCACAAATGTTGAAACAGTATTTATATTATTAGTTTAGATCACACTACACCCACATCTGTCAGTTGGGAGAATTCAGCCATTTGATCTGCTTTATAATGTACTGTAACACTGTAAACTTATAGTACAGAAGTGCATGTTTCACCAGGCCTATGTTTCATGTTTGCTGACTAACACACTCCAAGGAAATGTTTTTTCTCATGGCACACCGAATTGAATCAATTTTACATGCATTTGCCCAGGGGCCTCTACTCTGCACAGCTATAATAGACCTTAATAACATGTTCTTAATCTAAAATTCAACACGCACTTCAACTAAATCTGATGAGAACTCTTATTTTGAAACCTTGGCTTGCTGATGTCAGTCTATTGGCCACTGCACCCGTCACATTTCCTTTGGAGAGCTGGATCAGAGCCAGCTTCCTTCAGGCTAAACTGGCAATGTTTTCAAAGTTGGGGACAAGCCAGTTTGGGAAAGTGAACTCATCCTATGTTTATAAAATGTTAAAATGCTAAAACCTAGCCTTGACTTTGGAGGATCTTATCTGTGAGGCCTTCAGGAAAATGGGTGGGCTGGAGCTTGAGATTTATATCAGAGTGGAACAAACATTAGCCTGAAGAAGAGGCAGTTTGGGATGATGCCTACTAACAGGGTGATACTTCAAAGAAAATGCTTAATCTGCAACTTAAATATGGAACGGTTACATTTACTATTAAAACTATAACTAATACTGCCATGTATTAATCATGCAGTTATGTGGGATTAACAAATAACTAGATCAAAAAGTATAAAAAGTTATTTAAGTAGAAATAACTTTTTCTGCTAACTTACTATTTCCACTCTCATCATAAAGTTACAAGAACTACCTAGATTTTGTACTAGGGCTGCACAATTAAAGGCCTTGTTTTGAAATGTAGAAAACAGAACTAGTTTGTTTCAAGTTTTTACAGCAGTCAGATGTATTGCCCACTTTCCTAATGCAGTCCTAGCATCATAAATATTTACCACGAGAAGTTTATAAGCACTTTTCACTCTCTGAGCCCAGAGCGTCATGGACACGTCATGGACAGTCACGGTAAAGCTAACAAACATTAACATGCTAACGGCACACTTCCTGCTTTCTCATAGCATAAAAGGCTCTATAAATAGATGCAGAGAAAAAGTTGTGGTCTCATTTTCACCCGAATAGATGCTTTTACAATATATATCTGTGCTGGGGCAACACCAATTTTACTTTATTCCATGCAAAAATCGGGAACATGGTCTAGTTCTGTGTTTCCTGTTTCACAACAGTAAAAATCAGGTACAGCCCCTTTATTGGAAATCAAAACGAAATCGTAATTTAAATGTAAGCAATTTAAATGGCAAATTAAATTAGTAAATTGAATAGACTGCAATTTTAGTGCAATAATTTCTTCCACAAACTACAAACTATCTGGTTTTACGCTGCATAAATACTGCTAACCCTGTAGTTTAGATTACTTAAAACATGTTCTGAAACAAGTGGTAAAACATGACTGAAAGCAACAAAAACGCAATCCAAGTAACAGAACTTAACATGTCAAAAATGCATCTAAAAGTGACAAAAAAACCCAACAAAAACAAAACAAAAAGTGACAAAAATGTGCCTTTGAGCAACTAAAAAGTGACTAAAAGCGCCCAAAACATGACTAAAAGCAACTAAAACAAAAATGCCACCAAAAGCGACAAACACACGTGAAAAACAAGTGAAAAAAAAAAAAAAACTTTCTAAAACACATGAATCTTTTATTTGTTTGTCAGTTCATGTTTCAGTCAATTCTCCTAGACGCAGTTAAAATTTGAACAAAATTCTTAGCATAAATCGCAAATCTAACTACAATCTAAATACTGGTCAGAAAAATTGCAGTTAGAAATTTTCCCAAAGCTTTATTTCATTTTCATTGTAATTAAGCATGAACTTAAAGCAGACTTAATTCAATTATATGAACAAATAGTTTATTGAGAACAATTCGGACTTAATTAAGTACTTACTTAAGTTGGAAGTTAGGGTATTGTTTAGTAGTTCTATTTGTTCGTTATGAATTTAGCTTTTCTTTATGCTTTATCAAGGCTAATAAAAGTGTAGTTTATTATTAAGTGTTATGCAACCTTCTTCTGCTGGTTATTTCAGTCATGTGCTGAAACAAGCTGAATAGGCATTAACAAAATGTCAAGACTGTTAATTACAATTTATTTGAGCCATCGAGCACACAAAAATTACGTACTTTCTATATATTAAACCTTACATCGACAATTTTGTGTCATATAGTTGCCCAGGATGCACTTCACTTGAATCAGTGACAAATGAGAGTGTCCATGTAATAACGACATTAGGCAGTTATGTTAGATCATATCGCTCTTTCATTAAGTTAAATGTTTCAATCACCGATGGAGCATGCAGTAAAGTACACCTTATGCATTTCCTACTAACGTATTAATTTGTTTCCACCTATATCATCAAGAGACCGAGGATTATGTTTTCCCTTTGTTCGTTCACCTGAATCATGTTAACAATTATGTGTGAGGCAGCTCATTTGCTGTAATTTAAAACCTCAGGAAACTTTTAAATTACTTACACTAAATATTCAATACTTATAATTGGTCTGGAGCACAGTAAACAAACTTTACCTCTCCTTTTTTTTCCTGGTTAATAATTGATATATGGCTTTGCTCTCTTTGCTCACTATTGGAGACTGCAGAGATAGTTCTGTGGTATTTCTGTGCATGACTTTCCTAAACGGCACAAAGGTATTTTAGGTTGAATACCAGTTATGCACCTGGAAAAACAAGATTTGCTTTTGAAAAAATATAAGGTGTTAGAATACAAGGCATTAGTGCCATTTGACTAACTTTGAAGGAGAAAAACAAAAGTAACATAACACAAATTCCAACATTCTCTTCACATTGTCTTATCCATTATTAGTTTGGGGATAAATTGTTGTTATAGAAAATCATTGTCCTTGTCCATCTCTGCTTCCAACACACGAACACTGAGAACAACACTTGCTTTGTAATCCATCTATATTTAAGGTACACTTTTCTAGTGTAGGGTGCACCTCCTGCTTGTCTCATACGGCTTTGCCTGAAATGTTCCTAGGTATGGAATTTAACTAATCTATCTTGTATTTACACTATTACAGGCGATTTCATTTATACCTTCTCCATGGAGGCTTGCAGGTGGTGGACACTGTCAGAAAAATAACATGAGCACTTTGTCCAAACGGTGTCATTAACAATTCTGGGCTTTACAGCATCAGAGACTACATTATGGAGAGACACCGCTGTTTACACATTATTTCATTTAATTTTATTTTATCTTTGAGTGTTTTTTCTATTTAAGTATTTGGAGATGTAGACTGAGCACGTGGTTAGGGTTTTACAGTTTTGTGCTGACACACAACTTTGGACTTTGGACAAAAATGAGACTGGAGAATAGGACAGAGAGTGCCGTAATTTTGTTGGATGTTTTGTGTTTCTTTTCTTTTCTTTTCTGTTCTTTTTTTATTTATTTATTTTTTGCTCTGTCTCTCTGTGTTCTGTGCTCTAAATTTAAAAACTGAATAATAATAATAATTAAAAAAAAAGAAAACAGAGGACAAAATATGTGCCACACTATTTTTTGGACCGGCCAGAAAATGGTCGCGGGTCAGGTTGGGTGAAGTAACATTGCAAAACTGTTCTGTAAAAATTGTTCCTGATTTAATGGCTTCGTGAGAGTGGGACTTCACAGACTGGTGACGAGGAAAGAATCAGGTCTTATTCTTGTGGAAAAGTATTCATTGGACTGGAGTTTGTGTGACTTTAGAAACGGCCAGAATATCGCGAGTTGCCTTCACAATCGCTCAAGTAAACCAACTCTGTTTTCCTGGCCAATAA
Organism: Rhinogobius similis; assembly: GCA_019453435.1. Taxonomy (NCBI): domain Eukaryota; kingdom Metazoa; phylum Chordata; class Actinopteri; order Gobiiformes; family Gobiidae; genus Rhinogobius; species Rhinogobius similis. The sequence continues at coordinate 19,652,732 of CM033626.1, read as the reverse complement.
CGCTTAAATGAATTTGAAAGTATGAAAGTTATGACATAGAAGTCAAAGTAGCTTAGATCACAGACAATAGTTGGCTGAGAGAAAGCAGGACTTGACTGAGGATTTGCTGCCCTTGAGCGCCCTGACCTGTTTGTCGGTTCAATTATTTATGGCGTGCTGATTCAAAAGCGATCATCATTTATCTTCGTCTGAGTCATCTCAGGATATCCTCTTTTGCATCTGCGCTCGCACTGACAAGGCTTGACAGTGCATGGTCAAATCAGCGTTCAAATAGAGTAGAACAAATAGAGAGGCGGATCCATTTTTAAGTGAAATAGTGACCAGTTGTGGGATATATGACATAAAAATTGCACCTGTTGATGCGAGATGGACAACTCACACTACATAAGTAAAAGTATAGATATAGATATAGATATAGATATAGATATAGATATAGATATAGATATAGATATAGATATAGATATAGATATAGATATAGAAGATAAGATATAGACGCAATGAGGAATGACAACTAGTTGAAAAATTGACAGTACTTGAAGCTGGGGTACCTGACTTTTTGTTGTTGTAAATTAGTATATTTTGTGTTTTCCACTAAACTATATTTTGTAGTATCTTGTCAGAGCAGCGCTTTCTGACAAAACCACTCCGCATTGTCTGTAGTTAAGAATAAAGAATTTTATTTTACGTCGACCCAGAAGTAAGAAAGCAGCACTCTGATTGGACCATCGCAGTTTCACTTTTGCTGAAAAAAGCTATTCTGAAGCCATGCATGCACCTTAAAATGATTCCATGTGAATATTAACGATGTGCCAAAGGATTTGAGAGAACTAGGTTTTAATACGTACTTCCAGTTTTGCAATGTGAAAATCAGGTACCCCAGCTTTAAAAGTAAAAGTATTTCACACATTTTTTGGGAACTATTAAAGCGCCGAATGTTGTGAGTTGTGCAACAAAAGGTTCTGATACTTAAATGTTCAATTCAATTCAAAATGTAGTGGAGTAGAAAGTACATAAACCTGCATTTTGTCAGCATTGTTGATGTGTCGGTGTAAGGAAAAAAGTGAAACAAAAAGCAGATCGTGTTGCTTTGACAATTGGATTTGTGTCTGTAGTACTCGGTATCTATCAACAAGTGTCCAAGGTCAAGTGAAAACAAAGATCTGATTCAACAGAATAGCTGCTGTTTTTAGACATGCATTGAAGGACGGTTTGTGTGTTATAAGTGTTATATATGATTTTATTATGTCATTTTATCCACACACAGGTCAGATCTTTTAAATACACCACTACTCAATAACCCAAATGGCTACATAAATTATTAGGCGTAAGAGGAATGACACAGTGTCAGTGATTTGGTATGGAGCCCGCTGCACCTGGAGCTAGAGTCCAATCCCCAGAGAGTCTCCTTTTGTGCAATTAGTGGAGGCAGAGTCTAACCTTCCAGCGCTCTCTTTCAAACCTCTCCTTCAACATCACACTGAATCAAATTGGACCTTATCAACATTCAGGTTGTCCTTTAATTTTTATTTCATTCAAGCTTCTGTTTTAGTGAATAGAATATAAAAACTAGGAACTGATTTATTTTGTTCCTGTTCTGTTTCTTCCTAAATGAGTAGCATAATCTGGTCACAGTTATCCAAACTTTTACTGATCTGTGTTTAATAATGCAAAACAAGCAACACGTTAATTGTTTATTAATTACAATAAATCCTGCAGAAATTCAGTCTAATCACCTGACACCATCAACTCTGAACTGTATGATGATCTCATAGTTTATGTCCCAAGACTTTGGCCTGACCTCCTGCGTTCTCTTGGGGCCCTCCTGTTTGAGTATTTTCTGTAACTATGAATAAACCATGCATGTGTTTGACTTGTATCTGCTATGTTTTTGATTGTGAGCGGTGAGGCTGAATGTGGAAAAAGGTCTGTCGGCTGTAGAGAAAAGGTTATGCACCTTGTGACATTTTGTGCCATACAAGCGTGTGCGTAATAAAGTTATTATTATTTCCCTGCTGTGCTCGAGAAAAAAAGAGTTGAGACTGGAAGCACTTATAAAAGTCAGGGTTATTTACTTTACGGTAAATGACCAGTAGAAGTGTTTCTATGCTACCCCCTGCTAGCAAGAATCCCATCAGGCTTTGCAGGTGTCTTTCTATAAATGCTGGGTGCTCAGTGGCAAAGTGGACATCCAGTCGACTTAATCAAAAGAATGTAAATGGCAGTATTACAGCCACAACAGCTCAGTGCCTCGCCCTAGCTTGAGCATGTTAGTTTGGTGTATATAAGACTTAGTGGGAGGTGGCCCTGCAGGCTGAAGATGCTGGTTGCCGATAATATGTTGCCTCTAATGGAGGGAAAGCCAATTTGGACTCACTCAGTAGTTTGTCTGACTTCGCCTCAGCATTCATTGACTGGACTTAAAGATGAGCTGTGCATCTGCAGAACCAGGATCGGTATTCTAGACTCAGAATAAAATGTAAAGACAAACAATTCAACAATCACAGATGACCTAACAGGATAAAGAAGCATATGGGAAGTAAATGAGTAATGCATTGAATTCTTATGTGATTCTCAGTGTCTAGCAACAAGGGTTCTTCAATATTAAAATACTGTATGTATAAAGTAGTTTTTCTTATGTTAAAATATTTTGAGCTGAGAACCACTGTTGGAGAAAATAGCATCTCTTCCCTGAGCCTGAGCTCTTGTTATCTTGGCCAACGTCGTCAGAGGTACATGACTTTCTACAGCGGAAGCATAGTCAGACTGGACTGGACTGGACTGAACTGGAAGTCGTATACAGTCGCAATGTCTTGGGATTCATGTCTCTGGTCCCGTACTGATGGCAATTAACTTCTCCTGCATTGGAATTCTTCTTTCAACTCTCAGGCTACTTCAATTTATTCCACAATACAATACAACATAAAAAACTGTTGGATAAAAAAAAACCCTGCAAAAACGTGTTACGGAATATGTACAAAAAGAACACCACAGCAGCAGCACGATGGGAACAAGTGGGAGAAAATGAATGAATGTCATTATTGTTGTTGCACATCTCTCTATTTTGAGTTGCTATTAAACAGTTTACTTGATGACCTTAATACTTTAGGATTTACAGTAACTAATGACCAAACTCAGAAAATGAATCGAATTGCATTCTGTTAAAACAAGCACCACTTAGACTTTTACTCATGACTAAATATGTGCTGTGGATTTTAACCAGAGCCACAAAGCAAATATTTGTCACAAGAGCGTGTCTTCGCAGGATAATTGCAGTATCCCAGAGATGGATCAGTCCCTCCTGTGTGCCGCAGTTTATTGCCTTATAATTGTGAGACTAATTATGAAGATGTATTACAAACCGCAGTGCATGTGTGTGTCTACTAGTGCACACACATCAGTCAGAAATGGTGTAGTGTATGATTAAAATCTCCATGAGCTGTAATGACTACTCTGCTGCCATCCTCAGCACGCTGTTTGTGAGATTTATTGGCAGCAGATTTCATTATTAACCAAATGCGAGGACAACAAAGAAGCAATTAAGACGTGTTCAAATGTTCTCACCAAGCTCATGACTTTCTAAGAAAGGACTTTAGATAATCAAGTGCAAATGTTCAGCTTGATGAGATGCTAAGGTGAGCTATTGACCTGGTCCTAAATGGCCCTCAGAGCCTCTGGCATCATGTCCACTCATTACTGTTTGTGAAGAAATATCTGTTTAAATGGTAAATTACCAAAGAGAGAGTGTTGTGTGACCTTTTGCATCCTGTTTTAATTGATGATAGGTAAACTAACCGTGTCGTCTGCACTTTTCATTTTCATTTTTGAAAAAATACTGTACATTCTTTAGATTTTTCCATAGATTTTATCAACTATGTTCTGTGTTTCATTTTGTTTAGTTTTTTCCTCTCAATATCCTCTTGTTTGGGTCATAGTTAAAACCGCAACATTTACATCAGATACCAAACCAATAAAAAATGAATTGTTTAAACTAACTGAATTTGCCCGTGAGTCCACCAACACAATTACTACTTCACTTTCACCAAATGAAGTTATGCACCTGTCACAAAGAGCACAGTGATGCGTGGGGGAGAAACAGCAAAGAAAAAAGACCCTGAATAATTGCAACAAGGTCCCAGCGTGTAGCATCAATCAGCGTACACGAAATAAACGAAACGAAAGTAAATTATTACAACCCCAACATAGAGTGTATTATTCTAATGTCCTGGGGCGACAGATTATATGAGATCTTTGTTCACTGTGGCAGGACAAAGAAGGTCCCATTTGCACGCTCAGACCTTCGGCACTGGTCTCAGAGGACGTCCCGGGACAATGGTGGGATACAGTACACAAGGACAAGGTGTGGCCTCAAACGCAGTGGGGCTTTGTTGCTTTATGTGTTTGTTCACAGCAGGACATCGTGACTCCAGAGCTCAGTGACTGTCAACATCTTACAAGTGCACTATGACACCGTTATGCTGAGAGGTGGAAACTATCAAAACAGAACATGTGCAGTGTTTTGTCAACAAATATCTTGCAGAAAGATGCAGCATGTACCTTTCTATTTGACCAAGGATATCCATAACGTCCTTCAGAGTGCAATATTTTACAGAAAATGCCATTGGCCAGGCTTGGAGCTGGCTCTAAAGTAGTTATTGGGAGGGATACAGTATACATTAACTTTTTTTTAACCCCAAGTGTAAATGATTTTTGTTGTAAGTATTGCTGACTAGAGACATTCAAAAACAATTTACTTATTTTATGCTACTAATGTAAACATTTTGAGTCATGTCCTTGAACAATTTGTAACTTGCCAATTCATGTAGCATAAAGTTGTAAACAATCTTCCAATACAACATATTCAAGTCATTTTATGTCCATAGTAATTTGCATATTGATTCAGCCTGTTTCGCAAGCTGGATGCCCTGTCTGATGCAATCGCCTCCTTTATCCTTTGCCTTGGGATCAACATAAAGTGTATGTCAGTGGTGCAAAGTGACATGGTGCAAAAGTAATGTACATGCAATTCTTGGGCCTCTGTACTTTACTTTATATACATTTAACAGTGGACATTTTTTACTAGCAGGAATTTCTACTTTCTACTCCACTACATTTTTGAAAAGGACAGAAAAGGGGTTATTTAATTTTATTTAGCATTTCTTTGGTAACATCCTGCCAAAAGGTTTTTAATTCAAGTTTTGACTTTGACCAAACAAAAATATACAGATACATAAAGGTCTGGAAATTGACAAAATAAATAAATAAATAAACATCAGGACAATTCTTTATTATGATCACCAAATTTCACTCTTTAATATAAAAAATCTGCGCAAAAATATGTTTTACTCTAAAACATGCATTTCTTTTCTTTTACTTAAATATATTTTTCCACGTGGTACTTTACGTGTTTTACTTGAGCAAATGTTTTGCTTCTGCACTTTTACATAGGTAACCAAATGGGGTACTTCTTGCACCAATGGTGTATGCTGACACTATCTAGCGCCATTAATAGTCTAGTATATTGAGCAGAAAGTAATCCTTTGATCAGTATGTTCACGTGACAAAACATGAAACTGTCAGTATAGTTAGTTTATATGTCACACACTGTCTGCTTGTGCCTGGACCGTCCCTATAGACCTGAAGAATCAACTCTGCAGCTCACTTGTAAAACTCGCCCTCATTTAACTCTGACTGAAGTTCATCAAAGAGCGTTCGGCCCCTTTAGCTAACTTTAGTTGTGCTTGATCTGTAGCAATGAAGGGTGTCCTGATAAGCAGTTAACTCTTTCATGATAAAAACTGCTTTAGCGCTTTGGGGGACGAGGCGGGAGGAGACGATAACTGCATGTTCCTAAACAACGGGCAGACTTATCTCACTGTGGCTTCCTGTCCAGGATGTCCCATTTGGCACAGAGGCGGTGCTGGGAACATGAAACAAGGGTAATACAGGAGAGAGATTAAGCCCGGCGTCAACTGTTTTAAGTTGAACACAACTATGACAAAACTGCCAAAACTTTTTTTCACAACATTTAACCTAGTGGTAAATGTATGATTATACATTGGTGCTGTTCTAGGCGTGGGCAATAATGACAAACATGAATATATTGATATTTTTTGGAATAACACGATAATGATAGTCAGGCGACAGTGTTAAAACGTCTTTAAACATATTTGTTGAAGTTTAAAAATCAGACAGACCTTATTAGAAAGTGTACAACAGATTAAAAAAAAATCTACATTTTAATATAATGCTCATCTCTAGGCTGTTCCACGTCTGCCTTTCTCCATGGTGATGTTATTGCTAAGCCTCGAATGGTTCACAATATGGCTTTAAACTTCTCCATGGAGTAGACTTACAGGTTAGATCTGTGGATAGGCAGCACCATTCACAGAAAGAATTCAAAGTATTTTTGAGCAATATAACACAACAACAAGCAATGAAATAAATGTAATGCCATACAGTGGAACATTCTAGACAAAGCTGTAACATTTCTATGTAGACAAGCAGATAGCAGACCCTCTACCAGAAAAGTTACATAATCCACCTTTATTTGTTAAATTGAGCATTATGAGGTAAAATATTAAAAAAACAAAGCAGTGTCCAATTCACCACAATCTTCCACAAACTCTTGAGAAAATTATCAGTTTGCAGAGTTTATTGAGTTTGTATCCAGACACCGAGTAAGGTTATCTGGTTCAAATCACTATAGTATTGCATATGGATCTGTACTGAGCTTGTTTTTATCTCTTTGTTTACAACACTGAACTCAGCAATTTCCTTTTTTATAAAACAACCCTCACCTTGTCACCCTCATATCACTTATACATAACCAATATAGAGGCCACACTCCCAAACCCATGCACGATCCTGTTGTTTCAGTCTCACACAAAAGGGAAAATATTCAAATGTATGTTTGGCATTTTCAGCATGACTTCTGAATGAATAATTCAGGGGAAACGTGGCGAGGGTGAGCGTGTTTGAACCAGCGGGCAAACATCTGTGTCTGTTCTCATCAGAACCGTGTCCTGTGATCAACACTCGGGCGCCCTGCCACTCCAGCCGCCTCTCATTGACTTTTAATGCATGTACGTGTGTGATCGTAAGGCATTTCTGGACCCATGTGAAGGGTTAGGGGGGTCAGGTTAGTAAGAGCAAGAACCCCACCTCATGCATTTCAGATATCATGTGTTCAGCTATCATTAGTCAGATTTACACTGGACAAAAAATAATTCATGTATTGCACTAGTGGTCCTGTTTTGATTATATACTTACATTATTTTGAGATTTCATGTGGTTTAAAAACCATTAAGGCAAGAAAATGTTTTCATATGGCTAACTTAGATACATTATAGCTGACATATTATGCAAAATAAACCTTTATGTGCTTTTAGCCATGTTATAACGGTGTACTCTTATAATTCTTTTTCTACGAGTTGGATTTAGATCGATTCCTACATGTCTGAGTAATCCTGCATTGTCCTTCACCTGGGGCTTGAGTGCTCAGAACTTTTTTTTATTTATTTATTACTTTTTTTTTATGTAGTCATACACAAAAGGTTCAGGAATGTTGCTCATTTCACCCTGCTTGCTAGCACTCAGACGTTTTACATCAATTTGGCAGTTTACAATGAACAAAATATAAATAATAATCTATGTACATGTTATACTTTAATACAAGTACTAGGAAAAATGCATAACATGTTTCCTTTAATTGGCACCCTCACAAGTGGTGTACTAGGAGCCAATATACTTAAAATATAAATAATAATCTCTTATGGTGTACATTTTAACCTTTATTTGGACAATGGTTTGGATTACTACATTCACTTCTACTACAAATAGTTTGATGTACAAATATTCTTATTTCAGTACCATTTGGGTTACTGTACGCTTTCAATATACAGTCTAGTATGATCATTATAGGCTTTTCAGTGTCCATAAGGGGTCACGCCTGTGAATATAAAAACCCCTCCTCATTCATTACAGATACCCCTGACCCGTGAGGCGTCCAACATTGTTAGAGTGGGGAAATGGTCCTAATCCCAGCGTGGCCTTTATTCTGCCCTGTGCTCATCTCTACTGAGTCAGATCCTGAAGACGGGTTAATCCCCTGTTGGCATCATATGTTTGTGCAGCCCCAGCTGCCACCTCATGCTGCGCGTCTCCTCGTCCGGCTAATTTGTGGACCTGCATGTGTTGTCATTGATGTCACTGCGGCCCTGTCTCGCATAATAACTGTGCTTTACTAATTCTCCTTTCCTCTCACTCTGCAGTTTCCTCCCTTTGGCCTGACTGGTGATGAAACTCCCGGATGGCACAGAGGCAGCATTTGTTCTCTCTCTCGTATTAAAAGTCCTGGTCTTTTCCCACTCTGCTCATCACAAAGCAGCCCTCTTCCCAGCTGATGTTGAATGGCTGTGCAGTAGAGGGGGTGAAGATAAATCTAGCATGGAGGGCAGTTTGGTCTGAGCAGCTGAGAGCACACAGGCTGAGTAGTTGAATAATGGCACATTAAGGATCCTCAAGTTCAATTAAGAGTGCTTAACAAAGCACCAGTGTGAAGCCCAGCCCTGACAGACTTATTTTAATGAGGAAAGGACAGAGGGTGTGGACAATGATTAGCGTTGTTTTCTTTCCCTCTGAGTTTGCAGCTCAATGAAGAGTGCAACTGATTTTCGACACAGTGGTGTGGCCCTCCCAGACTAATGCCACCCGTCTGGCCTTTAGAAAGACACAGTTGTAAATTATAAATGTTTTTCAAGGTCAAGTTGCCATCACTTTTCAATTTTTACTTTGTTCATACAACACTCACACACTTTCTTTTACCAAATGACCACTTCTTATCATCAAATCATCACTAAAATGAAACATCCAACTTTCTCCCCAGATAAATATTCTGTTTACCTTTGTCTTTGCAAGTAAAATCACAAACAAATTACCTTGAAGGTAATGTAATGAAGGTAAGAAACTTACTAATTCAGGTCTATCCAACATAGATAGAGCACTGAGGAAACTAGCAAAACTGTGTACATGGTAATATATTGAAAGTCTTTTCCACTCTTAATTGTTAAATCTATGACAAATTGACAGGTGAAGATAACTAAACAATCTAAATGGGATTGTTATTGCCACGGGAAACAAGAATAATAATAATTTTTTTTTATTATGACGTAGGGTTGGGCGATATTGACAAAAAAATTCTGATTTTATGTAAATCCAACTGAAATGTGTTGAAACATGTCTTTAAACGTATTAGTTGAGGTTTAATTATAAGACAAATGTGAAATCTCCGTAAAAATACACCACAAAGTACATAAATATCATCTTATACCCTTATCTTATTATTACAACTTTTTTCATTTAAAAAAATAAAATAATTATTATAATAATGTCTTTTTCCTAAAAATGATACGCACTGCAATGCAATATTCAAATTTTGCATAATCTCAAAACAACATTCACAATATTATCTAAATTTCAATATATTGCCCACCTCTATAATGAAGACAAAGAATTGAAAGTGGTGAAAATTTAAGCCTACAGCATTAACAGTGCTGTGGTGAACGAGAGACCGACCCTGTTCTTAACTTCCTCTGGTGAAATCTCATTGATGTGACGTGCGTTACCATCTCTGCTCCAGTCCTGGGCCTCCAGCTTTACTGCTCTGCTACTCTCAATCACAGCATCCTCCGAACACGCACATCGCTGCTCTCTTTGCTCTGTCATCCCATTTCCTGGACACACATAGAGAAACGAGAAAAGCAAAGTCACCAAGAGTTTTCCAACAGTCAGTCTTTCACAAAGGACTTCAGTGCAGTTTCTATGCTGTGGACTGAAGCAGTGGGATTATCTCTGGGAAGTTTCGAAATATACAGGGTCAAGGCCGGCATGTTACAGTGTGATCACAGTATTTACAAAATGCTTACTGCTGTGTTAAATAATATGCAGGGAGGTACTGAGTAGGGAACTATGAGAAACATTTATCGTCTCATGTAGTAATGGCTGTCACCATTATGATAGGAAAAGTGTACTGGAGGTTTGCTAATCATGAGACAATAAGTCAAAACTCACTGAAACTCAAAACTCAACTCAATTATGGATCTATTCCAGACTTCAGAATCAGAATCAGAATCAGAAACAGTTTATTGCCATTGTCAGTGACCAAAATTCACAAACATAGGAACTTGCTTCAGCGTAAGGCGCAACATTAAAACAATGAAAAAAATATAATAAAATATATAAAAGAGGCATGCATAATAAACTAAGATAGACTAAGATAGACTAAGACTAAGACTAAGACACAGACTTGGTGGTGGGTACTGTAGCCAGAGGTGCCCTGGGGTGGACTAACAAAAGTGAGGCTGCCAATTTGTGCCATCTCCCTCTCCGACCACCAACCAGTCACACACATCACATTCAGGCAAGTGCCTTGTGTAAGAACACAATGCACTAGAGCCACTGCTGCTGGCCTGTTGTGGATGATATTGTATTATTTCTGTTTAAAACCAATTCAGTTCAATTACTCATTTTGTATATGGACATATTTTTGAAGTTAATAAATAACACTAAGCTTAAATCTAATAGAAATGTGACGCTTGTTTATTTAAAAAGATGAGGGGAATTTGTAGATTTAAAAACCATGGAAAAGTTTTTGAAGCAAAAACAGCGCTTAAAAACAGAAGTCTTTTTTGAGATAGCGAACAGGAGCAGAGAAAACATTAGTGCAGACCGTATCTGAGGACGCTGGTGGACTAAGAATGAGACAACGTGACAGAAGGAAATTGACACGGTAAAGTGGACACTGCTGGAGCACTCTTCATTCCACAGCAAATCTCAGCTCCAGGAGGAAAGTCACCAAACCATGGGCTGTTGGTTCTAAACCCGTTTTCTGACACAAACAAAATAGTGCAATTTAGAGGACAAGAACAAAACAGTTTGACTTATGTGGCTTACACACACTATCTACGAGGACACAGAACAGGCCGTTCTCCATGTATCAGTGTTTGCTGTGAGCTCAGAAGAGAGGAAAATATTCTGTAGGAGTCAAATGTACTATTTGCAGTGCAACTATTTTGGCTTCTTATAAACTCCAGTGAGTGGGATATCTTGTGGCCTTGACATGACTTCACAACCACACACAGACACAGCTGAAAGACACAGCTGAAAAACGCAGCATGAAAACAAACCCTGAAATGTTTGTCCCAAATGTAGCATGCATTTATGGGCTTGTTGCAGAATTGGCGGTGATATTGTTCCACATGCTATTGACTCCTGAATGAAGGCATTATGCACAGCAGAGTTCACACAAAGTTTGCACTGGAGATTACGGAGAGCCACAGAGCAGCAGAGCACAAGGTTATGAGCTAATGCCTCAATGGCTAGGAGACCAATAAATGCTGTAGCTGCCTTGCAAAACTAGCATGCACAAAAGTTACTGTGTTTAAAGATCACAATAATACTCATCACAAAGAGAAATTAACTAAAAATAATGACATGATATGTTTGAGGAGACTATATGGGTAAAATAACAGATTAGGTCACCATTTAACAGTAATTGCCATTCAAGTTAATATGCATTGCTTAAAGCAGCACTGTGTAAGATTTCTGGTGGCGGAAGAATGGAGAAATTGTACACATTAAAAATAGACCAAGAACATTTGTTAAAGTAACTGGATAATACACTTAACTTAGTCTAGTGCATGCCATTTATATTCATGAGACGGTTTTGCCTTTTGCCAGCTTTTATTATTTTGTTTAATCTACCTTTTTGATTAACTTTGGCTTTGCTAAAATGTGGTCATGGTTGTTTACTCTGAATTATAAGGAAAACATTGAATAAAAAGATAAAAGATTATGTATGACAAGAATACATGCATTTTAATGACTACACTGTGGCTGGTGGGGGATGTACTGTATAACAGTCATTTTTGTTGGTGATGCACACAGGAGCCTTGTGTGAGAGTGGCATATTTACATTGGGGAGACTCCTCAGAAACACCAAGCTGTAGGCTGCAGTCGTGTGGTGTCTCTAATCTGATTGTTTTTAATAATGCTCTTCCCCTCAACATGTTTCTTCATACAGTATTTCACAAGGGAGATTTCCAGTGGATTGGTGTCTTAATAAATAATGGACATTGTTTGGGTCGACATCAACTTAATTACTTTCCATCATAAAAACAAAATTGTAACTGAATAACATGTTTTGGTAAAAATGTGGATGTTTACCTTGATCATTTTGATCAAAATTTATGTATATATATAAAATAATATATATATATATATATATATATATATTATATTATATATATATATGAAAAAAAAAAATATATATATATATATATATATATATATATATATATATATATATATATATATTTTTTTTTTTTTTTTTTTATGGTTGTGAAGCACTTTAAGTTGCATGAATTGTACTCTACAAATACATTTTGATTGGATTTGACCTTGCTGAGACTAACCCTAAACCAGGATATATTTCGTCATATATGTTAGAGCATATTACATTTATTTGTATTGTTTGAATTGCAATGTTACTATCAGATCATAGTAAAACATTTGTGAACAAGCAAATATTTGTTCTGACTTTAAACCTCTTACCGCTTTATTTTCAGCAGCTAAAAGCGATTGCAAACTCATTGCAAAATACATTCATTAGGAGCAACAAGTAATTATGTGTTTAAACCGAAAAGGCAAAAATGCTGTAACACTTAAACTGCATTTCTGTTGTTGTTTTTTTTTTTTTTTTTTTATATAAGCTTTCAGGCAACATTAACTGGAGTCTGACCTGCATATCTCAGTCAGGAAAATATACATCAGTGAAGAAATATAAATATGTCAGAAAAATAACTTGAAAAAGTCCATTACAGAGGGATGAGAGCAGCCTAAAAAGACATAAAGCATTTGAACAAGTAGGAAGCATGATGAAACATTTGTAGCTTACTCCAGACCTGATAAGACCTCAGTGTAACTCAGTGTACAAGCACAGGATGGTACTACGGTAACAAAATATTGCAATCTTGAACAAGGTCAGTAAACACATCATCCCAGAGCTGTATTATCAGTCACGAGGAGTGCAATCACTGCTGGTAAATGAGAGATACACTTAGAAGCGGAGAAGCAAAGACCGGGCTGTTCTTCTGTCTGCGAGAATGAGAAGAAGCAGGAGAGTGGTGCAACTAGTTTAAAACAAATGAAACAAAATGTGGAACAGAAAGAGCAGATAAGGAGTGCAAGAAGACAAGGAAAAGGCAGGACAGAAATCATGTAAAGATGAAGAATGAAGAAGATGTAACTGCGCCACTGCCTGTGTGTCCTTCACTGGTGAATGAACCAGTGTGTGTTTATGAGAGTGAGTGAGGGACAACAAATGGAAATTAGCTTATGGCTACAGTTCGACGTGTGTAATACTGTAGTTTAGGGTCAAATTTGTTTTTTAAGGTTAGGGTTTTAAGTTTTTTTTGTGTGTTTTTTGTGTTTTTTTTTTTTTTTAATAAATTTGATGAATTATTATTAGTATTATTTGTGTGCCTCGTGTATGTTCATTAATAGAAAAAATATCAATAAATCCTTATCATGTTTAAAGCTGTTAGTTATTGGAGAATATGCTTCATTGCTGAACCCCAATGAACATTAAAAGACTTCAAAAAGACTAAATGTTTACTATTTACTATTCATTTCTGAGACTATAATATTAACTATTAACAATAGTTGGTCTGAAGGACAGCTTGTCTTTCCGACCCAAACCTTTGGGCCTCTTTACACTTGTCAAATGACGAACACATGCTGTTGTTAAAGTCAAAAGAGTTATGTGTTGGTTGTAAGCCCTCAACATTCTTCACTAACAGGAGGTCTCGTATCCTTCCGTGAAAAAGAAAGCAAACAACTGGAACTATGAATGGTGAATATAATATGAATACTGAACAATCAATTATTTACCTGAACCTTGAATGACTCTTTTCGTATAAACAGCATATTAACTAATCTATTGCCACTGTTTTACATACAGGTGCATTAGCCAGTAGGGCTTAATGATTTGGGGAAAATATCTAAGTGCAATTTATGTTTTAATAATAGGATTCTGTTCAAAGCTCACATGCAAACGCTTCTAGAAGTATTGACAAAAAATAGGCCTGTGAACATTGTATATATGTTTATATAGGGTACAGATATAAACTGAAGGGTAAGCAGTTTGTATGGAGAAGAAGACAGCATATTTTATTGTTTGTGGAGGAAATTATGGTGCTTAAAAAACTGCAGCCTTTGTTATTTTCTAATTGCATCCATCCACATTGTCATTTTAATTTGATTGAGATTAAACCCACTGTTATTACTAATTGTATTCATTTAATGCGTTAGGGGCTGCTCTTGGCATCGAATAGTAGACAAAACAGCCTTAAAGTATTACCAGGTGTGCCTAATTTACACATGGATTTAACTGAATGATTAAAAATGTTTGAGTGTCCTGAGAAAACTTCAAAAAAGAACACAAAACAACAACCATTAGCAAATGAACCAGTGGCTTATTAATCGCCACATTATGTACCACAATGTTATAATGAAAGGTCTGATTCGGTATTGTGGTGTATCTTTTCAACCAAAAAAAGTGCGCCGCGGCTTAAAAAAGGTTGAAAAATGCTTCACTAAATAACTAAAAGTCTCCAAGCCTAAAATGCATATATGCAGTTGTCTTCACAGTATGTCATAGTAGTAAAGGAGAAAAGAAAGACCGCTTGGAATCCTAAATCTCAAAGCATTAATAACAATAATGCATTTTGGCTCTTGTATATTTTATTAGCAGCCTTCTTGGTTTGCATGGACACCAAAAAGACATTGGTTTCCTCATGCTGCAAACTGAATATCAATGTCTACCGCCGTCTCCACAAAATACAGCACACATGTTGATGACAGTATTAAGAGCAAAGGGAAGGCCATGTTCACTATGCCACACAAAGAGAAGAGGGACCTTGCAGAACATCATTCAATGCAAGACACACAACATATATATATATTTTTTCTATCTTCACTGTCACATTTCTGTTAACGCACACAAAACACTTTTTTCCTTAACAAATAGCACGTAGTCTTGCATGTGTTGGTTACATCAGAAGAATTTTAAGCAGCTAACTGTAAGCCTGCTAAGACCTCGCGAGTATGTGTGCAAGAGAAAGAGCCTTCATGGAAACACACCATTACCTTCCCATCGCTAAAGCAGGTTTGGTTCTGGTCTCCAAAGAATTCCCCTCTCAAAACCCTCGCTCTCTTTTTTTTTTTCTTTGTTGGATGTCTCTCCATCAAAGCTAGATTACGGATAGCTGTGTTGCTCATCATGGATTTCCTTAGGCCCCACGGCACATTGACTCTTGAGGTTACAATTCTCACTGTGTATTGTCTGAACTTTTACATCAAATTAGTAAACATTTATTCATTATATGTCTATCTTTTTGTTTTTCCACGATACAACAGAACATAAATGCATTACGTTTCCCTGTTTTACTATTTGCATGTCTTGGGAATGCACAAATTATACACAAAAATTTAGACAATTCTCAACTGTTTTGTAACTGCTGCAGGCAAATTAAAAATTAACCGAGAAACCGTTATAAATTAACTCACTATTCATTGTAATTTATGTGTATGTGTATAAGGGATGTCAAGATTATTTAAGTAAGTAATAAATAATAATAATAATACATAACATATGTCCAGTGCTTTTCAAGATTCCCAAAGACGTAGTGGAGAAAAACAAAGACAAACAATAAAGATAAAGTTATTTAAGGCGGTTATGAAGACATGGGTTTTCATGTTTTTTTTTTAAGATAGTGAGTGGATGAATCTCTAATGTAAGTAAGTAAGTAAAAATCATTTTATAAGCAAAATTAACCCTTTTTAATTAAATCTACAGTACAAAATGTAAAGTACTATATTTTTTGTCACACAAACTTTTTTTTGTCATTCAGAATGTTTGATTTTGTAAAATGTTGCTCACAAACTTGTGGAACAGTAACATTTCCAACAATGGGAATGAAAGAAAATTCAAGATTTCACTGGTGTTTGGTCACAATCTCAGTAATTGTATATTACTAATATTAGTTAAACCATGATTTTTTTCCCACAATAATAGTAACACTACTCTTGTATATTGCGACATCTCTAATCTGTATGTTAGTTTATGCATTTATTTATCTGAAAAACGTCCTCCTGGATAAGTTCTTGATCCTGTCTACTCTGACATTTACATAACGTTGGCCTGACACCTAGTGGATACAACTGTGATGCTCACGAATATTTAAAAAGAAAAAAAAAAAAAAAAAAAAAGAGAGAGAGAGAGAGAGAGAGAGAGAGCAAATAACGTCCTTGTATTAAAATTATTATTTCAAAGAACATGTTTGATAACCATTTTTTAATAAACAAGTATTTGAGTATCCCTATCAGGTCAATAGACAAATAACATAATCTTCAATTTGTTCAGGGTTTAGTTTATCCACCGTATTGAATTTACAACCGTAATATCATTCATTGATCGAGGAACTCTGCAGCTAAATAATAATGTCATCATTCAATCAGAATCAGAATCAGAATCAGAAGCGGTTTATTGCCATTGTCAGTGAAATTCACAAACATAGGAATTTGCTTCGGCGAAGGTGCAAACATAAAGCAATGAGTAAAATATAAAAAATATATAAAAAGGCATGCATAAAAATTAAGAATAAAATAGACTAAGATAGACTATATACAGAATGTACAGTTGGCAGACAGTGCCATGTGCAAATGTGGTAGTGCAAATAGATTGTTCTTAAATAGTATTATTGTTGAAGTGACAGGTGTTACAAAGTGTTCATGAGTCCAACGGCAGAGGGAAAGAAACTGTTCTTGTGGCGGGAGGTTCTGGTCCGGATGGACCGTAGCCTCCTGCCCGAGGGGAGTGGCTCAAATAGTCCGTGTCCAGGGTGAGAAGGGTCAGCTGTGATCCGACCTGCTCGTCCCCGAGTCCTGGAGACATACATGGAAGGCTGCAGCCGATCACCTTCTCAGCAGAGCGCACAATGCGCTGTAGTCTCTGTTTGTCCCTGGCTGTGGCTCCAGCGTACCACACGGTGATGGAGGAGGTGAGGATGGACTCGATGATGGCCGTGTAGAACTGCACCATCATCTGCGCCGGCAGCTTGGCTTTTCTCAGCTGCCGCAGGAAGTACATCCTCTGCTGGGCCTTCTTGATGATGGAGCTGATGGTCGGCTCCCACTTGAGGTCCTGAGTGATGGTGGTGCCGAGGAAGCGGAAAGAGTCCACGGTGGTGATGGGAGAGTCTGTCAGGGCGAGGGGGGGCAGGGGGGCTGAGACTTTCCTGAAGTCCACGATCATCTCCACTGTCTTCTGGGTGTTGAGCTCCAGGTTGTTGGTGCTGCACCAGGACACCAGCCGGTCCACCTCCCTCCTGTAGACAGACTCATCGCCGTCCGAGATGAGTCCGATGAGGGTGGTGTCGTCTGCAAACTTGATCAGTTTTACAGAGTCGTGGCTGGAGTTGCAGCAGTTGGTGTACAGGGAGAAGAGCAGAGGAGAAAGTACACAGCCCTGTGGAGTTCCTGTGTTGATAGTCCGAGTCTCTGAGACATTCTTCCCCAGCCGCACGCACTGCCTCCGGTCCGTCAGGAAGTCAGTGATCCACCTGCAGATGGAGTCAGGCACGTGGAGCTGAGAGAGCTTGTCCTGGAGCAGAGCAGGGATGATGGTGTTGAATGCAGAGCTGAAGTCCACAAACAGGACCCTGGCGTAGGTTCCCGGGGAGTCCAGATGCTGCAGGATGAAGTGGAGGGCCAGGTTGATGGCGTCGTCAACAGATCTGTTGGCTCTGTAGGCGAACTGCAGTGGGTCCAGGGCGGAGGAGGTGAAGGACTTGAGATGGGGCAGGACCAGGCGCTCAAAGGACTTCATGACGACAGGCGTCAGCGCCACAGGCCTGAAGTCATTAAGTCCAGTGATCCGGGGCTTCTTGGGGACAGGGACGATGATGGACGACTTGAAGCAGGCTGGGACATGGCATGACTCCAGGGAGGTGTTGAAAATGTCTGTGAAGACAGGAGTCAGCTCGTCCGCACAGTGTCTCAGGGTGGCGGGGGAGACACCGTCTGGTCCAGCAGCTTTCCAATCAGACACGACCTGTACAGCCACATATGATACATTTAGATTCATACATGTGTTTGACTGGAGGAGGGAACCCACATCCTCCCCCATGCCCTCCAAGAATACAAAATACTAAAGTTTCACCATCTCCACATGCACAAGGTCAGGCCACATAATATCTGGCCGTCCACAGAAAAGACAATTGGTTTGAATGTGGTTTCTGAGCAGGCTGATCTCGGTAATCTCCAGCTTATTGCTCTTTTACTCTGGCCTAATGCACTGAGATGGAGATGACTAGGGCTAAACAAAGCCAATCCATGGTCTCCGTCCTCCTCCAATTTGATTTTAATAAAGACGTCCTCATTGTACAAACACAGATGGAAAGGACTTATTATCTGGGTTTGAACAAAGGATGAAAAGATCTCAACCTCCCCCTAACAATCATTGCGTTTTGTTTTCTTTCCCAGATGACTCTGACTCTGACTTATTGCTTACAAAGGTTGTTAAGTTAGATCTTGAACAAAATAGTATAATGAAGTACAAAATAGAAAAAAAGGGAAAAAACAAAGCAATATGTACTTTCTATTGCAAACATAAACTGCATTATCGTCACATAAATTGTACTGGTTGAGTTCCTAAGGCACCATTGTTGTAAATGAGAGTGGACAATATATATTGTTTATATGAAAAGGACACACAAGAGAATTCAGTGGAAGGCAAAAGTGTTACTGCCGCTTGGTTACAAAAGGTGGACATTTGTCTTTTAAAAATAAAAAATAAAAAGTTGGTTAAGGCAACTTCGACAAAAGGCTTTGTCAAGGTAAAAGAATAGAAATAGTAGACATTGTGCTGCTGCATATTCTCTAGCAACCCAGTCTGCAGATGCAGAGGGCTTTGTTTGTTTTTATTCAGACCTTTGTTAGCTGCTGAAGCAACAGTAGCTATTTTTTCTGAGGTTGATCAGGCCATAAATGCATGTCACGTACATCCATCAAGCAAAGCAATACACGTACAACATTCACTCTTACAACAGAATGTAACTAAATGAGCGCCCAACAAACAAAGTAAACACATATCAAACAAATACAACTACACATACACATTAAATACACATAAATGAGTTTGGTTTAAATAAAGAGCTATACTTGTACGCAAAGTAATCAATTCAGATTTCAAATCGTTTTACTCACATTTTGGTTAGAGTTTGAATGGACTTTTAATTTTCTTGTATAAGCCTCCATACTTTGATTTACAACTTAGGCCATTTTGTGGTCCTCAAATGATGCAAACATGCAAGTTAAACTCATGCAATAACTCAAATATATAGTGGTGAATACTTCAAAATGCATACCACCAAGGCATCTGGTTTACACTGATATCTTCAGCACCAGCCACTAGATGGTGCTGTTTAGTTTTTCATACATAAATTAATCTGGATAAGATAATAACAACTCAAATTGAGTGATTACAAGTTTCCCATGTCCAAAAACATCTGACTCTAAACAGCTTATGCCACTACACCTGGTAAAGAGAAGTCAACAAAGGAGCCTTTAACAGAAAAAGAGTAGTTTTGGCTGTACGTCTTGTCAAAGGTTCCCACAACCTAGTGGTCAGGAGAGCGCAAGAGTATTTCAAGTATTTATCAAACTCAGTCATCAAGTCTAGACAACAAGAAAAACATGCCATTGCTGTATCCAAGAACACTGAGTTATTTGGATGGTTTTTGGCTCTGACATTTAAATGGAATTGTTTCACACCAATGATTTTAAATGCTTTAAAGATTCAGTGTTATGAAGAGGTTGTTTAAGTGAGGTGTGATCAAATAGGCTGTTAACTATGTACTGATAAAAGATGTGTTGATCATTTAGGACAGGCCAATATTAATAATCTAAATGTGATTCAATGTATAGACTGACAATATTAAATTAGTCTCACTAAAAGAAAAAAATAATACTTTTTGCAAGATTCTTTATTATTGTAAGATACCAGATATGACCCTCTTTAAGTTAAAATATATTTCTGGGAAATATGTCTTTTTGAATGTAGGACGTCTGAAGCAAGAGAATGTTCATAAAGAAATATATCATGACCCACTAACATTTCAGTTTATGTTTCCTCTGCAGTAACTAAATACTTGTTCCGTGATGTTGGACCAGGCAATAAACAGCACATTCGGCCAACTACTGGGACAGCAATGATGAATCAATAGTAATAGAGACATCACAGCAGGAAGAAGCAGTGTGTTGAAGAAACTAAGTGTATATGAGGTGACGGGGGTTTGATGGATATTGGGAAAATGTTTTGGCGCGCCATGTGAAAGTCTACAGCCATGTTGCCAAAGAGCAGGTCTATTTTTAGTGGTGGAATG
The DNA here is from genome assembly GCA_019453435.1 of Rhinogobius similis. Classification (NCBI taxonomy): domain Eukaryota; kingdom Metazoa; phylum Chordata; class Actinopteri; order Gobiiformes; family Gobiidae; genus Rhinogobius; species Rhinogobius similis. The sequence continues at coordinate 19,632,231 of CM033626.1, read as the reverse complement.
TACACAGGGTCTCGTGGACCATAACAACAAACTGCAATACACGCTACAAAGAGACAGCACGTCCATAAACGCGCAGCTACCCGCTTCAGCATCAGAACTACAAGCAAGAAAAGAAGGAAATGTCAAGACATCAGGGTATCTACTGAGCTCTTTCACCGAATACAAAGAGGAACAAAGATTAAAGCTGAAGAAGCAGAGGAGACAGGTAAGAGGTCTGTCTTCAAATGATCATGGAAAATGTATTTCTTAACTCAAAAATATAATTAATGAAATGTGTTTGTGTAAATTCAATGTAGTGTATACCATGCAACCGACATATTTTTGACATTTTTAATCTAGTTTTTATCATTTAGTTTCCCTAAATGATAAATGCATCTCTTATTGGGCAGTGATCACGGTGGTATTCCCCCACCTCTATCATGAATATTGCAACTATAGCTTTGATTGTAGTTATCTGTCTGAGGTTGCTAAATGTGTAATTTTCTTTTATTATATATTATATTTTTAAATTGCTACATGTCTACTTAGCCCATAAATGTGATTTGACTTAAATAATGTTCCTATTGACGTGGTTTTGTTCTTCAGCATGGACCTTGAGCCGGTGGAGCAGTATCACTACAGAGACACAGAGCAGTCGAGCTGTTTGCTGCTGCAGCTGAACAGACTGAGACATGAGCATAGCCTCATTGATGTGTGGCTGTGTTCAGACCAGACTGAGATCCCCTGCCACAAAAACGTCTTAGTCTCCAGCAGTCCCTATTTCAGAGCTATGTTCTGCAACAACTTTGTGGAGCGACAACAGTCCAAGATTGTACTAAAGAGCATCAGCCCCGGCATTCTGGGTACTATCATAGACTATGTTTACACCGGACTTGTAAGCATCCACATGAACAATGTGCTGCCCCTGATGCAGGCGGCAGCCATGCTTCAATATATAAGACTTTTTGAGGCCTGTTCCAGTTTTCTTCAGATGCAGTTGAGCCCAGAAAACTGCCTGAGCATGATCCGACTGTCTGAAATCCTCAACTGTGAGAGTTTACAGGTCAAAGCAAAGGAGGTAGCCATGAGGAGTTTCTCAGACGTGTCAAACTCAGAGGAGCTGTGTGAGCTGTCTCTGCCCGAGCTGATGGGATACCTGGAGGACGACAGCCTGTGTGCTGAGGAGGAGCAGGTATTTGAAACCCTTGTGGCCTGGATCCACCATGACCCTTTGTCCCGCAGAGGCGCCATTAGTGATCTGTTCAAAAAGGTGCGACTGCGTCACATCCACCCCACCTATCTATTCCAGTTCATCGCCAACGACCCCCTGATCCAGTCGTCCACTCTCTGCACTGAACTCATCGAGTCTGTGAGACGACTTATGTTCTCTGTGAGCACCAAATACATAAACAGCACAGAGTTCAAAAACCTGTGGGTGGCTCACCGGCGCTATACCTGCCAGGACAGACTGGTGGTGGTGGGAGGCAGGAAGAACAATGAGCAGACGTCTAGAGAGGCTTTGGTCTTTGAGGAGCAGACACACACCTGGCAGAGGCTGGCCAAGCTGCCCATCCGCCTTTACAAAGCCTCATATGTGGCATTACACAGTGTGCTGTACGTGATCGGAGGCCTGACAACTAATGCCAAGTACAGCCAGGTCACCTCCACTGTCTACACCCTCTCTCTCAAAACCAACCAGTGGAGACTCACTGAACCCATGTTAGAGCCTCGATTTGCCCACCAGAGCCTCTCCTACCTGCACTTTATCTTTGTCCTGGGAGGGCTCGGGTCAGACAGACGGGTGACAGCATCTGTAGAAAGGTAGCAAACAACACACAAATCACTAACAATATATGAGATTTCCTGTCGTCAATAACGTATCTGTAAATAGATTCAACAGTATGTTCAATCAATGGGAGTCTATGGCCCCGATGCCTGAGGCTGTGCTGCACCCGGCTGTCGCTGCCACCAACCAGAGGATCTACATGTTTGGGGGAGAAGATGCGATGCAGAACCCAGTCAGACTCATTCAGGTGAGTGTGTGTGGACCGTTTGTGCCTTCATCCATCTTTATTTCTGCTCCCATTTCCTCACTCCATCGATCACACTTCACCAAAGCTCATCTTTATTCTGCAGGTCTATCACATCGCCAGGAACATGTGGTCAAAGATGGAGAACAGGACAGTGAAGAATGTATCTGCACCTGCTGCGGTTATAGATGACAAAATATACATCATTGGAGGTACATTTTCTATCTGAATAAAATACTGATAAATAAAATGTATTTTATATATATATATGGTGTTACACTAAAATGTTTGTTGCAATGTCCAGGGTATACAAGGAGAATGATCGCCTATGACACCAAGTCTAATCGCTTTATAAAATGTACCAACCTGAAGGAGAGGAGGATGCACCACTCGGCCACAGTCCTTAATAACAAACTGTATGTCACTGGGGGGCGCTATATCAATGGTCATGATGTCATTCAAGACTCAGATGTATTTGAATCCTATGATCCAAAGACTGACTCTTGGACGACTAAATGCCCTCTGCCACACAGACTGTTTGATCACGGCTCTCTCACACTAACTAGTGTCCAACAAACCTGGGCAAAATCCTAAATATTTTCTTTTTATTTGAAGTGTTGTTCAATTTATATTTTTGTGCCATGCTGGGAATACATTAAAACAATAGACATGATGCAGGAGTTCAATTCCAAAAGTGAGCACACCTTATAGTATGATACTTTGTGTTCACCCCAAGCCTAGTTATATGAAAAAGATCAATGTCTATAGTTCACTGTGTTTCATTGAACAGAACTACTGATAAAACTTGATATTTTATTTTAAGTGTATACCTCTCTGTTAGCTGTGTTTTGTGTTCCCCCTAACAATTCGAAAGCCCCTTCTTAACCTGTCTGACTTCACAATAGCTTTGAGTGCTATTTTTAGGGCAGTCTAAATCACTAGATTTTACTTGTCAAGTTTAAATCCTGGGGTCGCACATTGTTTTGGTGCAAGCACAAAGCTCTTCGCAGCTGTTTAGACCACCGACATTTCCTATGAACTTGAAATTAGGTCAACCACATTATGTGAATGTGAAATACAAGTAAACATTTTTAATGATTTCATAGTATATTTTTAACTACATTCAAATTTGTTGTTATTTTTGAAATTGTGTGACTTGAAATGCTTTTGTACAATTATCATATTTTGTACTGTTTTCCAGTGTGAGATTTGAATTCTTTTTTATGTAAACAATAAAATTTGATCCACTCACATGTGCCTTGGTTCCTGGGCGCATTGCTTGGTCAGTTGACACCGAGTGCAATCCGAGCACATGCACCTCCTCGTCTGCTCTGTCTGCACTGAGCCAGCATATTCAGACAGGTGCCTAGAGCCAAGAAAAAGAAATGGAAGACATTCTATTATATTACTGTCAATAATGTGGAATACGCTACATAAATAAAGTATAATGGTGGCAGGATTTTAAATCCACAGCCTTGTTTCACTACAAACCCATAAGAGGGTAGTCTTTTATTGTGCAGTGCACTCTTTGTATAAAAGTGTTAATATGGATTAATGTCCTTTACGCAGATGGTTGAAACAAAAAAAAAACATCAGCCTTCATTGAGCCTTTAAGGCCGATTGACAAGTAGCTAAGAAATGCAAATAATACTTATAATAATGCAAACTATTACTTCTACTCACAACAGTCAGGAAAATAATAGTAAAAATAAAATTAAATAAAAGTAATTCACGTTGCAATTAGGGCTGGGCGATATTGACCAAAACAAACATCTCAACATTGTTTGGAACAATATTAAGTCAATCCAACAGAAATATGTGTAAAAACCTTTTAGTTGATTTTTTTAGTTGATTTAATAATCAAATGGGAAATGTATGTAAAAGAAATTCACAAAAGTTCAGAAATATTACCGCATATCCTTAATTAGTTATTATTGTTGTTGTGTTGCTTTGATAATGAGCATGATGAACACATGTAAACATAAAATATGGAATAATATGAAGTGTTTTCTATGAATTCAGAAGTCACCGGATCATTGACGTTGGCGAATGGAGTGGAAGGGACAGAGGGAGGAGTGAGCTGGAAAAACTATAGGTGTTCTGACGTTATTTTAAGACACAAACAAGAGGGCAAATGGAGCACCACGTGAGGCAGGGCCCGTTGCTGTGCAGGCTGGCAGATGTTAGAGACACGTCTAGAGAGCAAGAAACTGAGAATGCGAACGAGTGATGAAATCGTGCGGGAGGAGCAGCAACAGGTGTGCGTTTGTACATAATGTGTTTATGATTGAGTTTTCGGGGAACGTACTGAGCAGCTACCCTTACATACACCACAACATCACAACAAAAACACGGAGGAGATGGTGAAAAGAGACAGGTATCTGATATATGTTTAAATATGTGCTGTGGATGTGTTTGGACTGGTTAGGTTACGGAAAACACCTTTTCACTAAATTTATCTCAAAGCAGTGAGTCAGACATTCTTTTTCAGTAAATGTATAAACCGAGTGACCCAGCATTTGTTGACACTTGTCCAAAGTTAACATGATCCATGATTAATCCATGGGGGCAGTTTTTATTTTAATTTCAAGCACACCATAAATAATACAAGTTCCTCAATTGATGCTGCCTTATAGTTTTTGCGTCATTCTACATTCAAGGAACCTTACCTCCAACTTATTTATTTAGTTATTTCTTGTAGACATCACATAAACGCAGTGTGTGACCTTTTACATACATTTTGGTGACACATCATAACACTGACTTGACTGATGCACCTGTTACAAAAGCTTTTGCAATGGCTCTTCTCAAAATAGCCAAGTAGTTACTAAATTCATCTCACGTCACAGTTCCAAACCGTTATAAAAGACATGAGTAAGTCTGTAGTAGTGATGAAGACAGCTGTGTTGGAATGCCAAATTAGTATTCAAAGTCAAGACGTCAGAAGTTTTGTTATGGCCACAACTGTACGGTCTGGCATGTCGTGTATTTCTGCAGACAATACACGCGAGGGCTGTGCTGAAACAAGACCTTAAGTCTGTGACTGTGACTCAACATCCACAATCCAACACTATCAGAGGAAAACTTCACCACATTACCAGCAGGCACCTTCTTCTTCTTGTTGTCATTTTATTAAAGCTTAATTTATACTCAATCTTTGTTTGCTGTTATTGGATGTTTGTTGCTGTCCTCAGTGTTATGGGGCAAATGTTGTAAAGACAAATTTCCTATAAAGTTTATTCTATTTTAAAGAAGGGAAAGTCAGACAGAATGGAGAAAATAATATTGAAAGACATTGATTAGTTAGCATGTGTGTTAGTAGGGCTACTCTATTGTGGCAAAAAAATAAATCACAATTATTCATAAGATTAAGTCAAACAATTACTTCCAGATTGTTGAAATTAACTTGTCTATAAAGTATAGACCAACTTAGTAGGGCTAATGTTTTGTGACACTTTTGTTTTAAAAACTTTGAAAAAAAGATTTATATTTTGTGTGACAGAACGGAGTTAGTTGTATTTTACATTACAACATTTTTGTAATAGAGTAATCGTTAAAATCATAATTTTAAATTTGATTACATGCATTGGTCTAACAGCTAATTAAGGCCTGTCTCCATAAGAAGCAAGAAGTTTGTTCTTGCACTTAAAGCTGCAAGAACAAGAACAAACTTCTGTTTGAGCTCAGACATTTTATAATTCATCAAATGTTCCATTGCTGAGCATCTTGAAGCCCCTCCTTCATGAACTTAAACAGCTGTTGCAATGTTGTTGTTGTTATAATGTGTACCACGGTTTTGATAATTGTTATACGTTCATCAAAATATCTTAATTTCACAAATGACAAAATAAATTCTTTGCCATGCCCCCTTTAAAAAATCCAGCCAATCAGAGCACAGTTGTCTGGCAGGACAAGGTTCTGCTAAGACAAAAGAACTAAATTTGATGCAAGAGTAGGAATTGAGAAAGTTCCATAAAAAGGAGGGCTGCAGATAAACTGATGGAAGGTTCAGAGCGCACAAGTCCAGTACATCTTCAGAGAGATGACCTTTTTCAAAACCACTTTACGCGTGTTGCAAAGGGAAGCAAAAAGAGGAAACGGGCTACTATTTGCACTAAACCACAATTCTATTTGATGCTGATACAAACTAGCCACTACTCAACAATCAACAAGATATTTCGCTAAAACTGCCTTTGACAATATCATCTTGCCAATTGTTTTTGAAGTAACGCTGAGAAACTGGTAGAGTAAAGTAATCAGCAGTTCCAGTAGTTTGATTTAAGCACACGCTGTGGACCGCCACATGCTGACATGGCCCTGAAACCATCCACTCTGCATCGAATAGAAATACAAGTGACAAAAAAGCCTATAAATGCTATGATTGCTCTAACCCTATTATTTTCTGTAGTTCATACAGTTTCCTGCCACTTGATTTATAGTTTAAACTCATATAAAATATCTTACTATTCCTTTAATTGCAAAAAACAGCCCATTTTGTTTTGATTGATTAATCAGTCATTTATGTTAAAGAGCATTTCATTTAATCAGGAGCTGGCGATAATTGCTTACCAGCTTATATCATTCTTAAAGTATTTTTGAGTTTGAGTTTTCAAGTACAACTTCTTTGTATACTCTCAATGACTTGCTGGTTCAGACTTCTTAGAAACAACAGCCATGTGCACCATGTACTATGGCTGACATGTTTTACCCCCAAAGAAATGCAGAGCAGACATTGACACCTGCTGTAGCATTTTACTAAGAAGGCTCAACTGACTGTGTTCCCCTGATTGATTTCACAAGTTACTTCCACATTAGTGCCTGTCTGCCACAGACAGATCAATACACAATAGCGATTTGAATGTGATTTCCTCATTGGAGTGCTTTGTTATGTGTGTACTTAAGATGATAAGAGCTGGCCCAGTGGCCTGCTAACATTTGGTTAAACATTGTCAACAATAACACAGAGCAAACAATGGGATATGAAACCCACTTCAATAGGCTCAATGTTAGTTTTGTTTGGGTATGTTTTGCATACAAAGAATTTCGATTGAGTACTCAATATGAAAAGAAAACTGCCCACTGTTACCTTAAAATGCACATGACAGGTTATTGTATTTTTCTAATTTTGTTTGGTGGGATTTTGTGGTAAATATGCCACCAGTTTAAACAATTATTTGACAAAACGTGAGTGTTATCAAGTATTATCATTTGTCAAATCGTAACTATTATATAATAATAATAATTTTGGAGTATTTTGTTTTGTTTATAATATGGTTGGTCTAGGCTCTATGTTACATCTGCTGCTCATGTCCAACCAAAAAGTATTATATATATATATATATATATATATATAATGTTCAATAAAATTGTCAAACTGGGGAAAAATAGGCTTTTTTTTTTGTAAAATCTTAAATATAATAATCACTACGTCTTACTGAAATGTGTTATTAGCACCTTAACTGTATTACATACCAGTCTACAGAAGATTTTACAGTTTACTCTACTGAAACATAAATACAGTTGACAATGCAGCAAAATGCTAAGGACAACTTCATCTATTTTTAAAACCAAGAGTGACTAAGGATCAGGGGACTTCACAGCCACATTACTGATAGGGCTGGTACAGGGGTGGTTTTCCACTGCAGAGGACAAACTATATTTAAATGGTGTATGTTAGGCCCAACCAACAGAAAACATTGAATTGACAACTCAGAATATTGTTAGGCCATTTCTCTGTATGAGTTCCTCTGGCTGAGATGCTCAAATGACTGTGGTTTCCACCCCATCACATGCCTCGAGTGAATGTATCTATACTGTACATGTGTGTATGATTACCCCTCCTCCTTCGCTGTGTGACCGTGGGCTGTTACGTAATAGTCTTAAATTTCAAACACGCACAAAAATCCCCTTTTAGATGGGATACGCGAATAACACTGCTTAGATATAACATGTAGAGTGTGCTAAATGAATATAGTTCAAGACCTTGTGATGTTATGTTACCTCTGCTCGCCCGTCCAAGCGATTTTGCAACGCTCGAGTACATAAACAAAGCCACGTGCTGCAGGGAAGTTTCCAAAGTGGGCGGAGCTTATGCATTTCCGGGTTGAGTTTGGGAGGATATAAGCAGCTGCGCAATGACAACACAAGAGTACAAAGACGACTAGAAACAAAGTGATTTCAAGAAGATACATTCAATAAACTTTCTAACATCAATTTAAAGTTTATTTTGCAAAGTGAGGATGCCTTTTCTCGGACAAGACTGGAGATCCCCGGGTCAGTGCTGGGTGAAAACTGAAGAGGGATGGAAAAAGACCACTGCAGACGATAAAAACAACAACTTGTCTGTTCAGAGGTTGGTAACAACATTGATGATGGGTGTGTGAAATTGTACTGTTGATGACATCGCTTTAGTTGATTAGTAATTAAAGTGTAGATTTGTAAAGTTCCGATGGTGTTTAGAAAAAAAAAAGTACAATGACAAGATTACTGCCAAATTTAGTTTCCATCGCATTAACCCTACTGCCTTTGTTTTATTTCTGTGGATGTTTTTCTTTACCAGGCTAATCACTGAGCTATTAATAGCCACACACAACTAGTGAGTGGATTAAGTTAAGTCACTGATACACAGAGCCTTCATTTGGCTTTAGCAACAACAGGAAACAAAGCTAGTGCTAAATGTTTGTAAACTGAGGACAAAGCACTCAAACCTGAAACGAAATCAGAATATATAATGACAATAGGGCCTCTCTGAAACATACCAAATGATCTTGATAGAAGGACTGAGTGGCTTCAAAGTGGCTTAAGTGTATTCTTTAGACGAAGGGAGAGATAAGGTAAGTTACTTGGAAGTGAGTAGGGACCTTGTTAGGCCTTGTGCATAAAGACCTTCGAGTGATGTGAATTATGTGTTTTTCCAGCTTCTGCAAAGCACAAGAGGAGGAGTGCTTCAACAAGGAGAACCTGCTCCTCTCTCTCAACTATGATGTGTCTGCCAAAAAAAGGAAAAAGGACTTAATAAACAAGAACAGCAAAGTCCCCTGTGAGTCACTCTTAAAAGATCACACTGTTGCTATTATAATAATGTGTTTTTCAAATTGATTAATCCACTGTCCAATGCTGACTTAATCATTAGCCAATGTGCTATTCTGTTTGTTATGTAACATTTTAATCATATATATATATATATATATATATATATATATATATATATATATATATATATATATATATATATGATTAAAATTTATCACTTTATAGTGTCAGAATACTTTTGATAGAATGTTAAATTGTACACACATATATATATATATATATATATATATTTGTGTATATATATATATATATATATATATATATATATATATATATATAGCAGTTTGTTTGTTTAATTTTTAATGTTGCTGCTGCAACAAAAATGGCAGATTTTGTCAATAGCATTTGCTTTTAGACGTTCGATCCCGAGCTCTATGCAGTGAGGCCTTAGCACTAACATAAACATTGTATTTCCCACAGATTTCCACATGGAGAAGTGGATTTACGTTCATAAAGGAAGCACCAAAGAGGTAAGAGAAAACAAAAACATTAATTTACTTTCACATCAACTTTTAATCTAATTTTTGCTAATGTAAACACTGTGATACTCTTGTTGAGGATGGCAATCTAATACCCTGATAATTAAATTCTCCAGCGCCACGGCTATTGCACACTGGGAGAGGCCTTCAACCGCCTGGATTTCTGCAGCGCTATCAAGGACACCAGAAGATTTAATTACATTGTCAGAGTAAGTCTTCATCTTTTTATTTGTCTCTTTAAACCCCTTTGGTTTTGGGAGATGAAGGGTTAAAACATGCAAGGCGTGTGATTGAGGCTTATCAACGCTGTGCAGGCGAGGATGTCTCATTTGTCATGATACTACGCCAGGGAGGGTATGTTTACCATGATCTTACAGTCTGTCAGTTCCTACCTTTCATCAGTAATTATCAAAGATTTTCAGTATAAGAGCAAGTTTGCAATTGGGGATTGAAATATTATCCCATTGCCGTGACATAAAAAAAGTTCTGATGTTCGCTGACTCTGACTCACTTACACATATGCTCCCATGTGAGTCTTCATGTGGTCAGGTTGTTCGCTCCAGGGGGTGAGGTAGGGGGCAGAGGGTACAGGGTAGGAGAGTATGACAGCTGTGCAGTGAGGTGCAACCAGAAGACATTGGCATATGAAACTGGACCTTGTCGTTGTCAGGTCAATCCCATAAACAATTATTGTACCCCTCCAAAGAAAAAAACATGTTAACTCTTTTAAAACTTACAAATGATATGGGTTTATGGTTGTATCTATAGTACATAACATACATACATTTTTTTTTGTAGGTTTAGTTCATTTTTTAGTGAAAAGATCAGATTTCAGGATGATTTGTTCACCAAGTCTGAGCTACTACCACAACCCTGTTTAACTTTTTAGAGAACCTTTGCTTCACAAACAAGTGCAGTTTATTGTGTGGTAAGCTTTGTACAATAGAGCAGTGTAACCCTAGTGGACTGACTGGACACAGTGTCCTTGGCGGTTGCTCTTCACTGGTTTGTCAGATGGCATTTAAAGGCTCATTTCACTGCGATTCAGTTTCATTTAAGTAGCTACTTGTTGTGATCTTAATATTCAAAAATATTGTATAGGAACAGTGACTGAGAAGCTTCAATTAATAATGGTAAGATTTTTATCAGTTGCATCGGAAACAATGACCCACACGTCAAACTTTGAAGTGCAGTTTTGTGCACGGCAAGGGCTAAAAGTAGATGCATAAATGCACATTGTTCTGCCCGGCTGCTCTACAAAGAAAAGAACACACCACGAGCCGCTAAAAGAAGGCCACGAGATTAGGTTTTAGATCCTGACTGGAAAGTATGAAGTGTCTGGAGAGTTGGTTGCTTTAAATGGGTAAAGCTTATACGATCAAAGAAAGCAGAAAATTATTTAAGGACTGAAAAAAGATTTATAAGACAGCCAACATGCTTTACCTGTGTGGTTGGTTTCAGTTTTGCTTTTTAGGTGAAATCCTAAGCAACACTTGTTATCCAGTTGGTGTTTTGGTGGAGGTCACGTGTCCAGAGTTGAGCAAAGAGGTACATAAGTTTCTCCATGATGTCAAAGCAGCTGCTACCTACCAGACATACCACACAATGTGCTGTTTATCTTCAGCCCAGTGGCATCAACACAAACAACTAGGGTCACGGAGTGGGTTGTACAAATGATGATCTAGCATTCATAACAGGCTCAAGAGTCATATGAGGAGAAGTAACTTTGTGAAAGTGCCAGTTGATGGAGCAGGCAGTTTTCTCGTAGCTTCTCTAAAACCTCAGACGCAACAGGAGCCACAGTGTTTGGGTTTGAAACTTGGGTCAGGTAAAACTCATTTGTCCCGGACAGCTCTTAAGTTTAGGATAGCAGTGACTTCAGAGGAATGCAGCACAATCAACATTAAGTAATGAGGAACAGAGAGTCTTCACAGCAGACGGCTCAAATTTATGTTTCTTTCTTTTTTGTCTCCCCTCCAGCTCCTGGAGCTTATCGCCAAGTCCCAGCTCCCCTCGCTCAGTGGAGTTGCTCAGAAAAACTACATGAATATTTTGGAGAGAGTGGTGCAGAAAGGTGAGCTCTTCTCTCTTCTCAAGTGATGGCCTCTCGGTTTCTTTGTTTCATGTCAGAGGGTTTTATATTTCGGGCAACACTTAAGAACATTCAACTGCTCAAGTTTTTTTTTTTCACTTTACAAATGCCACTTGTCTACTGTGTTTTGTGTCCTCGGGACTTCAAAAGAACATATTTTTATGCTCCAGTGGCATGTTGAAGAATAAACTTGACAGTGACCAGACCCCTTTTCAAGCCAAAGTGTAAACTAAATGTCCTCTCAGTTAAACACAGTTCTAGGCGTTGAGGTGGCGCTATGAAAACCGTAGGACAAATATTATGAATCCGTTTACATGAGAACATGTCCTCCTAAACATTTAGTTAATGCTGTATTTATTTCCATAAATATTTAAGTAATGAGCTGTGCTTAGTTAAGATAATAATTACAATAGATAATTTTCTCTAATAAAGGTTTGATTTCTGTTTTCAGTGCTGGATGACCAGCAGAATGTGCGCCCCATAAAGGAGCTGCTGCAGAGCCTGTATGTCTCCCTGTGTAGTCTGGTGCAGGACATGGGCAAGTCAGTCCTGGTGGGGAACATCAACATTTGGGTGCACCGCATGGAAAACATCCTTCAGTGGCAGCAGCAGCTGGATAATATCCAGATCAACAGAGTAAGCATCCTCCTCAAACTAAACAGAACAAATCTAAACCAGAAAACAAACTGAAAGCCTACTCTCTTTCTCCAGCCCACATCAGGTGGTATGACCCTCACTGACCTGCCTGACAGTCTGCAGCTCAAAATTATGGACTGTCTGTCGGACGGGCGGGACCTGGTCAGTCTGGGACAGGTCTGTCCGGACCTAGGACAGCTCACTGAGGACCGGCTACTCTGGAAGAAGCTCTGCCAGTACCACTTCACAGACAGACAGGTACGCAACCTACTCACAGCACTTACTCATTATGTTGTTACACCTAAACTCAGATGTCAGTCTACATCTATGCTGTTTTAGCTGTAGGTAAATGCAAACTGTAACCTGTAAACAAACTCTTTAAGAAGTTGTTTTCTGTGTTTGATTGTGATACATACTATCAACAACTGTGTTTAATTGTATGTAAAGAAGAGAAGTAAAACAGTATTTTTCTTCAGATCCGTAAACGCTTGATACTCTCAGACAAAGGTCATCTGGAGTGGAAGAAGATGTACTTTAAGCTGAGTCGCTGCTATCCGCGCAGAGAGCAGTACAGTGACACCTTGCACTTCTGTACACACTGCCACATCCTTTTCTGGAAGGTACGCATAAAAAAAAAAAAATTAAACTATTTCATGTTCATCATAAATATCTGATTGGTGATTTGTAATATTTCAGGACACAAACCACCCATGCACAGCCAATAACCCAGAGAGCTGCACTGTGGCACTCTCTCCACAAGACTTCATCAGCCTTTTCAACTTCTGATGCTGCAAATACTGATGTATGTTGTACATAATGTACATACCCGTACCTGCTTTTGTTAAGCAATGTTTGTATATTTTGACATTATGAAGTGGAAGGACAATGCAATTTTTGTTTCATTGAAACGGTATAGTGGTGGATTTAAGTTGTTTACCATTGAGAGCATGAGAAGGGGAAAACCATGGCATAAAGGTACAATTAATTAAGAACTGAGTTTTACATAAAGAGGCTTCACCTCCTAAAACAGGTTTAAGTATTGGAAACTTGGGGTTTTGATTATTTAAACCTAAAAATACCATGTTTTCATGTTGAACTGACAAAGGGACTTGGAATGTTGTTGCCATGCACAAGATTATTTTGGTTGGTACAGGCACATAGTCATGGTAGAGGTGTTTTTAAATGAGTTAGTGAATGTAAGGAGTCTATCATACTATTATGTTAATATTGCAATATGTTTTGTAATTTGTAATTAACTTTTTCACTTTTATATTTTTCTATGAACTGTGTTAACATGCTGTGATAATGGCTTTTGAATGCAGATTGTTGACACTATAGTAGCTACTATAGTCCTGGACTGATGTGTGCCTTGTCTTGACACTTTTAATCGGTACACTTTCATTTTTGCATTACCATGAGTAAGTCTGATTTACACTTAATAGTGGTATAATTACTGGGCTTAATACCAAAGTTTGTGTTCAACATCATGCATGTTTCGTTTTTACCCAGTCCATTGTGTTTACTTGTTTGTTGGGAGTAGCTCCACTTGCACTTTGTGTTTACATACAGTATATAGGCCTTTTTGGACCTGAACTTGGAGGAAAGAAAAATATTCTATGTATGTATTTCAATATTTATGTTTCATTCAATAAATGCAAATATAAACCATAACATGAATTGAATAAATATTCTATTCTAACAATGTTCATTTTGTCTTTTGTTGATATGTCCACAAACTGATTTTATTAGGCCATAAATTAGGAGAATAATCCTTGTTGACATGCTTCGGCTGCAAGCTGCAAGCCATTCTCAAAACTCTGAAGATGTTTGTGGTTAATTACTATTCTATGGTGTCTGTGTAGAGCCCCTCTCGCCCAGGTAATGTTGGTTCCATAGAAAAAAGCAAATTCAGTTCCGTCAACTGGTCAAAGGTTTGGAAAGGAGTGAAGAAATTAATTTAATTGTATTTGCTAGCAATATTACTCATTTTGTTATTGTACTAATTGCTTTGCAAAGCCAAGTACACGCCCTTGTGGACATAAAATAAACTACAGACTACACACTGAGCGTTGACCCATTTTTGATAAATTCAGTGGTAAAAAAGAAACAAACTATAACAATGATTATATAACTTAATATACTGTATTTTAATATACATGATGTATTCAAATATAATTTATTAACTTAACAAAAAGTACAAATGGTGGTATTAGTGCATACTGAATGGAGTCATTGCACATACAGTAACAGGTAGTTTTTTTTGTATGAACACTTGGAAGCATAATGATGGTATAGGCATGACTCACTGTCAAACAAAAAATACACAGGCATCATTTTAAGACCATGTAAAATGATTCTACACTTAAAATAAAAATAAAAAAATAATAATAATAATTAAAAAAAAACCTCATATGCATATCATATTATATGCATTTAACTGTGCTGGTCTTTCATGGATATAGAACTTGCATTGTGCCAATGTATTGTTGTATTGACAGAAGAAGGCAATGTTAAATACATTCCCATTGTATTATTTTCTGCCACCAAAAGCTACTTGTTTTTCCATCTAATGTGGCTATAATTTTCTATAATAGTAATCTACCGAACTACCTCATATTCCCTTAGACTACCATGCAAATATATCATCTACAGTTTACGCCTCTCAAAACACAAAATAGCCACCAGGTGCAACATTGCCGTTTGAACTCAATATAAAAGAGTCTCCAGTGTCAATATAGAGGCATTTTGCAAAGTAGAGGTTGAGAAAGTTTGTTGCATATTTTACTTTAACTTTCTTTGTGTGTGTGTTGTTGTTTTTTTTTTTTTTAACTTAAAATGATATGATTAAAATGACCTGCCCTATCCTTAAATCCAAAGTGTGATGTCATTGAGCTAGTTTTTTTCTCTTTCCAGTGCAGAGGCTACCTTGACTTTGTGATCCCCACCTTCCATTGACGTGTAGTTAGGTCAGGCATTGACCCTGTGCACATACAAATAATAACCCTTATTAGCCATGCAGAAGATAACACATGGGGCTGTTAATTAGAATTAATTACATACTATTGGAAATAATACACTGAAGATTTCAAGAGAGAAAGATAGAAAAAGAAGGGTTACCAAAGTTAGTAAATATCACAGAGAGGTATGTTTTCTCTTTCAGAGTTTTGAATAATCCATTCAATTGCATCCCAACCCTACAGAATTACACACAGGAAAAATAAGATTATGTTGTAGAATAAAGTGCAGTGGTCAAAGGTAGAACATGCAAAGTTCATGTTAAAATTATGAAGAAAGGGAATTGAACAAAACACAAACTAATCACCTTTCTGGCGTTTGCTGTCATCCTCAGGGCCATCATACTCTCCAGATAACTACTTAAACTAACCCCCTTCACTGTGATGATGGCCTCTTGTGTTAGGACAGTTCTAAGAGAGCAGGGAAATCACAATATTACCATACAGGGCCCACTTTACAATGACTCCATTTATTACATAAAGAGAGAAGTATTAAACGAGTACATACACATCTGGGTTTTCAGGGTGTGGGTGGTAGACTAGTCTTTCATCAACTGAGATGAGGTTGGTCAGTGTAATCTGGCAATAAAAGGGCAAAACTTTACCGTGTTAAGTGAAAATAATGTGATGTTGCATATGAGAGTGCCACTTACATTCGTAGAACAAAGCTCCATCTTTTTCTCCTCTGGATCGACTATGGAATGTTCTTTGACATATGTCTGGGTGTGATTTGTGCCAAGGATCTGCATGATTAAATATACAGATATAAACATCACTAATTGATATTAGTCGATGTAATCCCTCCTTTGTTCAGGAGCGTTCCGTCATAGTAACAAACCCTGAAACCTTTTCTAATTAAATATATACCAATCTAAATATTGATAAATGCTTGGGGTTTCCCACTGACACACGTTATGTCATATAGTCTGAATTATCTAAATGTAACCTAATTAACTTGGCAACAAGAGCTTCCCACAAAACAACAACTAAAATTTTTGATGGACATTAATAAACAGAATTAAAGGGCCTGTACCTTTAAGGAACAAAATTTTAGTTTGAACCGTTTACTCCGCCCTCGTCCTGGCACTTTAATATTGTACCATGACACAGAAACAACTGTCTTGGATAGTCTCATGCAATTGTTTCCATTTCCATATATTTAGCCAATTTTCACCCACTTCTGCTCTTTAATCTCACCATTTATTTTCACCATGAGCAGGAGTCAAGCGTCTGGGAAAGTGACAACCAGTTGTTTACCATGATACTTGGTTTGTGCCCAATTGATCGAGAAGAGGTGACCTATCAGTAGCTACTGTATTAATATACTTTGTGAAATGTATTTGTCTTATTTTATATATTATTGTTTTTGTTGTTGTTGTATGTATGTATGTATATATATATATATATATATATATATATATATATATATATATATATATATATACATACATACATACATACATACATACATACATACATATGGTTTTCCCCATATGATGCATGATGTAAAGAAGATTTATCTAGACTAGAATACATTTAAATCAGGTTCAGTCCCATTAAATGTATTCAACTAAAAATCTATCATGATTCCAATAGATTTTGTCCCTTACAGTAGAATTGACAAACATTGGTTTCACATAACCAAACTAGGCCCTATGTGAAAGTTAAGGAATACTGACCGCCCGTACGATGCTGGGCAGACCCCACTCAGTGCTGAGGAGTCTGTGGCTGTGAAGGCGCCCCCTGGAGTCCAGACCACGGTCCAGCACGTCCACGCCGATCACGCTGGGGTTCATAGGGTTGGGGTACTTCCTCATTGCTGCCTTGACAACAGTTTCCCAAGGGTAACTGCGTAAAGAAAGGAAGCATGAATATTCCAGACTACATATTTTAGAGACACAGAAACAACAAAGCTAAACGCTGGCACATTTACAGACCAGATAGAATGAGTGGATTATTTCAAACCTTTCAAAACTACAACATCAACCAACCTGAACTGGTGCTCTGTACTCCAGATCTTCATGCTTCAACCGATGCCTGGGCCTTCCAATTAAAAAGACGCTCCTCTGTAAAACCTTTGCTTAACATTCATCCATCTCCTTTAGGGAAATAACTTCGATATGGCCTCTCTATGGCACAATGCGCACATCACGAATGAAAAATGTATCGCAGTTAAACTAGACGCGCTGATGTATTTTCATCCATACTGTCTCCATCGGTCAAGCGCCATAGGAGCTTGTCTAGATGCTGTTTTACAAATTCAGAGGAAGATCGCGGATATTTTAGAAAGAAAAGAAGCCGGTGCACCAACGAAGTCAATGAGTATAAAGATAAGAAGAGCAGGGTAGAAATATCCGTACAATATTTCACAATAAAAGTCGTCATGACGGTAACAAAATATCGTAGCCATGACTATGGACCAATCTGCCCTTCTATCCATTCGCTGTTTACACGAAAATCTGTGCTTCCGATAATGTTACGATTTCAAATGGCTTTAAACAAGAACAAGGGACACAATTAAGAGCTTATTCTGAAGGTTTTACACCGCATTTCCTGACGTACTCTGCGCGTCAGCTGGTAATGAAGGTACCATCTGCGCCTTTGCGTCTGCCATCCTTTGTGCGCATGCGCTCGACATCCTCCTCTCATCCCACACGCAAAGACAGGACGTCGAAACTGCGTAAAGCTGCACAGAGACAGATAGGGACAATGGGAAATGAGCAGAATTTAAATTTCACGTTAAGGGTCAATATCTACAGCCTATAAGAAAAACATTGGATATAGTATAAACCTGTCCTAATAGGCCTTGATACATTTTAAATGAGCAGCTGAGACACAGCAAACCCACAAACTGATGTAGTCTAGGACTTAAAGTACAACCAACACATTTGAGGTAGTTTCAAATGTTTGTTATTTTCTGAGAAACGATCAAGAGAAATAAATGAAAGAAGCGTAATGGTTTCAAGGACGAAGCACATTTTAAAGACACTTATTTTGACAGCTTAAAGAGGAAATCCGAGCTGCGGGGCAGCTTGTTGGTGGATCAGTGGCGGATCAAAGAGCGCAGGCTGGAGCGGACGCGCAGTGAAGGCGATGCTCCTTGACAAAAACTCGCCCATCACCATCTATTCAGCGGCCTCTTCATTCATGCGCACCGCGAGCTAATTATTCAATTTATGGACAACTAGTTATTCAGTCAGAAGACAGTACTGCGCTCTGACCTTCCACTGAATGTCATCATAGACCAATTTCTTCAAGCAGCGATACGGTAAGACAGTAAGCATCTTCAGGGATGAAAAGGAAAACGTCCTTTCACTCTCAACGTCGCGGTTTGGGATTAAAACTGTTATCTTGCATGTTAATTTTTGTAGTTTTGTCCATATTAATGCAGTATTTAGGCAACAATTTAAAGGTTAGGCTATATTACATTTGGTAATGGAGGTGTTGAGGCCTTGAGTCTAGTACCGCAGAGATTAATGGGCCGTTTGCTGAAATGTATGGTAATCAACGCTCTAAAATTATTGTTTATATCTTTGTTATGTCTTTATTGTATCCTTCATCAGGATCACGTCTATGCATATGATGCTGTTAAAGAGATGAGTGCATGTGGCACCATGGCAGATGCTGCAGCAGCGCTTGATCTGCTCCAGGCTGGACCAGGGAGGGGGGGGGAGGCATGTTAGGATCAATAAATAACACGCCGTTGCTCTGTCGTCCACGAGTAATACAACGCTACCCATATGGGACAACCTATTTCATTCAAGTGGGCCCCTAGGAAATCCCAACCAGCAGGCCTATGATATCTGAAAGGTTGACTAGTGGTCGTGCTCGAGTCAAAAATCTGCTGACACATGCGCTCTGGCGACCGGGTCTCCCTGCCTTTGTGCGCAATGAAGCCTTAAGCCCATCCATCAGGCCTCATGGGGCCGCAGACGCCTGTACTCACACGCGCCTTCTGACTTACTCCGCTTCCGGTTGGGCCTCATTTATTGGTTGTTTCACAGTTATAAGGACAAATGGTAAGTCGATAATGTTATTTCTTTAAGTATTTTAACACACCTATTTTGTAACAGGTGTTCGTCAAACATGGAGATTGTAACACATTTGATCAATGACACCATAGAGTTCTACAAATGGACACTGACCATTGCAGGCAAGTCTTTCATTTCTCCTTTATAATTCTGCATATATAGGCCTACCTCACTGCTTAGTTAATGTGTAGCACACATGCAATACGACTTTAAATAGTTTTATATTGTTACCAACCACTTTTATTGGCTGGATTGAACAGAACCTCTTTTAATGTTTGTTAAAACAAAGATGTAGAAGTCTGTGACTCATGTGAACATCTGCTCCACAGACAAGCGAGTGGAGAAATGGCCTTTGATGGACAACCCCCTGCCCACACTGGCCATCAGCACCTCCTACCTGCTGTTTCTGTGGCTCGGGCCCAAGTACATGAAAAACAGAGAGCCTTTCCAGCTCCGCAAAACCCTAATTGTGTACAACTTCAGTATGGTCTTCCTCAACTTTTTTATCTTCAAAGAGGTAACACATTCTACTATAATTTAGTTTTGATAGCATTTACAATTATATGTGTTTTAATATCTGTTTCATTTGCAGTTGTTTATGGCAGCACGAGCAGCAGGATACAGTTATATCTGTCAGTCAGTCAATTACTCAGATGATCCCAATGAAGTCAGGGTGGGTTTTATATCTGTCAATATTTTCAATACTGTTGATTACATAAATTATTTCAATGCAAACATATTTTGAAAGCCAATTATCTTACTTTTAAATAGCTATCTGGACTCTACAGAGACAGTGGTATTATTATATCAAAATGTCAAAAAACAATAGCACATAATACATTTATTTGTAAATATTCTCTATATATAAGTCGTCCGTCATCATAATCATAAATCATTTAACTAATCCACCAGTCAAAAAAACAATAAAAAATAAATGACTAGTTGACTATTTAAATAATCATTAGTTGCAGCCCTAGTTTTAAAGCATGTTCTTATGTCATTTATTTGGATCCTTGCCCTGTCATCAGAAAGCAGGAGCGTTTGTTGACTGGTGTATCGTTTCAGCTTTCTTCCCTCTGCTCCATGACGTAGCCATGCTAATGCTAAGTAACCAGACATGTATCAGATTTCTCTGCGGTTTAATTAAAGATATATACACATAACAGATTAGGCCAAACAGAGATGCATAGGCTAATATGTTTTTCTTCATTCTATCCCATCTCTAACATTGTAATAACAGGTAGCGGCAGCTCTGTGGTGGTACTTTGTCTCTAAAGGTGTTGAATACCTGGACACAGTGTTTTTCATTCTAAGGAAAAAGTTCAACCAGGTGACCTTCTTGCACGTGTATCACCACTGCACCATGTTCACTCTGTGGTGGATCGGCATCAAATGGGTGGCAGGAGGACAGTGTGAGTATTCTCTGCTATATCACGGCAAAACACTATACTATATGGCTGTACTGCCATAGACTGTATATACTTTGAGTATATGAGTATATACTGTATATACTGCTTAGTTAGACTATGTATGTATTACAATGACAACTTGCTGCAGAGTTGAGGGTTTGATGCCCATCAGTTGTAATTTAATGAAATCTCCTTGTACCCTCACTTTATCCTCGTTATGAAAGGACAAAATTGATATAAAAAGCCATTGAAATGTTTGTTTGTTGCATTTGCAGCATTTTTTGGTGCTCACATGAACGCAGCAATCCATGTTCTGATGTACTTGTATTACGGACTGGCCTCTTGTGGACCAAAGATTCAGAAGTATCTTTGGTGGAAGAAGTACTTGACCATTATCCAAATGGTAAAATCACATTATGTTTGAATCAATATATATTTAACTAACCATATGATTTGTGCTGATTATTCGTTTTTTGCTTATTGTCATAGATTCAATTTCATGTAACGATTGGACACACTGCCCTGTCCCTCTATGTCAACTGCGACTTCCCTCACTGGATGCACTACTCCCTCATATGCTACGCCATCACCTTTATTATTCTGTTTGGAAACTTCTACTACCAGACCTATCGTCGGCAGCAGCCAAAACGTGAAGCTGTTTCCTCCAAATCCAGCAAGTCCCTTTTCAATGGGACTCTTAATGGACTCAGCAAGGCCACAAACGGAGCCACAGCATCAGGTAACAGGGAGGAGAAGACCCAGGAAAACTCTGGAAGAAGAAAGAGGAAAGGAAGGGCTAAGCGAGATTAGGGGAATCGTTGGGTTTTGTAGAAATTATGAGGACTATTTCAATTGGTCTAATGCCTAATGGTTACGTTTTCAAGCCGCAATCTTGAGTTATCTGAGAAAGCCCTATTGAGAATGATATTTTGGAAGTTAATAATGCATAGATTGGCAGATATCACAATAGCATTCGGTGTCTTGTTTGGTGCCAACTAAGTTATGTACAAACAAGTGAACAAAACAATAGTGCAGGATGGAGATGGAGAGGTAAAGAGGTATTTTTGTCTGGTCAAAGCAATGTTGAGGTTACATGCACAAGATCAGATCTGCTTTAAAACATGTGCTTTCATACAATGCTGTATTGAGTGATAAGAACACATAAAATGCACATATTATAGACAGTTTAGTTTCTAGCATTTTTCCTTTGGATTACAGATAAATACCATATAACTTATAAAAATGTACAGTTTCTTGTCATATATTCCAACCATCTCACAAGATGTTGGCCATCCTTGAGATGTTTACAATGTTTTAAGACATAGAGCTAAGGAAAAGTTGATTATAGAGATGAAATGTAGGTGGAGCATCATTTTTAGATCCAGTGTATTTTAGACATTTTCTAAGCAGACAGTCAATGCAGGTTTTCTATAGCCCTCATGTATGTATGTCAAAGGTATTTGTCACTGAATCATTGTAATCCGTCAATCCTTCATCAACAGTGGACTTGTCAATAAGGTGTGTGTCTTTTCTATGCTGGTGTCATTGTCTTAAATGCTGGTAAAATACTGTATGCAGAACAAATAAGGTACAGTCACATCCTGTAATGACTATTATTGTTTTATTTATTCTTTTTACTTCTTCATATCCTGAGCTGGCTTGAATGTGAGAATGTATATTGTATAAATATTATGATTTTTATGAAATGTGAATTAGTTTTCCCCAGAATCCTTTGTAAAACCCTTGCTTGTAGTGGATCAACATTAGCAGAGCTTCATGCAATTTGTCAAATTCATGTTTTATGTTATTGTTAAGTGCACTGTGTAACTTATATGGGTCACTCAACTGCTTCTGTCCATGGATATGTTATTGCTTTGGCTAGAATGTTCCACAGTATGGCACCACCAGGCCAAGTTACAGGTCATATCTGTTGAGAGGTCACTCTACTCACATTAACAATTTTTGAGCAATAAGAACATGTGAACTGAATATCAAAATAGAAATGTTTATTACCATACTATGGAACTTTCCAGGCAAAGCAATAACATGTCCATGGACACAGTTAGGTGGCGTACGCTTCACCAGAAAAGTTACCCTGTGCACCTTTAAGTAACTGTATTTGTTGTCATTTGTAAATACATGTTCATGCAGCTTAAATGGCTTATTTGTCTGATGAATTTTGGTTAAATAATTGTGCTATTTTGTATACAGCGCATTTGGGAATGTCCCCAGTTTGCCATGAGTTGGGCTAATTGTCCAATGTTTATGTCTTTTTTAAAGTAACATATCTTAACTTATGTTTGAATTAATAAAACTGATTCCGAATGCCTGTAAATACATTTAAAAACCAAAGTACTTTATTTTAAGTGAAGTATACCAATGCATTCTAAAAGATGTACAATAGCTCAAATGTTCTACTGACAATGACCTGGCAGTGGAGGCTATGCAAAGTTGGTTTCTTACACCAGATGGCGCAATAGTTACTTGTAGTGTCATAGCAAGGCGCATGAACTGATGACAGCAAATAGACACAGGTTTTTTGCTTCAGGCATAGTGGAAAAAAAAAAAAAAAAAGACCATGCTTTAGAGTACCTGACCTTTCTTTTGTTTTCTGTTTTACCCCCAAAAGTATACTCTAATATGCTGTCAATTTAAAACAATAATAAAAAAACAATAGTATTTTATTTCTCGTCAAGCTGGAAGTAAGAGCTGAAAGCAGCGCTCTGATTGGCTGTACTTTGGTGAACCAATGCAGCTTCACCTCAAACAAAGGTCCTCTAAAACTATACAAGTGCCTAAATTCATGCATATGCCTAAAGATTTAGACAGATTTAAATACCTAAATTCCTCCTTTCACAGCAGGAAAATCTGGTACCCACGCTTTAATACACACAACACTGCACTTCCATATTCCTAATACTTAAGTGACAGTGTGTGAATCAAATAAGTGCCATTATTATCAATTTTTAGCGCTTAGTTTAATATTTTTGTGATTAATTTCAAATCCTCTTCTATGTATGGACAAAGGTTTCTATGGTAACAGTATACAGCAGCTGTGTATCCCCCCATAGTGCACCACCCTCACAGGCCCCTCCCACTTTGTTACCATCACCCCCACTATAAACTATTTAACAGGGCTTAGAGTGAATGTGGTGCAGTTGTTGGCTTAATGCTTGAGACAAGAAAAAAACAAAAACAACACAATATAACAAATGTGTGTGGGCAACTCCTGCAGAGTTTATGAGTGGGCAGCCTCCAACAGCAGAGGAGTATTATGTGGTGGAGATTTGTGTTGTTTTTCTACCTGCAGGGAATTACACAACAAGGCAACTGAAAAGCATAAAACTTAAGTCAGCTACTTGGTGTTGATAAAGGTGTTAGTCTATATTAGCAGTGGAATAGTTATAAGGGATTAAAATATATTTCCTCTATATAACTAAAGTAGGATACACATTGGTCAGACAAGTAAACAATAATACAATAAAAAAAAATCTTATTTGAACTGAAAAAACACTTCTAATCTACCATGAATGTTTAAGAATTTCTACGACACACAACACACAGCCATTCCAATTCAATTCAGTATTTCTGATGAGGGACTGAAGGGTGTAGAATCCAGTAACACAGAGGCAAGGCAAGGCAAGGCACGTTTATTTGTAGAGCACAATTCGTACACAGGGCAATTCAAAGTGCTTTACATAAACAGGAAAAGTTGCATCAAAATCATAAAAACACAAAAAGACACACAGAATCATTTTAAAATCATTTTAAAATAAAGTGCTTTAAAAGAGAAGAGTGCAGATAGATCTTTCAGTCGTATTCACGCACACACCATTCTTTTATTTAGCTTTGTCTTTGAATATAACAGGTAAGTAATATGTGCACCATCTTGGCAAATTACTTTGATGTATTTCCCTGTAGACGGGATGCTAAATAGAGCTTATCAGAAACAAGCGTGAATCTGGCACACTGTTTCTAATAAAAGGGAAACTGTGACGTTTTTAGATTAACAAGCAAAGATAAGTTACAGGCACGTGAAATCATTAGCCTTAAACAGTACATGTCACAAATACTGCTGCCATAGTTGACACTATACTAAGCCTGTCTGTCATGTTTTACATTGCCAAGGCATCACAAACTTGTGTCAAGATGAGAATACACACACACACATAAACACACACACACACACACACACACACACACACACACACACACACACACACACACACACACACACACACACACACACACACACACACACACACACACACACACACACACACACACACACACACACACACACAAGACAATGGAAGTGAGAGCTAAAAGGAGACAACTTTGTGAGAGGAGCCAAGGTGTTATTTATAGATGAATCTTTCTTCTGGGACACATTTGTGGTCTCACTACTGTTTTGACACAGTCTGTCCTTATGCTTGGAGCTAGTTCATTCCAGAGCGCCGAGGGTAAAGCAATTGAATAAAAACTATATTTGATTTACCAATTATTCCCTATGATTAAATATGAGAAATGAATGCTAACCAATGTACTCTTTGTCTTCTTTTTCCCCTTCTTGGCTGGTTATGTTATTTCCAAGGCCCAACACCTCAATAAGGTTGACATCTGTCACCTTAAGGCAGGCTAATGATTGAATGGTCTTTGGGGCAAATGGAGAAGGTTGTTGGGGGATGTGGAGAATCTGTATAAATGTGTGCAGTGCACCTCCCCAAACATCTGTTATCCCATTCAAAGCAAATGGATTGTGGTTCCTGGCCAGCAGCAGGATTGGCCTCTAAACCTCGTGCCGCGCAATCAAACTGTGATTACAAAATGGAACAGGTTTGATCTGAATATATCCAGACACTAAAGCCAGCACAGACATGGAAACAATGGAAACCCTTGCTATAAAAATTACAATAGCATTTTCATTGCATAACTCTACAAAACTTGTGACATCCAAAGTCGAATATAATAATATTAGCCAAATTAGATCAAACCTCTATTCCACAGAATAATGTGATTCACAATAATAAATGGTCAAACCTTTATTGAATCAAAACAAGAGCCAGAACTGATCTGACTCAAAGCATAAACTATATAGAGTAAAACATAGTTTTGACAAAGACAAAAAACATGTAACATGTTGCAGTTGCAGCTATACATTACAACAATGGTAAATTGCACCAGCCTCTGTTCTTGGTACAGACTAGAGATCTCTGCACAGAAGCACCATGTGTTTCTGAATAACCTTAACCACCCTTCCTGCCTGTAGATGTGCTTATCGTTTTAAGGGAGATTCTGGAATAAGGCCAAGTTTTAAAAGCTCTAAACGGCTGGTTAGATGTGTCCAGCACACAGGCCCAAAAGATCTGGGCCTGGTTCCAGAACATATAATTAGTTCTGCAAAATAAAATCTCCAGTATAACATTGTTTAAAAAGCCCTTTTGAACAGAATTAATGATATTTTCTCTCAGTATAGATCTTGTCAAAACAAAACGTTTTGTAATCAGATTTATTATGTTTTTTAGGATTACTGGAATTATTTGGCACCTCAGTTCTGTAATCTATAAATTGGAATATGTCTGATGAAAGTAACAGCAATATATTTTATTTAAATGTTCTCCCATTTGTTACACATTTGCAATTACACGTACACATATATGTACACTTCATTCAGCATTCAACACCTCAGTAGCATTCATTCACGACAGGGAAAAAGTTAGTAACAAGTAACAACCTTTTTAGTTAAAGGGCTACAAAAGGCCAACTGAATTGAACCAATAGTCTTAAAATAGTACACAGACCTTACAAACTGCATTCTAATGGCGTCAGTCCACACAAATCAAGGTCAGTTGAAATGACAGGATGCAAGGTGAGTTGGAGCAGCTCCGTCCAATCACAGCTGACGAGGAGCACAGACCGTGTCCTCCAATCACAGCGCTGCCTGCTGCGTGATACCCCACCCCTCGCGTCCTGCCCCAACGCCCCTCCCTGCGATGATGTAATGTCATGAATATTAAAACAGGTGCCTGCTGGTGGACGGGAGGTACTCGCCTCAGCATCCTCTGCCTCCCTATCATCACCGGCCACCGTCTTCTCGCATCCTCGAAGACACTAAAAACACGGTAAGAGTTTATTGTTCCACGTGGTTATAACCTGCCTCTGTTCTTTAGCCACACTGTCGTCCTATTGAGGCTTTGTGACAGCTGTGAGGGCGAACAGACGGATCCACACTGAGTTGCGCGTTAGGCCTCGAGGCACTTTGATTTACTGTTGCTGCTTCTAGTTTGAGAAGACGTGACACAAGGCATGCAAACTGTAAAAGATGCTCTTCACTGCTCAGTTTGACATGGATTAAGCGACAGATGGGATGACAGTCGACGTCTGAGACAAAGAATGCGAGAAAATGCATTTTAAAGAGTGAGCATTTTACATTTGTCACTGTAGCGTTAGATGTGGAATCATGAACTGAGAGACACAGCCTACAAGAGAGGTTTAAAATCATGCAGGCTGACTTGATTTGTCATAATTAACCCAAGGGTCCCTTATTTATTAACGTAGCATTTGTTCATGTTGTTATAGGCTTATATAGCGTTTAAATAGAACTACAAATGTATTTATTTCGGACAAGTTTGGATAGATAGTTATCCAGAATCTGTTAAATTGTCTAGGCCCATTCGATTGCTTTTCTGATTCATTCTTCTTGTTCAGCACTGGGGAGGAGGTCTCCACACCCCTCTCGCCTATTGTGGGATCAGTCCTCCAGCTGATCCCACGTTTAATGAAATGGCTAAACACCTCCCTGGTGGAGGCCACGTTCACAACTCTGAAATTAGAGCGTATTTAATGGCAACTCGGGCCCAACAATAATGTACGCGTGTTATTTGTAGAGAAATGGCTGTTCTGGAGGATGCTCTGACCCTCTGACACAATGATGAACCCATCCTCTGCCGACGCGTCGCGGCAGACAGACAATAGGAGCCGAAAGCAGCAGCGCTCGTCCTCTCCGGCTGGAGCGAAAGACAGCGGGACCAAAGCCGCACAGAAGCCCAAAGCTGCGTCCTCCAAACCGGCAGCAGGTGGAGATGGAGGAGGAAGGAGCAGCCGCGGACACTCACCCGTGTCCTCCGGCACCAGCGTCGTGTCGGACCAGCCCAGCGCATCCAAGTCCCCCAAACTGAGAAGCAAAAACCCGCGAGGACATGAGACCAACAACGGCAACAAGAAGAGCTCCAAAGGCGCAGTGGGATGCGGGCCGGGCTTCTGGAAAGAGGGATGCTTACAGACGGAGCTCATACAGTTTCATCTAAATAAGAGCTTGGGGAAGAAAGGGACCAAGATGCCGGCAAAATCAGTGTCTCCACCGGCATCAGAGCCGGAACTGTCGCCAGAACCGGACAGTCCACCACAACCGGTTCTCCAGGCCGACCCGGGGCTGCAGGAGGAGATAGAGCGACTGGAGGACGAAAATGACGACCTCAAGGTAAACGACACGTGCTAAATTGCTAAAAAGCAGCTGAGGCACCTGTTGTAAGCACACTTTGAAGGCTATATTATTGCTAAGGCATGGGACATTTTAACAAGATATGGTACTATCAGAAAGTTAGCTGAAGTTTGATATGTATGGTTCTGTTGCAGTCTGTATCTGTCTGAAGTATTGGGAACACACATCGATCACCTTTAACTATGTCCTGTAGCCATAATGTGCTTTGTATCAATCTATATTATATTGACAGAAGCATGATCTCATCTTATGCCCCATTGGGTCTTTAGAATGAGATTGAGGAGATGCGAGCGGAGATGGACGAAATGCGGGACACTTTCTATGAGGAGGATGCGTGCCAGCTGCAAGACATGCGCCGGGAGCTGGAAAGAGCAAACAAAAACTGCAGGATCCTTCAGTACAGGCTCAAAAAGGCTGAGCGGAAGAGGTTGCGCTTTACTGAAAGTGGCCAAGTGGACGGAGAGCTGCTGAGGAGTATGGAGCAAGATCTGAAGGTAAAGTTTCCGGGTGAAATGAAATGTTTTTTTCAGGCTAATTGTTAATTGCTAATTGCTAATTGTTTGCCTTTTTCACAGGTGGCAAAGGATGTATCTGTTCGCCTGCACCATGAGCTGGAGAACGTGGAGGAGAAAAGGACCAAAACAGAGGATGAGAATGAGAAGTTGAGACAGAAGCTGATCGAGGTGGAGGTCACCAAACAGGCTTTACAGAACGAACTGGAGAAAGCCAAAGAGGTGAGATGGAGTGGAGTGTGTTTTCTGGAGGTAATGAGTGCTTATTACTGATCTAAAAATCCATAACATTGTTTCATCTTTTAAAGAAGACGTTTTTCTGGTAGAGTTTTGAATTATCCTTTAACATGTTGTTCATTATGAATCACAAAAGTGGTCTAAAATTACTAAATATTTTGATTGACTTCCTGCTCAAAGCTACAGTAACTGATCATCTGCTGCTGGCCCCGCCTCTTAATGGCATTTCACTGTAGCAAGCAATGACTTTTCACTTTTGAAAAAAAAAAAGGCTAGGCAACATTTTTGAATGTTTGTGCATGACATTTTTAGAATAATTGCAACTAAGTACAAGGGTGTGGTAAAAACAGAAATAAGTCAGTAATGCAGTATAATGCAGAATTACTTCAACATGCATGAATCACTCAAAATACAACTCTAAGCTAATAATAATGATAATGAGGGAATATCAACACAATGAAAACCTCATGAAAGTAGATATTTTGTTATTTAAGTCTCCTTAAAGAATGACGGAGCATTTTAATACACTGCGATTACTTTCCCATAATGACACTGGATTAGATCACTGAGACCACTGTCTCTTTGCAGCTCTCCCTGAAAAGGAAAGGAAGTAAAGATGTGCAGAAAGTGGACAGGAAGACTCCTCAGACGCCTGTGGAGGTGAGTCAGCATCTCTACTGCTGGAAATTGCAACTCAATAAAGTTGATTGATATTTAGATTGGTTTCAAAGTCATACGACACGTTTTACTAGTTGATGAATCTGAGGTTAAAAGCTTACATAAAATATGTGTGACTTGAAAACAGACATATATCGTGTATTCTGCATTTAAGGAGGAAAATGAGGACCTAAAATGTCAGCTCGCGCTGATCAAAGAGGAAGCCATCTTGATGAGAAAGAAAATGGCAAAGATTGATAAGGAGAAGGACAGATTGGAGCAGGAGTTGCAGAAGTATCGCTCGTTCTATGGAGATGTGGACAGCCCTCTGCCTAAAGGGGAGGCCGGAGGACCCCCAACCACTCGAGAGTCAGAGCTGAAGCTGCGCCTGCGTTTGGTGGAGGAGGAGGCAAACATCCTAGGCAGGAAGATCGTGGAGCTGGAGGTGGAGAACAGAGGGCTGAAGGCAGAGCTCGATGACATGAGAGAAGACAGGTAGGCTATATGTGTAACTGTGTAGCCAGTGATGGGAAGAATACTTTGAAAATGTATTCCGTTACAGAATACTGAAAACATGGTGTGAAAGGTATTTTGCTACGTATTCTATAAGATTGCCAAATGCAGATACTGTATTCTGAATATTTAGAATACTTTTTATAATAGCACTCCGCTTGCTTATTGTGTTTGACATGTGCCTTTGAACAGAACAGGTGGAGACGCAAGTTGCAGAGCTCTGAGTGTCAGGTGGATGTATCACAGGACAGCTTCTTGAACCACATGAGTAAAAGAGAGCAAACACTGGTGAATGGACTGTTTAACTATTTCAAGTTCTTACGCATTAGATATTAGATATTTAGAAGATAAAGGCTGGCTCTGCACTAAAACAGCTAGAGCCTTCATAAGGCACTGCCAGGGCCACTGCTAGCTTTTTTGGTGCCCTATGCAAAATGTCTTGATGGTGCCCCCCCGCCCCGCATTAAATGACCAAACCCACAATTACTTTCATTTCTTACCATGTTCATTTTATTATCTTAAATTAAATACACAATATATAGTACTATAAACACAAGATGGAAATGTAAGTTGCCAACAAAAAAATATTAATAAATATCTTAAATAACTAAATAAAACTTAAATATTCAAGTGTAAAACAAATACCACCCAATAAAAGTGCAAATACGAATATAGATAGAATCATCCAACAAGTGAAGTATATGTAAACATTAACAGGCTCCTACAAATGTGTACGTCTACATTTTCTAGCTGCAAAGTTGTTTATCAAGTCATCATATGAGAGCTTCTGTGCCAATTGGTGGTGAGTTCAAGGGGTAAAAGAAACAAAATATTCGTAACTGTAAATGATTACTACTACTACAATTTATTTATTTATTTTTTGCAAAAAATGAATAAAAATAGTTTATTCAGCTTTAAGAAATGCACAGGAACTGTTGTCATTGTGAATGTATCATTGGCATCACATTTATTCACGGATTAAGTGCAATAAAAGCCCACGCACCAAATGTCCCCTAAACGCCTCAGAGTCAGACGTTAGCTGCAGAGTGGCAGGTAATAGGCTCCTCCGCTGACTCTCTCTCGTCTTCATCATTCTCTCAAACTTTGCCTGGGGTCTTGGTAAAGTTGGTGGGTCTTGGCCATCCCTGTTCTCTGAGGGAGGAGCCGAGGAGGAAAGAGAGAGAGCCCTTGGCGTCGCGGTTTTATTAAATTACGTGCATGCGCTTCACTTTGGCGAGCGCCGTAACGCGGCGCGGCGCCGGAACGGAACGCGGCGCCGCGTGGGCACCGCTCGTTTTCGCCACGGCCAGGCGGCCACGGCACAGCCGATGTGGTGCCCCCTCAGAGCACTTGGTGCCCTACGCGCTGTGCGTTACGTGCTTTATGGAAGCGGCGGCCCTGGGCACTGCTCATATCTGTGGGCGTGCAGCAACACTGCAGCCTGTGACGACGTATTAAAAAAACAATCCGCCGGGACCCGCAGGGATCTCTCGGACAGACACGGAGTGGCACTCAGGGCCGGGAGGGAGTGGTCAGAGAAGCTTCAAGATCAGGTGGGAGCGGGTTGAAAAGTCAGTCCTGTGCAGGTCTCCTCAAGACAGTCACCACGTTTGACCCTTTTATAGTTGTGTTTAAAATGCAATTTAAAATGCAATGTATTCCTTTGATTTTAGAAAAATAACCGAATGTATTCCGAATGTCATGTTTAAAAACAGTAACTGTAACGCAATACAAAAATTGTATTGTGAATACATAACGGCGGTGCATGTATTCGATTACTCCCCAACACAGTGTGTAGCTTCTGTAGTCATAGCTCCTGGTACATGGTGAAAATGTAACAGAAACATTTACGGTATGTAGTTATTATATTCCTCCATCACTAATACCCTTATTACTGATGGAACAAGATTTTGTGCCACTAGATCTCGCAAAATGAGAGATTATTTCCTCTCAGGAGAATTATCCTGATTTTTCATTTTATTTTTCTTGATTTTATTTTTGTAATCTGGCACCAAATTCTAAACAATATCGGTTTGCTTACATTACATATCTGAAGAACGGAACTCAAAACATGCACAATAGATAAAATGCTCCTGACAAGGTTGCACTGACCGAGCCTGGCTCAAGATCTGGAGATCCCTGGGCACTGCAGGGACCACTGCTGCT
Organism: Rhinogobius similis; assembly: GCA_019453435.1. Classification (NCBI taxonomy): domain Eukaryota; kingdom Metazoa; phylum Chordata; class Actinopteri; order Gobiiformes; family Gobiidae; genus Rhinogobius; species Rhinogobius similis. Next base: position 19,599,883 of record CM033626.1, on the reverse strand, counting down.
GACAGGACAGGAAGCATGGGTCAAATGCATATATGCATATGGCCCTATAGGCCAATAAAAGTTTACCTTAACCTTAAAAAAATAGAAAAAAATATGTCTTATTGTTTATTGTGGTGTATTTAATTATATCTCATCTTGTCTTATTATCGTGGGCTCAGCATCACATCTTGCTATCTTGTAAGGTTTATCTTTGTCCCACCCAAAACCCAAATACACAGAGATTGGTGCAAATTTCTGTGAAACACCAGTGGCCAGGATCAGACCGTCAGCTCTATGTGCTCTCCTGTAACTTTTTTGCTTCTAGTTCAGAAAAGAGGAAATAACAATTAACTCACTTAAGAAGTTGCTTTGTGTATTTTGTCCTAGTCTGGCAGCAGCGGGAGTGGACAGCTCTGGCACTGGGGGGCAGCAGTGCAGGGAGCAGGGGGAGGCGCTGTCCGAACTGAGGCAGCAGCTGCAGCTGGTGGAGGACGAGGCCGAACTTCTCCGCAGGAATTTAGCTGACGTAGAGGAAGAGAACAAAAAGGTCACTTGTTTAAGCAAACCATCACATTTTCAAATATTAGTTTTAATATTATAACTGCAAGTTGGACCTTCTCAGTCATCCAGAATAAATGAACTAACACATTTTCTCATGTTTTAGGTGACAAGTGAGCTGAACAAACTGAAATATAAAGCTGGCTCCCATGAAGCTGGGTCAAGACATGGAGGTTTGTTCGATAGAAGTTTTTCTTTACATAAAATAGTTAAATATGATCAAAAATGTTGATCTTTGAGTAAAAAATACATCTGATAAAAATCCAGGTGGAGCTGATCCTGCCAAGATGGAGGCTGTTCAGGAGGAGTTGAAAGCAGCCCGTCTCCAGATCAACGAGCTGAGCGGCAAAGTCATGCAGCTCCAGTACGAGAACCGTGTACTGCTCTCCAACATGCAGCGCTACGACCTGGCGTCCCACCTGGGCATCCGGGCCAGCCCTCGAGACAGCGATGCAGAGAGTGACTGTGGTCGAGATGATGACACGCCCTCCTGTTCAGCCTCCTCGCCTCGCCTCCTCCCGCCCCACCGCAAACGAGAAGGTCCCATCGGAGGAGAGAGTGACTCAGATGAAGTCAGGAATATACGCTGCCTCACGCCCACGCGCTCCTTATACTCACCTGTGGACAGCCGTTTTTTATCCCGCAGCCTGAAGGACCGGCAGCACATGATAGATATTCGGATGGAGGCGGAGCGGCTGGGGCGGACCATAGACAGGCTGATAGCAGACACTAGCACTATCATCGCAGAGGCACGAGTTTATGTCACCAACGGAGAGCTGTTTGCACGACTGGATGAGGATGACGAGGGGGGCAGGTAAATTAAACTAGTTAAGAGTTCAGATTTTCGATTCATGTTTAAACACAAGGTTTACCTCTGCAGAATCAGAGAGCATGAGTTGTTGTACCGGATCAACGCCCAAATGAAGGCTTTCAGGAAAGAGCTTCAGAGCTTTATAGACCGACTCGATGTCCCCAAACAGGAAGCTCAACAAACCGAGGAGCCACTTTCTGTAAGGCATTACTATCAATAGTATAGACTATACCATTGTAATTGTTTGTTTTTGTATTGTGTTTTGAGAATTTTTTTTATCTTCTCTGTAGATGTTTCAGCCAATCATTCTGCTGATACTCATCCTTGTCTTGTTTTCATCATTATCCTATGCCACTATTTTTAAATTGGTATTCCTTTTTACTTTGTTCTTCGTTCTTTAAATATTTTTTCTACATTTGGTTGATTTGGTTTTATTTTATCATAATTTTTTTTCTATATATATTTTCGACACATCACATATCATGTACTACGCCTGACCCAAGAGCTACGCTTCACTTAGATGCTTCATCATTTACCTGAGACCAAGCTTGGCGCTTAAGTTAGTAGGTGAGTAAACTAAGTTTTGTGATTATATTATTTAGACATACACACACCAAAATACACAAGGTATTTATATATTTATGCTAAACATTGTAAGTTACATCTCTTCTTTTAATATAGGACTTCTATTTGCCGAGCTATAGAGAAACTTGTGCTTCTTTATAGCTGGGTTTATGGGCTTGGCTATAGGGGCTGCTTTACTGTTGTTCTTACACAACTTTGTATATAGAGATTATGAAACCTATAAAATATGTTTTCCATTAAACATATAAACTAAACGGTGAAAGTATGGGCTGTGCCTAGTATTAATCACACTTTTGAGTATTTTCTAATTACTGCATATGTTGTAATTCCTATTGTGAATTAAAATTATGTACCATAGGAGAGTGTAAAAATACTGGGTAGGGTCTGTAAATCCACCCAAATGTGCTGATGTCGGGTCTGTTAAACCAGTGGACCTGACCGAGTTCGGGGGCGGACCGGTCCACTTCTTTCATCCCACCATGGGATGTTTGACGTCACATATTAGAGCCAGCTGTGGGACAGAGGCAGAGAAGAGGGAAAGCACAGCTTTATTTCTGCTAATGACTGCATGATTTCAGACACAGACTGGCGTCTGCAACTGATTCAAGTTTTCAGTTTCAGGCTGAAAACATAATCTTTTTAGCCTACTGGATAAATGTGGCCCAGGACTGCATTCCAAGACAAAAGCAAAGGTAGGTTGATGAGACAAATGAGACATGAGGCATAAAGTTTGTCACTATAATTATGTCAAGTCTGGAGAGTGGACAGGGGAAGCTGCTAAAAGTTCAGCAAGAGTAACATGCAGAGCTTAGTTTAATGTACAAGGAGGGTGCCATGCACATGTTGTCCCAGTCGTGGATTCATCTGTTAAATGAATAATATCCCACAATTCATTGCTTGCCTCGTGACAGTCATCCAGCAGTTACTTTAATAGCAGATAAACTGAGTTTTCTTTCTAAGAGAAAGCTTCACCAAGCATGTTGACCCAGGTCTTCTCTGCCTCTCCTTCTGTAAACTGGTAATGAGGCTGTATTTGTTCTATTTTACGCATGGTTAATTGTTGCATATATAAAGATTGACAAACTTCAGCTCATCGTGTTAGCTCACAGTTTACCTGATTTAGCTTTGGGCTGTTGTTGTCTGGGGTGGACTCACCTTGGGACGTGGATGTGTGTATGGTAAGTCTTGAGGATGAATGATGAATCTTGATTGGCGCACGAAGGTGTTGATTAATTCTCGCGTCGGGCCACGTCTTCCTGACGCCGGTGAGCTATGCTGCTAAGAAAAATAAACTCCTGGTTACAAGGGGTAAAAATATACCAGTGTGCTCCACGATATTTTGGGACCTTCTCCCATCACGTTATGGTTGGGTGTCTGTCTTCGCCAGCTCCGGACAGTCGCTTTCAGTTCAAAGAAGAAATGCACAGCTCCGCACAGTGAGGAGACGGAATGAGCCTGTGCAAACAAACTCATTGTGCGCGAACTGTAGATTTTGGTGCATGAAGATCACGTTTTCGCTGCAAAGACATGAATACTGTAGTGCTTTTTCCCGTTCACTGCGATACTGCAGCGAGGACAGCTGCCGTGGGACAAACGGACTTGGTCGGCTTTGGATAAGAGCAACTTTGCTTTAAGGAAAGCACGATTTTAGTTTATTTAAGTGTATTTTGATGAAACAAACGTGGGGATTTGTACTGGGAACTAAGTTTAAGTCTTTTGTTGTTTATATTATATTATATTTTGTTTTTCTTCTTTTTTTTCTTGGTGTGACAAAATGTGGAGTGCATTTATGAATGGCTCTGGACTGACCGCGGGGGGCGGTGCAGGTGGGGGTTATGTCCCGTCTCAGGGATGGGAATTTGTTCCCTGCTCCAGGATGGAGAGGGCAGACAGAGGCAAAGGCAAAAACCGTAATCCTCTAAAAAGGATCTCTTCTCCGCCCACCGTCTTCAGTCAGATCTACGAGCAGCAGTTTCAGGCTTCAGGAGCAGAGCACGGACCCGGGTCTGAACTCCTCAGGGGCCAAATGTGGTCCGGCCCAGAGCCCCAGCAGCAGCAGCAGCAGCAGCAGCAAACACAACACGCCCGACTTAAGAAGAAATTTGAAGAACTCAAGAAGCGTCACACTGAAGACAAGGACGAATGGATGCGAGAGAAAGAGTCATTATTGAGAGAAGTGGCAAACATACAAGTATGCAACAATGTTAGATCAATCAGATGTGGCTTTATAGATTATATGTGCCTTTTTGTTGTTAATTGCCTTTTTATTGTAAACTACCATTTGCCAATTTCGCTGCCTTTTGTTGTTTGTACAGGGAGGTGAAAATAGAAGGATATTGTTGGATCTAAAGACGGTTTTAGAGGAGGTGCAGGTGGAGGTGAAGAGAGAGGAGGAGAAGAGGAGTGAATTACAGCTGCAGTACACCAGAGATAGGTGCTCCTGGGAGCTGGAGAAGGCTGAGCTCAAACGCAGGATTGCACAGGTAAGAGACGATCAGATGTATTGTAGATGGAGATGAGACCAAGTGAATTGGATCAGATACACAACAGTAGGTCTGTAGACACTAATAGACAATTAAATAATCACACGGTTTCTCCTTCTTACCTAGTGAACATAAAACTAAACAAACTTGCTTATGATTAACCACTGTATACACAATGGCTTTGCTTATCTTCTCCTATAAAGATCTTAGGAATATGTAAAACTTGCTCACACCAGTGCTATGCAGTGTCATGGACTACAATCATGCAAAACCCAGTCTTAAGTGAAACTAATCTGGTTAGAAAAGAGCCTGCATGTTGTTTGTTTCAAGTCTGAGACAGAATGAGCTGGTTCAGTGTGGACGGATGAGGTGTATGAGTATGACTTATTTCTGAGCTTGGTGATGATTAGATGTGCTGTGACTTTTAATCTCTCTGATTTGCATTAGAAGCTTAAAGGCACTTTTAATACACATTTTGTTCTTTAGTTCAGGTTATACTTTTTGTCCTACTGAGATGGGATTCCTGTGTGATATTTAACAGAAAATGCCTAAAATGACACAGTTACATTGAAACATGCCAGACTAACAAATACACTATATCATCTGGCCGTTCTGTCTAGTTTACCTTGTTAATTTATATTCACTAAAGAACTGTTGGCAGTAATTAAAGACGTTGACACTGTACTTAATACAGACAGAGGCTGAAATACTAATGGGCATTAAACTGTCTAAATGAGCATAGGTTCTTCTTGTGAGTAAATTAATCCTGTGTAAATTGCGAATAAGTGTTTGGGTCAATAAGTATAAACACTTCTGCTTCACTTCTGATATAAAAGAAAACATCACTGAGCACATATCCAGGACTGCATGTCTGAAGTGATTGCACAAACAGACCAAGAAAATGTGACTTGAAGTGTAGCCACAGAAGGCGTGGTTTAATCCATTGTAAAAGTTGTTTTGTTCTGATGCTACATCCTGGTGCTGTTTATATGAGTACTTGTTTACTACAGGCTAATTTTGGGATGTTTCCCAGATTCAAAACACAGTCATTTGTCACAAGAAATTATCTTAAACTTCAGGATAGAAATCTCTGTTGCTCACCTGACCCATAGAAGTACATAGATGCATTTTGGAGGTCAAAGGTTAACAATTTTACCATAGGTGGGAAATGTCGCTGTCATTTTCAACCCAGTGTCTTAATTTTTCAGAAAGACTTGACTCTAGAACACTCACACATGTGCAGAGAGAGGTCTTAAACTTCTATGTAGATATGCACAATTTTTTTGTTTGTTTTTTGTATATGGTTTTATTTCACGTTTCCTATCCTCTTCTCCACCCATGTCCAGATTTATTTTCTTTCTCAAAACCATAAACCCAAGTATAAATTCACCACATTGTTTACCACTCAAAAACACCTTGACCTGGGTATTTCCAGTCATATTTCTCTGTGTCACTCTTTTACCAAAGCTGCTGGCATCTGAGAGACATCTCACTCTGTTTCAGCTGTGACTGCCTTGTTGCCTTTACCTCAGCTCCCACCTCCCCGAGGAATGCGACTTTGTATAAGGCTGTGTGCCCACTATTTATAGGAGGTCACTGACACAGTTACCCTCATATACCTTGTGCCATATGAGGGTGGTCTCAGTAGCAGTCGCTGCTTCAAGTTAAAACAACACACTTTATTAACACGCTTACACCAATATTTTGAGTCTGAACTTCTGATGACAATACCATAGCTGTCTTCCTTTTGGCCTTTCACTTCATGGGTCACAGCAGCAAATCGTTTGACTTGTTGACAGTGGGAAATTACTTAAAAATTACTTTTAGTTTTTGCAAAATCCATTTTATCTTCACTTGAAACCAGAATAAATTGTACAAATACTGTGACTGAACTAAGGTACTTCTACTAGATCAAGCTTCCTCTCCAAGCTATTTCCTATGCGTCAGTTTAGCCTTCCACTACAATGTACATCGATGAAAAACTCCTACTCAAGTATTGACTTTGCAGCTATCCTGTTTGTGTATTTTCTGCACTTGTTTACATGTTCATGTTTAAATAGACTGTGGACAGCACCCATCATCATGCATATGTAATTGTGGATAGTTTTAAGTGAAGCCTTGCGCAGACAGAAAAGCCAGAGTTGTTTTTCTACACCATCGTTTTGACCCCAGGCCACAAGCAGAAATAGCACCATGACTGAGGCTTGTAAGAAGGCTTTGGTCAATGTCTGCAGACTGCACACTCAAATAACAAACTCAAACCTCTTCATATCAACAGCAGCACTGCAACTACACACACATGCAATTCAGACTTTGTCTTGGGTTCTTTCTAGGTTTACAAGCCCACTTTATTTTGGCATCACCAAAAAATGCACATTGTCTTCCCATAAATAAACTTAAAAAACGCTTGCCGTGGATTTTCAGTTTGAATGACAGTCTAATTAACAGAATTTCCTTCTCTGCAGATTCAAGGCTTGGCTTTTTAACATCTAGGATATTTTGTGACATCTTGCATTTACGGTAATATGTGTTTTGTAGGAAGGAGTAGTAAAATACTGACATTGGACTGTGGCCATTTAGATTTTGTACATACGTATTTTGACATGCCTGAAATCAGTTGTATCCTGTATCCGGTGTGTGAGACCTTTGAGAGTCTGCAGCTCTGAGCCAGTGAACTTTATACATAATTTCAGGATATGTTCATGTCTCTTGTCTCTAAACACTTCCGTGCAATGAACCCACTCACACTTGTCCCTCTGGCATATCATTCACACACATCCTGCCACTCCTTCATTCTCATAATTCCACTTTGAACAATACATCTTTGACTTAATTGAGTTGCATTTACAGGCACTGACAATGCTTTCCATATGGTAATTGTCTTATTGTCTACTTTTGCAGTTGGAATCTAGAGAGGGCTCTCGGTTGGTGACTGCAGGGGTTCAGGCTGCAGCAGTTCTTGGAGCTGGAGGTGTACCGCGAAGCCCTCAAAAATATCCAGACGACTCGCTCTGCAGGGAAAGAGAGGAGCAGAGGAAGATTTTGGCAGATACCCACACAACAGCTATGGACCTGCGCTGCCGTCTGGAGCACAATGAGAGAGACTGGCTACGAGAGAAGGCAGACCTGCTGGAGAGATTTGACGTGGAGAGAAGGGAATGGGAATGTCAGCTGAAGGATATGCAGAGGAAAATAGAAGAGGTAACTTGCTGAAGGATATTTCTTGTAGCAATGTGACATCCTAACTCAATCCAGATACTTTGATCACGTTTGTCACCGCACTTCCCTCTCCAAACTTCCTGTTCGCCACAGAAACAATGTCAGTCATCATTGCAGCTGCATGTTATGAATGGGAAGTGGGTGTAAAACGTCTCTGTTGTGTTTTCACATTAGGATGTAGAGGTGGGCAATATATTGAAGTTGAGATAAATATTGTGAATGTTGTTTTGAAGATATGTAACATTTTAATATTGAGTCTATTGTTCATAGTACAAAATGCTACAAAAAGATCTGATTAGAAATAAAAACAAAAGTTCTGTTGTAAACTTTCAAATAAGGCTTTAAGGTGATATTTCACATTTGCTTGATAATTAAACCTCAACCAACACGTTTAAAGACATGTTAAACACATTTTTGCTGAATTGACAGAATATTGGCGTATTGTTATCAATAAAATATATAAAAAATATACATTTTTGTCACTATCACCAAACCCTTTAAATTCCAATGTTAATTTATTTTATTTATGTCTTTGATTGAAACCCATAGGTATAAGTCCACTTCATTGATTTAAATATGATCAATTATGTCTTGTAAGTTGTATTATAGTTATGATTTTATTTAAGCTATTCATTCATTTCATTTTCATTTTTTTATTCATTTCATTCATAGCAACAAAATAAAAACAACTACATCTGTCATCTACAGAGATGAAGAATGAAAGGGCACAGAAAGAAGCAAAAGCTTATGATATCTGCCCCTTATCAACAAAAATCGTACACTTCCAGTGCGATGCATTACAAACAATAAACAAATAAACAAAAAAAGAAAGATTTTCTGCTACATACACAAAAGAAAACTTAGGATGTCCTGCTACACAACATTTTTATATCTTCCCATTAACATTTTTTTCAAACTTTTCTTAAAAATATTAATAGACTCGGAGGTTTTAATTATGCATTCCAGGTTGTTCCACAGACTGACCCCTTGAATCGAAACACATCTTTCCTTTTGTTTTGTTCTAAACTGTGGCTTAGTAAAAAGATCAGTTCCTCTTAAATTATATCTACTTTCTCGCTTTTTGAATCTTTTTTGCAGTCTATCAGGTAATAGCTCTTGGTGAGCTTTATACATGGTTTTAAGGAGGTTGTATTCTACTAATTCATTGAATTTTAATGTTTCCAATTGTATAAATATTATAAACAGGTTTCCTCTTTTGTTTGTAGTTGTATTGTGAGGTGAGGGCCAAAAGAGAAGGGACTGGTGTGGACATCAGAAAACACTACGACGACAGGGCAGCACACAGACTCAGCATCCCGTCGACCAGCACCGGCTCCAGCTTTCTGAGCAGCAGCAGCCAATCAGAGCAAAGATCAACTGTGTTTACAGGCTTTGGCAGCAACAACAAACTCTGCAGGGACAGCGAAAGTCACCACTCTGCTGGTTACCACACAGACACACATGATCAAGTACAAACTGTTTATGAGGAGGAGCTGAGATTGAGTGGGACTTGGCAGCAAGATACAGCCCCTCAGAGAAGAGTAATAGATACTGAGGAGCTGGATAGTATTTTACTGCTTCGTGGATGTGCAGAATCCCATAAACCCACTGCCAAAGAGAATGAAAGTGTGCACCAGAATACTAGAGAAAATCCTCCATGGACCGAGTTGAATTATGGCAGTGAGAAAAAACGGAACACCACTGCTCTCAATGCTGTGAGTATTCAGAATGCTGTGCTCTCAAACATCTAGCCAACTGCTCTTAATGATAAACATTTCTAGTTTTATCTGGGCATGCAAAACCCCCCTTTTTGTCCTCTTTCAGGCTCTTAAGGAGATTGCACGTGTCAGTGAGGAGCTGTGTAGTTACCAGGAAGAGATTAGGCAAAAGGGTGGAGAAAAGAGGTAAAAATATCTACTATAGCGAGTAGAATGCAATATATGCATATAGGTCATGAAAATATTATCTATCTTTATTTTTCAGAAGTCAGCCAGAGCAGAGCATGTCACCACTCTATAGCAACTCCAGACGAGATGTTGTTGAACCATGTGACCTCAGTGAAATCTATGATGAACTGAGAGCATTAGAAAGGGAGCACTGGATTACCCTGTCCCCTGAAAACACATGGAGGTCACACCCTGGACCTGGAGCATCCTGGAAAACCTGCCCCTCTGCTTCTGACAGCCACCGAGAGCCACTCGTCAGTTCAGAGACTCTGTTGGAAATAGACTCCACAGCCCCACCCGTCCCACCACGCTCCTCGTCCTGGAATCTGAGCTCCCAACAAGACGCTGATCTGAACATGCCGGAGTCTCCTATGACCACGGCCAGGAAATGCCACAGCCCCTGTGTGGTAGTGGACAGGAAGTGCACCAGCCCATCCATTGTGAGAAAGTTTGAGGCCATGCTTCAGGAAAATGAAGGAAAGGTTCTGATTGATGGGGCAATATCTTCGTGCGCTGTACCTGCCAACCAGAACTGTAATGTCAGCTGCTGTCATAACCGCTGGTCCTGTGATGCCAGTAAGCTCACAAATAAAGTGTCCTCATATGGGACCGTCCAGAAGAGCTTTTCAGAGGTCAACATTGTGTCTGCTACTAAAAACTTGGGCACGGACTACAGTCGTGCTGGTGGTAATTTGAAAAGCCAAGAAGTGCATCCCAAACCTCAGCGTCTGATAGAGACACCTTTACACGTCTCTGCTCCGGAGATACCTCCGGAGATACCTCCTGCCAGCCCTGTCCTGCAGGGCTCCAGAAGAAACATTACACTGGAGCAGAAAACTGCAGAGTTCAACCGGTGTCTCTTTCAGGCAGAGATGGGCCTTGGGGTAGAAGAACAAGACACTTTCTCACCTCCAGATCTCACCCCCATGCTCTGCCAGCAAGTGCTGTTAACAAATGCTGCCTCAGGTGAGCTTCTTCCCAGGGAAACCCAGTTAGAACAGCATTTTGAAGCCCCCACTCACTGTTTTGGTGTTGAACCCAACATCACACAGCCTGTCTCCATCTCAGATATCACAAAGCAAAGCCCAGAGGCTTCAGCACAAAGCAGGTGTGGCTCAAGAGACCAACCAATCAGCATAATGCGAGAAACGCCTGATCCGCTGTCCAAAGAGATACATGCAGCACAACGGGAGCACACCACAAAACCTGCACAAAGGCCTGAGGTCAAGCTCAGTCCTTCCAGGAAAACCCAAATCAAAGCAACCACAGAAGCTCACTGTACAGAGCGATTTATGTCTGAAAATATGAGATTGAGTGTGGGCTCCTCCAACTCAGACAGTGACCATGAAGAGGAGCCTCAGTCCAGAACCGCAGTGTCCCAGCAGCTCTTCACTGAGAACAAACAGAAACCAACAGGAGGGCAGCAAGTGCAGCCAAAGCATGTGCCTGCCCTGTCTGACTGCTGCCGGCCAGGGCTTCGAATGATGAATGAGCATCCCTGGAAACCCCTCACACTGGCAGCCTACCCACGACCTGAGGGCTCCCGCTCCAACTATGGAGCAGTGGAGAGGATCCTGAAGAATTATGAGACTGCAGCCAAAAGCATGAACCAACAGAAAGAGACAGCCTCAAGCCCCAACCTGACTGTGAGGGAGAAGAGTGAGCCAGAGCTGGACATGCTGGACATGGACTCTGTGCCTACTTCTCTGTTCATCAGAGAAACTCTTCCACGCTCTCCAAGCACTCACAAGATCCTCGAGATGAAGGAAATTCAACTGACTGTGCAGGTGGGTTAAGTGTATTCCTTTTGTGTACTATTTCAACACTACACTGAAATTAATGAGTCATCCCAGATTTATTATTTAAACTTAGTTTAAACTTAATTTTAAACTTAAAATCCTTAGTGGTCATTTGAATTATACTGTTGAAAAAAGGAAATATAACGAAGAGCCTTGAAACAGCAGTTTAACCAAAGGACTTTGCACATTTTGTTCTTTAAAACTGACAAAGGAAATGCCCTTGACTGAGAACAACTCCGACTCTGATGGAAATGTTGTTTATTTCTATGTGTGAGCAGACAGAAGCAGGGGAAAGCTTCTATTATAATCAAGGCATCTGGGGCATTCCACTGCTGTAAGGCGAACTAAAGTAATGAGCTTTGGCATATGTTGTAAACTGTTGCCCTCTCACAGTTCCTCCATGACTTGAGTTAACAATTTTGTTTTGCTTTTTATTGCAAATTAAACCTCTGAAAGAATCCAACCCGATTAATCTACTTGGCATACCAGGAAAATGAGTTATGGTGATAAAATGTTACAGTTGTGTGGTCAATCAATAAAAAGGCAGCACCTTTCTCAGTTTTACAACACTAATGTCATACATTGAGTTTCCTGTCAGATCTTACATATATTTTATTCGCAGCCCTGGTATTGACACCACCAAAGTAACCTGTGGCTTTAAGGAGATAATGCTGCAACTTCTGCAGTCGGCCCTCTCGCCGCATATTTGATCTAAGCTTGTTGTTTCCCATAGGATCAAGATGACTACAGTTGGAACACATGAAACAAAATGTAACGTATCTGTGTGGCCTTGTGTTTGTAGAATGGTGTGAAAACCCTAAATGGTAATTCATTTGTCTCTCTACAGAAAAACCACGAGTCTTCCACTACGTCTTCAGTTTTGAAGATGAATAACTTCTCCAGACCTGCATGTCCAGCCAATCGGCGCCTGCCTTCACGCTGGGCTGGGCGCTCTCCTTTATCCAGATCATCTCCATCCTCCTTTACGCCTGCTGCGGCGCCCGCTTTCAGCCTCCAGAAGCACTCCCCATTTACATATTTACACGCCTTTCATATGGAGTCTGTCATTATTTGATCCACCCAGAAGCCTTGAGTGAACCTACAAACTGTGAACTTTGTCTTTATAACGTTGTACACACAAAATACTCAGACTGAAGTGCTTTAGTGAGGATTTGACCAATGTGTATCTATAGAATGTGTTGTGTTCAATAGGGCCTAGCTGACCAAAAACAGGACATTGTTAGCAGCAGCTTTGCATCAAGATAATGACTGTGTGAAAGTGTCGGTCTTCAACCAGGCGTATTTCCAAGGAGAAAACATATCCTCTGCATCTCATTTTCTGAGCTCAGGTGTGAACTTTTAGCCTTGACTATTGTACCCTTGCTGATACAGTACTGTGCAGTTTCCTCATTATACAGCTATGCTACAATCTCATACAAGTCGCCAGATAAAAAAACACCATGATTTAAAGGTATTCAGTACTGTATGGACCATAACAAGTAAACCATATAGGGCTGCGGAAATGGCAAAAAAAATCTCCTCATGTTGATTGATCTCGAACTTCACAAACCTCTAAGCCATTTAACACAAAATATAGTGAAATTACTTCCTCCAAAGTCTGAACTCTGCTTCAAACCACATGCTTTTACGGTTAGTTGCTGTTAGCTGTTCCTGTGTGGACCTCTCAATGACTGATGATTAGAAATAACTTAATCAATCACAATTAAAATGTGATTAATTGCATAGCCTTAATACCATGTGTTACTTACACTTTACAAATATCATATTGGATTTTGAAGGAAAATATGCTCAATAAATGTGTTTTCCAGCACTCACAGTTTGCTGTGCTGCAATGTTCAATATTCTCTTCTGCCTTCATATTATTACACACTGTAGACTGTATACCTGCCTATGACTAAAATGAATGGAGTTAGATTTTTGTTAAAAAAGGAAATGTGTTTGCTTTGTAAAACTGTTCCAAAGGCTGGTTTCTTTCTTTAAATTTAAATATATTGTCTGTAATTGTGTTCTGTTCACACTTCACACAATGCTGGCATTTCTAACCATTTTTGTGTTGTTTTGAACCCATCCACAGAGCCCCGCATTGATGCATTACATTACAATTGATGGAAGGCCTTTTTGTACTTTGAATAATCTCCACTCCTCACATACAGTAATGCATTTTCAGGCTAAAGTGATGAACACATTGAAAGTGATGCCTTTAATGTTCTTTGTGTAATAAATATTCTGATGTACTATTGTTTTTTTTTCTACAATATTGCTTATCTTTATTGGTACAACACATTTCACTCTTTATTGGTACAACACATTTCACTCTGACCAGATCACTCTAGGAGCTAGTTTTTGCACCTCACAAGTCTTGAAAATGAAGCACCACCAATCAAAGGTGTATCTAAATCCATGCTTGACATCTTAGTGACACTTTGATCTATTGCTTAGATGGCTGACCCAAATTCAAGTCTGCAACACTATCTGACATTTTGCCAGTTTTTTTTAATACACATAACTTGTGCTGTTAAATGTATTAATGTTGCAAATTATTTAGTTTATCTATTTGAACACAGGCTAATTATGTATCAGAAATGAATCAATTTTAGCCACCCTAGAGACACTACTACTACTACTACTACTGTATACCAACTTGTTGTTGACCAGAATGAACACCGAACCCTCATCATGAAACCTGGCACCTACAGTCTGACTGAAATAACTGTGTGATAAGGTTGTGGTGCCAGAAATCCTACCCTAGAGATGATATAAATATAAATATTGTCCTCCTGTAGTGATGCCGTGTGTTACACTCACTTCATTTTCTGATCACAAACCCGCAGTCATGTCCAGAGAACAGAGATCCAGATGCTAAACCATTCAGAATGGAGATATTGATGCAACTTTAAAGTCATCAACAAAATTTGTGATATTAATGAATGATGTTTTATTTTCTGTGCAAGTCCAAAGCCCAAATGCTGTTTGGATATGAACAGAAATGTCAAGACTGCTGTGAGTAAACTGTATGAGGTGCTGCACATTGAACTATGTTGTATGTCTGTGCACTTTTTTTTTAATAAGAAAGCTATTTTGTACTTGCTGGTGAGAAACAACGTTGCAAATTTTCAAATTGCTGAAGAGAAATGCCAAAAACGATAATGCCAAGTTTTTCTCTCTATTTCCATCCTCATTTGTTCTTGTTTGCACAGGGGCCGATGTAATCCCTCATTCATCCAGGAGTGGTTTATGAAAGAAAAGGTTTTAAAGATATTGTTATCAGGACAATGTTTATGAATTCAAGACGTTTTGACAGCCATCCGGATGCTATTATTAAATTGAAAGCAGTGGTCTTTGCAGCTAGAATTTATACAGCCCTGAGCTGACAAGTACCGCCCTATGACAGGAGAAGTTTTAAACTGAAGCTGCTTTGATTTGGGGCCATCAGGTAAACAAAGTCAGAGCAAACAAAGGCATAGTAGTTTCAGATTTTAACTGCTTATTTAAGACAGACTAATCTAGCTCTGGGCAGTATAGATTCTACATAATCACACCAGTACCTATGGACTGAAAATAACTTTTGGCTAGCAGTCGAAATATCTGTTTCAAAAACAGTGTCCAGATGATTACCTCAGAAACCTTTTCTCATGTGTACAATAAAATTTGAAGCCACTGAACAGGCACCTGCCAACCCTCTGCTTTGAACTTGTGTGTTTTTTATCTGAGCACAGGTCTGGAGCCATGCTGACTGCGGCACATTCCCTCACTTCCTGTGGAGACCCAGACAGCTGTGTATCGATTGGTATGTGGGTGCATCACAGCAGGGCCAGCACGCACACTCACACTCACACTCACACTCACACTCACACTCACACTCACACTCACACTCACACTCACACTCACACTCACACTCACACTACACACTACAGTGTCCATACATTACCTTATATTAATTTCATAGAGACAGATCCTAACCTAAATCTAAAAGTAAGATTTACGTCCCCATAAGGTAGGCAGGTACCCTTGAATTGAGTGTGTATACAGACTTCAGTCCCCACAGTGTGATAAACACCACTCTCATTTATGTTCATATCAGAGTCCTCCACTGCATTGTCCCATCAGGAAGCTGTGTTTTCAGACCAGCTCAATCTGTGGATGTTGCCAACCAAAGTGTCACCTCAAGTAATCAGGACCAATAAGACTTTTAGGTGTAGGTGTAGGCAAGTGGTTCTTTCTTGGCAGAACAGTTCATCCATCTGTGCAGTCAGTCAGAGCGACTTAAATGTTTTTTTTTTTTTTTTTTTTGGTCTATTCATGTTTTAGGTTAAAAAAAAGTATTGCAAAACATAACCCATATTAAATGAACTAAAACATTAAACAATGATTTGTATTGAAAATATGTGTGGAATGTGAGGAATGGCAATAATTATCCTTGACTAGCCTAAACAAAACTAAATCTAGTCTAAACAAAACTAAATAAAACTGTAAACCAATCTGGCATATAAGTGCAAATGGATATTAATTATGACTGAGGTTGAAATAAAAGATTTCTTTCATTTTTTTAATCAATCAGCAGCAAAGCTGAAATTAACAATACTGATGGCAATACTGGCTATGTCTGTAACTTCAGCAAACACACAAGTATATGTAACATAAAACCATATTAAAGTCAATTTTACAGTATGATCCTGTCATAATGTTTGGCAGATTGTGTGTTAGTTGTACTCTCTGTCATAATTCTCATAATTCAAAATTCATGTCACAATATATGAAAGTATGAAGCTCTACACCTCAAGATGTCATTAAAGTATTGCTACATGGTTCCATATGTGACTGTGCATGCTGTATATTGCAAACGATATATATTGTCCCAGTCCTATGATAATTAAAAAATCATGATATATGTCTTATGACACTATAACACTAATCAGAGTTCCTCCACATTGACTGATCAGGGGTCTGCAGTCCTCAGGTCACAGTGACGCTCAGACACAGCTGAGTTTGCTGCTTGTACTGTACAGAGGAAGAACCTGCCTGTCTGAAATAACTGCACTGTCCCATTGACCTCACTGGATTCCTCACTTTTAAATAGACACCAGAGGCTCAGCTCTCATAAGTCTGTCACCCACCACATTGTTTCCAGACGCATGGATGAAAGAGCACTTCACACAGAAAAAGCAATCATGTGAAAAAATGATTAGGTGCACAGAGCAGTGTACATACAGTTAAATGTTGAACGAAATTAACAATAACTTTGTCACACTTATGGGTTATAAGTGTGACGATAATGTTCATTGTACATATATAAATATATATATATATATGTTCATTGTTGCCTCCTTTCACCTGCTTGTAGCCTCAAAAGAATAAATGGTAGCTGTAAAGGTCTACTGCCTCTATAATCTTGATGCAAATCCTGAAGATACTAAGCAACAAGGCAGTACAATATCTTTAGTCGCATGTTTGTTTTCTCAGAGATGGCTGTGAATAGAAGACGTGTGGAGAGCACTGAAGGATTGATGCTCCCACAGCCACAGAGCAGCCCACAGGTCAAGACACACACAAAGACCGAGAAATGGTCAAAGGCAAACCGTTTGCCAGTATACTGGCCACCACCAGGGGGCGCGTCAGAATGATAACAGTGGTAAGACGTCGTCTTTGGTTAATAATGACTATTTAAGCAATTAAAACTTTAATCATATTAAATCTGCTCTATAGTCCAGTACATTTAATATGACTATCTTAAGGGGTATTGTGCATGGTAGAGGTTCTTGTCCAGATGACAATTTTACAATATTACTGCCTTTTATACAAATAGTCATTAGGTATATAATTTGTGAATTCTACACTTAACGACAATACAATAGCAGAGCCTGAGATGATACAGAATAGATATTATTAACTTGTAATTGTTAAATATTTGCTTTCCAACATTGTAAATTGTGTAAGGCCCGTGACAAGAAGGCATGTGCTTGGCCTCAAGATGTAACAACAAACTTTGTTATTATTTTGTTATTACACTTTGATTATACTTTATGGTTACTGGGCTATAAAAAAGATCTGATGAGATTAAAGATATATGTTACACATTATGCAGCTTAATAGTTTAAATTGTAATGTTTATAAATAGACTAAATGTAGATGTAGTTCTTAATTTACCTTTTATAAACAGATGTATTGTTATTTATTGTTATTATTATTGTTTATTCAGTTAATTTAGTTTTGTAGGATCCAAAGGCAATTGAACACTGAAGCTCGTTGTCTCCCGTTTGATCAGGCGGGAGAAACAATCTGCTAATTAAAGGCGGGTTTGTACAGAGGTACTGTTTATTGTTGGGCTACTTTTTCTTACAATACTTAGTTGCGTTTGGATTTCATTATCGTTCTGTCTAGAATTAAATGTTACTTCCTTTGGGGTTAAGGTTAAGTTGTAAACATGTAAATGTAGTTGTGGGGTTTTCCACTCTTTGTTGGTCGTCCTTCTCTGGGAGCTCTAATAAGATGAGTGTTTGCGCTTGCTCTTTGTCGTTTATTGTATGTGAGTTGGCCAAGACAAATGACATTGACAATTTTTATTTTATTATTTTTTTTTTTTTTTCCTGTATACAACCCAGCATATACCTTTTTGTGGTGACATTTTAAAGTACACCTAAAGATATAGAATTGCAAGAGTTTTCCTTAATTAAGCATATAAAGAGGCTACATGTGAACATAAGTCATGGTTAAATGTGATACATTCGGATTTATCTGCATGTTTTTTTTTTTTTTTCTAGCTCCCAATAATCTAGTGAGTATGCCTTAATGTTCGTGCAACACATGGCTTAGTCAAAATGTCTATTGTTGTGTCAGGTTTTAACATTTTTACACTACATTAACCTTGATGACGAATGATCGTGTGTTTTGGCGCCCTCTTGTGGGCTATTTAACTAACTACGTGATATACTGGCAGCTTGGACCTTGTTTCTGGTGGGAATGATTTCAGAGTAGCACACCGGGGGCACTGTTGTTAAGGTGAGTGCGATTTTAATTATTGTTGTTTTGAACTTGATTGTTACATCACATCATTTTACGCATCTGATATGTTTGTCTTTGGCTGTCAGTCACTGCGCTCTGTAGGACTATATCAAGCCAAACAGGCTAAAACGCAGAAGCCTGTCTTTTATCTGGAAGGGAAACTCAATTAAGATGTGCATGTCTTTAAGTTTTCTCAATGCTCTTTCATCTAGTAGTGTCCTTGCAGAATCAGCAGGATGGTACTTTGTTCCGTGAGGCTGCTGCTGCTGAGGAGCTGCAGTGCCACTGGCGCCAGGGCCAGGTAATGTCTTTACAGCTGATAAGTTTGTGAATATCACCAAACTCACATCGTACAGACCAACACCGTTGCTTAATTTAAGGGGGAAGAGGTGGGCAATATATCGGAATATTGTGAATGTTATTTTGAACATGTCCAAAAATAAAGAAATAAAGTGATTTAAAAAGTTTAAATTTAAAAAGTGATGCTATAAATCAAATAAAGGTATATGGTGATATTTCTGCACTTCTGTGATTCATTTTACAGACATGTGTCTGACAATTAAACCTTAACTAATACGTTTAGACTTGTTTTAACACATTTATGTTGGATGGATAATATCTAAATAATATCTAACTACTAACTATTGTAATCGGGCTACTTAAAAAAAATGACATTAAAAAAAAATCTATATTATTAGTCAATGCGTTTTCTAACTTTGTAATATACCAGTTCGATTTTGTTTTGTCACAATAATTACTATATGTATATGGACTTCGTTCAATAAACAAAAGCTGGAAGAATATTTTTTCGGTCTCAATATTATCATGTGCACATTTTCTTTACATCAGTGGGGAATGTCTTGTTATTTTTGTATAGTACAAAAAGATCTGAGCTTTAGAAAGCCCAATAAGTAACTTAGTGTTTCATTCATCTTATTTATTTATTTATTGCAGCTTATGTTTTTTTTAAAGATTTTGCACATTTAGAAAAGGGTTTGTTGTGATTCTGCAGCTTTAGAGTTCTTTTGTCAGTGACGTAAAGTAGTTTCAGTATTAACGTTAATCATAATATTTTCATGTAGCAATATACTGTACTTGAAACTTCGTTGTTGTGACAGGTCTATATGCAAAAATATTCAACTAATTTGTTGTTATCTTGTGTTATCCACATCCAGTCTATTTCACAGACGACAGAGCAGTAGCTGGGTGTATTCCAGCTCTCATGGCTTTAACCCAGACAAGATCAAAGAGAAGCTGCTGGACTTTCCTGGTGGCTCCATTGATCTGTGCAAACAAGACTCTGGGATCGCTGTATTAACGGTTAACAACCCTGCAAGGATGAATGCTTTCTCAGGTAAGATTAGGTCTCATCGGCAGTGTTGCAAATATTTTTTGGGGGTTTTAAAGTAAGTTAACTTTTCTCTTAGGCAGCATGATGGTGGATCTGGAGGCGAGAGTGGCAGAGCTGGAGAACTGGGCCGATGGCAAAGGCCTTATAGTCCACGGAGCTGCTGGGACATTTTGCTCTGGGTCAGATCTAAATGCCGTCAGAGCCATAGCAAATCCTCAGGTTATAAAAATACTGAAATCATGTTTACTCTTGTCTGTTTTTGCTCTACATTTTATTTTCTCTCAAATATTTGGTTTGTAGGATGGGATGAAGATGTGTATGTTCATGCAGAATACGCTTACAAGACTGCAGAGGTAATTTACTCACTTCACTCTGGAAAAAGGACATGTTTTACTTAATTCATGTGTATTCCCTCAGAGCAGGTTGCCGCTAATCTCTGTTGCTCTTGTGGAAGGAAAGGCTCTTGGAGGAGGAGCAGAGCTTGTGACTGCCTGTGATTTTGTGTAAGGTCTCCCAAATGCACTGATTATGCATAAGTTTATGACCACCTGCCTATAGTTTTTCAATCCGACCCCCAAATAACACATTAAAAATCAAAATATTGTAGGATCCAGTAGAAGTTTAATTTTATTTCTATTTTACCACCTTATGGTCATAAAATTGCCAAATCAGTATGAACGATGTTCTAAATAATTTAGAATAAAATCTCATGACTCATTGTTTTTCTCTTCTACAGGTTAATGGTTCAAGGCAGTGTTGTCCAATTTGTCCAGAAACACATGGGTCTCATCCCAGGATGGGGTGGTGCAGCCCGTCTTGTGCGTGTTCTTGGAACTCAAAATGCTCTTCAGCTCCTTGGTGGCGCTCTAAAAGTGGATGCTAAACTAGGATTAAAGATTGGTCTTGTAGATGATGTACTTGAAGATGCTCAAGACCAAAAGACAATGCTACAACAGGCTGAAAATTGGCTAAATAACTACACTAAAGGTCCTCCTGCTGTAATTCAAGCTGTGAAAAAGGTAATAATATCAGGAAGAGAGCTTTCTCTATCTGATGCTTTGAGGACTGAGAAAGATGTGTTTGGGACTGTTTGGGGAGGTCCAGCAAATTTGCAGGCCTTAGCCAGTAAATTGAAACATAAATGAGAGGGACCATTTTAAAGGTGGTATGTAGGATGTGCTCATACTGGTTTAAAAAATTACTACAATAACAACCTAGTCTTTGTCAGTGCCTTTACCTGCATATTGAGAACACAAACAAAGGTTTTGCTCATTATTCGTATATAGGGCAGACCATACCCAAAAGCTATGCATTGATGGCTGGTTTTATCCCGGGAACTGAGAGTGCAGAGCGAAGAGTGAGGAGCTCCTTCTGGCTTGAGAATCAAAACACCCAATGGAAAAATAAATAACTTGTAGAAGATGTACATAGTTTTTGTAATTAAGAATAAATACAAAATCAATATTTGAGTGGTGGCGGATCTGCCACCTGCTTGTCTCCATGGAAATATTATTGCTTTGCCCTGAATGTTCCACAGTACAGTACTCATGCAAAAAAGCTGGTGACGCTACCAGGCCACGATACCAGGCAGGGGCTCATTTATTAAACTTTGTGTGGGGTTTTTACTGTAAGGGTACATATGGACAAAACAAAATAAAACAAAATTTACACAAACTTCTTCATTTCTTGTTTCTCTCTGCACAGATCGCTTTCTGCCTTATTTTGGTAAACGCTGATGTGCAATGTTTGCATGTTGAGTTTTTGGACTGGACCACTCATGTCCATGTCAAGTTTTTTTTTACATAAATCAATTTTTAATTGAGATTGAAAACGCCTGTAATGAAAAATGAAAGATCAGTGAAATGTCATACTGTCGTACTCCATAAAAATGAGCAGGTAGCATACCCTCCCCAAGGAAAGTTAAATAGTGCATCTTATCATATGGGACACATGGATGATGGGTGATGATGGGAACCGGTTATGAAAAATTAAAAAAACTTCAACATGCCCCACTTTTTATTGTCATAAAATATTGACATCTAGGACATTTGTTATAGACTTTGGCTTAACTTCCACTGCTATGCAGATGACACTCAGCTGTATTTATCAATGAAACCTGATCAGACGCATCAAGTAGACAGACTTAGTGCCTGCGTGAAAGACATAAAAACTTGGATGACTCTTAATTATCTGCTCCTTAACCCTGAAAAAACCGAGGTCATTCTGCTGGGCCCTAAGCACCTGCGAGACTCCTTATCTGACCAGATAGTTTCTCTGGACAATATCACTGTAGCCCCCAGCTCTACTGTAAGAAACCTTGGGGTCCTATTTGACCAAGATCTCTCGTTCAAAGCTCATATAAATCAAGCCTGTAAAACAGCCTACTTTCATTTGCGTAACATAGCCAAAATTAGAAAAATCCTGCCCAGAGATGATGCCGAAAAACTTATCCATGCATTTGTCACATCCAGATTAGACTATTGTAACGCTCTGCTTACAGCGTGTCCTAAAAGCTCTATAAGAAGCTTTCAACTGGTTCAAAATGCAGCAGCAAGATTATTAACAGGTACTAGAAAAAGAGATCATATTTCACCAGTGTTGGAGTCTCTTCACTGGCTTCCTGTTGAGTTTAGAATCAAATTTAAAATCCTCCTCCTGACTTATAAAGCTTTAAACAATATGGCCCCATCCTACCTCAAAGATGCAATAGTAGCGTACCATCCAAACAGAGCTCTTCGTTCTCAAAATGCTGGACTATTGTTAGTCCCCAGAGTCTCTAAAAGCACAGTAGGAGGTCGAGCATTTAGCTACCAAGCTCCTATGTTATGGAACCAGCTCCCTGTTCATGTAAAAGAGGCCGACACAGTCTCTACATTTAAGACCAGGCTCAAAACGTTCCTCTTTGAAATAGCTTATGGTCAGGCCAGTTAGGAACAGAAATAAAAACCTACAGTTTTAGCTACGCTGCCCTTGGAGCAATTCTGCTGGGGAAGTATGGCAGCTTGAACACTATCCTCTGGTTCTTCCTACTTTATCTATCAACAATATTTAATATTACTTCAACTGTAGTCTGTTCATTGCTGTTCACATGTTTCTCTTTCTCTCCACTTCCCCCGGGGAGTGGAGACTGTTTCAGACACTGCGGCGGCTGCTCCAGTGACGACCACCCCCACCACAACTTTCTAGACTATCTATGCGCCACCCGCCTGGACAGCTGGATTAGCCACACCTCGTCTGCCTGGACGAACTCCTTCTACTTTAGATGAACTGTTCCTCATCTCCTGCTGGAGGATCTCTCTACACTGGTGGACTGCTCCTCGTCCGCCTGGAGGAACTCTTTAAAGCCACCTCCCTCTTGAGTGGTTCTGGCTCCACAGTCCAAGTGGATGCGTCAGTCCTAGTTAATCTGCAACCTGTCCGTCCGTGGGAGTAGGATCTCTCCTTCACTGTGGTTCTCCCCGAGGTTTCTACTTTTTCCCATGGGGTTTTGTAGTTTTTCCTCGCCGCGAAGGAGGGTCAAAGGACAGGGGCATTCTGGGACAGTTATCTGAACTGCTTTTACCTGTGGCCCATCGAGGCAACTGTTGTTGTGATTTTGGGCATTATAAAAATAAATTGATTTGATTTGATTTGATTTGATTTGATTTTACATTTACATTAATACATGGAATGACGTTTCAGAAATGGTTTACGTATTACAAACAAACTTTCAATAAATGTAAAAGAAAATATTCTACATTTTTCATACATGCTCTTGAGTACCTTGAGTAACTTAAATTTGCCATCTCATGTTTTAAAACAACAAAAAAGGTTCTTATTCATTAAATAAATTCATTTTATCAGCATTGTATGAAATGACACATCTAGTAAAGTTATTCATCGAAAAAAAAAAAACAATTCGGACGATTAGCAGCAGCAGTTATTAGTGTTTAGACGGCAGAAATGCTCAAAATGAGTCTGGCGATGATTTAAGGACTAAAAACAGCAGAAGATTCTCAGAAAAGTGACGTAGACGATCTGAAAATACGTCCTGGATCGACGGTGTTTGGCATGATGTGTGTTTGACGCTCAGAGGGGAGGATTTTCTGATGAACATTCCTCAAAACAGCGTGAATGCAACTGAATGCTACTCCAGGTTTTTGATGATGGAACATTGTTAGAACATGCTTAAAAGGTAAAAAAAGTCACTGTAGCAGAATATGTTAACTTTGTTTTTTGTTTTCAAATCAAAATTGCACTGACATTGTTTTTAAATGGAGTTTCCGAATTTTGATTTCTGGGGGTTATCATTGATGATAAATTAAAATGGAAGCAACACATTGCAAAAAGAAAGCTGTTTTGAGCAAAGTGAAATATTTGTTAGATTATAAGAATTCTATATTGTTCTTTGATTTTGCCATATTTTATGTATTGCCTTTAAGTTTGAGGTAATTCCTACTACACCAATTTAATCCCTGTAATTATTTTACAAAAAAAGAGATTTAAAAATACTACATAGAACTGCTCCAAAAGAGCACACTTCTGAACTGTTTTTCGGAGTCAGGACTATTAAAATTGAATTATATAATTGCTTTTCAAATATTATTAGTTATGCACAAAGCAAAACATAGTTTGTTACCATGTGGTCTGCAAAATAATTTTGCTATGTACAGCGAGACTCACAGGAGGAAATTCGACTTATGCCTTATGCAAGAACGACGCTTAAACAAATGTGTATATCATTTGCTGGTGTAAAGCAGAGGAACTCCTTGGATAATGATCTTAAAAAATGTTCAGATATGATCCAATTTAAGTATAAATGTAAATAACTATTAGATCATTGTTAGCCGTCCATAGTCGCATTATGTTAAATGCAAGTGGCCATCCATGTTTATCGTTGTATTGTGAAGAGAATGGGATAGGGGTTAAATAAGACTTGTCTTCATCCTACTCCTGTTCTTAATGTGGAAGGCTTAATTTGTTGTGCATTCCCATTTAAAAGAACAAATAAAATGAAATAGTTTCACTCCTTGGAGAAGTTGGATTCTGATAAGAATCATCCTTCTAGTTTTGAGTTTCTTCAGAAGTTGTGTCAAATGTATGAAAGCTGCCTTTATGCAAATGTGATTATGGAAATGTAATTAATATTAATGTTAACAGGGATGAGGTTTAACACTCAGTGTTATTTGGAGTTGGCACAAACATTTTGCTGCAGTTCCACATATTTACTTTTATCATATATCACATATGCAACATTTTTCATGTCTAAGCTATAATTTAGGATTCGCTAATTGTTTCCACTGTTATATTGTAGCCCACAGCTGAGAGGATTTGGCAGTATTGCTACTTGAAGACAATGGATCCTCTTTTCAATTAGCCTTCCATTAGACTTAGCAGCAGACAAGCAAACACAGTATTGGTGGAAACATAGAATCAAGCAATTGATACACTGTTTTATTATTAGTTTGCACTCAAAGCATGTAAAGCAAAATAAAAAGAACATTTAACTCTATATGGTGGCAAAACAAATATTTGCACTGTTCTAAAATGTGCTACACTGACACACAAAAATACAAACAAAACAGATTTATCAAAAAAAAAAAAAAAACAATTGTTCACTCTTGGTCACCCAGAGGTGTTGTATAATTATCTTCAAACAGGCACATTCAAGTTAAAAAAAACACTTCACTTTAATGCAATTTTTAGTGGACAAACCTCAGGAGGCCACACATGCCTCAGTAAAGAACAATGACATAAATGTCATGTTAAAAGGCAAGTGTAAAAACTTTCACATTCTGTAAGTAATTAGAAACTAAAGTAAATATTTCTGAAGTTGAAAAATAATTAATTATATTTTTTAAACATTGGAGAATTTGCAGAATTTGCAGAATTTGTAAACTTGAACTTAAGTAGCAAGAATTAAGTTAGTCTAAACTAATAGTGGGATAGTGACAAAACCACACCTGATAAGAGTAAACTAAAAAGTCATTAGATTGAAACTGTTACAACTGTTACCAATTGTATCAGGTGAGTGAAGGAACAAGTTAATAATCTTTGCTGTTACCGTCAGAATTGTGTGCTGTGTTTGCTGAGAGACGGCACAACTACAATGCAGTTATTCACAAGATACTGTTCCATTTCTGGGAGGAACATAATTTATGCCGTTTCTAACTGCTCACACATCATACATTAGTGCCGATCATAAACCTCATCTCAATCATAACTGAACAGGTGGCATAGCTGTCACACCAAAACAACAGGTCAGATATGCCTATGATGAAATGTTAGCAGAATTATTGTACAATTGCCGTTATAATTCGTTTGCACCCACATTGTGAGATGGATACATTAGAATACAAAAGGATACTTCTCTTTACAAGACCTGTATTCATAATGCATCAACCTGCCTTGGTGTTCTGATTACACTCTGAATCACTGCTCGGGAAAACTTGTGAAATGTAATTTTACAATTTAAGCAATCCACCCACATTTGCTCTCTCGCTGATAGTCTGACAGAGTATCAGCAAAATAAAGAATAAATTAACATGAGTGGGATATTTGACAGTCAGTGGTTACACTTCAGTCACTGTACACTGGCCATCAGGCATTCTCGACCTGCGACTGGAAGAGGGAGGAGATGTAGAGTCAACCCCAGGAGGGACTCTGTCCTCTGGGCTCAGTCTTTGCCTTCTCGGCCTCTCCTCCCAGGATTCCACATGCTCCCCATCCCCGCCCTCCTCATCTTCATCGTCGCTCCAGTCTCCGGAGCCTGACTCGTCCACAGATGTATGTGGCTCTGATGATCTGGAGGGCGAGGTCTCATCTTCCTCCTCTTCCTCTCCTTCTCCAGGCTCTGAGCGCTCCTGTGAAGGTGTGGGTCTGGGACTAATCTGCAGCTGTGACAGAGCGTCCTCCAGGGAGGGGCTACTGCTCCCAGGCTGAGCCCCGAGTGAAGTGGGGGGTCTCACTATGAGAGGGAGAGGAGGGGCTGTGAGCTGCTGCTGTGCAACTGATACTGATGTATCTGCTCCATCAGCTGAGCTTTCCCTCCCCACTGCTCCAACTCCCCCAGAACCACTGTCAGTGTCCAAGCGCAGTCCGGCGACACCCTTTTTTGGGATGTCTAAAACGTCCCTTTTCATCTTTCGTCTACGACCATGCTCGTTGCGTCGATACTGCACCATATTCTCCAGGTCGGCTACATACAAGAAGCCAGCTATGAGCATCTCAGCGGTTTTCTTGCCCTTAGAAAAAGCGTCCTCCAACTCACGACTGGTTCGCTCATCATACTGCCACCATCCATTTCGCCCCTCATAGTACCATGCATGGTCATTTGAGGCTCCGCCCCTGCCCCCTGCAGACGCCTTTAGCTCCTCTGGAGAGAGCAGTGTCGGTCTTTCGAGAAAGTCATCAGGTACTTCCTGTCGGCAGAGCGCACAACGCTTGCTCTGCCACGATGCTCCCTTCACACACAGGAAGCAGAAGACATGGTGGCACGGCAGCTGGACCGGGTGAATGCAGGTCTGCAGACAGATGGCACACTCTGGTACAGGAAGGGATGCAGTGGGATTACTGGACCCGGAGCAGGGAGACTCAGCATTGTTTCCACTTCCACTACCTTTTTTACTGGATGGCAGAGAACTCACTGAATGATCGACTTCACCGCAACTAGCCATCCTCAAGTAGTACTGTAGAAACAAAGAGTTTGATTTTATATCTACATTTTTGATGCAGATATTATGTTTAATAATATATTGATGAAATGTGTACTTACTGGAGAGCTCTTAATGATGCTGTATCATTAGTGGTTCTGATGAAGTTAGGACATGCCACTGTAGAAGGAGGACATTTTTAAAGGCAATAATATGTACAAATGGTTGAAGCTGTAACCTTATTATATGGAATGCTAAACTGTTGGGTATTCTGTTGAGGATTATTTAAAAATAATCTGTGACAAATACGCAGTCCGATGTTGGAAAGATTAGTTAAATTAGGGTTAATTCGTTGCTCTGGGATGATGAGGGTCACTTGACTGTGAGAACAAAGGACTGCTCTGTCAGGAGAAGACGGATTCAGACTTACATCATGTAAGTTAAATCTGTAAAGAATCACTAATTATATAGAGGTATTGTGTACAGGAATAGATGGAATTTGATATTTCTTAGTCACAAAAATAATAACTAACTACTACAATAGCTATAACTAAACACCTTTTATGTAATTCTTTAATTGCAACAATGACATGCGTTTGTTTGAGACAAACAAAAACTAAACAGTTACAGGGGAGAGGAAACATTACTAAAAATGAGCACATTAGCTCTAGTAGAAAGACGGAGTTCATGAGACGAAGCTAACATTAGCTTCTTTTAGCAGAGCGAAACGAACAGCGATTTCCTACGAGTCAGACAGTCTTGCAAATATAGAGATGATGTACCTTGAGATTTCAGCACGCTGGTGGGCTGTGTTTGCACTGTAAATATCAATATCAGTTTGTATTGAGATTCTTCCTGCCGATTACATCTGGCTTTGTTTTCTTCCGAAAAAAGAAGCGAGAGGATAAAGACAACTACGTAGCGGTACGCGATGACGCAAGCTGACGTGAGTGCGTAGTGCGCTTATCTTCTACGCATGTCTGTTTGCAGGGCTTCCTGTTCGCTCGTGGCTAGAGGACGTTGGTGTCACAGAGGAGAGGGGCTCTGCAGGTATTTAGCTTCACTAAACACAGTAACTAAGTTAATCAGCCGACATGTTTTCACGAGCCATCAGACCCAGCGTCAGCCTGGTCCGCGGTCTGTCCACCACAGCGCAAAACAATGCTAAAGTAGCGGTACTCGGAGCGTCCGGCGGAATAGGCCAGCCTCTGTCTCTGCTCCTCAAGAACAGCCCTCTGGTGAGCCAACTCTCCCTCTATGATATCGCTCACACCCCCGGCGTGGCCGCGGATCTCAGCCACATCGAGACCAGAGCCCATGTCACTGGACACATTGGTCCAGAGCAACTGGGTGCCGCTCTGCAGGGCTGCGACGTGGTGGTGATTCCTGCTGGTGTGCCCCGTAAACCCGGCATGACTCGTGACGACCTGTTCAACACCAACGCCACCATCGTCGCCACCTTGGCCGACGCGTGCGCCCGCAACTGCCCTGAAGCCATGATCTGCGTTATCGCCAACCCCGTGAACTCCACTATCCCCATTACATCAGAGGTCATGAAGAAACATGGAGTGTACAACCCCAACAGAGTGTTTGGTGTCACAACCTTGGACATTGTCAGAGCAAACACCTTTGTTGCAGAGCTCAAGGGCCTGGATCCAGCCCGTGTCAATGTGCCAGTCATTGGAGGTCACGCTGGAAAGACCATCATTCCTCTCATCTCCCAGTGCACACCAAAGGTCGAATTCCCCGCTGACCAGCTGAGCGCCCTCACAGGCAGGATCCAGGAGGCGGGGACTGAAGTGGTAAAGGCCAAGGCTGGAGCCGGTTCTGCTACACTGTCCATGGCTTATGCCGGTGCCCGTTTCACCTTCTCCCTCCTGGACGCCATGAATGGAAAGGAAGGTGTGGTGGAGTGTGCCTTTGTCCGATCTGAGGAGACTGAGTGCAAGTACTTCTCCACTCCTCTTCTCCTGGGCAAGAGCGGCATTGAGAAAAACCTGGGTCTGGGCAAGCTGACTGCCTTTGAGGAGCAGCTGGTAGCAGATGCTATCGGTGAGCTCAAATCCTCCATCAAGAAAGGCGAGGACTTTGTGGCTAACATGAAGTGAACAGCAGTGTTTGGTTTGTAGAGGGTCATCTGTGGTTGATGTGTTTGTCTTATCTACGGCATCTGGAGACAACCCAAGCAACATCTGTGTTTCCTTGTTTTTCTTAGCAGTAACCTTGATTCAACAATCCCGCCCAAAGGATCATTCACTGTTCCTCAGTTAAATGTGACTCTGCCTTGCACTTATAATTTATTGATATACTGTATCAGCTCTTGTCCATTTGAAAATGTAAATTTGAAAGAAAATATATTTTCATGTAAAAGTGTATACAGGGTTTTCTCTGCTTTAATATTGGAACTGTCCGTAACATACAGATGCATAGAGATGTTACTGATGAGCAAACCACTCCAACAATAAACAGTTTAGACTGGAAAAAAGTGATTCTTTCTTTTACATAGATGCACCAACACACTGTTAAGGCAACCTCTATGGATATGAACTTAAAGACTAAGAATGTTATTTATCAGTTTAGCAAAAAACAAATGCTTCTTAAAGTGAATTTCACTGTAAAATGGTTCCTAAGTTGCACACCCTTTATTATGTTGATTTTATTGTAGGTAATTGCAGGTTGGAGATCAGTCTTACCAAAGGTTTCCTCGATGACCTTTAGATTGCTCACAGTATTGACGTGTCCTCAGTGTGTTCACTTAATAATAAATTATCCATCAGAGTTAAACACTGTATGAAGATATTACGACACTGGGACAAAGTCTTTACATTTTATTTGATTTACAGGTGCTTCTGGTTTCTATTCAGAGATTTACTGAGAGCAGATTCATTTAGCCTACACAAAAAAAAAAAACTGTGGCAGAATGTCATGCTTTGCACAACATTTACATATTTGTTCTCTTGTTCAAAGAGCGAGCAAAAATTATTTTCTTTACAAAATTTGCAAACAAAGTAAATAGATCTACTGAACGGGAAAAACAATTGATCTACATAATGCTGCAACAAATCTACATTCAAAAACCAACATGGTACTAGGGACCCATTAAATAACCATATCAACAAGTATATAGTATAATTCTGTCTTTGTCCATTTGTCTGTTCAAAGTTCAGCCAGTTTTACTTTCTCTGCTGTCTCAGTAGCATCTTGTGTTCCTCTTGTTTTATTTAGCAGAGACACAGCGGCGAAAGAAGTCCTTTACAGAGAACATGCGTTTCAGCTTCTTGTGGCCCAAGATGTCTGTGCACAGTTTATTCAAATCCAGGTACATAGCAGCAACACCCCAACAGAAAGGGGCTAATGGGGAGACAGTGCGGAGGATGAGATAGCACAGAGGGCTCAGTCATGGAGGGCACTACTGCTGTGCTGTGTGTTCTCAGGTGGGACAGACTCCGAGTGCTGGTCTCTGCGTCTCCTATGTTCTGTTTTGTTCCTGTTGTCTGAGTTGTTGCGCTCTCCTGGGTCTCTGTCCCGTTCCCTTTTCCTGTCCCGGACCTCTTGACTGCCCTTGTCTCTCCTGTTGTTGCGGTTTCTTCTGTCTTTGCGCTCATTCCTCCCTCTCCCTAGAAAGACAAAAAAAAGTTTCTTTTTCAGAATCAGAATTACTTTTAGTCCTCTCCAGTAAAAGGCTCAAAATATTTGGTTTATATGTGTGTGTGACTTTACTTTAGTATTACTGTATCCCGAGCAGTTACCAGAGGAGGCGAGCAGGATTGATTGTAATTTTTGATTGTAAAATGATATACTCAGAATATTTACTCAATTCAAATATAAATAAACCAGCTGTAATACTAAATAAACTAAACAAATGAAGATGCTATTTGCTTGACATGTTGATATTATTAGAAATGATAAATCGTGGAATGAAATTAAACTTACACGCGTGTACTGTGTGTACTTTGTATCACAATTGTAATTCCTTATTAGTTCCACCAGAGGCCAGTGTTGACTAACAGACAGCCACAGCAGCAGCTGCTCTTTCTCCCTCTTAACAGACCTTTGTCCAAAATAGAAAGCCTTTAAATAAATCCCTAATTTATCTGTTCTTGCAACACCATGTCATAAACAAAACCAGGAGTGCTGGTATGCTCCAGGTTTATCTCTGTCTTAGATAGAGTTATTAATGATAAAAGTAAGCTCCGCCTCCAGGGAGGTTGGAGACAGGACTGTGAGTGCATGCACTGGCCCTTCCTGTTGTTGTAGAGCTGCTGTCGGTGCGTGAGGGAGCAGAGAGGCACAGAGGGCTGGTGGTTGGCTGGCTGCTGGGGATTGTGAAACTGCTGAAGTAGGCAGTAGGCATCAGAGCAGACAGATCTCTGTACTTCCAGTCTCCTATCCCTCCACATTTTTCCTCTCACCTATTTGGTACTGTAAATCAGGATTTCTAAGAAGTTTTCAATCTCACCTCTCAGTTTAAGTCTACAAGTGTCTACAAGGCCAGCTGCTGTCTAATAAGGCTAGTGGACCACTAGAGTCCTCCTTTTATTCCTTCGTGACTCTAGATAGCCTCTTAGAAAAGTCTGCACTTAGTTTGCATAGTGGCATCATCCATGATAAATGTAACCACATTTCTGTCACTGGTTCAAATGAAGACAGATCTCAGTGGCTGGATAAATGCAGTAATCTGGTGCTTTGACTCATTCAGTTCTGCCTCTGTCCTCTATAAACACAGGAAGTCCCCTTTGCTCTCATTGTTTTCTCTGCCCTGACACTATAACTATTTACAACTTCAGTGGATTAGTCATACTGTAGCCTCTGTGCTTTGTTGAGGTGAAACTTAATGTGTGCCCGTTTGAGAAGGTTAGCTGAGTGTTGATTAATCCAACATCAGTTTAGCTTGTTGAACCAATACAGGTAGCACTTTTGATACAAACAATGGCACTAGTTTAGAATCGTGTTAATATAAAGCTAAGTTAATTAAATACTTATAATTAGAACAGTGTACACAATTATTTATCACAAAGTTAATTACTGTTCATTGTAGTCACAGTCACTTCCTGTGCGTCAGTGGTACAACTCTCCCCGTTTCTTGTATGACACAGCTCATGCCAATCAATGAATTATAAGATGGGAATGCGAAATGTGGTGCACTTGTATAAACCTCAAATATGTCTTCAACTGCCTGTAACTATAAAATGATTCCCCAGCGGGCACAGGAAATGATTGCAGCCCAGTGCATTGTCCTCTAAAGTGATGGATAAAGTGATGTATATTGTGTGTATGGTTGAAGGAGCACTGTGTGTTTTAATGATGCCATGTCCTCCATGGCAGGCGCTGTGTCGTCCGGGGAGCTTTTGGCGGGAGCCAGGCACGGATTAAAGGCTACAAACTGTCCCAAGAGAGGAATGCCCGCCACATGACCAGCAGGATGTGTGTGAGTGGACACCCCTGTCTGACTCCTATAATTCAATTATCTGTCTCAGTGGGTAGAATACATGAGGCATTGTTGCAATGCTGGAGGTGAACAGGTTGAGTGAAGGGCACGGTACGTGTGCACATCTTTTGTTTGGCCTGACAGAAGAACTGAGCCGCTCTTCCTGATTTGATATCAATGATTTACAACTTTAAAGCATTTGCAGACAGCTCGTCTTTGGCATCTTTTAACAAAAATTCCACTGTTATCTTGGAGCATTGTAGTTGTGGATCAAAGTTAGGCTTTGTTTTTCAATAGAAAACAATAAACCTGTCACATATTATAGTCTATACTGTATGTTATGAGGCTACCCAATTTCTTGTAATGTGTATATTTTAAATGACTATTAGCAATATATTATTCTTTTGATCCCTATAGTTGTCTAGAAATGTGTTTGCTCCCATTATTACATCATTTTGATGGTCTCTGATATGTTCATTTTACGTCTATTGACAATAGTTTTTGAGTGCATTGCAAAGACGGGAGTCAGATTGTACTCAAAGGAGAAAATGGTCAAATATGAGTGAAGATGTGTGTAACAGTTGTGTGGGAGTGCATGGGGATGTGGCAGGAGAGCAGAGGAGGAGAATGTATCAGTGTCTAAGGGCTGCTGAGGATTACACAGGGTTGTGGGGGTCAGACCATCGACCCTGTAGCGTGTGTGCAGAAGTAAACAGTACAAAGATGACGCCCCAAAGATACGTTAATTAGCTCTATTCAGTGGGGAGCCTCCTAGACCGGGCCAACAGGGGAATGATATGTTGAGGCAATAGAAATTAAAACTTAATTCTAAATTAACTCTGATTTAACAAGTATAACGTAATGAGGTGCGAGCAGCCGAACTCGCAGACACCTGTTGCACCATCAAGTCACCGTTGCAACATAACAAAAGTCTATAACATCCCAAACACTTTTTGACCCAGGTAATACTTTCAGCAAACTAAAGATGGATCATGAGATAGTATCTGTGCACACCTCTTGTGTCTATAAAGTAGAGATCTGTCTGGATTATTGAGCATGTTTTCTAATGTGTGTGTTGGCAGCTGTGGGGATAAACCATCACTGATCCCCTGGTCGCCACATGCCTCCCAAGGGGAGGATGTTGATGTTGAGCTGGCTGTTTCTACTCTTTTTTTTTTTTTTTTTTTGCTGCATCACACACACACACGCACGCACGCACGCACGCACGCACACACACACACACACACACACACACACACACACACACACACACACACACACACACACACACACGCAGACATACACAGTTTGTTCTGTAAGTGTGAGGCCCCAGGGGGCTGGATCTCTCTCAGTCTGTCTGCGATCTGTCATTTAACACTACAGAGCCCAGGCTCAAAAACAGGCAGCCGCGGCCGCGGTAACCACACACACAGTGTACACAGAGCACCAGGGATTTTATGAAGACAGCCTGTCTGAAAGTAGTTTGCACCCGATTCATTAGAAATTATCACGCTACTCCTTCTTTACTAGGGACACAGAACATTGTTCCTTTTTAAATCCAAAGAGTCTCGTGGGAAAACACACAACATAGATATTGCAACATTACACACGTGTGTTCCCCCACCATCCTCAGCCCAACCACAATGACAATCCTCTGAATAAACAGACATAGTCCTGAACGGAAGAATACCAGCTCTGATTGTACAAGCTCAAGCGCCAACGTCTGGAATTCATACAGAGCTGAAACTGTGCCATATGTCACAAACACAATTTTGGCAGGAGCGCCATCGGTCAGCAGCCGCTAGAGTAGAAATTCAGAGAAGAAGGCTGGGACAATATACATTTTTTCTTTTATTGTGGAGAGATCCGAATGTAGATCACAATCATTTTCTCCAATTGCACTATTCCATGCATAGACAGGGAATTTGTCTGTAATTACTGACCTGGACACTTTCTCCTCTTGACTAGGCACTCCTTAATCTCGGAGATCTCGGGGCAGGGGCGTCCAAAGGGTGATGGATACTGCAGGACCAGCCTGGTGCGTGTCTCCTGACCCCTCCTGAAGCCACAGGTTCTCCCTGAGCGAGAGCAGGGGCTCCACTCACTCCACTCACCCACCTCACAGTGCACTGTCAGGAGGCAGTAAAGGTTAGTGCACTCATACATAGAGAGTTCACATTTGAAAAATCATTACACTTCATTTAAGTGAGAAAACATGGTCATTAGTAAATAATGGCTTGGTTTGATAAACATGGTTTAGGCCCCTCTCGACAAACGGTCTTTAATCACAGCAGCATGTTTAAGTAAGTATTATCTACTGCTTCTGACCTTGTGGCGTGCACTCCATGAGTTTGTCATTGGGCTCGTAGTCCTCAGGACAGACATGGTGGCACTTCCCTTGGAGCTGGTACAGCCCTGGTCTGCAGCGTGTGCACAGCTCACTGTTCACACACACCTCGCACTCTGCAGGACACCCTGAGACAGAGTTAGAAGAAAGAGTTAGAAACCCAGTGAGGACTAAATCCCCACAAAGTATTGATGTACTTTATGTGATACACTCACTGTGCACACACTCTCGCTGGATGTCGCTGCGCATCAGCCCCTCGGGACAGCTCTCTAGACATTTGCCCAGGTGGAGGTAGTAGCCCGGCCGGCAGCGGGTGCAAAAGTTCTTGTTAAAGCAGGAGTCGCACTCGGACCTGCACTCTGACAAGGAAACACAGACCCACCACCTCAGTTTATTTAAAACAGACAAGTTATGGCGTGTGTCGTGCCTGTTAAATATACAGCGTGTCTCAGAGTGTCCATGTGTGCACAGGGATACAGTTGGGAGAAGAGGCCACTGTGGGCAGATTCATGTCTGAGTGATGGATGAGTCGGAGTTAGGCAAACATTTGATTAAATTTAATGTCACCAGAAACATTATTCACAGATGAAAAGGCATACATGTATGTTTATATAAAGCTATGGCCTTTGCAAATTGGCCATGTAAAATAATTCTTATGGATGTGCTTGTGTCTCTGTAATATGCAGTGCATGTACTTATTTGTTTATTCAATTTCCTTAAAATAGAATAAATCAATTCCCACACTGGTCTTTAATTCTTTGTGGCTTGAATACATGTCTGAAATTGCCCTCCTGTTACAAACACTATAACATAAGTATATATATTGGTTGTACAATTGTAATTTAGCCAGGTACAAAAATGTGAAGAATTAAACTGAATGCTATTAGATTAGGATAGAGACTCTTACAGGGGGGCACTAAAGATGGGCTCCCTTGTAACACCTTTGTAGTAGAGTTCCATTTAAATGTGTGTCATGCCTTACTTGTACAAGTGTTTCTCTCCGGCGAGCGAATATCGTAAAATCCCGGAGGACATGACGTCATGCACACTCCGATCTGCTTCATCCCAATCCTCTCCAAGTGCATGAAGAATCGTGGCTTACACGAGAGGCAGCCATTGTAGTCGGAGCAGGTCAGACAGCCGCCTTGCTGGCACCCTAAGCCCCCGCTAGAAATCTCTGTTGAACACAAAGGAATAATGAATATGAGCGAGTTTTGATTTTTGGCTTGGGTAAAGATCTGGCTTTACATCTAGCATCTCTCCGTCATTTTGAGATTGGTTTGAGATTTTGATATAGTGCTTTTGTGACTTTAAAGCCATACCCTGTATGATTTTGACATCTCTAGGCAACCACTGTATCAATTTGGTGTATTTTTTGCAAATTGTTTTGGCATGGTATTAAGTATAGAGAATGGTACAGCTTTTGTAATGTTTGCAATGAATCTAAACTTCTGTCATTCTAATATTTTACAGTTTGGACTCGAAACATATACCACTTTATACAAGCGAGCAATCCAATCCATGCTCAATGCTCCTAAGCATTTACATTATACAGTACCACTGCTTTTAAACCATTTGCAGTTGCTTTGGTTTTTAAATATTTAAAACTTGTGGTGTAGGGAACAAATTTAGAAGAGGCATTATGCGTGACTGAGGAGCATACTGGTCTAATTGCCTGCTTTTAGTGACAAATGATCGCAATATAAATGTGCACAGTGTTGACAGTCTATAGCAGGGGCATGTTTACTTTACTTACTGATATATATATATATATATATATATATATATATATATATATATATATATATATATATATATATAATCCTAAGGATGTATGTATGCAGCCCTTTTTGTAGATAAAAGCTGAACCTGCTTTAATCAGATTCCATGTTGACGTCTGTTCAGTACATGTACAGTTACAGGATAGCCTATACATTGTTGATTAATGCTCTCCAAATACATTTAGGTCCTTCAGGATGCACTTACATTAAGAAATAACAAATAAAACCTAATGAGTTGTGAATATTGAAAGTTTTACCTTTTTTAAGTGCTTTTAGCTTGTTCTTCTCACTATGTATGTTGAATCTCAAAACAGTTTATTAATCACAGGAATTCATTGCAATGTAATATCAAAGTGATGTTTCAGAAAAGAGCCGTTTTTCCCACTACCTCTTTTTTAAATATGTTTTGTCTTTTAAATACAGTAAACAATAAGCAGACAAACGGCACCCTTGGGTTAACAGGTGCGAGAAAATGAAAAAAGCAAGCAAGCATTTATGTTTACACCAAAGATTCAATTGCAATGACAATACATTGTGCTCACTAGGAACACTTGTAACATTATCATTCACTTGTTTCCACATATAGTCTGTAGTCATTTTTTCCTCTAAGCTTGGCATTCCATGGCATCAGCTTAACCTTCTTGGCCTGCCAGTTTACCATAGATCACAGACACTTTGTTTGAAAATTTCAGCAATCTGTACAATTGCTGTCCATTTGGCCGCATGCTTCTGCCAAGCCTCTGATTCACAGAAGACTTAAGACACTGGAATTTGCCCTTGCCCTTGCCTCTCACCGACAAAACCTCAGTTGTGCTGTGGTATCTGGAGATACATACCAACAAAGTCACATACGAATAAACACACGCACATGCTCACACATCAAAACAGATGGTGATGGGAGAATGGAGTTGTGCAAGAGGTAAAGAGATAAAAGAGCCAAACACAAACCCTGTCTCAAACATGCCCAAAGTGATTGTATCAGTCATTCAACATATTTTGTCTCACACTAGCAAAGATGAGAATTGACAAGCTACGTGTACACTTTTCAGTTTCTCAGATTTAATCCACACCATCTTTCCTTTACTTATGATTTTGTGGTTCACACCTTTTCTAGGGTGTCTCTTAATCTACGGAGAGGCTGAATGTGTAAGTATTTTTGTTTGCTCTTGTCATCTTCATTCAGTGTTTACCAAGAGCCAATCATGTGTCTCGGTGCTGTTGTCATGATGACCAAGTGGCCATTGACTCTCATCTCTGTTAGCCCCATGGTTCCTCTGAAGTCTGCACTCATTCACCCCATTACCAGCGTATTCCCTGTCCTCCGCTTATCAGGAGACGTCTTTATCACATTGCAAGTTATAGTACTATAATGAAAGATCTTATGCCAAAATACAACTTTCTTAAATTGAAATGAGATCTAGTTGCATCTGACAAATGGTCCTTTTCAATTGTTGCTCAAGAAATATATTGTAAAATTGTGTGCAATATGGTACAAAGTCCTAGCTTTCTTTTGCCTTTTTTAGGTGTCTCTAGCAAGACAACAGTCCTTGTTGAACTTTTTTTTTTTTAATGTTTTTAGTTCATGGATGAAATTGATTCATTATATAATTCTTCAAACATATTCTAAAATCTAAATTGTTCTGCAGGATTTACAATATTTTTCCCAGTCTGGACTGATCCAGGGCTTTTCAAAGCACTGTTATTGAACAGCATCTTTCACACCTGGTTTACAAACTGCCTTTCAAATACTTGACTTAAGTTGACATGGGTGTCGTAATATCCTTTTCTTTCCCTGGCATGTTTTCAGTCATTTGACCAAGCACGGTGTATGGACAGTTGCACTCTTCAGGACAGAACAAACAATCATAGCTTAGTCCTGCAGGGATGACCTAACCCACATTGAGCAGAGCTGCCAAAAGCAAGTAACCTCTGAACCCCTTAAACCACATAATAGTTCACCTC
Source organism: Rhinogobius similis (assembly GCA_019453435.1). Classification (NCBI taxonomy): domain Eukaryota; kingdom Metazoa; phylum Chordata; class Actinopteri; order Gobiiformes; family Gobiidae; genus Rhinogobius; species Rhinogobius similis. The sequence continues at coordinate 19,560,983 of CM033626.1, read as the reverse complement.
GGATACTGTGTTTTAAAAAGGTTAGCTGTGGTTGTCGTAAAAAGGTGTGGGAAAAGGCCAAGTGCAAATAGAGTCATGTGGGTGAAAATAAAGAGATGTTTAAAGCAGGTAGCAAGAAAATAAGATAGAAAGAATACTCTGAAGGTCTATTATCATAGATCACGGACCGTTTTGGCAAGAAGGTACATGGAATATTCCAGTTATCTTGTCTCCAGACTTAGTCACACACATCTGGACAGACTCAGTGAAAAGGTGCGCAGAGGAACATTTACTTACAGCTGATATTAGTACTCTATTGACGATCAGGGGACACTGATGTTCATAATTAGGATTTGATTATCTACTGTTTGAACATGAATCCCACACAGATCCATAGACTATGTAAAGGTGTGATATCAAAAGCTAATTTTTATGTTGGTGTAATATTTAATATTATAAATATAAAATGTTGAATTATTAAATTGTTATGAAAGCTGTAGAAAAAAAAGAAGGGTCCCTTGCACCCTGTGAGTGTCACTCTTCGCACCGCTAGAGAGCGACGGTGACCACTGACTCGAGCTAAACGCAGAAAAAGCTGCACGCAGTCTATTTAATTATACGGGCCACCAATGAGATAACTGTTACTTTACAAGCACATATAAAGTGTACTTGTGTTTTCCCATCAAGTCAGTTGTAACAGAGCAGTTTCCTTTGCTCAGTTGGCACATGTTTCAACAAAAGTCTGTTGTATGGTGAAATACTTAACAAAAAATATATCTGTTCAATTACTCATAAAATTCTCAAACGTCTATCCACTTCGGCTACCAGACTCTGAACAGACAGATGCCAAACTGAATAAGGTTTGTATTTGGAAAGACAAGTGACTGCTTCATATTCTCAACACCTGGAGAATAATAGTGTGGATAGTTGTGGATAGTTGAATTTTATACTCACGTTTATGGTGCCGGTGCCTGGAGCTGCTGTGCTGACCGCCAGTGTAATCCATACAGTACAATATGATCAAAACAAAGGAGATCAGTTGTAATTGCATAGTAGCCCACAGAGATGATATTCGTAAAGCCAATGTCAATATAGAGCACAGAACTTATTAGATAAGATCCTTATCGGCTTCTCCAAACGTACGCGTATTCAAGCTAAAAAGACAAGTCCTAAACACCACGAGAGCCCCTGCTATGTGATATGAGATCGTGGTGATAGTTCACGCGGGCCCATTGATGCCTGGCCCGCTCGGATTCTATCATCCTGGATGAGATCTTCATTCAGAGTTGCACTGACTCAAGGCATCGATCTCCGCGCCGTTACACTGAGCATCCCATTGGAGAAAACACACTCGCCGAGAAATGTCATCCGTCTTGCACGAGAACACGATAATAACCATTTGTGAGAATAAAAATGATGAAAAAGTGTTCATTCCTCGGGAAAAGTGACATTAATAACATCCATTTGTGGCTCCAAGTAGATTGTGCGTTCCGAAATTTGCCGTGCGTCTCGTGTGCGTAAAGGAGCGCTTAAGGATTATTCCAAGAGTTGGTAAAAAACCTAATCATTTAAACATTTCAGCCATCAGCTCTACTTAGTACTTGGCTAATTTAATTTAGTCCAGCCGTGGTGTGACTATCATACTCTCATGCCGTGTCAATATCTAGCAGCGCGCAACTGAAGTGAACCCGAGTGTTTCTACACAGCTCCAACGCTTTCTGCTTTGCGTGCAGGACCCATTCACTCCCTCCCGTAGTCCCGCTGATGACTTCAGCCCTCTGCTGTCTCTCTGTCTCTCCCTCTCCCCCCACGAACTGCAAAGTTTATTTAGAGGGCAAGCCCCCCGCGTCAGGCACAGAAACAGAAAGGGAGAACACACTGGAGTTATTTTAACAAGGGTAATGTGCTCTGTAGCTGCTGTGATACCTGGCCTCATCGCGTTACACTTTCAATGTGGATTAGAGATAACAATAGTCGGCTAATTTCAGTAAAACTTCTAGATATTGTTATTGGCTAGGACTACCGATAATAGCCTGCTGGTTTAAAATAAATGTAACAAATATTCTCCACTTGTTGATTTTCGCTTGTGTAAATCAATAAAGTGTCACGATTCTTATACCCAACCATAAGAAATCGGCACATAGGTTGTTTAAAATTGCTGACCTTGAACAAAAATATAGACAGGGAGAGATAAAGGACACTAAATAACGTAAAAAGGTGAAAAGCTAAAAACGGATGGGTTTCAGAGTGATGGACCGTCCTCAAAACAAAACATCCCATTTTTTGAATTGAAAAAGACGTCAAAAATGTTGCCTGTGAGAGGAAGCTGAAACCCAGGAATACTTTTATCAGGCCTGTTGACTTCCACCGTTGACTTTACTGTATCAAATGTGATGTGCGTCTGTGATTATGAGGCCGGACGTGGGGACTTGTCCAGCTTAGGGAGCTCAGACCAGTGGCCTGTAACATCCAGCTTCATGTGTTTTTAGGCTTTGAGTTTCCATTGGTTCGCATATTGAACCTATCAAAACAAATATGCTACACTATCTTATTGTTGTGGCACTGATATCTGATAGCCATTTCCCTCAATTAATTGCTCAGGGGATTACATCGTTTTTCGCCTCTAGAGGGAGTTAGCAGCACCGCAAAAGCTCGAGGCACATTTCACTGTCACACTATTACTGTGCGTAATGATACCCCTACAATTAATGCCTCATTTGGCTGTGGACGCCATGTGATAGATAGAAAATATGTCCAGTGCCTTTGTGACATGTTTTTCTTGATAAAGTTATCACTGAAAGCACTCTGTCTTTCTGAACACAATAATGCCTTGTTTAACATCAGTCAGTAGTCTATTTTTCAGCAGAACCACAGTCATTATGTTCCGGTTTGAAGGGGTTTGGTAATAAATGGCGAATGCAGATGGAGAAGTGGATTGTATGGCCTCATTTGTCTGACTGCTGTGTTGATGTTTCAGGGTAACATGTCCACTGCTTCTCCTCAATGTGGCTTCTGCTCCTTCATCAGTCACTGGGCTGAGGAGTGCTATGCAAACACAAGGCACACATCTTCTTTATGGCTGTACTGCTCTATTGTCCAGCACTTTCTCATGACCGGAAATGGTGTATATAGTTTGAGTCATTACTCTTGCAACCTCATGAAAAATGCTTAGACATAAACAAAATTATAATGGTTTAGACAGGCACACCCATGTTCATGCAGAATCACATAAGTTACATTATATGAACAATGTTATGATTCAATGGATAATGCCTTTTTCCTTTTGTAAAATCAAGATTTTAAGCTATATGCAGTGTTTGAGTTTATTTCTTCTCACAATGTTGTTTATGCTACTTCTCACACTACTCTATTTAGTTGTAAGCATAAAGATGAAGCCAACACTTGAACAAGATATGAAAAAGAAATATTATTGTGTAAATCCCCTTTCTCTGGCCTTCTTCGTCCCATCAGATCGGTGAACATAGGGGAATAAAGGTGGTCTTTGTGCACCAGGCGCACTATCCCATGGGGGCAGGCGAGATGTGTTTGGGTGTGTGTATGTAGGATCGGGGTGCCGAAGGTTAAGGTCACTTGGTCAGTCCCCGGGAACGTCCAGTGAGAGAATCAGTCGACACCTGTAAATGAAGTCGGGCAGGTGCATAACCCTCCCAAAGATGGATATGCCCCCCCCCCCCCCCCATTTTTTTGTGACATTTAGCGCTATTTCTGTCCCAGTTAATTTTTTTGTCTTGGATACACTTTTACTCATCTCCTGACACATTTTATTATTATTAGGGTGTTTTTTTGTAGAAAGAAATGTGGGGCTTTCTTGAGTTTAAAGGCAAAAATATGAAATATGAAAATGTTAATCTAAACAGAGGTTAGATCCTTTCTTAACTAGAATTAGCATAGTCTGCTTGGTGAAGTGCCGCATCTTGCAAATGACTTTTTAAAATTTTAATGGTGGTCTAAGCTTCAATCACAATGCACTATGTAGCTAACATCTGAATACTATTTAATCAAACCTTATTAAACTTAAAGTGTTATAAACCCATCATCTGGTCTAGGCCTCTCTCTTGTCCCATTCAGCACCCATCTGTCATCGTTAAAGTCCTCATTACTCGGACTATAGTGTGACTCATAAAATTCCCACATGACTTTGACAGTTTTTATCCACTGTCCTGTCGTCGGCTTTTGAATTAGGCTGCCCTCAGAGTGGACACCAATTGATAGCGCGTGCCTGTCTGGACCCTGAAAAAACATTGTGGCTTATAGTGGCCCTCTAAGCAGGTTTTCTGACATGGCATGTGGTAACGCTGAGAAAATCCTGGTGGCAATCCTGCACATTCCCTCAGCATGAAGCAAGCATACTGATACGATCACAGGCCTGGCAATTGACTTCAATAAGCAGTGCACATGTTTGAAAATAGAGAAGTTCTAATATATACATGTGCTTCCTGAAATCCTATTGAAGACACATGACCAGGATTTCTTTCATCTAAATATGGTTGAAGACTTGGGCAATATATGGATGTAGATTTATATGCAGTAGTAATTGAGTAGATCATTTCGTAGTAATTGGGGTTGTGAAGCTAGTCAAGGACAGATCAGAGTAAACCCTTGATGTCAGCTGTGCACACAGACAATGAGCTTCCAGAGAGTCAAGAGAGACTGAGGCTGTGGCAGTATTATTTGGACCCTCTCAAAGTAGACTATTGGATCAACTTGTTCAGGCAACAGGGGAAACCTCTCAGGGTCACGCCTTGGATAACATATATCTGGAAATGATGTAGAGGCATAGTGCTTAAATGTGCCTCGCAGAGGGTTGTAAACAAAACCCAATCTCATGGGATTCATGGGATTCAAAATGCTCTCAACTTTTAGTGCTGTAAATATTCAAGATTTTAAGTTTAAAATGGTCATATTATGTACACCTTCAGAAACCTTTAACCCTGTTACAACCGTGTTTCCTCATTATTAGTGCATACCATTGTATTTTAGATTGATTCCTGCATGTTTGAGTTAATCCTGTATTGTCCTGCAACTGACACTCGAGTGCTCAGAAAATTTCTCTTATTCCCCCTATCCCCGCCCACATCCCTGTACATAGTTGTGATTATTTAACTAATTAAGACTCAGAGTGATACATGTAGATTTGAAAATGTCTTAAAAAATCTAAAAACATGTAAATCTGCTGCTTGTTATGGTGAAATGTCACTATGAAGAGGCAGACTTCTGTTATTTTGAACAAGAAGTCAATTAAACTGTTTCTATTACTATACCGGTTTTGATCAATATTGAGTTTTACAATGAAGAAAATGTAAAATATAATTGTGTTATAGTTCAACACTGAGCACCTATGGACAAAACAATGCTTTTAGGCAAAAGAACATTTGATATGATACAGTATATATTAAAACTGACACGCAACGGTTGGCGCTCTCGCTTCACAGCTAGAAGGTCCTAGATTCGACTCCTGGGCAGCCCGAGGCCTTTCTGTGTGGAGTTTGCGTGTTCTCCCCGTGTCTGTTTCCTCAGGTTTCCCCTACCACTAAAAACATGTTCAATAGGCTCCTCCCCTCTGGGGCCAGGACTCCCCTGAAAAAGAGATTGTTAATCTCAGCGGGACTATACTGGTTAAATAAAGGTAAATAAATAAATAAATAAAACGCTTGTGATATTATTGAGACTTTTTACGATGCAATATCATGGTTATTGTTACATCCCTACTTTCCTCTGCAGCATTGACAGAAATTAGCTGTGAAGCCCAAGCCTGCAATGGAAGTGACCCTGAGAGGCATCCCCTGCACAGGCCTGACTAATCTGACCATGAGTGTGGCATTAACTGCACATTCTTTCCAAAGCAGTGCCTCCATCTACCCTGTTCCTCCTCAAAAGGAACATTTCAAATACACCTGTGCAGAATTGTCTTCCCCCCCAGATCTTCACTCTTTATGCTCGTTTTAGGATATTTTAGCCAAGGTGCATGCAAATCTCAAGGAGGTGCAGTGGTCACAGCTACACTGAATGAGAATTAATGCCCATTTTTAATCTGTTTTTGTATTTTAAACTTTAATTCTAGGAAGGTCAACAATTATTGAGGGTTATTTGGCTTAACAGACACAGAGGAGCTTTTCAATTGTGGGAGAAGCTCTAAACTAATGTCTACTTTGCTACCAAACCCATTGAGTGTGTCTTGATCTCTTCTAAGATATAGCAAAAAGAAGGGTATTCTTTCAGGTCGGGAGTGCATGAATCAGCCACTGCTTGAAGAGACTAAAGGTTTAACATTGCATCCAGTGTGTGTTTCTTATAGAGCCTTGTAGAGACCACAGCTGCCCAGGAAGTTTTAATCATCCTCACTCTAGCTTTTTCCCATCAGCTGTTGCCCAGGGTAACAGATGAGGTGGGCCCAGGTATGTGTGTGGTGTGTGGGGCATCTCCAACATCAGGCTGTGCACAAGGGAACCTGTGGGTTACTTTATTAATGTGCATTGTGCTTTGAGGAGTCCTTTCTTTAGGCTGATAAGGGGGGCTTTGGCTTTTGGCTCATAACAGGCTGTCCACTTTTGTCTGTGCTCACTGAGCTCTGCAGAGACTCCCGTGACGGGATGTCCCACTGAGGAAAGTCTTGTGTGCATAAAGGGTGGAAATATATACAAATCTTAGAATATTACAAATAGCATTTCTTCTCATTTAACGTTTTGATTTGCAAAACCATTCTAAAGTCATATTTACAGTTCTTAAAAGTTGTTTTGTTTATGTAAATATCAGTTAGTTGCAGCTGTAGTGTCTTAGATTTTTACCAGCTTTTACATCTTTACTACCAACTGACCACCACCGCACATATTAGACACGTTTCTGAAATGTACCCTATTTATTTCTTGTCTAAATTATTTCTGTTGATTTTTAGTCAAATACATGGAGCAGGAAAAGCCCTCAGAGGAACTCCAAAACTCCTTACTAAAGTCAGAGAGTTGAAAGAAGGCAGATGGCCTGAGCTTTATTTTTCTAGTGAACAATTTCCTCTCAATCTGAGCGCTCCTAATGGAAAGAGGCTGAATTAAAACATGTGTGAAAGTGCAATTCAGCCCTCGATTCTTACCAGGGTTGAACAACCTCAGCCAACCAAACTCTAAAGAGAATTTGTCCTTTACTATAAGCAAATTAATGCAGACATTTTTCCACACAGTAAAAACAGACTTTCCTCCTGCAGCAGCTTTGGACACATCTGGACTCTTTACAGGAGTGGCTAGTGTTAAGTGATTCCAAGGACTGCTAAAGAGGTACAGTGGTTTCATAATTATTGTTCCTCACAGGGGTTTACAATTGACCGTTTCTAAAAACAAAATGTGATCCTACAATGTCATTCTTAGTTAAGATTAGCCTACATTCTAGTGTTTTGTTCTGTTCTATGCTGACAGCCAACATAATCTTGTTATTTACCAATTAAGTTTATTCTAGGGATACACCAATACAATATTATTATCAGATATCGGGTATCTCCTCCATGATATTGGTTCTGCAGATATCCTGGTTGGGCCTTCAATTGTCTCATAATGTTTTAAATGATTCAAAGCTGTTGCAGGATTATTAACAGTTATGTAATTCAATTTATTTCGTATTTAGCAAAAGCAAGTACATTCAGTTAACAAGATCTGAGTTAGACCTTTAATATAATGGACCACAAGATAAAGATAGAACAAAAAAAAAATACCATATCATATCAAATACTAGTTACAATGCCTCTCTTCTTGTTGTACATTATTGTATGTAAGAAATTAACTCTCCACAACTGGCTCTGACTCAATATTTTGGTGCTTTTATATAGTCCTAAAAAAATCCACACATGTCTGGTTACTCACCACTCTTACAAGCAATCCATTTTGTGTTTGAACACCAGTCTAATAAAAATATCTCTAACCTACAAAACTGCACGAGTTAAGAACAGCTGTTCATAATTAAAGACGAATGCAATTGGCCAAAGCTTTAAGCAACGCATAGTTAAATGTTTGTCTTCACCTAAACTGGACTTCATACAGAAATAGATGTCTCTTTCTACTTTTAATTCATGGTAAAACTGTTTGCATTACTGTTTGAAAAAGAGTGATGTACTCAGTTGCATTGTTAAGACGTGTGTTGCATGCATATGTAGCCCAGTAGTAGCAGCACACACATGTGGAGCACGTGGGGCCAGTAAAACCTGAGTGATCAGTACAAGCAGCAGAGAGGGGCGACCCTCTGCACTGGCTGTTTATGGCCAGTGATAATGGCCTCACAGTAAAAGCTACAGTGGCCCAATTACACTGCACAGTTTGTGACGCTCAGAGTCGGCAGTTAGTTAGAAAACCTCGGTGCAGTTATTTGCAGTGAAGCATATTACAACATGGTTTAGTTCACTTTCCTTGTGTTAAAATCCAGTTGTAAAATGTATGAACTCAATAGGTGTCAGCTCTATACTGAAATGATGGAGAAAAACCCCAACAACAATGTCATTTCAATGTTTTTTTTGTTTTTGAAGACGGACCGGTCCTATGACTCACCAATGTTGCAATTTGAACAAAGAAGGAATTAATATCTTCTTCTGACCTTCGTTTATAATTTTTCAAATGTCTAGTTGGTGACTGTATCAGATCATTGTAATTATCTTTGTGCAATATCCAAATGAAAATCATGAACTCCCTGAGGTGGACAGTACTGATTAGGATTACTGATTGCAGCCACTTGGTGCCAAGGTCATACTTGTTTTGAATATGTTCTTAAACCAAATGGTCTGGTCCCTTCAGAGATGAGCATTGCATATTTTAATCAAACAAAGAGCCAAGAGAAGCTTAAGTCTCAGATTGCTTCTATACTTTCAAAATCCTCTTGTAAAGTAATCCTGTATTGTCTTGTGGGGATCCAGTGATTCTGTCCTCAGTGGACCTCTCCTGCATTCTCAGGTCTTCTGGACAAGTACAGTCATCAGTTTTAGGATAACAACATGTGATATTAGGGTCAAGGTGAATTTGTGTTATTCAGTTGTGAGTGACAGGAGTAGCACATTATTTTACAAATTTGCAAGGAAACCTTTGCCAATGTTTACCATTTGTTGTCCACATAACATTCATGAAAGGTTTTAATACCTTTGCTCAGTGGGACTCATTGGCCTTCACATTAATGCATGGAGATGTAATAAAATCTTAAGCTCATGGTTTGACTCAAAACATGTACAATAGTTAAAACCATCCAACTACAGTAGTCTCGACCAAGCCCAGCTCGTGATTTGTAAATGAGTCCCTTGCGACACTCACTGCTCCTGATAGATGGCTGCAATGTCAACGAAGGATGGGTCAAAAGCAGAGGACAAATTTCCCTGAGGGAACAAAAAAGTGTACCTTCACGTTACCGACATTTTAAACCAAAACTAAAAAATCATTCTTGGTTGCAGTCGGTGGTAAATTTGTTTGTGTGGGAAATTGGAGCATCACAATAATATGTTTTACCTTGAAAACACCCCGGTCACCCATATTTATTGACAAGCATTATGTTTTTCCCCATGGTCACATGAGGCCATCCATTTACTCCCATCATGACGCACCATCTTTCAGCTTCTCCTGTATAATCACTTCTCATTGACAGGTTCCCCTGACTGTAACTACTCATGTTTTACTGCACAAGACTGTATCATTTAACCCAAACAAATTGCTGCACAAATGACCACCAGCAGCTGCAGCTCAGGGCGGATTAGTGGATTTATATGTTTGTTATAAAGTGTTAAATCAAAGTTATTAGGCTGTAATTGTTTTTTACAAGAAGTCTCCACTCGACTCTCACTGCTGCTGCCCTGTGGGGATGTTTGGTTTTGTGAGATAGAAACATTTTCTCCATCTGTGCTGTCTGCTCAGGATTTATGGTCATATGTTGGAGTGAATCTGGAGTGTATCTCAGAGGCGTCCACACTTGCAGTGATTGAAGAATAGGGCTTGTATTTATTGCACCCTAAGAGGGATATTTATCATGATGCGCTATCTACACCCTTGCATTGTTTTGTGTTATAAAATTCAGCATTCTTTGTTAATGTACTTTCAAGAAATGATAAGGTAATATTATTATATCATTTTACATTTCTTGAAAATATATTAAAACTGGATATGGATTTAGCAGTTGGAAGTGCACTATGACCTCCCACAATGTTTGATACTTTTCTGGTGGAGGGTCCACTTGCTGTTGTTTCCTTGGAGATGTTATTGCTTTGCCTGGAATATTCCACAGTATGGCATTAAGAACAACTATCTTGCATTTGATCAATGCAGGTGTTTATTCTCAAAAATATCTTGAAAAACATGGATTCTTATTGTGCTTGGACTCGCCTCTTCAAAGGTTGGACCTGTAACTTAACCTACTGCTTGTCTCTATGGATGGAACAAAAAATATTTAAAATATAATACATAGCAGAAGCCAAATATTGTACTCAAGTACTAGTGACGTTACCTCAAAATAATATTATTCAAGTAAAAGTACAAAGTGGTTCAAGAAATTACTCAAGTAAGAATAAAAATGTAGTGTATGAAGTCAATGTAATTTGAAGGGGAAAAAAATGCACAAATTATGATATTTTCTAAGGATAGACTCAAAACATGAGGAGAACATAATCATATCTGAAGGAGCGGCCCAAGAAACACACTTGTTTAAATCAGTTAATATTGTCAATATGAAGCATAGACTTCCTCACAGTGGAAAGAGGAACTAACTCAACCATACTGTTAGGATTACTAATAAAATACTACTCAAGTACAATTTCTTGAAAAGTAAATGTAACTATCCACACAGCTATATTAGTATATCTTGAGTTGTGCAGTATCTGTAGTATGATCAGCAAAAGCCTGGAATTTTCAAACATAAACCATTTGGATCATTTAGACGTCATAAAAAGTAATTCCTCGAAGCTGATACCTCCTTTGTTTACAATACCGCACCAGGAGAAGCTCCGAGACGCTGCAGGAATGTTCAAAATGAGACGGCATTTCTGTAATACGCATGTAAGCCACACACTAATGCTGGTTTATTTTGTTATGCAAGTGATGACAACAAGGTACGTCACATCCAGATAACTTCCAGCTAGCTTGGAAGATCCGTGAGGAACCATTATCATATTAGGAGCCACAAATCAGGATAAAAATCTCCACGACCAGCCAAGAACAGCTACATCCAGAGTCCCAGTGCGGCCTAAGGAGTTGTCCTCCAGCTATTTAATCACAGTTGTTTTAGTGCTGGTAGTTAAGTGGTGCGATTTATAGCTGTGTGGAGAGGTGTTGCCAGAGAACGGAAAAACACAGCCTCGTTGAACCCAAGGAGCAGCAGAGCACCAAGAGGACAGGGACAAGTTTGGATTAAGCTTTACCTCAATTTGAATGCCATCATCCTGTCGCTATATTTAGACCACATGTCCTCTATCTCTTACAGTAAGTCACAGTGAGAGGCATTAGGACTTCATAAATCTCAAAGTTGACACTGGTGTTCAGACGCCCACAGGAACACACACGGAGAATGGACACACTCCTGGAAGATAAGCCGTAAGCTGTAAATATGTCGAGCACTGAAGCCCGTTGGTGTTTTCATCAGTGAAAAGACTGGGCTCAGTGCTGCCAGGAGGAGAGCGAGTGCCCAATAATGATACACGGATGATGAGAAACATGTCAGCACTTCCATTTAAGTGTACGGTTTGTTACTTGGTTTAAGGTGGTCCTGAGAAAGTTCCATATTGAGTCCCTCTTTTAGGTTGGAAGAGTTGAACAGACGAAAGCAGCGTTTGGTGTTTACATCTACTTTTGAGTTTGAACTGTTACCTCTGCTCCAACTTCTTTCTTACCCTCTCAAACCTACCGACACATCTTGATTCTTGGATGCATTTATGAACACAGCTGCGTGCACAGTTCCTACAGTGAAACAAAATGTGGAAGAACTGCCATCTCAGTGATAAATTACATCAGGGACTTGATTGACAAAGTAAGACAATTAATCGTACCATGCGATGGACTTTCTCTTAATTTATTCCTTTTTATCCAACATCTGATAAAAGGAAAAAATGAAGCTGCTGGAACTGTTATACATGAAAAGAAAGCTGTAACCTTCTTCTTTGTCAGTTTGTACTCCGAAGGCACAAAAAAAAGATGTATACTAAAATTCAGAAAAAAATTAATAGGACTTTTATATGGATTTCACTTGGACTTTTTTTTTTTTTTTTTTTGTTACTTTATTCCAAGTCCCTAAAACTCATTTTTAATCAAATTAGCTTCAGCTTTGAAAGAGGAATTGTCAAAACTCAACAAATTGCCTAACTAGTGTCAATCAGGCCCTTCCTTACTTCTTCATATTTAACAAAGAAAATCTAGACGGAATTTAAAATCTGACATTCCTCTTTGCAGCGCTTGGTTCCAGTTGCAATTAGAGTCAATCGCCAAAGACACCAGAGGCCAAAATTACAGAGTCACAGCTTCACAAAGAGTCCAGCCAATAGTTTGTGCTCCAAAGGGTTCAGAAACAGCTTCACTTTGAATTGGGGCTTTTTTTGGTCAGGCTTTTTTGGCAAAACAGGCCTACATGGGGGTTAATCCGAACTTATTTTATTTATTTATTTAAAACAAGGACAGTGCACAGATAACATTAAACTCAATGAGAAGAGATGCTCTGCGCCAGATTTAGCTACAAGCTACTTTCCATCTGTAGTCCTTGGGCAGGTTTTAAATAAACAACGACAAACAAGATTTGTTTACAAAGTAGCACCCGTTATACATTGAATAAACAAACAATTCATCAGCAGAGATTCTACTAAAATACAATAGTTCATCATTATTAGCAGCACTTTAGAATACAATTAATAATTTATCAATAACAAAACCTTCCAAAATTACAATTATCAAATTCATCATAAATGCATAAAATGCTTGCAGTAGTACAGTGACCATGGACTTTTCTTGTCCCAAATTCTTGGTCATGAGTCTGAAGCTGTAGAATTAACTGGTTGTACATACATGTGGGAGAACCATAAAGAATTACAGACCGACCATACAATTCCTACACGTAAGGGCCCAGCAGAAACCAGGGACCCGGGACCTTCTTTTTTTGAAGACACCGAGCTACTGAGGAACTCGGTTGTAACACATAAGACTTTGATATGCAAATATACTCCATTGCACAGATTGAACTGAGCAAGTGTCTCTTTGTGTCTACTATCACAGCCTGTCTTTCTTTTGTTAATGTTGCACTTGTGAGGCAGGCATATACAAGATCTAAAACAGGATTATATGGTTACAGCCATGCACTAAACCAATGACTAAACCAAAGGCTAACCCTAGTCCAAACCCTTAAGTCAAAGGCTTGGCCCTTGGTGAACTATCCCAGCCCAGACTCGTGTTTACACTTCTGAAGGGACACACTCCCTTTGCCCTAACGTGCCCTCAGACAAACACAATGCATCTACAACACTCTCAAGCACCAGCTTCATAAACCTTCAGAAAAAACAAATAAACAAAGAAATTGTCTCACCAGTCAATGGCATGACAAAGGATGGCAGAATTCACACACAGCTAAATATGGACTTGTAGTGTAAGCATTTATCCATTACTGAAGTTTTCACAAATTTCTGAGAACATTTTTGAGCCATCTCCTTGAAGTGTATGATCAAGTAAAAAAAAAAAAAAAAAGGAATTAGAGACCCAATCTCTTAAAAAAATATCTTAAAGGATATATATATAAGGATATATGATGTCTAAACCTTATTTTTGGTGTGGCTGTGTTACCTGAATTATTTGTTTTGACCAAATTCAAAGTGAATGAACATTGGTATTAAAAATGTTAAATACAAAGTTCCCATAATGACAATGCCATGGAGTTAATCTCATCTTTTGCCACTCTTCCCTCCTCTTTCTCTCAGAGTCACGGCTCATTGGAAAACAAACATCCTGAGCTCTTCTCCTCCCCACTGCCCGTCTATAAACCATCCCTCCCTCTCTGTCCCTTCATCCCAAACCCAGCCTCCTCTATAGCTCTCAGTTTTAGCCTGTAACCGTATCCTACCTGCAGAACCCTTTCATGCATTCATCAACGTCAGCAGGCAGGACCGTCTCTCACAGGGAAAGAAAAAACAAAACACAACATTAAATTAGAGAGAAGACAGAAAGCGAGGGAGCGCTGGTGTGAAGGGGCGTCCTGCAGAGCAGGCATGTGTGGAATCAGGACTATGGGCCCCTTGCTGAGCCTGAGAGCCACTGGTTTAGGGCAGACTTAGCGCTGGCTTTGGAGACTGCTGGTCGCCCAGAGAGCCACTGAGAATTGTTTCAAGATGGTTGCAGCTGTTACTCAGCAGTTATTATCTTTCTCGCTGAATTATGTATTGTGAATGGCTATTGGCCAAAGTAACTGACCATGTTAGTTCTACGTCTATTGTCTACATGCATTAACCCAATGATATTTTAATCTGCAATGGGGAATGGGTATATCCACTTCCACATATTAACTATTCTTAAACAGCCACAAAGTGGTTTTCCGTCAAATCTGTCAATCTTCTGAGCTGAAAAAGCAAATACTATTAGTAGTATGTAATGTATGTAATGTTTTGAAAAATGATTGGATTTGGTCAGCAATATCCAGCCAGTGTAGTTGATATTTTAATGTGAGATGAGCTGAGCTTGAGAATCTAAAATGCTCATTTATCAGGGTGAGACCTGTGACAAACTCACCACTGTCTAGTGGCCCATGGTAACAAGTAAATCTTCTTTGCTGTCCCTTGTGACCCCAAATTGGAACATGCACAAATTGAATGAATAAACTGAATAGATGATATCCATGAATGTGAGCATTTATAATGGTAAATCTGTATTTTAAAACTGGTTATTTGAACCATCTAACATGTAGCTATCATGCATAAAAAGACGTTATTAGAATAAAAAATAGTCTTAGACTAAATACTGATCATAACAATAAAAAATTACAAGGTGTTAATGAGTCCAACAGCAGAAGGAAAGAAACAACAGGTCACTGTAGTTACCTGCCCGAGGGGATTAGATCAAACAGTCACGGTGAGAAAGGTCAGCCGACCTGCTTATCCCCCAGTCCTGGAGACGCACAGGTCCTGGAGAGATGGAAGGCTGATCATCTTCTCAGCAGAGCATACAATGTGCTGCATTCTCACAGTCTGTGTTTGTCCCTGGCTGTGGCTCCTGTACCACATGGTGATGGAGGAGGTGAGGATGGACTTAATGATGGCCATGTAGAACTGCACCATCATCTGCGCCGGCAGCTTGGCTTTCCTCAGCTGCCAAAGGAAGTACATCCTCTGCTGGGCCTTCTTGATGAGGAAGCTGATGGTCGGCTCCCTGTCCTGAATGATGGTGGTGCAGAGGAAACGGAAGGCGTCCACAGTGGCTCTCCACAATTTTCTTGGGCGTTGAACTCCAAGTTGTTGCCGCTGTACCAGGATACCAGCTGCTCCACCTCCCTCCTGTAGGCAGACTGATTGCCGTCCAAGATGAGTCAGATGAGTGTGGTGTCGAGTTGTACAAGGAGAAGAACAGAGGAGAAAGTACACAGCCCTATGGTGCTCCTGTCCTGATCATCCAAGTGTCCGAGATTTCTTCCTCAATCGCACGCATTGCCTCTTGTCTATCTGGAAGTGAGAGATCCACCTGCAGGTGGAGTCAAGCACGTTGAGCTGAGAGAGCTTGTCCTGGAGCAGAGCAGGGAGTATGGTGTTGAACTCAGAGCTGAGGTCCACAAACAAGATCCTGGCATAGGTTCCAGGGGAGTCCAGATGCAGCAGGATGAAGTGGAATGCCAGGCTGATGGCGTCAGGCTCTGTAGGCAAACTGCAGAGGGAAGACGAGGTGCTCAAATTACTTCAGGACAACAGACATCAGTGCCACAGGCCTGTACAGTCCAGTGTACAATGGTGGACGATGTACCTGGATGTTAACCAGATGCGGCGTCACAGTGGTCTGATTTGATCTATGTTAAGGTGTCCCAACGTGCAGCCAAACGTTCTAATGTTAATTGGGACAATTGGTCTAAGTGCCACATGTGGACACCCCTGGAGCAGTTTAGAATATTAAAGTTGGGTAGTGCAGCTTTAAATAGCTTCTTTGGTTAAGTGTTGGGGTTTGTTCAGGTTGATTTACGTAGGAACCGTGACTCGATGCCACCAGCAGGAGACTAGCATGTCCACGCACTTCCTTAATCTGTCCATCAGTGATGCCCAATGCTGCAGTGGGGCTAATCCTCTCCGTATGGAAAAATGACAATCACACTGAAGTAAGGCCTATGAGTTACCGCCAGAGGGTGGTACTAATAGACTGTTCTCTAAATACAACAAGAATCTAATCCAGCCTTCCAATGATTGAGCACGGCTATTTCCTTATAGTGTAATTACTCCCAAATGAATTCAGGTATTTCCATTCCTTCATGCTTGATGGTGCATAAATGCTTATGCACTTTGTCCTGCAGGAATAAGGAATTAGTTTGCCATTGCCAAACAAAACTCACTGTAAAGTCATATTTGGCTGTTTTACGGCTACAGATTTTACAGATTTTGCAGTTACATATATTATTGAATTAATTACTTACCTTTGATAGTTTGAATGAACTGTCTACATTCCCGGTCCTGGGAGTCTAACCCGTGACCTTCTTGGTGAAGCTAGAGTGCTAGCCAAAGGGAATTTAGATACAGCTAATACAAAAATTCAACAATATTTATAATTTTGTTTTTGCTTTGCTTACTTTCTTTGAACAAATATGCCTGATAAAGCTTTGCAAAACAGGCAAAATATTGTAGCTGAATTTAAAATTTGTGCATGGATGTAACTTTGGCTGCATAAAACAAAGCCTTGTACTTCTGGCTATGTCTGTATGTAGCTTGTTCATGGTTGACTGCTGAAGTGGAGGACTCCCCTATGAGTGATGGAAAGAGAGCCTGCTGCGAACACAGACCAAGCAGAGGGAGGGGTTTGTTTCCGTTCACTGCTGAAAGACTATCCTTTCATCTGCACACATATACTGGTCCAAAGGGAAGCCAGTGTCATTTATCTGAGTGAGATTTCACCTGAATTATGACTGGCCTACTGTGAGGCCCCAAGTGCTTTAAAGTGGTTAGAGAGATAAAACCTATAGAGACCTCAGAGGTCTCTATGAGGTATGTTCACATACAGCTGCTAATCTCAAGGAACACTGCGGAAAGATCACGTTTGCCACATCGGATTTGTAACTCACAAAAACATATGCATCTTATTGGAATACAGTTTGTCAAGACAAAATGTCCTATGGTCATGTAATTAGTGCACCGCTGTCCAAGGTGCTGAATTATGTGTTAATGGAATAACACTCAGTAAAATGCTATTTCTAACACGATAGAAATTTTAATGTTGTTTACTCATTGAGTTGTTAGGGAACTCAGTGTTCTTCTACGTGCGGCCAAAAAATTCAGCTGTGCAAATCATTGCATTGTTAGTAATGAAACACCTCTTCAGACTCTTTGGCATTCTTCTCAACTAAATACTTCAATTAGTGAAACCATTACCTGTTATTTATTTATTTCATATTGTTTTTATTATAATGCATGTCCATCAAAATTTCAATTTCAATATGAGCTACAGAGGGCTTGGCTCATGTGGAGAGACTGGGTCAGCTTTGAAGGCCTCCTCATATGAATTATTTTTTTCAGGCTTATATTTAACATGTGTATCTGTCTACACCAATTGAATGGAAACTTTATACTTTTCAAAATGTAGGGTAGAGATTTACAATTTAGACCCTGATGGGAAAGAGAAAAGATTCAGCAAACTGGCAATGATTTATAATCATGTCATCTGGTACAAGTGTACCAACCACACTTGTTTTGAGTTCCAACTTCCACCATCAGGTGTGCCTCTGTAAACAACTGATAACAGAGCAGAAATGGTAATGGTTTTGTTGTGTTCTTCGGAATCCCTTATGTGCTCAAGCCAGTGAGCTGCTCTTATCAGTGAAGAAATGTACACTAAGTCCAGACAGCGTGAAGGATTTTGCACATTGACTCTGTGGAAGATGCCAAGTGAATTGAGTGCCTCTCCTCACGTACATACAGTGTGGCTATGTGAGAACGACTTGTATTCAGAATAAGGTTTGTTTATATAGAATATCATTTTGAAAAGTG
Organism: Rhinogobius similis; assembly: GCA_019453435.1. Lineage (NCBI taxonomy): Eukaryota > Metazoa > Chordata > Actinopteri > Gobiiformes > Gobiidae > Rhinogobius > Rhinogobius similis. The sequence continues at coordinate 19,542,841 of CM033626.1, read as the reverse complement.
AATTCTGTGCGTGTAACGCAGAAGGTGGTAAATGTGTTGATGACTATTGACTATTTTGGAGACCAATATTCCAGAAGAAGATGCATAAATGTTGAATTTGCACATTTAATCTGGGTTGGGTGCATCACTCTTGTGCCTAACCATTTTGACACTATGACAAATTTGTGCCAAAGAGAATACATTAAATTGATAAATTTATGCCTTGCTTACACACAATACGGGTCGGGTGTGGAATGTATGTTAAGCGTCTTGCGGGCTGCTTGTCACAATAACTATTTTGTGCGGTGTGTATTTGACCAATGCAACGCAGGTCCATGGGTTCACACAATAACAGAAAGTGCTCATGTAAATACCAATAAACCGCTCTAAACCGCTTGTGGTGTTCGAGAAAAGTAGACGTCTGGACCTGCTGCTCCCGCCCCACATGCAGTGCTCCAAGGCCAATGTAAATGCATGTGCAAGTCCCGAACTGCACACGACACACATACGAGTAAATCCAATCAATCTAACCTGATCAAATCAAATACTATTGGCTCTTAGAATGAGATAACATCTTATGAATGTATGTGGAAAATAAATTGCTTATATCCGTTTGCAGGGCTTGTACGTCACTGAAAAAAAAACCTGACATATTATGAGTCTTTTGGTTGTCACACTGGGGCAGTATTACTTCCTATAAGTCTGTTCAGGGAATTCCCAAATCCCCTTTTTCCATTGCTCATCCTTCTGCACGGAAAGACTGAGGAAGAAAAACAGACTGAGACAAATGTAGGAAGTGCTGTGAGGAGCAGATGAATCTTTGAAGTGTTTTCTCCTGGTGCAGGCTGACAAGCCGACAGCAGACCAAGCGGGAAAAAGCTTTGGGTCAGAGCAGGTATTAAAGTTAACAGATGCTTAAACAGTAAAGTCAGTACAAAGATGGACCTATGATAAAAATGTCACACCATTGCTTACAGTAAGTCATGACCAAGAACACGTTGACCTCTACATGAAATTAATTGAAGACAATTTTTTTTCTTACAGTTAGTATCAGTAACTGATACATTTCAAGACATGTTTTTACACGCATTTCAATTGCATTGACATGATATTGTCTGAATAAATATAGCAATAATCGTTTTTGTCTAGAGTTAACCTATATAAACATTAATTATTGAAATGTCTTGATTTAGTGTTTTAATATAATTTTATTGGAACTTGCGGTGTACCACATTCCCCGTTGTGACATAAATATTGTTAGATAATGAAGTGATTTTATGGTTGCTAAAACTGGCTAGCTGTGGGTAGTTTGTTATAATGTATGAAATGTATCATGTTGAGCTGGGATCATCAGTGTAGAGTCTGGTAACATTACAAACGAAACAGTGGCTCACTCTGTCAAGAAAATACAACCTGGAGCTTAACGTGGAATGTGCACACACAGAATCTCTGAAAGTGTGAAAGTTTAAAAAGACATTTATCACTTTTTGTGTACAGCCCTGACTACAAGATCCCCTGGACGGGTTTCAAAAATGTCAGCGCTTGGCCTTTTGCTGGGAAAGGTTGGAGTTTATGTAGGCTTAATATCGGCTTGATCTGAAAAATGATGCCGTGTTCCTATGCCAGCCCGCCGTCCAAACCAGAGTTTTTTCCCTTTTCTATAAAATTGCAAGCAGGTGTTCGAAGCGGCTTTTCTTTACTCCTAGAGCACCCACTCTAACTTCATGCATGTAACAAAATAAACCACTATCTACGAAAAAACAACTTTTAACTAGAACATTCATCTTGTCTGCTTAGTACAATAATTTAGTTGATCATCTATATCAGATAAATTAAGATCAAATAAGACATTGTCAAAGCATGTTAAATGATCTCATATATATTTTTGTGTGATATACTTATGAGCATTGACTTATTCCAATAATCCTTCACACTTAGCATCTATATATATTGCCTTTACGGGGCAAATAAAGTCAACTGCAGCTCCTAAAAGTTCACACTACACTGTAATTGGTGAAATCAGCCTGTCACGCACTCAGGGCATGATGGTACTTGACCAATAGGAGGAGTGGGTGAGGAAAAGTGTCTCTGTTTCAAACACAAAAAAGAAGTTCAGATCACAATTCCATTTAAATCTCCTTTATCGCCCAGAATTACATATTGGTGGTATTTGATTAATAAACTAATGCCCAAGAACCATTTTATCTGGAAAGTCAGATGCTGTTTGGGTGGGCAAAACAAATGTGGAGAAAAAGATTGTAATTGAGACTGGACGTTTTTGAAAATTAGAGTAACTATTGTAAGGTTTTTGAGTTTTATTCACTACTATGTTACACAGAGATGTTTATGCTCAAATCTGCAGACTTTATAGAGGCCACCCTCTCCAGTCACCTATACATTCTTGATGATCGTCATTATCATTTGTTCTAAAGCTAAATGTATTTGAGGGCACTCTGCGGGTGTTTGCGCTACTCCTTTCACCCTGCAACACAAACACAGGTGTCAAACACCTCTGTTTTCTCTGTGCTCTTCAGTGAAACAGGGCAGGTGCCAGGACACTCCCACGTTTGTAACAACGTTACAAACCCCATTTATATGATGTAAGATAAGCTCCAACAAAAAAACACACAGGTCACATGAGTAACCATTCTCACTGCAGTGTCTTTCCTTCTTCTGTGTAAGGGGAATGTTGATTAACCAAATTATTTTTATGACGTTTACTATGTTATTATGCTACCAATCAGTCATTACTGTCTTAACATTAAAAATAATGCATTAGTCTTATAAAGTGCTCTCTTCCAGACACTGAAATTTAGTCCATTATTTATTCACATCACACTCAATGATGCTAAAGCTACTATTGTAGCTACAGCTGCTGTGGAATAGATTGACGGAAATGAGGTTGCCAAACTGCGCCTTCGGACCCTCCCTACACCACTCACTAGCACATAACATTCATTAATATATAAGGCGAGGTGGGCTTATATTTATTTATTTCTTTTTATTTCATCTTTATTTATCCAAGTATAGGCTGATTGAGAACTAAATGCATAAAACAACACCGGTGACCTCACAAATATTGTGAGAATTCATCTTGATGGACAGGTTAATTACATTCATCAATTATGCAATTATTAATTTATTAATAATTATTAATAATTATATAAGTCACATATCAATAATTGATCCAACAACCTTTATGCTAAGATGCAAACGTCTCTTCCTCTAACAAAATAACTAATGGTAACTTATGATAATATTATAAAAATCATGATATGGTTTCTACTGTTTTTGTTCAGGCTTTAGATTAGTGTTGCATTTTTAATCTTAAAATCCTTTCAACTGGGCAATTGCACTACTTTCTGAAGTATTTCTCTTTTATTCATGCTGACTGAGAAGACATTGAGCTGTGTGCCAGATTTTGTTTGATGTTGAATCTTAAATACCGATTTTTTAATTTTTGCGATTGTGTTGTGAACATAAGCTATAATAATCTTACTTGTGTCAAGTAGTCATGATCCAGTGTGTGTTCTCCCAAGTCTCTCCCTTTCCCCTCTCAGAATCTCACCTTCTTGAGTTCGCTCTAACCTCTTCCCTAGCTTTAGCCTGTAATACTTCCTCCTGTGTGTTTATGGTTCATCTCCCCCTGAACTGACTCAGTATGTCTTGAAGTAGAAAACCCTGTTGAAGTTGCAGCCAAATCCCCTGGATATAGAGACGGCCCTTGTTTTTTTCACCTTGTGCTGGTGGAGATTGATGGCCAGCATAAGTGGTCTTGTTCTCTCTGACTATTAAACGCATCCATCAAGCTTGTACTCAATTATTAAGATGGAACAAGAGGAGGTGAGTGTGCAATTGCCCTGTTACTGCTGCTGCTCAGGTGATTAAATAGCATTTAAAAGCTCTGGTCTCCTCTGACTGATAGTAGAAGAAGCCCTCAGAATGTTTGTGTATTTTACCATCAAGACCACATCCTTGCGTCTTTTATCCTTTGTTAAAAGTCCCTCGCTAGTCCAGGATAAGCCCTACAAACTGATGAATGCAACAGCAGATTGGGCCTGTGAGCCTGATGATGTAGTGCACGGTGCGGCTCATTACCTCCAGTTCAATCGTCCTGTTAAAGTTTTCTCCAGGATCCCACAGAAACAGTATGGGATGAGAGATACAAGATCTAGGAGTCCCATATGTCATTGCATGGCAAAAGAGAAACTCAGTCCCTTTTCCTGTCTATTTAGAAAATGAATCCAATTTGAGGGTCACAGCTTGCAAACAAAAAATCAGTAAATCTACATTTGTTCACAAAGAAACAAAGTTGTGTTTTTTTTATTTCTTCCAATGCATGCTTACCACACAAAGAATAACTTGAACTTCCCAGTTTCTTAAATTTGATTATATTTCAATGCATGTGTGTTGGAGATGTGACGTTTGTTACACACTCACAAATAAACCATATCAGTTCCATGTGGCTCGAAAATCCGCACTCTGTCTAATGGGAGTTCAGCCCTGTTAGTTTTCACTTGAGTAACTGTATCTACAACGTCTAGTGTTGAAGCAGGAAATTCACAGGGACAGGTCTCTTCCAAACCGTGCCAGTACAAATATCTGCTCGTCAGTCACTCTCTAAAAACTAAAACATGCAAAGAAACATATATTTTCTTTATGGTTTTCCAATTGCCAAAAAGTTAGCTTTAGTCAGGTTCTCGCTCTTTAAAAAAAAAAAAAAATCCTCAACAAGGATAGTGTGTTTTGTGCTAAAACATAATTGGATGCTGAGTAAAAGAAGAAACGGATGGATTTTTATGAATTCTTAAGAAAGTCAGAATCAGGGAGCCAATCATATAGGCAAGATGCACGAAAACATTAACCAGAAACAAGAAGTCAAGTAAAGTGACAAAACTTGGAATTTTTGGTTGAAATTTTTAACCTTAAAGGCGCTGTACCTGATTTTTATGTTTTTGAAACGTGAAAAACAGAACTAGTTCATTTTAAAGTCTACAGCAGTCGCATATATCGCTCACGAGTCTCTGAGCCCAAAGTAAGTTTTGTTGTCCCAGGCAAAGCTAGAAACATTAGCATGCTAACGGCATGCTTCCTGTTTCTTGTAGAATAAAAAAGTTCTACAAATAGATGCAGAGAGAGCACTGTGGTCTCATTTTCACCTGAATAGATACTAGATTACTTTATTACACGTTACTGCTGTAGTAATTTTAAAGCAAAAAATATTATGCATTTTTTGTATTGTTTTTAGCCTTTAAACCTGCTCTTGAGTGTCTTTGATGTGTCATGTTTTAGAACTAAAAATAAAATGCTTTTACATAGAAAAACATTACTTTATCACTGCATTGGGGATGCCATTTTGACTTAGCTGTGGCTCCATCTACTGGCTGTAGAGCAATTACACACATGTAAATATATACCCACAATGCATTACAATAAAGAGTGGATCTGACAAAGTTGTTGTTATTGTGATTTGACGGAGGAAATGTTCAGAGCAAGTCTGGTGATGATTTAAGGACTTAAAATGGCAAAAGATTCTGGGAATAGTGACGTCAGCATCATCTGCGTCACCTATCAATTCAGAACACAGAGTTGGAGAAGGAGAGGATTTTCAATTGAGTATTCTTCAAACAAACGTGAATCAAACTAAATGATACTACAAGTGTTTTTGATTATGGAACAATGTTAGAACATGGCCAAAAGCTCAACAAAGTCAATTTTGCATAATATTTGTCCTTTAAACAATATAAATCAGGAACTGCTCCTTTAATATATTCAATACATCTCAACTGAATTAGCATTATTCAGTGTAAGTCTGGGCACATATTCTCACTGGGACGAGACACAGGGACCATATTACCCCTGTGCTGTCGTCACTCCACTTTCAGAATCCATTTTAAGATTTTACTGTTTGTTTATAAGTCTCTAAACAATCTAGCACCTTCTTATTTATCTGAAATGCTTATTTTGCACACTTTGGGCAGAGCACTGAGGTCAGCTGACCAACTGCTACTGGACTGCCCCAGCTCTAGACTAAAATCTAGAGGAGACTGAGCTTTTTCTGTTGTTGGTCCTAAACTATGGAACTCTCTTCCTCTCCACATAAGAGGCGCTCCTTCTAAACATTTTTTGCACTGACTTTTAATTCAAGCTCATCTAGACATTTTTATTGCAACTACATTGTGTTTTATTTTATTTTTATTTTCAGTATTAAATTATCATTCCTGTATTGTGTTATTGGACTTGTGCAGCACTTTGGGGCAGTGTATCAGTTTATAAATGTTCTTTATAAATAAATTTGACCTTTGACCTTGACATATTCGCTCTCTTAATCATTGCGAGACACATGCCTTGGAACTAGTCCACATTGTTTAAATCGCATCCTAGAGTCATTGTTACATATATTATACCTAATGTTTAGCCTAGTCTTTTCAGCAGGATGCATGAAATTAGCAGCTGTTACATGCAATCATATCTGACACAGTGGTATTACGTATATGACATACACGTGTGTTATATTTTACCTGTCGGACATGGAGTGGCAGTAACTCACTTGAATGTAAATCTTGGGGCCCTCCAGTCTAGGTTTTGCCCTGAAGAGAGGGATCTGCTTGAGTTTTAGTCATTGATTTAGTTGAAAATGTCCCACAGAGACAAAGTGAAAGACCTGGTGTTAACCTACAAAATGATTCCTCCATGTTGTATCAGGCGATGCAGCTGCGACCGGTTCATTTCCTCCTCTTTGCGAAGGCAGCTTTGGTGTCATGTCAAATCCTCTGTGCCCTTTAATCCACAATCACTGACACATGTAGTGATTTAAAAGTATTCATGTTAGTCAGAAAACCACTTCCTCCAATAGTGATAGGAAGCCGTTTATATGTAATCTGGAATGTTTGTTACTCACTCTGCGTTTTCTGCAATTCTTTAGTCGAAAATAGATGATAGGATCTAACTATTGCCAGGCAGTACCAGTTGATTTACCAGCTGATCATTTTCCAGCCATTAACCAAGATGTGATTTAGTGAACTTAAAACTTCACATACTACGTGAAGTTGAAGAATGTGTGTTCAAAACTTTCAGGATACATTTATTTTTCCATTGGTTTTCATTGTGGAACTAGAAATTCTTCAAGGACTGCTTTCATCAAAGAGCTTAGTCTCTTTTAAGCCTTGTTTCCATTGGTTCACTTAGGAATGGATCGGTAAAGTCCAAAAGTGTTTCCAATGTCTAAAGGGCCTTTTGAGAGGTCCTTCTTTAGCTAAGGAGGGGCTTCCCGCTGCAGCAAGATGAGTGGATGAGACAGAACACAACCATGATCAAAAAGCAGATATAAACAGAAAACAATCATTTCTCACCAAATGCTGACTTGATCTTGTGATAAACCGCAGTGTTTCTGGTGATGATATCTTGAATGTTGAGCCGACATGCATGTTTTCTGGCACACAGCACTCATTCATGTCAAGTGAGTGTCATTTCCGGTGCGTTGTGCATCTACATTTGCCAAATCCAATGCATTACATAAAAGACATTCAAATCTGAAGCAGAGAAATGAAACAAATGCCAAATAATTGGAAGAAGTTAAGTCCAACTGTAGCCATGTCTCACTGTGATAACTTGAAAATACCAAATGTCTTTTTGTGAATTGCTGAGAATAAAAAGTCTAATTAAGGTACAATTTGAATGACATTTTTTAGGAAAACAAATGTTTGTCTGGGAATGTCAATATCGCCAAAGAGCTCCAGGGCGAACCAGTCAAGATACCAGAGTCAGTTAAAATGGGCCTGTAGTGAATTTACCCTTGTCTAAAACTATTGAAGACATTTTGTACACATCAGCTGATCTGAGCCCGAAACCACAAATCCATTTCTGTTGTTTTTCTACCACCACCAGTTCATTGAGGATAATAGATTCATGCAGAGAATAAATGTGACAAGACAAAGATACAAGTCAACAAACCACAAATTAATCATGACTCCAGTCCAAATACCAAGCACAATTTATAACAAACGCAGACATTCTGGGGTTTTAACACCCTCAATAGTTTGAAGTGATCAAAGACACATATATGGGGTTTTCCTTACTACTTAATTTTTGTGTTTACACCATCTAAATTGCATGTTATTTATTGTTATTATTATTATTTATTGTTACAGTAATGCAGATCAATTCACTGTTTGTAAAGCGCTTTGGGTGCCTATTAGGTGGAAAAGCGCTCTATAAATAAAAATTCTTCTTCTTCTTCTTCAGATTCATTTCTAACTAAAGTAGTAGTATTTTATTATAGATAACATATGGGGGGTTTCAGTGACTGATATTTAGTGACATGTTCTGGTCTCCCAGTCTCCAGTGTTAGGCTGCAATGGGAAAGTAAATTATATGCAACTAAATGTTTAAAAAAAGAAAAGAAAAAAAAAAAGCAATTCTACAACTCCAGTGCATCCTCCTGTGTCTGCAGTGCAGTCAAATCCCATTGTATGTTGAAATGTTGGAACAATACAGGAAGCATTATTTGAAACCACCGGTATTTATTGTGATTGGATGTTCTGCAGCTTAATCTTGTAGTTTTTCTTATTCAATACAGGACAACTTTCCACATTAAACTGACGGTTTTTCAGTTGAAAACATCTCATAGATCTTGGCTGGTTTTGTTCACACCTCGTCAAGCGTTTTCCTGGCTACATAAACATAAATATTGAATTTTATTTGACATTTCATAAAAACGTCCTACTTTTGTAAATTTTTGTATTCAAATTGCAGTTCTGACTATTTATATTGTTCTGCATGAGCAATTACCAAATTTGGGCTAGTCAAACTGAATCAGTCAATCAACTCAGGAGTGTGAATGATTATACAGGAATAATAACACATCATTTTACTTTTCATGATGGTCAGTACATTGGAATGAACATCTTACAGTTAATTCATACATTGTGAATGACGATGTTGACATTGAGTGTGTCATGCCTTAAATATCTTGCCAGGCCAGCCAAGACTTCACACTTTTTTTAAACAAAGCTGTGTAGTCTGGGCTCTGGTCTTATCTCCCAGAGTTCTAATTGACAGGTGGATGAGCCAGTTAGATAAATGCATAGTCCGTCCATATCTAGACAAACATGGCGGTTTACATGTAAAAAAAAAAAAAAAGACGGACGTCTGTGCCTAAAACTGATGTGCTCTGTCAATTGTGTTTTGCTGTGATTGTAGCTTTTGTGATCGTGTATTTTATCATTTTTAATTAAAGGCACTACACCAGGAGCCCAAGGCTCAATAAAGTATATTGTATTGTATTGTGTATTCTACTAAGTCAGAACAGATAGTCTGAGGTAAATCTGATTTTTTTTCTAAAAAATTTTCTCTAGATGGCCAGTGAGCGTATTAGTTTCATGTGTGTCACTTAAAAAAACAAACTCAATTGCATGGCTCTGTCTGAGTTTGGCCTGAATCACAAAGGAAGGAAGAGTTGTCCACCAGTCCAAATATCAGGGTACCAAAGGAATTATATACATTCATACAACAAACCTCAGACTGTTTACTGAATTATGTAGTTTAAGTTACAATAAACACAGTGCGGCAGTGGCCCAAGGAGTGACCAGTGGTGAACCTTTGACAGGTGAAGCACACTGGGAGTCAAGTCTTCCTTGTGTGGTCTGGTCTGAGAGGTGAGCTGCAGCTGAAATCTCAAGTGCTGATTCAGAAAGGTGTCTGAATGCACTCTACGGTTTGAATTATATAGAGGAGCTGTCTGTTCATAAAGCACATGGTCCAACAAAGAGCTGATATCTTTAATTATTACAGGGCAATATAGTTTTAAATAAACCTCTATTTTGCCCTTCATGTTTTGCCTCTAACTGTGTGAAAGTGCTTTCGTTTGATTTGATGTTAAACAGGTTGTTATCAGTGAACACAAAGAAAGAACAGTCAAACAACTTTGTAATTGTGCGTTAGTGAAAGCACTTTTCCAGCATCTCATTAGGTGACTATCTGGATCGGATCAGGGTTAATTTGAGCAAACTCAAACGCTTTTGTTTCCGATCATTTGAGATAAACTTCTCTTTGGTCAGATGAGCCAGCCAAATCTGTTGTGTTGCCAAGCCTTTCACTATTGTGGTTTATCAAATATTTATTTTGGAATTTGATTAATATATTTGTTTCTCTAATCGACATAATTTAGTCCTCAGACTGAGCAGGCCCTTGTTAGACACATTCCAGCTCTGATCTGCTAGATTTACAACCACAAGATGCCTGTCACTTTGTGTTATAGACTATAAACGCTTCCACTGTATTTATCCATGTGCAGTTTATGAAAGTCTGCACTATATTAGTCATCTGCCAGACTGCACTTGATGCTGGTCGTCCTCAAGTTACTCCAAAATAACTCAATGCCCCAAACACCACCAACGTAAGTAGGCGACTGCTACAACTGCTCAAATTCCTCATTACTATTACTTATTTGCTGCCATTGCTTTCATACTGATAATATCATTATTTCTATTTGGATAATATATTTTTTCCTCAACAAGCATTCCACGTGCTCAGAAAAGTGTAAGAAGACAAAACAGCATTTCACTACAAATTTGTAGTTCTTTAACCATTTTATAGTTTCTGCATTTCTACAGCCCCTTTTATGCTATTTTACATTCCAGGATGTTGTTGCAGGAATTTAAAATCTGACTTAAGAAAAACAGTTATACTGTAAATTGATTCAATGATTAGAGTATTGTGTTTTTCTCAACATACCTCGAATTCCTCATGCAGTTTATTGTACTAAATGACGACAGAAATGCGGTGCTGAGTTCACCAGATGAGTGTTATCTCTAAGGAATAAACAAAGAGAAAGCTCAAATCTATCTTTCAGGTCCAAGTGATAAGGTGAGAGGCGAAAGAGCAGGAGCTATCGTCATCACTCGCAACATGACCCATTCAATCAACTAAATTCAATGATGTGTTTATGCGTTTCACTTTACAATTGTGAGTGAGGGTTTTTGCATTTCTGGTTTTCAGATGACATCACAACATTATAAAACCCTTATAGATTGAGATGAGGGGCAGGGAAATGAAAATAGTTTATGTGCAGGGGATTTTGGTGCTTTTGGTGGTATTGAGATGGACCTATTGATGGTGGTATTGAGATGGTATTGAGATGGACCTATAATCATGAATCAGTCCATTTAATCACATTTAACTTCCCTATTGATATTTATTATGAGAAACTAATTCTTTAAAAGTATAATGGGCTTTGAAAGAGCAAGTGTAGAACAAATTACAAAAAATCAGATCTAACAGCAGTTCAGTTAATCACAAATAAAATATTCTGAATGATTATAAAGAGTCTAAAAGGAGCCAAAAGAGATGGCTCTTCACTGGAAGTCGAGCCAAAAGAAGCAAATTCTTGAAAAGAGCTGGATGGTCTGCCCATAAAGCCCCCATCTGAGAGAGAGACATAATCACATTATAGAAAAACTACAAACTTAAATGGGCTATTTGGACAAACTAGACTTTTAGAAGTGCAAATGCAAATGCAAAAGGACAAGGGACTGTCTATCAACAATAACAACAACAATAAACTGAATAAAAAAACTCAGATGGCAGATGTCCAAAACGTTTTTCTTTTTCTTTCTTTTTTTCCCCCAAAATGTAACCAAAAAAAAAAATATATATATATATATATGCTTTGGACATCTGCAACCAGAGTATGCCATACAGTTTTTTCATTTTTGATGTAACGAATCCTTCTTCCTGACTGACCGTGTACTAATCTCTTTCTTTGGATTATTTATTGTATTTATTTAAGCGTATTTATTTAGGATCACATTGCATTGCATCATCAAAATGTATTTATTTATTTTTCTCACAAAGAATTACTGAAATATTTTTTTCTGTTTCTAAAATTTCAAGACAACACTTTCTGAGATGGCGAGAAGTGTGTTGTTTTACTTTTTAAAGATTTTCTGTTGCGTAGCTTTATTTGACATAGTTCCTTGTTTCAAAAAGTATAAACATGCACAAGGAAAGCATAGATTTAACGTAAAACATCAGCAAAGTAGTGGGTGAATACAGTTTGAAAGCAGAATAAATGGAGCATGAAGCCCTAGCACCTTTCCCACCGTCTCTCACTCTCCTCCAAACGTCGTACATCAATCAGTGCGGCTCCATCCGTCTGTCCGTCTGAGCTCTGGAAAAGCACTCAATCTCTGATGAGCTGAAGCTACTCGTGTTTAACCACAACATGATGCTGCAAGAATAAGCGCATGCCTTGGATTCTTACAAACGGTGGTGTGAAAGTTTGTTTGAGGACAGAGGCGAGATAAAAACCTGAATGTGGAAAAGATCAGAGGAAGAGTGCAGTTTGAAAGTCCATTTGCACAAAGATGAAGGCGTATATTTTTGAAATGGGTGAAATGGTTTGCGTTGTTTTGAAGATGCTACAACATTCGAGAAAAAGTTCCAAAAAAGGATAATAGTTTTTGGTACAAATCAGCATTATTTCAGCTGGTTCAAATATTTTCTTTTCTCTGGTTCTTGTGGATGATGTTGTAAGTTTAGTGTAATTATAACCAATTTTTTAAGATATTACATGGTGAAATGATGAATGTCTCTAAGATATAGTTTTCTGTTCCATTTTTAGTTAAACTAATAGATACAGTTACTTGAAGATAAACTAACGTTTTCTTTTTCCATGACTCAACTTTGGATAAAATAGAATTTGAACTGTATGGCATCAGTCTGAAGCGGTGGTACATTTAATACGGGTTATGTACAGTAGCAGTGGCAGTGGCAGTTGTTGGAAATGACAGTGTTGAAGACCGGAGATTAGTGTCTTGGTGAGAGATTTGTACGTCGTCTGATGTCCCTCGATCTGTTCCAGAGATGTTTCCACTCGAAGGAAATCCTATCCGGCTGGCTTTAACTAACTGTGCGGTGTCAGACCTGCTGAAATATTTTTTTTTACTCACGACTCCTGCCTTCACAGACGTTCTCCTGTCTGACTTTTTGACCAATCACATTCTTGTCTTAATTCAGGAGATGCTACAGAATCAAACCAATGTGATTATGGTTTTCTATTCTGTTGTTCCACAAACACAAACTTAAAGCAGATGTAGTGGCTTGAGTGAGACATGCAAAGCTGCTGAAGCCAAGCAGTGGGTGTGATGTCGTGGGCTGTCAGCTTACATTTGGCCAAACTCAGATACCCCAGACTATGATTGTGGCATGAATGATTAATAGCAGTTTGAGCAAATTGAAAGGCACTGTATGAATCTGGCATTTGATACCAACGCTCTCTCTGGTAGCTTAACTATAATTCTTCCAAATGTTGGAACTTGAGTTTGTTGTATAATCTCCCGTTTTGGACTTAAGAAATCTGACTCAATACTTTACTGTTTGGTATTGTTAACACACACTGGCTTAGGTCGCCTGAGTCACTGACCAATGAAATATAATCATTTACAAAAGTGTTGCCACTGCAGCCCACTGTTTACTTACAGAGCAATAAAAACTGACAGCAAATCAACCGAAGAACTATGCGACCTCTTGTGAGCGAGCAAAGTCTTTTATAATAGACTTACTTACTGTTTGGATTGGTAGCCACATACCGACATGCTTTTCCTATACTTCTTTACACATACAAATCTTTTAGGACCGGGTCTCTTCTCCTTGAGTTTTGATGGCCTTAATTGACAGGTGAATTTACCCTTCAGAGAACCCAAGGTCCGTTCATGCCAAAATCACAACTTGGTGGCTATTTAAGTCGTACATCTGATTGTTCTGATCAGTGGCACAGGCTCTGCCATAATCGCTCCCACATACCACAGAACACTTGGTTTAACAACTTTGTAATGCCATGTGTTGCTTTCAAATTGCGCCATAGGCACCCTCAGCCCACAGAGTCCTGCCTTATGTGTCGAACCACTAATGTGTTTCCTATGAGGCACTGTCCAGTGCTGCTGTTACTCAGAGATATTGACTCACTCTGGCCACAAGAGTGCCAGAGTGAGATCACAAATATGTTTCTCAGTGCCAAAGGTAAATTTAGCACCTGTTGTGCCTGATAGCAAAAGATTAAATGTTTGTGGGTTTTCCTTTGTGATATGGAGGCTTCCAACGGTCACATGACCACAGAATTTTAGTCTTAAAGACTTAAAGACTTTTGTTGAATCAGCAGATAAAGCACTAAACATTGTTAAACTGAAAATTTCTTCTGTATATCTGAACGTGTGATTCATGTGGCTGTTGTTATCATCAAAAATCTTGACTTAGAGGCGTGATTTGCTGTGAGCCTGGTCCAGACCTTCCTACATTCAAACAGTAAGGAAGAGGCCTGATTAACTGGGCTTTAATTGAAGATTCAATTCAAATGCAACAAGCCAAGGATCAAACCCAGACTGGACAAGGAAGACTGTATCACTGTCTTTTCCTTTAAAAAGGTGTATATTTTTAACAGTTAAATTAAACAACAGAGGTGTGTGTCTAACAAATAATGTCCTGCAGCTGCTGCTGTGGAATTGGCTGTCGATTCAAGTTGATAGAAGTTGAACAAGTACTCCTGTATTACGGAATGTTTCAATGTCAAGACAAGGGGACATCAGCTGCATCGTGTAAAGCTCTGCTCACAATAAAGCCACTGTTAAATCTCACTTTGAATAACCCTTCTAAGAGGCTGTTCTTTCTCTCACTCCCACAGTTTGTGTCCAAATATACTGCGCTCTGTCATCACCTCCTCTACTACTGCATAAACTGAGCTTAATTAGAGCTAAATCGCCACTACGGGCAAGGATTTTCACTGACCAAAAATGTTAAACCATGGAAAACTTGCCCCTCTTTCACAATGGAAAGCTATTTAAATTGGCTTCTCATTGTTTCTTTGTGGTTTAAATTCTGTTTGTTACTTGTGACTAAGTGAAGTTTGGTAAGTCGGTACCTAAACCTAAAATACTTTTATATGAAACAATTTAAAGTATCTTTTATTATTCAATACAATGTCACATGTAATGATCAGCATGGAGGCCTACTTTACAAAACATGGATTAAATTAAATGTATCTGGTAAAGTGAAGTGTTAAACATGCACTTGTAGGTTTACAAAAATCAAATGAGACAGAATATTTGATCACAATTATAATCTAATGAATGAAATATCCAAATTGGCCCAACTAAAGATTAAGTTAGATTAAGATTAAGATTCATACTTTTTGAGATGGAACTATAACACACAGAACATCAAGGATAAGTACCAAAATGTCTGATACATACAACTGAGGAGTTTTTACTTTCTTTTGACACACCAAACGTCTACCTCCTCCTTTCATATTTAAATATATATATATATATATATTTTTTGTTTGTTTGTTTGTTTCACATGATCTGGTGTCCTGCTTTTTAGCTGATGATTTATATATGATGCAAACCTTTCATTATGTTCAGTGAGTTGATGTAACTTTCCGATTTCCTATCAAAAGGGCCCAGAAACATTTTGTGATGTGCAAGACTTGAACATATTTTCACTTATGCAACTGAGTAGCAGGTAGACAGTTGGCAGCAGTAACGTTAACATATTTTATATTTCATTTCATTTATGTAAATTACCATGGGCCTCACTTGTAAGCTAAAGATAGCTTCAGGGGTGTCCCATTAACAATGTTTTATTAATAATGTTAGTATGTGTAAGGATTTTACTGTATAATATTTTTGTAATAAACTTTTGATGATAACCATGACGATGACGATGACGATGGCCACAATGATGTTGACGTGTAGGTAAACATGTGCGCCAAGACATGCCTGATAGTGTTGGGTTTTGTTGTTGTCAGGCTGCTCAGGTCTTTCTGATGGTAAAGGGGGCTGAGAAGTGAAGGTACAAAAGACTTCCTTGTTACTTACATATACTTAAAGCATGGAATGCCCAAATCAAGTAACAGAAGAGCAGTTCTCTGTCATCATGTTACATATTGGGAGATTAATTAAGAGTCTATTTAATCCACAAACTGAATGTTAGATAGAAACAGCCTGCATAAAATGAATGAAACTCAGAGTAGAGCTGCTGTTCCTCCTCAGGAAGAACAGTAGCCAGCTGACTCCACTTTACACTTAGTAATCCAGTACTCTTCATTTTTGTCATATAGAAGACTTCAATTGTGATTAGATTTCAATGCCAAGTGTTGACTGTTGAGAGGCACGGTTCTATCCATTTACCATATCATCGCTTCCTGGTCCATTGGGCGGCCATTTGCTTGTTTTTTTCTCCCTGTGTGTCTGTCTGCCTCACTTTTCCCTCTGTCTGTCGAGGCAGGCCTCAGCACCTTGTTCAGAGCTAATCTGTCTGTCTGTCAGTGCCTGGTAATTGGAGCTGTTTAGGGGGTCATCGGCCCCAGGTGGGCGGGCTGGGGAGTGTGTCTGAGCGGGACCAGTGTGTGCGTTCCCATGTGGGACAGGAATGTGTGTCCCAGGAACCACGGCTTCCCACGGCTGTGCCACCTTAGACAGGCGCATAGTGGAGGGCACGCGTAATACTGACCTATCGTACAGGTGCACTGCAAACAACACAACGCAGCACAAAGCAAAAGGTGTCCTGCTGTAGTTGGGCAGTTCTGTACGTGTATTGATAAAAATATGACTTCTTGCCTATGGCTGGATTGGCAAGAAATGTGCTGATGTTGGTTACTGTCAATACAATTAACAAAATGAAGAGCAAAAAAGTAACAATCAATAAATTTGAGAGTTTATGAGCACTAAACTATAAATGATTTTCCATTACCTGTTGCAGTATGGAAATGGCAGATAAAGTTTGATAGTATTTGGTGCTATGAGCCTCAGAATACTGTAACATGGATTGCATGCTTCACTTCAATCAAATTATATTCACAGACTGCACACATACACCAGTGGGACTTGAAGCAAGGAACCCAAAACCCAGACATACAAATCAACAACAGGCCAAGGTAAAACCATATCAATTTCAACCAGGTATTTTGAGAGGTTCACATCCAGCACTGTACAAAATTTCAGTGCATTTGTGGAAATTGGCCAAGGATTTTGAATTCTTGTGTGGGCAGTTCACTGTACAGTTAAAAGCATTGAACAATATCTTTATCTGTATTTCATCTTCAAGTTCAAGTGCATTTATTTTTACGACAACTACATTTCATTTAGAAGCAGATGGCTGTCAACTTGGATTTTCTTTCAGTTAAGCAGAAAAGTCGAAACAAATCTAAAACGTGACTTTTTGTTTTGGTGTCTGTCTGAGGGAGTGAAGTGGAGCAGCGAGGTCACACGAAGCCACCCATAGTCTGCTGGAAAGAAATGATCATTTATCACCTGCTGATTCACAGGGGTAGAGTTACAAGAGCCAGAGATTCAAAGGTCTGTGGCAGGAGCAGGAAAATGGGTCTGAAAATGAATAATGAAGATGTATGTGTGTATAGAGAAAATCATAACATAATCAATACTAAAACTCAGTGTTAAATCAGTCTGAATCAGTTACAACAAGAGAGACCTGTGTGTGGTTAGTAAATGTCACTTTTTCTTTATTTTCATTCAGTATGTGTTTATCTTGCTTAATACAAAATAAGTTGCTAACCTTGTTAGTCAGGTTAGCAACTTATTTAGCAACTTAATATGTATGTGCTTTTTGGTACTATTAGCTTGTTTTTTGCGTTTTAGGGTTTGTTAATTCTATAAATCCTGGACAGTTAACAGATATTGTCAAGCTATTCATGGGTTTAAGCTTCCTGTTTATATAGGCATCATTTTTACCACTTTTCACCACGCAAAAGATATAATATTTTGTTTTTCATCACACTGAAACCCATCGATCGGCTACTTAAACTTTCAAAGTTAACTGTGAATATTACAGATGTTTTACAGTCTTGTATGTGTATTCCACAGTGAATAGAGGCAGCTGATTACAGTGGATTCATATTAAATGGGTAGTTGGGTGTTGTTTTGTGTTTGGAGCGTTGCTTTAGTTCAACTATTGGCCAACAAGTTTTACCAGAAGTGGGTGAAGGTCTGTTAAATGTCATTCTGGGTAAAGAGCTTGTATGGCAGGTAACATCTGTTCACAGGGACGACCACAGCGCTGCTTACTCATGTCCCACAAACACCTCGCTATGTTTGAGTGAGACTGTTGACCAGGCACTTTAGAAAGAGCACTGTTTTTATATGTGTCAACACAGGGTTAGGGCTCCTGGTGAGAGCACAGAGGGAGAAAGCCAACTTCTGAGCGTCTTGCGTGTGTGTAACCAAACCCTTCCGATGTGTTGGCAGAACAGCGAGATCAGTGAAGGCTGCCAGTCAGGAGCAGTGACCCCGGTCGTTGGGGCTCTTTGGTGGTGCATCCACCATGAAGACAGACAGAGGAGGGCGCTCAGGAAAGCAGGAGAAGGCTGAAAAGAACTTTATTGTAGAATAACTTTTTGTTTTTATTATCTTGTCTTATTATTATTATTAAGGTTACGCTCTTTATTGTCTCTGTAGGGAAATTTGTCCCTTGCATTTGACCCATCCTTCTGTGGGCGCCACAGTAACATGCTCGAGGATCTCCAGATGTTGAACTGTTGGTCATTACTGCTTTAGCTGGAGGATTTAGTCTGTAGGGTGTATGTTTTGGGTTGATGGGAGAGTGCCTGGACACGAGGAGAAACAAACTCTGAATCTTCTTGCTGTATGGCATGAGCATTAGCCACTCACCCACCGTGCAAACTTGGTAGAGCGGTCAGATCCCACAGCTGAACACTGTTTTTAAATATATAATATTGTGTCCTTGGGCAAGACACTTAACCTGCCTCACCCTCAGGGTTCGCGTACACTGGTGAATGTGTGTGAAAGGGTGCCTTTGCAAAGTGGTTTGCGTACCCTTTGGATCTAGAAAGTCTGTAATAAATGTGACTATTTACTGTTAAGCCCACCACGTATCAATCCATCCTTCACTTCCCATCAAGCGACCGCATTGTCGTCCTGCTGGAACCAAAATCCAAACAATCCGGAGCCTGATCAGTTGTGTGGCCATGGTAAGTCCTGCCCATGATAGAGCAGAGTTTCCTTATTGGGGCGTAGTGCTGCCCAGGAGACTCAGAACCAATCAGAGCATCGCCAAGCACAAGCAGAAAGACAGACCTTCGTCCTTCAAGGACTTGTATCAGTTGAAGGAAAGTAATTCTGTATTTTTTAAATTTTTTTTTTCATGCCAATAGCGGGTCATAGCAAGAAACAGCAAACTGCATGATCCTGAGAGCCCACAATTACATTTGTATATTTAATGTGTGTCCTGAGATCTCTCTTTGGGCACAATTATTTATTGATTATAGCGATGATACTGGGCTTAGTGGCGGATGTGGTAGGATACCCTCCAGTGCAAATGTCAGCAGACTTATTTAGACATCTTCTAATCAGGACAATGCTCTGCCTGTTCAGATCACATTTCGTCGTCTTTGTTTAAATCCTTTTCTATGATTGTTCCCCGGCTCCTGGCTTCCTTTTCTACCCTATTTCTCAATCCATCTGTTTTGTAATGGGATATCTGCATCGTTATGAGTTATAGAAAACAGTCGCAGTGGCTTCTTAGCTATGTGTTTGTTTACCTCCCTACTGCACCACACTAGGCGCGTGTTGTGGGGACATGACAATAGACTTGAATGCTATACTTTCACAAATCAGTCATATCCTGGTCTGGCAGGTTCAGCGCTATTGTGAATATCTCATACAGAAATGTCACTTTGTTAAAAATTATGATTTATACTTTGGCTCCAAATATGAAACATAAACCATTTAGAAATTTTGTGAGGCTCGGTGGTTTTGTTTGAACGATTAATCACTCTATGTAGCCGCTGAGAGTTAAAGGTTGTGTAAGCAGCACTAATGCATTACAGTTACAAATTTAAACAATCACACTGACAAGTGGAACAATTCTAATATTTATATTTTACTTCCCACTGTTTTTTTTTTTTAAATGTATTTTGTTCTTACAGGAGCTCAGGGGTTTGGTTATTATGAGCGAAGATGGTGAAATCAGGACTTTGGTTAAATAAACCTTTTATAGCAGAGGTTTATATACATATTGAAACATAGTGAAACTTACACAAAGCCGAGAGCCAAAAAAGTGTATTAAATCATAATAATGGGTGCATTTAACATATATTTGATTGTACAATGATAGCTGTATTCAGGACACAAGTTGATGTAATCCCTCATTGTTCCAGGAGTGGTCCATGGTAGAAAAGGTTTCAAAGTTAGTCTACAATAGTGTTCAAATTACTAAAATCTTACCTGTATTCAGGCTTTGCCTTGATAAATAGCAACTATTACCATTCCATACTACAGACTCAGTATAATGATGATATTGGCCTCTTCATTGTAGCACCCCATTGTGTTTTAAACCACAGAATAAAATGCTATAAATGGCAAAATGTTATGCTCTTAAAGCAAATCTTTATGATTGCTGACAGATTTTTATTTTCAACAGTGTATTGTTTAAACATAAAGTGACTCTCCTTATAGTGGTGTTTAATGCCTTTGTTTGGCGCAACATGTAAACGTTTGTCTCTCTGACCACATTGATCCATGAGGAATCCATCCCACATGAAGATTATACATCGTCTGTTTAATGTA
The DNA here is from genome assembly GCA_019453435.1 of Rhinogobius similis. Taxonomy (NCBI): domain Eukaryota; kingdom Metazoa; phylum Chordata; class Actinopteri; order Gobiiformes; family Gobiidae; genus Rhinogobius; species Rhinogobius similis. The sequence continues at coordinate 19,522,265 of CM033626.1, read as the reverse complement.
TCCCTAATCCGCCCAATTGGGGAGCGGTATTTTCTTGAGGTGAGTTCTCCATTTATAGGTTTACTCAAAGCTGGAAAATATTATCACAGTCCTAGACATATGTCCGTGTCAAAGTCATATTTTTGCTTATTTAAGTCTCATATGACTGAACTGGTAGACCTAATAGATGTGTGATCAGACTGATGCCAAATCACACTGTCACATTCACTATGTTTACAATAACTATAGCGTGGCCTAGTCCAATTTAAATACATTTTTCAAAATGAAAAACTATGATGAAGAAGAACTGCGATTGAGGCGTCTTGATTTGAATCTCAAGTGATCCCAGAGACACATCTGGAGAAGTCCGTGTATTAATGCTGCATATAATTGTGCAGCCCGCTAAATATAGGAGCGCACTGGGAGAGGCAACTAAGAATGTAAGAAGGTAAGAAACAGCCACGCAGGAAATTATTGTTTGAACATTTACTCACTCACTCAGCAGACATGACAGGCCCCTCCACCGCGGACTAGCACATGTTTCATTGTTACGGTCCATTACGTTAAAATTAAAATAAAACTACCTAAGCTTCAATGTGTCTATTTGCGCTGCGGAAAGCAAATAACAAACAGCGAATAAATACAAATAAGGTCCCAAATATTGGGTTTGGTTGTTTAGTGCACTCAGACTTCTCTGTGCATGTAATGGTTTATTCACTTATGGTAAAGTAATTTGTACATTATATTTTCACAGTTTTAGTTTCCTTTATCAACGTCACCAAACAGAAAAAACGGTTCAAACAATATTGCATGTAAAGGAAAAGACAGATTCCTAAACACACTGGTCCCCTGTTAGGTAAAGTCACCATCCAGATTTCACATGCATAACCGTACAATGAATGAACATAATATAAACTACTACTATCAACATTTGTAACAACCTGATTTGTTGTTCTAGGAAATTCTTTGTCTAAAATACAGTCTTTAATTTCACACAGGAAATTAATTTCAGTCCTATTTATTTGACAGTTGCTGTAGGGTCAGGCAGGACATTGTTAGAAATGACATGAAATAAGGAGAATTTCTAGTCTTGGGCCAAGTGTGGAAGAATTATTTCTCCAATCCCAAAATAGTGGTTTTACTGTAATCTTTCCACTGGTGGATTAAATTACACTGAAACAAACATTTCCACATGCTCATGCCAGTCTAAAACAGTGACATATTGATGCCTCTTTCGAGAATTCATAATTTTACACACATGTTTCCTGAACATCATTATTGTTTCAATGACACTTCAATTATTACTTTATTACTTTGAGGGTTGAACCACACTATCTGGTTATCTTACCAATGAGGACAATGAAGTGTACCTTAAAACAATGTTACATCCCTCTGTATGAGAGTGAATTATTTGTTTTAGATTGAGTTCAGAATTATGATCTTTACCTTTCCAAAAAAAAGAATCAATGCCTCAGATGACCATGCTCACCAAGAACCTATTTTGATACAAGTATTATTAATTTACCTTTCTAATATTTTTCGTTTTTTGTTTCTTACTGATTGCACAATCCAGCATTGTAGTTTTACAGTGCTGCCTTTAATGATTATGTAAACTAAATCAAACAAGAAATCAGTTATAAAAATGAATAGATCCGGCTCTCTCCACATGCACAAGGGTAGTGACCCCGATATATCAATGTTGTAATTAAAGCTACATTTCATGTCTCAGTGGCTTTCCCCATAATATTTACACTCCTGGAGCTGCAGTTCAAGAGAATTCCCCCCTGTACATAATAAAGTCAGGAGGAGAATTCAAATAAACACGCACTCGGAGGTAACAGGTTTAAGATGTCACGATCCGACACTCATCCATCTTGCAGCCCGGTCCATGTCACCTGCACAGCAAGAGGGCAGCAGAAAAATGCATGTGTTAGCGTGTACTCTGGGCTTGGCATGTGTAACTAGATTCATAAGGAAAAACGGCTGCTCCAGTTTCCCTCAAATGATCAAATGTGGAAATAATTAAGCCGACAGTAAATAAAGTGGAGATGAAGCAATAAACAATGAGCAGCTTGACACAGATGCTGTAGATGAATATGGGGCTGTTTGAAGTGAAGCTGTCGACAGAAGAACAAGTACAATACATGTACTGCAGCTACTGAACCATCTCACTCTCACATACTCTGTTATGGTGGCAGTAAAGCGGAGCATGAGATATATCTGTAATATGTAAAAAAGAGCAGCAGAAGTAACTGTGTGGACCCCTGCTCCAGTGAGAGTTGTGTCTGGGGCCCCAGTTTCTATCAATGGTTCAAAGACACGCAACCTCAGGTCACTGTCTGGTGTCCACGTGTCTATACCTTTCTACAAAAATGACTTCAAAAAATTGTGTGTGTGTGTGCACTGTGTAACTTTCCTGGGGAGGAGTACACCTGCTTGTCTCCATGGAGATGTTCCAAGCTTTACTTGGAATTTTTCACAACATTGCATTTAAAGTATTTATATTTATTTAATCATGGTATTTTTATTGCACAATACTTTGAAAAACATACCTTCATTCTGTTAACAGTGTCACCTCTCCACAGACTTGACCTGTAACTTGGCCTGATGGCCAAGTTACTTTGTCTCCAAAGTAAGGTCAGAATGAGACCATTGTCTGCTGTCTGCATCTAATTATAAAGCATTTTATTGTCCAAGAACCAGGAAGCCAAAACCCCGCTCTGGTCTCTGAAAACGCTAATTAAAAAGCACTTATAAACTAATTGCAGTGCAATTAGGATTCTAGGAATGCTTTAGGAAAGTGATGAATAACTTTAGACTGCATCAAATCCTTAAAAACTAGAACTTGCACTAGTTCTAGTTCTCACATTTTTAAAAGTAAAAAGCCGGAACAGCACCTTTAAAGCCATGCAGTGGAACATACATACAGGCAAAACAATGTTACCTATAGTTCACCTTTAATGAGTGTATTGATTAAATGCTCATTTTTGTTGTTATAGGTTTATTGCAGAACCATGTGGATCATGTATATGTACATAATAAGAGAATCCTCGTAAGATAAGAACTCCTAACTAAGATCATCAGTTGATCTCAACCACATCCCATTAGGTCAGGGAACCAATTTCCCATTAAAATTCTACCAAATAAATGTGCATTAAAACGCTTTTTACATTTTTCTTTAATATAGCACAGATATTCCAGGCACATTTTAATCTACTTTGTTACTACTACTACTACTACTACTACTACTACTGTTTTGAAATATTATCATTACTGGCATTACTAGCACTGTAGATAATGAATCATCTACTCTTCTGTAAACACAATGATTTGTGTCACAACCTCAATTATTGGAGAAAAGACATTTAAAACATATAGTAATGAACAGTATAAAATATTATTGCAGGATTACTCACCGATGATGTATGAGAGGGCCAGTGCATGATGTGGACTTCAAAAGCCACTCTCTCACAGCTTTGATGGCCTTACGCAAACACACACATTTGGTATAAAGGTGGTGGGTTCTCTGCACTGACCGTGATGTGGTGATAATGGCAGCCACATGTTGCAGACCTGCGCCGCTGTACAGTAAATACACATGCATCAGGCACTATCTCATGTACAACATCCCTTATCCGTATGCTGTCTTCATTATCAAACAGTGACTACATATGTCAGGTTTTCTTATTTATCTAATGTATGCTTTGTTTGGTGGGATAGTATCTGTAGTGAATGTTTATCAGTTTTACATTTATTTTATTTTTTATTTGTACAGTGAGAGTTTGTGAAGAAAATCTGGAGAAAAAAAGTTAAAATACAGTAAGTAAAACTTGCTGTCTATGTCATCGATACACTCAATTTAGGCACAAGGTCAAGGAACACATTTTTCTGACAGCTTAAACCTTCATTTAAAACAATAAAAGGAAGGCATTGTATTATATTTTCAATAGAAACAGATTCAACTATTGGGTAAATCTGATGGCCCTTTACAATATGATTACTGGGTAACAGTTATGGGAGAACCTCTACATCTACTGCTCAAGTCCAACCAGGAAAGGTATTTTGACTTTAATCTCAGATAGCGTCACTAACATGTCTGTTTTTTACAGTCTGTTGGCCAGATAGCTCAAACTGAAAGAGTCTGAATTGTATGGATTCTTAGGATTACGACAAGCAGATTTTTGACCTTGATGGAAACACTTCTCATAAAATATAAAGGTACTGCAGGGTAAAAGTAGAAGGAACATTGGACACATCATAAGCTTAACATGTTTTAATGTTTATCATATTGATAAAACTATTTGGTTAACATTCATAATTCATCTATATTATAAAGAGGTCATATGTTTGACCCCTGTGGCACACCTTTTATCTCAGCTGTTTTTTCAGTTTTGTTGCTGGAAATTAAAGTTCACAGCAAAACAAAAACAAAAAAAACAAAACAAAAAACAAAATCCTCCAAATCATACAACCAAAAAGCTTGCAATCTAGCTGATTCTTATGTTTAAGGAGCTGTTACCCTCTGTAATCTCGACCTAACATCCCATTTCCAAAGATAAACATTATAATTGTAAACAGTTCCATCTTAAGAACACATGGGTTATGGAGCCTTGTACGGAGGAGTATTGATGTTCCTTCAGCTTTGATTGATGAGTTTGCTCCTGATGAGCTGGAGAAAGAGCAACAAAAAAAACCTATCAAGAATTCAGACAACCTGGATTTTGGTACCGCTTCCTATACACATGTGATTGAGAGAAACGGTATCAATAATTCCCATCAATCATTCACTTCCTGCCTCAGTCAGCAGCTGGTCTGTAGGAGAGCGGCGGGATTCATTCATTACACACACTACATCATTACTGTCAACAGCTGCCAGCCAGGCCAGCCCAGTATCCAAATAACATCATTATCACAAGTATTCTTCAACAACGTGCCCCCTCTGTAGCCCCCCTGGCCCTTTGCTCCTCCAGGAACACACTAGACTCTTCTCCCCAGCCACGGGATAGGCCCCTCACCGCCCCCCAATGGCCCCCCTGCTCTTCACACTGCTGCCATCACCTCTGACCTCTGGGGTGGTGTCGGGGAGAAGTCGGGCCAAGCGCCTGTCAGTGCATGGTGGCTCTAGGGGCAAGAGTAATGAGTGAGAAGACTGTGTTCAAGACTGTTTATGGCTTTAGAAGATGATATTTTTGGCATGTAGACTTTGTTTTCAAGCTAAAAGTAACACATTGAGATTCCTACTAAAGGCATTGCACAATGGGATCTTCTCATTCATAACCAATGACTAAGTGTTATAGTCAGTCAGAGCTGAAATTTGCTCACAGCTCATAAATCACGCCTGGGCGGCCCATTAAAGGCAAGCACACACAGTCAAGTTGATGGGCCTAATTACAAAGAGTGGCTTGTAAAGATGTGTGTTGTTACCAGGTTTGGCTATACTGAAGAGTTTTGTTGTTGTTGTTGTTGTTGTTGTTGTTGTTGTTTGTTAGGGATGATTGAAATAGAAAGGTAATTAAGATAAGGTATTGTAAACCTGAGTTTTGTTGTTGTTGTTGTTGTTGTTGTTGTTGTTTGTTAGGGATGATTGAAATAGAAAGGTAATTAAGATAAGGTATTGTAAACCTGTTAATGTACTGATTAGAAGAAAAACAAACAAACAATGCAACCATTATTTACAGTTGAAGCAGTGATTAAAAAACATTTTGCCTTTCATTAGGATGAATGAAAATAGATTTATATCAATACTGAGCTCAGCCATAATGCACAAACTAAACATGCATTTCATTTGTCAATAAAGACTTAAATCATGAATTAATTATCAGATTTATATAGTGCCTTTTATGACACTCAAAGCGCTTTACAGTGCATCACTCCACACTTGTTGATGGTAAGATACTACTGTAGCTACAACTGCCCTGGGGCGGGGCTGCCATTCAGTAACCTGGCTCATGCCAGATTGATGTGTATCACTGTGAATTTAGTTCTCCACATTATCAATCTGGATAGGCTCTGACCAAAAGCCGTCGGGAAAATGCATAACGTCATGACAAACATTTGAACTGATTGGTTGCAGCGTCGCAAAAGCGGTACAAGCCGAGAAATCAAGAAGTCCAGTTGAGAGAAAAGCAAGACTCCGTCCTCAGGTGTACAAAGCACTTCTATGTGCATGTTTGCAAAAGCAAAATTGTTGATAAATGTGTTGAAATTGGCCAAGCTACGTTCGTTGGCGCCGCCATGTTTGTTTAGGTTTGTCCTTTTTACTTCCGCCCAAACCACAATGTGATTGGTCCAGCACACAATGGCCAGCTCAAACCCAACAGCGGGTCAAGAGTTTGTGAACTCACAAATATCTCGAAAATTCATATGGCAGCGCCAGGATAGCAGTCTGTGCCAGTGGCCCCTATGACCACCACCAATTGTTCACACACTGAACTTCTAACCAGGCCTCTGCTTAATCTCTGAGATCTGATGGGATCAAGCCGAGTTGTTATAAAACATACAATCAAATGTCAAATGTGGCCAGATGATGTGGCTGGTCCCTTTTCTTTCACTATGACAGAAGAGGCCACCCTTATTACCTTGAGTATTACAGTCCAATGCCCTTTATTAAATGACAACCTCTGTTGCCCTGTATTACAGTCTGAAGTTGCCCTGGTTTAAGTCCAGTCCTTAAGAGTCCACACAGGGTCAAGTGTGAGATAGAGCGCCCAGTGCTCTGCCTCTTAGCTCTGGAGAAGATTAGTTATTTGTGACACAGAGCTCATCTCTCCTCAAGAATGTGATGCTCAGACAGGATTAGGCCTCAGTCTGTAGTTTGTGTGTGGTTGGTTTTACAGAGGATTCAAACCTTCAGATCAAGTCACTCAATATCGTCAGAAAAGTCCAGACCCATTTTTGGAAAATAAGTTCACCATGCACGGAGGAGAAATGGGCTTTGATTTCTTGGTATTTCAAAGTTCACCAACTTGTTATTTTGATGGTAAGAGACATGCTTAATCCTTACAGTGGCTGTCTTGCCAAAATATGCCCAGATGTTATTGTTAACCAGCCTCACACTCAAACAACATGCACATCACAAACCATCGGAGTATTTAGTGCAGATCTGTCACTTGGTATTGAGTGGAGTTAAAACTGACTTTTATGAAATGGCTTTCTTCAATGTACCATCACCATTTTTGTGTACTGTGCTAAATATTTTAAAGATAGACTGAGACCGAGAAGCGGCAGCGTGTGTGGCTCTTCTGCTTTGTAGAAAGCAAAATTGAATCCCTAAGCCAGCTGACACGATATGGCTCCAGCTTTCACTACTCACTACAGTTCTGAGTATGTTACGATTTTATGATTACGATTTAAGTCTTGCTTCTCTAAGAACTGGTCAGACCACATTTCCCAGTCTACATGCTGGCAAAGATGCAGAAAATCTCCAAACTGGGTGCTAAAATATCTTCAAGAGCATCTAGTAATTTAGCATAAGCAGTCCATTATTGCTTTACCTTTTTCTTAATCTTATTATATATTGTGAAGTTTACGTCAGTTTTTTCTGATCTCATTAATCCAGGATTGGTTCAGGAACAGCACTTTAGGATTGTAGTTATATCATCTACTCTCTTTAATAACTTGCCATGTGTGTGTCCTCAGATTCAAACCCATAAATCACGGTCACGTGTTTGTAATGATAAGCAGATGCATTTGAATATCCATTAATCTAATGACCACAGTGAGCAAAGATTGCAATGTAGTCAAGTAAGGATATAAGAATTTAAAAAACCTTTAAAAAAAACTTTTTACAACATAGAGTCTGAATCCATAACAGACAAAGGTTATGAAATCTCAAATTGAAGCATAATGAAAATTGCAAGGGTACTTAAGGTTATTTTAGGCTAATTTAAGCAAGAATATGGAAAATAAATGTCACAATATAATGGGAGTATCGATCAATGTCCACACAGACATCACTTATCAATACTCCTTTACATATGAAGCCATAAATGCATCAATCACTACTAATATATGACCATTGAATAAACATGAGAGAACCAGCTTTTCACTTACATCACTGTTGAGTGTTTTGATCTGTTTGGATTTTATTGGCCCAATCTGGATTGAATAAAAATGAAAATAGATAGTTTCATTAATGACGTGCAAAGACAAATGGCTGTGGTATGTACTGCTGCAGTATTTCTTTAGTGCTTTGTGACCAGCTGAGGAAGTCACACAGGTCAAAGGTCAAAGCAATGGGAAAAGAAACCAGGTCGTCAGTGAAGTCAGACTGTCCCCAGGGACACTAAAGGAAAAACATCACTACGTGTTTTGATTTTTCTTGGTCTAATTTTACTTGTATTTAACATATTTGATGCTACCAGCTGCAGTAAAAGTTGCTATAGCAGTATTTATAGAAGTCATATTTAAACAATAACAATAACAAAACACAAATCCTTCCTTTTTAGGTCCAACGTTTTCTTCCACGTTTAGTTTGTTCCCCTCTCCACCTCCTTCTGTTCCCCTCAAACCCCTGTTCCTGGCTGTGGTGAAGTCTAAGGAGCCATAAAAAGGGAAGCGCAGAGCTCTCAGCCATAACAGCAGAGCATCCCTCTGAAATCTTAGACGCCCATTAAGCTAATGGGGCACTCTGGCCCTGCTAGTGGAGTAAGTCAGTTTGTGCTACATGTCCAACACACAGGATCACTGTCCCGGGACCATGTTCGTGTGTGTTGGAGTAAACATAGCACAATAACTCAGTCTAAAGTGAACCTGCCTGAGAATAAACATGATTAAACATGATAAAACCCTCAATAAGTTTTTTCAATTAAAATGATATAAAACACAAGATGAAAAGGTGTAATTTTGTTAACTTTGCATCTGTATTCACTGGCAATAAAGTGTAAACCAATCAATCAATTAATCAAAATGTCATATTTGAGCACAATTTGTACATGTCAGAGATGTACATTGGTGATAGGCCAGAGCTGCTTTAAAGTCTATTCTTTGAGCCACAGGAATCCAGTGCAGAGACCTGAGCACAGGACTAATGTGATCGTACTTTCTGGTTCTGGTCAGGACCCGAGCAGTAGTGTTCTGGATGTACTGCAGCTGTTTAAGGGTCAAATTGTATATTTTTTGCTTGGTAATTTCTTGTCGCACTAGATTTGGTTTTGTTTACAAGATTATGATCATGTTAATATATTAAGAAAGAATTAAACAAACTCTGATTTTTTTTTTTTTTTTTTGTTTTTTTGTGTAAATGTGCATTCAAAGCGGCTGAGAGTGATTTCCAAACCTAGTTAATTCTGCATGCCCCTCCCGCCTCCACCACAGCAACAATAGGGGTGTAGAGAAGTGTGATTCCTGTCTGCTCCAGGATTTAGGTGTAAATTCCCATGTAACCCCAGGACTCCGGATAGAGGGAGTAGCTGAGTCTGCCCCCTCCCCTCTCTGTGGTCCTCGGGGGGTCTGGGGTAATGAAGATCGGACCACAGGACGCCTAATACAGAGAGAGTGTGTGTGTGTGTGTGTGTGCGTGTGTGTGTGTGTGTGTGTGTATGTGTGTGTCTGTGCGTGTGTGTGTGTGTGTGTATGAGTGCGGTGGTGGGATCTGTGCTCACACACGAGGGACAGGATTCCAGGGCGGCGCTCCTCGTAACCTCTGGAGACATAGAGCCAACCCAAAGACTGACATGACACGCCCACATTATATACACCCAAACGACTGCTGAGATCTTTGCATTTTGTTGTAAAATATTTAATTATCCTATTATCTTTTTCTGTCTTTTGTTACAGATTTATCTTGAAGGTGCTGAACCTGGTGTTCTCTGTTTTAAAGGAAAATATTATGCATTTTTCATATTGTTATTATCCTTTAAAAATGCTCTTAAGGACCTTAAATTTACCTTCTCATGTTTTGAAACAAATCTTTTTTTTTATTTTTTATTGTGGTCTTATAAAAGGATTTGTGCATATAAGACGCATAGCGCTTACACAGTTTACTTACATTAGCACATAAAAAGCGCTAGCCAAGTAGCAGCAGTTATCGTGTTTAGACGTGTTTAGAAATGCTCAGAATGAGTCTGGCGATGATTTAAGGACTTAAAACGGCAAAAGATTCTTAGATAAGTGACGTATGAAATCTGACGGTGAAGATGTTGTAATGAACATTCCTCAAAACAGCGTGAATGCAGCTGAATGCAACTTCAGGTATGTTTTTGATGATGGAAGATTTTTAAAACATGGTTAAAAGCTCAAAAAGTCACTGTAGCAGAATATGTGTCCTTTAAATTCTTTTTTGCAGAGGTCCATGTATTACTCACTTACCTAATGTATTCTGAGCATCTCAATTATTCACCACAATTAATTTATGCTTTTCAGAACTTTCATATTATCCTTTACCTCCCCCAGTCTGACGCCCCTGGAGACTCTCAATGCATCCCTGCTAACACAACGCCAACATTAATTTTTTTTTTTTTATATATATAGAAGGACCAACCCAAAGCACTATACGGATGTCGGGTAAACAAATAAAAAACACACACACACACACACACACACACACGCACACACGCACACACGCACGCACGCACGCACGCACGCACGCACGCACGCACGCACGCACGCACGCACACACGCACGCACGCACGCACACACACACACACACACACACACACACACACACACACACACACACACACACACACACACACACACACACACAATATTCCCACGAAAGGTTAATTAATTGGCTCTCCAGTGCAGCCGGAGTAACATGTCCATGGGTAACTAGTACTACAGAAGTATTTTGAAAATATTTAGGAAATCCAAAAAGTATTAAAAGTCTTGTATTTCCTGCTAACAAACAGTGTAAGCAACCGATTCCCTCCACACTGACACACACATCTTCTTTTGCCACAACATTATGCAAAGGTGATCTCCAGGGTGGGCTGCTAACTGTATTTAATGACCGTACTTCCACATGTGTTTACTAGACCAGTCAACTCGCTCAGGGCTAGCACCATCATGCTCTCTCAGTGGTAGTCGGACATATTGTCTGTCTCCCCACGATGCTACTGACTGTGATAGTTGCACAGTAGCTCGGACACCTCCTCAGACAGTACCTCATGTAGGGCAGCCACACAGGAACAACAGCTTTAATAGCAATCTAAGCTAATTGCAGTCTGGGAACTCCTACAGACAAGATACTATTTCAGGTAAAATACTAATTTATTGGCCTGTTAATTTCTATACTTTGCTTTTTCATTGCAATATTCAGGCTTTATACCCACAGGATCCATGTTATATAAAGTGTCAAAAGAGGAGAAAAGATTCAGTTCGAGCCAAATGCTGGTATGATCTTTGCATCATCACAATGAAGGATGACGACAGGAGCGGCTTGTATCTTTGTGAGAGATTTCCTCATTGCGGGGGAGGCCTTGTACAAGACACTCTTCCTCAGATAAGTACATTTTAAAGTTTAATAGCATTGCATGAAGATTGTCTCTACGTGGGGAGTCCAGCAGAAGCAGAGCTTTAGAGGCTACTTTTTGGTGAAGTAGGCTATTTGTTTTGGGGACAAATATGGCTCCAAAAAGCTGCACTGAAGGAATAATCCAGAAGGAGAGTAAGGGAATTCAAGGAGCAGTCTGTAATAATCAACATTTGTTGTCTAGTGAAACCAGGAGAGATGGACTCAGACGAGGAATTCTTTATCTCCTCTTGCTATCTCATACTCATCTGTATTTCTGTTCTTGAGTGTTCTTAGTAGTACCAATGAACTTAACCCTCTGTCTAAGACATGGTATGAACTTTTTTTTTCTTCAAAAAGCAGAGCGTGTCCACCATCGCCTTTCTCACCTCATTAATACTCTTCCCAAAGGTACAGCTTCCCACAGCAGGTAAATAAACCATGTGGGTTTAGGACAGGGTCATAAATAACCCCTGGATGACAGATAAGACAGCGAGTCCACGGTTGGGATTTTTATGGACCTTGTTTCCCTTGTGATGAAATGTCTTTTTTGTGAATTAGACTTTGTGTTATTATATTCATTTAATTAAAAGGAAAAAAACACAAACACAAGATTACATACGCCTTCAATAAATTCAGCATCTCAAAAAGACAAGGTCTCAGCTCAGAACTAATTGGTTCGTTCTGGATGAGGCGTGAACAACAAACAGATATACTCAAAGAAAACAAGTGGTAACTCAATCTGGTGAAAGCAGTCAGCCAGAAACTGAAAGAGATACTCTTAATTTAAACTGGCTTCAGTTCTGGGCCAAACATGTCCATGCTGCACGGAACCTGTGAAAACCCTCTCATATGTTTTGTAATTGATTTGTGTTAAATAATTAAAATTCAACTGCAGCTGTGGCATCATTAGTCTTTTTATGCAATACAATCCCATATGAATGACACGTATGTGATTCTGTTTTGTTGTGGCTTCAACACAAAGGTGGGATAGTTCCCCAAACGTTGCTGTGGTTTTGGAGCCGAGAGTGCTCTGCTGGGGTCTCCCCACATCACTGCAGTTTGACACAACATGGCACCTCTGAGCAGAGCACTGCCAGCTGCAGCCTCAGCCCATTGACTTCAGTGTGTTTTCCCCTTAGTCATCATCACACTGCTCTCAGGTGCACCTCTACCACTGCCCCGACCCTCCTCTTATATCAGTTCGGTTTATTCTTCATCGCATCAAACAATCTCAAAAGACAAAACACATTTACACTTTCTCACGGCTCTCCTAATTGTAATTGTATACACATTTGAAATTTCTTTGCTTGTCATATTTTGGTGCTTTTCTGATGACAGATTGACACAAACAACCACTGACTGGTCTGACTAAGCCCGATCAGTGACTTGTCTTCACTTGTGCTGATCCACGGTCAGTGAACTGCTTAGGTCCAGCAGCTGTAGGAAGTGCAATTATCTGTGATGTCTTTGCATTGAAATCTCTTCACTGTATATCCCTATATACTATACTGTATATTTAGGAATGATGTGTCCTGTGAAGAAAGCGAATCCAGATTTGGTCATGCATGTTCATTCTAGATGAAGAAATCCCAGTTGACTAGCTTACTCCCCCTTTCTTCTCCCCCCACTCCAATGATTTCTCTCCATTTTCTCTTTTTCCTTCCTTTTTTTGTCTTTTTTTTTTGTCTTTTTTTTTAAACAAGTGGTTGTCTCACAGCGCCAACATCAACATCTAATAAAGCCCAAAGATAAACAGGGACTTGGGTCTACGGCAGAGTGGATTTCATCCCCAGGGAGCACCGCCAACTCCTGTCCATCTGCTCAAACACAAACCTGCTGTTTTTACCACCAAAAAAGAGAAATATATCAAAACAATGTCGTCAGAACTGCTTATAGCTCTGTACAAATATGACGGTAACATCTGGTCTTATTTGCTGATCTTACACTATGAAGGTCACTATAGCAAACATTAATGGCAATAATACACAAGCATATATTTCAGATGCCATCAGCAAATAGTTCAACATACATAAACTGCAGAAACATTAATTCTCATGATAATGAGTCCAAGACTTTTCAGTTTTTAAATTGGACAAGGCTTCAGCACAACGGCACATTCAGGCAGTGCCAATCACTGTGAATAGTGGAAAATAGTTTAGAGATGTACAGTGTGTAGAAGAAAATGTTAGTTTGAAAAGAAAAACAGTAACTCAAAAGCAGCCGCCAACTGGAACAGCTTTGTGGCTAAAGTAAAACAGCCACATCTGGTCACTCTAATGCACTGATAACCCTTTTCCTCCATTTGTGCTTTCTGAAACCTGAGTGTAACAGGTCACATAAGCGCGCAAGTAAGCAGGTTCCTTACAAAGATGGTGTCTTAAGGTAGAAAACAATATGACAAAGTTTTAATTTGCTTTAATATTGTTTTATTCTTGTCAAAGAGCCCCATACAATGTCATATACTACAATATTAATCATTCTAGTGTAAAGACTAATGTGTTTTGTGTATTGCTGATGACAAATAGGGCACCTGTTGCATTCATGACAGTCAGTTCTTTTCTGGCCAATGTTGTACAAAGGTTTAGTTAAGTTTTAGTGCACATTATCCAATCTGCCTCAAACCTGTGGCTGCTTGGTGCCAGCTGCAGATGTTTGGCCACTGTCCCTTCAGAGAGTCTGGAGTCTGTTAAGATAAACACACACAGTTCACACAGGACAGCGGTCCACTGATGTCTGATGGACGAAAAGTGATACCCCTGTTATACTTGGAAAATGTCAAAAATGTACAAACACACTTTGATCATTAAGACATTTCCAGATTTATTCCAACGTATGTGGTGGATATTCAGTTGTTTAACAAGAGTAACAAAGGAACAACATATGAAATCATCAGTTTGTAATGAAATTATAACAGTCACTAACTGGTGTTATACTTGTGCCAGTCCCTAACCGAATGACATCCAAGCTACCTCACACTTCTACTATTTAGACAATTCCCAAGCTAGTGGTTGTGTACACAGATGTCCTCTGTTAAAACATGTGTCCCAAAACTAATTTTTCCCAATAAAGTGATTGTCTTATCTTATTGTAGGTTTGATTCTCTGGGTAACTATTTATACCTGTGTAGATTATTTGTTTTGTATGGCGTATCCTCCTGTCACATTTAAACTGTACATATAGTGAATTAATAAAAGAGATAAATGAATGCTATGTGTGTCAGCCATCTCAATACACCGAATCTGCCCAACGATGCCACTATAATGACATGAGAACAGCTTAAACAAGAATAGTACAAAGTTGATAAACATTGAGTGTTGTAAGAGACAAGTTAAAAAAAACCAAAATCCAGTTGTTGGTACAGATTCATGTGTGACTGTGTGAGCCTAAGCTTTGTAATGAGAGTCAGCTGAGCCTCACTGATAATAGTTTTACTGTGGCACAGACATCCAGCAGCTGCACTTGCACCAGACTGTACAGGAGGCAACAGTGTAGCCCTGGGCCACAGCAGCCACGAAACACTTGTTCTGCTCTTTTCATTCAGTCCCCATCAAAGAGATTTCGTATTCTGCACATCTGATAAGCTTTTGTCTTTCCTGGAATAAAGTGGTGCTGAAGGGAAGAGCAGGTTGTCTACAAATTGCAATGTTGGTGGTTCAGTTGTACACAATATTTTAAAAGATTTAGTCAGAAAATCTTACTTTAGACATGCTCAGACTCAATATGAAATCTCTACGGTCTACAGACTGTGATCTCGTTGCATCCTGAAATATATATAGATTTGATTTGAATTTGTTTATGCTCAAAGTAAATGTGTTTTGGGGGGAAATAAACTTTAATGAACAGTTAATTTAATTTTAAAAATATCTAGTTTGAAATTCTGCTAAGCCAGTCACCTTGAGATTTAAGCACAACCTCTCTGTATTGCATCTCATTACACTCCTCTTTCTCATTGCCCTTCTCTGTGTGAAGTGTATTGTTGTCCTGAGCACATGCAGGGCCAGTGTCTGTGAAACCCCATGTCCAATTCAAACTCTGCAGCACCTTCCACTGTTCCCCTGATCTAATTAAACCTGCACTCAGAGGGTCTGGGCCCTGGAAACTGCACTGTGGGGTCCCGGGCCAGCCCCAGATTAGAAACAGAGCTTCCATGTGGCTTTTGTGAGTGTGCGGAGAGCAGGCTCAGATACTGGGACGCAGAAAGGAGGTGGGTTTGAGGAGGAGGACGTATGGTATAACGAGGGAATGTCAAGGACAGACCTGTGCCTTATGTAAAGTGGTTAAGACAAAAAAAAAAAAAGAACAACAAAACCGAAATCTTAATGGCTGTGTATATTATCTACAGCATGAAATTATCATTCATCAAAGACCATGTCTCATCAAAATACATTAATTGGCTTACATAACGGCTTCTCTGTCAATAAATCGTCATAAAAAGTGAGTACTCTATAGTGTGTGTATGTGTGTAATTTTGACCCCATTACAATTCTCATTCACTGGAGTTGATACAAATATCACATGATAACCAACATGATACTCTCTTGAACTTCTTCTCAACAAATATTCAAGTCAACCATAAACTTCAAGAGTCGTCCTATCAGCCTACTACAGCTGTGTAAATATACACGTGTTAAATGAACCACAAGCTGAGAGCCCTGCATAAGGGCATGTGCTATACAAACAAACAAACAGATCACTAACTTCATAACCTGATGTTGTATTATGGTGAGATAGTCCCACACACACACACACACACACACACACACATACACATACACACATATACACACGCACACACACACACACACACACACACACACACACACACACACACACACACACACACACACACACACACACACACACATACGCACACACACTGGGGCTAAGGTGTAACCAGATCAAGCGTAGCAGTGGTTTTTGTGGTCGTGTTTCCTCAGCTCATTACCTGTCCAAACAACAGCTCTGTATCAGACTCATAGCACTCATTCAACTGTCAGAAAATATGTACCGAAAGCAATCCATAGATTCAGGACACCATTCATGTAAATGTGTATTAAACATGAAAAGTTTCTAAATATAGAAAATTTGACTTTGTCCTGTGCAGTCACTTGTACTTTACTGTGACGGAAGTGTTTGATATTTGGCCAGATTGTGAGTTATAAAAACTTCCAAATGGCCCAAAGGGGAACAATAATAAAAACATATGTTGGCTTTTGCTGTTTTTGATGCATGGCTCTGGCGATTTACTGTGCCAAGTCTGGTTAATTTCACCCAGCCACAGTCTACTCTTCCTTTAGCATCTTTCCTTTTAGCTGGTCATAAGTTTCCTCAAAAGGCATCATTCAGATGTGAATAATGCTTTTATGTCTCAACTACAGCGACCTCCCTTTGATATCACCAGACATGTAATAGTGCAATTTGTTTTGGTTTTGGGCTGTGGTCCACAGTACATCTTCCCTAAAAGCAACTCAGATAATTGAAATAGTTTATGGTGGAGGGAGCTGGACATTTGTTTAGGTGCTTTTAGCTTTATTGCCCTCTACTGGACACATAAACTGAAGGGCTGCTAACTTTTGGTCCACTCTAAACAGTCACCTCTAATTAACCTGTAATTATTTTCACCAAAACATGGCATCAGGGATTAGATTGTGCAATGAATAATGAAGATAGTAGTTGAAGTAATTAAATATGCTGGATCATAAAAAGGTGGAATCATAAATGGCAATACACATTAAGATACTCTACACACTCAAGAACCATTCACCCATTCGCACACTCACACACATGTTGATGCGTTTTGGCAACATAAATTCATTTCCTGGAGACTGATTCTAAGTTTAACCATATTTACTACTTGCCTAACCTTAACTTAAATACTTACCTAGGTCTAATTTAAATCATGTTAACTTTTACTTTAATTTGTTGATCTAATATTGAAGGGTTTATCTCATGGAAACCTGCATTGTTTTCCATAATATCAGTGTAGGCAGGCAAGGGTGTTGCTCATGGGCACAACAACAGTGTGCACAGGAGGATGAAGCTACCCAAGTGCCATCCTTTTGGGTTAATGCTCTGCCATCTGTGGGATTTCAATATCAAATACAACCAGCCCTAATATTCCCACTGAAAATGTGTAATTTCCAAGCAATTGTCTAAAGTGAATCAAATTATAAACTCTTCGACATCAAGGTTCTATTTCAAATATAATCGACCTAAAGAACTCAGTGGAGGCCATTCAGGACAGAGCAGCAGATCAATCCTGTGCTGCCCAATTATCCTTGACAGAGGGCTGAGAGCGCTGCCTCCTCTGTGTGTGATACTGAGTCCCTCTGGAGCTCTGAGCCGATAGCTCTGAGCTCTGATAGGCCTGAGCGTGCAGAGCAGCCGTGTTCAGAGCGTTTGTTTACACATGTGAGGCTGCAGGCAGGCTCTGTGATATCGAAGGTCCTGCTGGTTCACATGTTAATACTCTGAAAAGCAACAGGTGGATTACATTACAATATAATCGTCAATGTATCACTACAGTCTCTCCTGGTGAGAAGAAATATTTGTACTGTGTTTCAATGAATGCACTGCATCTATTTGTATTTATTATTTCTATGTCAAGTGCCCTTCCTCTTCTGGCTCATTTATCCAGGTTTGGGACAGTTATGGTTGGTGATTTCTTGATTGGTGAAGGTTAGTACAATTTTGATTAAATTAATAATATTTCTAAAATTTATCATGCAATACATGTATAGCTTCAAACTCAATAAATTAAAATCAACATTTTGAGGAGACTTTGTGGGAGACTTGTTCAAATCAGGTCATATGTTCTTGTGGCATTCTGTGAGTAAAATTCACTCATGACCCAGGAGACTTTATTACAATCAGCTCCAGAATGAGAGGAATGTAGTATGTTTTCAGACAAAAGCAAAAGTGAGTTCTGAGATAGGACAGCAGCGCTGGGCTCATATTGTTCTGCTAAACTTTCTGAGACCAGTGCTGCCTCTGACATGTAGCTAATGAGACTATTGATTGCAATAACACATGCTTAAGAAGGATCAATGGACAGGGCAGGGCTATGCAGTGACATCTGCTAACAATGCAGCATAATTAAAATAACATGTTTGGATATAAGCTCACTCACTAGTCACTGTGGAGGCAAATTCATCCAGATAGATATAGAGCATGTTCACAGAACAGGAATGACTTTTCCTTTTAAAGGTTATTAAACACATCAAAAATGTGGCACTGAGACTGAGAATCAAGTTGCTAATTTATTTTTTTTTAACTTTCCAGACATGAAATATGTGTGTAATGAAACTAATTTCCCTGAGACCTCTGCCCACCGCGAGGTTCATGTTTCATTAGTTTGTTGGCATCTGTAGGTTTATTCCAGAGGTATCCAAACTTTCTTCATAAACCCTCACATATTGAAGCAGTCGACAAGAGAGAGGTGCGAAGTACATTGAATCATATGTTGAAGATGTGGTGACAGTTCCTCCACAACTTCTCAGAAAGGCCAACACAAATTGGTCCCAGGGCCACATTTGGCCCACAGGCCAGTTTGGACACCCCTGGTGTGAAATATCTATGTCAATTTCAATTTTAACTTAATAGTGATTTTTATTTTGGTCATTTAACAGTAATGAGATTCTGTGATTGACCAAAGATATTGAAAATTAGATTGTACAGTTCTATTTGTGCAACTGTGGCCCTCGGCTTGGGGCCAATGTCATCAGGCGGGGCCCTACTTTCTGTTTCAGCCCTTAACTGTAAGACCCTTCATTTGGCACATCAGAGTCACTTCTTCCCTTTTATGCCACAATCACCAAGAGGTTCTTTCTTCTGCCTCCCAGTGGACTGCTGCCTTCCTCCCTCTGGCCAATATGACATGCCTCCTTACCATCGTTAAAGACTTATTATCCCTGTAGCTCAGAATCAGAATCAGAATCGGTTTTGTCAGTGATCAAAATTCACAAACATAGGAACTTACTTTGGCGTAAGGTGCAACATAAAACAATGAATAAAATATAATAAAATATATAAAAGCGGTATGCATAAGATTAAGAATAAGATAAAATAGAATAGACTAAGATAGACTAAGACTATATACGGAAATACAGTTGGATAGACAGTAGTGCAAATTGACAGTGCAAATAGATAGCTCTTTCCTGAATAAACATACAACTGATCAACATATTTCAGTTTAGAAAACATTTGATCCAACAACTTTAATCACAGTATCATCACCATATGATTTTGAAAACTGAAGAAAGAATGTATAGTGCAGTTTAAGATGCCGTTTTAGACACTTAAATAAAAAAAAATAAAAATAAAAAAAAAGGGACTTGCATGGTACAGGCCCATTTTTGCTGAATGATACATTTAAGTTTAAAATGTATTTCTGATTATATTCTGTTTTTTGTGTTTTTCTGTATAAATGTGAACTTTTGTAGAGGTAATTTGCAGAACGCCATAGTGACAGTAAATGTTTCTTTTATAGTGGAATGACAACCATGGACTTTTCTCCATCTTGCGTGGTCTACGTGGATCTTGAAGTTTTACAGAGCTGAGGTGTTAGTAATGGAAATTGTTGCGGAAACCACAGACACATTTACGCACAAGATCCGTCTTCTCAGCATGTCACAAATGTCCTGAATACCTCTGAACCTCATCCAAATGCATTTTCTAACTCTGCTAACGATTTTAATGGACAGAGAAAACAAACAGGTCTCTCCATGCCTGCACGTCGGCATGATGCACATTTGGCTGCAATTGGAAGCTATTAATACTTCATTTTCATAAATGTGGGGTCATCTCAGGGGTGTCTGGACATTTCCCCGGCAGCTGCAGCAGGAGTTCAGTCTGGCCCGGGCCGTAATCAAAGCTCAGAGTCTGGTTAGAGTTACACGCTCAAATCAAAGGTGAGTTTTGGCACTTTGTTGTGTTACAATTCACAATGTGGACAGAGAAAAAAGGGGGTAGAAATAGCTGTAATATTTTCACAATGGAGTAAAAGAAGAATATAATTTACCTCATCTTCAACAAAGGGCTCATAAATAACTTATTGCTGTTAGGATTTATAGTTGACTGGAGTAGCTTTGCAACCATGGGACTTGCTGCAGTGCAAGAAGGTCCTGGTGTGATCTTTCTTGCATGTTCTCCCTGTGTCTGCATGGTTTCCTCTGGGTGTATTTTAACTTACCCCATTGACATAGAAAATGAAAAATGAATTCTGTCAATATGAAAAAAAAATTTTAAGAGGGAATATGTTTCGTGAATTAGGCTTCTTCAGTCAAGGTTGCCAGATTTTCAGACAAAAAGGCAAGCAATCTGAGCTCCACACAAATTTGTAAGGTTTTTTTTGTATAGTTGTATAGTTTTTTGTGTATTTAGCATTGATAACTGCTTTAAACATTAATTAATAGATAACAGACAGTATTTTAGTCCTTACTGTGTCTATTGTCATGAAATAGACGTGAAAAAGAAAAATCATCTCTTAAATTTTAAGACAAAGTCGCTAGATACAAGCAGACTTGGCAACTCAGTTCTTCAGACAGAAAGCTAGTGGGCCACTGTCTTTTATCTGTCTGAAGGGAGGATCTAACTACACTTGAAAAAATATCTATTGAACTGTGAATTGTCATTTGACTCATATTCAGCATAATTGTTCATGCCCATGATGGATCATCTAACTAATATTAGCATACCCTGATAAGCCCTATATGTTTTTTGTTTTTGTTTAGGTCTAAGAATGGAATTGTAAATTACAGGTTATACCACAGATCCCGATTTCTGTTCTGTTCAGGTTGAATCTGTCACCCAATTACAGTGAAAGTGACTTACCAGAACCCTGTCAGAACTGAAGAAGCCTCTTGGATGAGTGGCAAAATGTATAAAACTTTTGTTCAGTTGACAGAATTGCATTTTCTTTTGCTATAATAGAACCTACCTGGTTGAATGAGGGATTACACAGACATCTTCCCCATACTTAAAAGATGCATTACAGGCTAATCTTCCACCAACTGATACTCCTGACTTTGACCATCATCCAAGATCTGGAGAATGTGT
This sequence comes from Rhinogobius similis, assembly GCA_019453435.1. NCBI lineage: Eukaryota > Metazoa > Chordata > Actinopteri > Gobiiformes > Gobiidae > Rhinogobius > Rhinogobius similis. The sequence continues at coordinate 19,500,775 of CM033626.1, read as the reverse complement.
CTGCTCCTGACTGGGCTCCCCAGCAATTGAAGGTTGTGTTTTTATTACAGAGGGCAAAATCAACAAAGGCCAGTTGGTTGCATCAAACCCACATTCATTCACCAGGGGAAAGAAATTCAGATTCAGTTAAGACAAAATGCATTTGGTGTATATCGTATATATATTGAGTATATTGTTAAAGTTATTCTGTTAAGTTTCAAATAAAGTGATATTTCTGCAATTTTGTGATGAATTATACAGACATTTCACTTATTTCATTTATCTAATAATTAAACCTCAACTAATACATTTAAAGACATGTTTCAACACATTTCTGTTGGATTGACATGATATCACCTGAATATTGTTACCAAAAAGTATTGAGATTTAAATTGTTGTTAATATTGCCCAGTCTTACTCAGAGATGGGCATTATGCTTGAAAATGAACACAGGAAGCAACCTGAAAAGTGTTTTTAAACCCAGTCAGTTTCGCAATCAGCACACCTTTCCATCTTGTCAGTATGGGATTGTTGGCCTTGGACAGTTTTGGTTTGGTGGATCATTCGTCTGTCCACCGCTGTTCGATTATGTTGTACTCACACGGCGCAGAGTGAGAAGACAGTTTGACCGTTCTCTCACAGTTTGCAGCTCTGTGTTTTTATGTTCATTCAACCATCAAACACAGGCAAGGTATGCCAATGCACAGGCAAAACATCCAAATAAGCATGAAGCCACTGCAGCCAGCCTCAGCACCACACACCACGGAGGTTTGGTTTTTCACCTCACTTCTGAAGCTACTTTTGAGTTTGTTAGTTCATAATCAGCAATGATGGTACGCGAAAACATTTGGAGGTGTTGCTTGATCATGCTACAAGTGGATAGTGAAAGCAGGGGTTCACTGAAACACAGATGTTGTGAAAATTCTTTAAAGTATAGAGTCAAGGCTTTGCCTGTCATTGCAGTTGCTAATGCATTGTAGCTGCCTTCATAGGGTTATGCAAAAATGTTCAACTTCAAGTAGAAGACTCAAGTAGAGGTCCTTCTTTTGTTTCAGTTTTTTATGTAGTCTTTATGGCTGGATTAGACCCCTGTACGGCACAGCACCTTGCAGACTTTTTATATTTTTACATGCACTACGATCCCAACCTCATGCCCTATAAAACCAGCAGGCATTGAAACTGCTGGAAACTCATCTGAAGTCATATGGTCAGGGATCGGGACTGCAACAATGCCACACTTTTTTTTCCTTTTTTCTTATTACCAGGTTGTAAACGAAGGTTATGCAAAATATTAGACAAAAACTGTTAGAACACACCATTGCCAGGTATTTCAGAGGTTTAATTTTCTTCTAAATTCTACATTTTTTCATAATTTAAAATTGATGTATAAATGTTTGCACAATGTACAAGTGTCACTGAGAAGAACATCCCTCAGGCAATCTGCTTTCTCTGCCCAGGGCGCTCAACTGTGGAACTCCTTGAGTCCTGAGCTGAAACTGGACCTTGACTGGGCAGTTTTAAATATGAACTTAAGCAGGTTTTATAGAGAACACAGGTGTGTACTTTACTAACTAAAAGACTATTTGAGATGACATAGGATGCCTTTGCCTTTGTAAATATAAAACTCCTTCTAGGGATGGACTTTGTAAATTGTCTAATGTATGTACTTGACCTGATCAATAAATAAACAAATTAAATAAAATACATTTAGATATTAAACTCATTAATATTGACAAAATAAAAGTGCACCGCTATTCTTATATGAGTTTAAACCATATTTATTAGCGTCATTTAACACACATACATCTCACAGGCATCATAGTTTTCTTGATTGTAAAAAATCTTTTCCGAGCACCTGTTTATTGCTGTCATTAGGCCGCTATCTGAACATGAGGCATCTGGCAAAACTTAGCACGCCAACTACTGCTACGGTAAGTAACCATAAAACCACACATGTTGTAGTTAATATCGAGCTCACGCTTCACCATCAAAGGCTGATTAAGGACTTCAATGGTCTCCATCACAGAAGCACAGAAACAGTCATTTATCTATTAACATGAGCTCTGGACTGTTGTGGGCACAGCCGTGTTGAGCTGTTTAATGTGGTCAACACAACTGAGGATGTGTTACTGTAGGCACTGTCTATATACATAAGATTGCCCTCTATAAAAATAGTTATAAGTTAAGGCCTGCCACTGCAGGTGAATGGGAGAAAAAGACTTACATTTAGATATAATTGTGAAACTTATCCTGTAGTTTACTCACATAAATGTAAAAACTGTATTCACGGTTTTCATCATGTAATGTTTTCATAAAAGAATAAGGCATTTTATGTATAAAAAGGGCACATTTTTGGGATATTTAAATCAGAAAAATGGACAGAACCAGGTTTAAATTTCTTCAATATTAGTTACAAAAAGAAAATGGGTATCTTATTTTACTTTTGAGTAAACTAGGTCAGACTAAAAATTTACCTGAAAATTCAAATTTCAACTTTCAAGTTCAAGTTTTTTAGATATTTACAGTAGATAATAAATCAGGCTTTGAATTAGATATCAACTATTCTGTCAAAATCTTAATAAGTATAAGACTGCTAAATTTGCTGTTTGTTGGAGCTACTTGAAGGGCTCCTGTCATCTGTGGGGAGAAAAATGCATTCTGAGAAAACAGCCTTTGAAGTTACAGTGGCCCATAGAAATCTATGGATGCAGTTGGATTAAATGAAGTAATAAAACATCTTTAGGATCAAACTGGACAAGTTGGTTGTTTTCAGGGACAAAAATTCAGCAAATTAATTGGAGCTGGAATCAAACTCACAACGCTGAACATATAGCATGTTATTTTTCTGACATATATAGGTATATCTAAAAATAAAAGAAGTGAAAGTAATTTTTCACTTCTGTAAGAGAGAGAGAGCAAGAGAGAGAGAGAAACGATCAGCGTGTGTAAGAACTAAAGCACACAAAACATCTGCTACACATTTCAGTATTGAATTGAAATTAATCCACAATAATAGATGTCTGGTGTCGTGCCAGGTTTCGGGTCTCCTGCTTTATGGTTGATAATAATTTACCCCAGGCCTCAACAGTGGGCTAGACTCAAAGGGAATAGCTCTGGGCAAAATATTTACTAATAAAAGTACATGGATGAGGTTTTTTCCCCCTGCAGTTTTTCTTTCCTTAAGTTGCTCGGCCTGAAGTGCAAATGTGTTCGTGCCTGGTAAGAGGTCCATTAAAGTGTGAATATACTGTTGCATACCAGCGCTGTATGATAAGAAACCTGATAAGACATTATGCTCTTATGGAAATACAACTCAAGCATGAAAACACACGCTTCCAACCCTGCTGGCAAGATTTACAGATACCCCACTATTTATGCTAAGTGACTGCGTTTAACTCCAGCTTTTTCGGATAATAGAGGCCAAAGCACTTGTGCATTTGGACAGCACCTGTTGACGCATTATGAAGACATTCTGATTTACTTGTTATGGTTGCGTTTATTTATTTATTTATAATACTTATACTTACTGTAATTGCACCTACATAAAAATAATTATTGTTCGTATGGTTAAACTTTGTTGGATAAGATAGAACATAGTGACTTTACGAACGCTTGTTTCAGAATCATATCCAAGACGATAACACAAGTAAGTCTGCTATTTTAATCTTACTCAACATGCTAGTTAAATTGAGTTAAAATTAAGATAACATCTGAATTTAAGGCTTTTTGGTAACTGTTGGACATTTCATTAACTTGAGTTTAAAGGAAGCAATTTAGAAGTTATTTCATAGATACAGCCACCTCAAAAATGTGGAATTTGGAGGTAATTAACAAGCCATTCGCTTCAGCACATTCTTCAGCTGGTGGTGGAGGCTTAAACGCACAGCAGCGATCAAAGGCTCTTCATACACCATTAACCAGAAAGTGCTGCCATAACCACAGAGTTTGCCAAGTTTCACACCATTCATGGATTTTTGCATTCAACCAGAAATAATGCTTTCAGTTCAAATACACAAAGGCCATAATTCAAATATGTGATAATACACAAGCTGGATCTGATTTATTAACACAACTTTAATCATTTGTTTATATATTTTTTCAATGTAGGGCAAATTTTGAGGCGAAGGTTTCAATACCATATTGATAGTGATAACAGTCACATGACTGTAGCAACTGAGGAAGTTGCAATGACTTTTCGATATAGTTATCTTGTTGTTAAATAGATGTCAAATAGATGGACAACTCAGTGATTGGAGTAGTCGTCCACAACAAGATATAAAACATCAGTGGAGTATCTTTGGGAAGTGCATACAATGCATAAATGATTGATCAATGATGATCATTGATTGCAAACCTCTCTATTGTGCAGTATCATGATTGTATCGCAGCATAAACCTAACCTAACACTGTATTGTGACAAAACCTGTGATTTATGATGAAAAGGTAATATTTTGGTAAGTTATATAAAACATATCGGGTGATCTGAATTGAACTAAACATCTGCTACACATTTGTGGTGTTGTGGCCGATTCCGGTTCTTGCTGAATGACCCCTTCCCTCTCTCATCCCTATTTCATCCTAAAGCCTACCAGCAAAAAAAAAAAAAAAAAAAAAAAAGAATTTAACTAAACTAGTTGAACAAAAACTGATGGTATTAACATAAACCATGCCTCAAATGTTTTGGGGCAATTCATCTGAGTTTATATTTGAGCTTAAACCCCTTGTATACTAGTCTGTAACCCCATGGCATGTGTTGGCCTGGCTGAGTGCGCTGTGGACTGGACTGTACAGTGTGCTTGTGCGGACCTCCGGGGTGGATAACTCAGAGCACAGAGCAGGTGCACACAAACAGGAGGGAGGAGGTCCTGGTGCTGTCAGGCCGGAGAGCCCTGCTGAATGTCTCATTGTGGACACAGACATACATGTGCAGAGGTGTGGGCATCACTGCATCACTTCTGTGCAGCTAAACCAATGTTTGTGGAAGAAGATGGGAGGGGTACATTCACCTCCCTTGTGCTATTTCAAAGTATTAGCTCAGGTTGTTGTAAATAAAACAGAGTTTCAAAGGGGTGTAGATCTAATCTATCCTATATTTTCCACTCTAATAAAATGTATCTTCAATATATACATTTTTGGTCGCTTAAAACTTACTTCTATTTTCTTTTCTGCATAGACATATAGTATATCCTGTGCTCTGTTCTGGCCCAGTGCTGTGAGTTTGATTCCTTGCTGAATATCTCTGATACTTCTGAAAAATAAATTGTAATACTGGATTAATAAAAATCCTTCTGTGCAAACCTTTTAGACCAAGTACCATCCAAGATAATAATTGGTTTTCTGATTACCACCAGATCTAAACTCATGTTTAAATTAGGGTTAAATATAGTTTAAAATTAGACTAAACAATGGAACGAGTCATTCTAAATAATGATTAATTCGAAGGAGGGCAAATCAATTAAAATAGAAAAAAACACTGAAACCAATACTCAAATTGCAGAAGGCCTCTGTACAACCAGAAGCAGCAATTTGTATGGGGTTCCATTTGTGCCAAAATAATGAATTAGACTTAATAATAATAATAACAATAATAAAACAAATATAATAATGCCTTACACTGCTCACGCTTAGCCTCTCAATGTGCTACCACATGGAAAACATTGGAAACACCAGACAGCTACACTGGCCACCACCAAAGGCGCACAGTCTAATCATTTTTGACTGAAATGAAACCCCATAGTCCGTGTTTGTACCACAGTTTGAGAAACAGTTCACTAATTTTAACCGTGGCATTAGATTTGTGGTTGAAATAAGTATAATCTTATCTTTAGAGTTGGTCTCCAGCTCAAGCCCCCTGCAGTGCCATTACATATACATACAGCTCTGTGAATATGTAATGTATACAGTATATCAAAATGATCTACTCTACAAGAGCTATTTAGTCATGCTTTCACATAGCCCGTGGTGGTCCTATAACAGTTTGTAATGAAATAATACTAGACAGAACCATGACCCTACTTTAGAAACATTTATTTAGTTGTTTTCTTTTCAAATAACACGTTTTTTTCTCTGTTTTCAGGCATGCAACACGAGGCTGAATGCAGAAGACTACACCCTGAAAATAAGCAAACGGTATCAGTTACGTTTTCAAAATACCAATTTAAGCAGACTGTACGTTGCATATTTAGATAAATTTAACTTGAAAAGCAGCAGTGGTTGTTGTTGAGACTGAGTTCTGTGAAACAGTAAATTTAAGGAAATGAGACAGTCCTCCTGTCGTGAGGTGTGCAGAAGACAGAGAGGCAGCTCTGAGTTTGTTAGCATTCCCTCACACTGTTTATATCCACATGTGTCACATATTCAACCTGCGCTCTCTGGTGCGGACAAGCACCAGTGATAAAGGGATTTCATTGGAACATGCTGATATGGTCAAATGATTAGTGATTAGTGCGCATTTGTCTCCTGTTCCCCTAATCTTAATTGTTTTTGTTTGATGTTTGACTGGGTTTCCTTCTTGGACATCAAGCTGTTCCTGCTGTCCAAAGACATGCATGTGTCAGAGAAGTTAGTACGGAGTGAAGAATTGTATATCAGAGACTATGTTCACATACTTGACATACTCCAATTTGAACAGGATTTCTAGAATGCATGCAAACACAGAACTTTTACAGGGAGAGAACTTTGTGCGTACTCGGAGATAGCTACATAAACAACACACTCCAACAGGCATTCAGCTGGAGTGGGCAAGAAAGAAAGCGCATACTATACATACACTACGTTTAGAGACGTACTCACTCATTTTAAACCAGTGATGACACAAATTATCTTATTGTAAGCAGGCTTCAACTCCAAAAGAAAAGAAAAAATTACTCCCTCTACAGTTGCACCATTACTGATACCACATACAACATACAAGGTGTCAGAATACTACTGAGTGAACTGACTCCAGTAGTTTACATTTTAAAATCTCCATTGTATATTATTACTAACATAGAATGCTGTTAGTTGCAGTGTGATGACAAATTGCCAGCCTCTGAGCTCTTTTTTTAACAGATGTCCACCAAAGAGGGAGTGTTTCAATAGTTGGCCCACATGCATTATCCACTACAGTCCGTATCCCACAGCAACATGGGTAAAAATGCTAAGATCGAGGACATCACTTTTTGAGCCACTTCCAAACCAACCAAACTGGACATTGTAAAATTATTTTACAAAGCATTGATTTTCCTCAGGTGAACTACGTTTGCACAAAAATAAACCCTTCTTTTACTGCCAGCCTACAACAACACAGCTGCAATAGCAAAAGCAAAAGCCAGTCCATTCGCTGCCATGTCAGGTCTGGGGGTGTCAAGAGAGCTGACCCCCAACACACAGCAAATAAAAGTGATTTACGGCGGCCTCGCTGGCTGCACTGCACTTTATGAAACTGTCCGGAGCAGAGTTACAACCTGAGCTAACACACACATACACACACCTACAGTACTGGAGTGGGCAGTGTTAAGCAATACACGGGAAATGTGCACCACAGTACAGCTGCTATTCAAAGCACTGCACGCAAACCATTTAAAGAGAAAATATGGCTGTGTGATGAAAAGGAGGAGTACAGATCCAGTGATGATAGAAATAGTAGTGGAAGTAATTGTTTAAGTAAGGTTATTAATTGTAATAGTAGTGCAATAAAGTGGTCACAATTTTAGTATTTACATGAAGAAGGCATTACTGTGTGGGAAAAGAAGGGAGAAGAGACTAATGCTATGTCTATTAATGGAAGTGGTTATGTTGAGGACTGCTATTTATTTTTCCACCTCTAATATGAACAGTGTAACAAACATTAAAGACAATTGTGTTGCAAAAACAGAAAATAAATGTGTGTTTACATGTTAACTTAACTCTGCTCTCCAGTACCACACTCCAGGGAGGTTGTGCAAGAAAGATGTCCACTTGTTGTGAAGGGGGAAATAAAGGGCACAATAGTTTTATAGGGAACACCAGCTTTGTGGAGGTTGTTATTTTTGGCTGCTGAGCTGTTTGCACTTTTCTTTAGATCACTTGGAGGAATTAACTCACAGCAAATCACCTCGCAAACTAAAATATCCTCATTTAGCTTTCAGGTAAAAAGTGTGAAGGACAAGTCCAGGTTGTGTCCACCACCAAAAGGAATTGCACATAATTATACCATGATTGCAGACTAGCAGTAAGTATTTTAAACTTAGCTTAAACCCATGCTGCAACGTGGCACAGGGTTCAGCTGCAGCACATATGCAAGACTCTGTACAGGCCTCAATGTACTGGATTTGATCACTTTGCAAAGGTCTTCTCCCTTTATTTACAGTAATGGGACATTGATTGATTGATTGAGAACAAATTTTCGTCCGACTCACTTGTCAAATAAAACATATGTTTAAAATATGCTTAATCTTACATCTATCGTACACATTATCTAAATGCCATCAAGTTAAATAAAAAATACCTCATGTACAGCTGCCTCAACATCAGGCAATGACAAAAAATGGCACATGCAAAAATGACCTTAGTTTGTGAAGTTAAAATCTTTATCTGCTGCTGTTTCTGAAGGCATCCAGAGCAAAAGCAGAGCTGTGGCCTTATGAGTTTAAATCACCTTGCTGCCACGCACACCATTTAACTAGTCCATAACTGAGCGCCTGAGCCACGGAGGAGCTGACACTAAGCAGATGTGCGCTGGTTTATCTTGTCAGGACAATGAGCTACTGAAGGAAGCCCCCTGACTCAGAGGTCCAGTCTGGAGTTTGATTCTGAATACTACTGATCGCTCATTAACTGTAGTTCTTTGTAATGGAAATGTAGGTAATATTGTGATGACAAAAAGTCTGACAGGCTGATACTGAGCAGATGCACACACAAGTTTCATCACAGTCTGGCCAACAAAAATCACAGGGAAAGAAACATCAAAAGATATAAGTCCCACAATGACTACAGATATATTTACAAAGTGAACACTGATTTGAGAAACAAAAGTTCAGGTAAATTCATGTAATTAAAGTTATGACACTGGCTCATAATTTCCCTGATGAGAAGACAACATCAAATATATATTTTAGGCAGTCAGTCCTAAAACTAAATGGTGACCTTATTCATTCTTGAAAACTTGTACCCGATTTTTACTGTTTTGAAACATGGAAAACAGAACTAGTTCATGGTCTTTACAGCAGTCAAATGCATTGCTCACTTACATTATGCAGTCTCAGTATCCTAAATATTCACCGCGAGTAGTTTGTAAGCACTTTTCACGAGTTTCTGAGCCCAGAGTGTCACAGACTGTCATGGGTTAAGCCTCTTCTCTCAGCGGGATAAAAGGTTCTATAAACAGATGCAGAGTGAAAGTTGTGAGTAAAGTTGTGGTTTCATTTTCACCCGAATAGATGCTTTTACAATAAATCTGTGCTGGGGCAACACAGATTTTACTTTATGACATGCACAAAAATCGGGAACATGGTCTAGTTTTGTTTTTCCCGTTTCACAACAGTAAAAATCAGGTACAGGCCCTTTAACTATAGTGAACCAATAATGGGTTCATTTTTATGACTTTATTTTTATGTTTTATTTTGTTTGTGTGTAATGTGTAATGTTCCGGCATTGTGTTGTGACTGTGAGTCATGTACCTAAGCTGCAACTTCTACAGAAGAAAAATGTCAGAGATAGGACAAGGGACATATTGTACAAAAATAAAATCTGATGAACTTTTAACCTTGTTGCAACAGTCTTCCCTCATCATTGGTGAACTCAAAGTTGTTGTTTTATTTATTCCTGCATGTTTGAGTAATTCTGTATTATCCTGCAACTGAGGCTCAACTGCTCTGAAAATTCCTGTTTTCACCTACCTCCTATCCTATCCCCGCCCACATCCTTGTTCTTGGTTGTGATTATTTGAAAAATGAAGACTCCGAGGGATACATGTAGAGATCTAAAGGTCACAGATACACTTTTCAAAAATAAAAACATGTAAATGACGATCTCTTTCTTGCTACAGGGAAATGCCGTGATGAAGGGGCGGGGCATCAGTTCTGCAGTTTTGTACAGGAAACCAATTAATCTATTTCTTTTACTCAGCTGTTTCAGATCAATATCAGAGTTAAGAATGAACAAAATGTAAAATAAGCAACTACTTATGTTATAGTTCAATATTTGACACCTGAAGAAAAAAAAACATATGCCTCCTTTAAGGCAAACACAAATATTTACATATCATTTTAAAATATGGCTGTATGGTATTCATGCTCATTTCTTTATCTATTCCCCTGCATATATGACACTGATGTCTGAAAACTGAAGTGGAGCTCTTCATCCACAGGTGCAGCCCCGGTTGAGTTTCAGGCCGAGGTCATTGTCCCGGGACAGGTGAAGAGACAGATGAAGCGAGCGGACGACAGGAGCATTCAGCGCCTGTTTGTTCCCACAATGAGCTCCCTCTGCCCGGCTAAACGTGCCTATGTGAGGGAGAGAGGAGTAGTAACCACGTAGAAAATCATACCAGCATCTATGACCTCGCTGACCTTGTAGTGACCGGTGTCTAGTTCACCTGTCCAGCTCTGTCCTTTCTGTTGCTCTGGACATATCACTGACGTCTGTAAGGCTTTTGTTTGGTTGTTTGGTCTCAGTGTACAAATAGATTAAGTTTAGTGGGTCTGAGACAATAAAGAGGAGGGGGTTGCAGTTGAGCATGAAATTTAGCCCTTTTGCTCCCTCCGGTGGACAAAGTTATCAAGACTAAAACCACAAATACAGTAAATTGTGAGGGTGGTTAAATTGATATTTATCATGCAGTGCACTTTTTTGGTCCACAAGGGATGTCATGATATCAAATTTTATTGTTACGATTATTATGAGAAGAAACATCACAAAACATTGATTATTCACGATTATTGACACATAAATAACTAACCTTATGAAATCAAACTTTCTGAATTCAAAAGTAAAGTTGTTGTGATATAAACCGTCACATTAAAAGCACTTATGTATTTGGGTTTATTTTTGGAGTAAATATTTAATTGAAATGGCCTAATTTTGCTAAAATGGTCCAAATTATTTATATATCTACGATTATAATATGACCTGAATAATTATGATTATCCACTACCCAAATGATCTTGACATCCCTATTTGTCACTATTATTCAATACAAAAATGTACTGATTCAGCTACACAGTACTAATTTGTTTTCTTATTGGAATCCTGTAGAGGGGGATAAATAGAGTTGAGGGGGCAGCAGACCTCACCCCAGCGTGACACCCATCCATCCACAGTAACAGGAGCGCGCCATAGAGCCGTCCCACAAAGGCCTGGGCCGGTCAGAGGCAGCACTCACCACAAGAGAAGGTCAGTGTGTGTGTTTGATGATGCTCTGGTACACTTAGCCTCTGTCCTATCATCAAAGCACACAGGTGAGGGCAGCATTGTGAGCACGGGGCTCTCGAGTTACCCTTTCAACTCGCACAGGGCACATCAAAGACCGCCTTTTACACCGCACAAAATACATGCACAAATTCATGAAAAATGCAACAACACTCGGACACACGAGATAAACAGAGGCCATAGAGTTATGCTAATGCAGGAGCTATGAGTAGTCTCCAAGTACTTCTGAAATCAGAAGCGGCTAAATTTGAAAGAGGGGTGATATATTATGTTGAGCTACAATAAGTACTTTTTGTGTTCTCTATTTTGTGTTCTCTATTTTGCACATTTTGACCCCAGTGCACAACATAACATTAAAGGCCCATGAACAATCTTCTCAATGTATAGTATGCTTATCAAAGTTCTTCATTTCACATCCTATCTGAGACTGAAGAAAAACTTATGTATTAAGACAAATAAAGAAGTTAACAGTTCAGTGCACCCACCAGTTCAGATGTCTGGCATGTTAGTAAGTAAAGTAAGTAAACACAAAATTAGCAGCTGTAGTTCTTGTTCCCAAATTCTTTTCCAAAGACATCTGTCTCTCCTGGACATACATTTGTTTGGTGACATCTTAACAGTGGAAAAACGAACCTCACTTCTGGGAACATGGCTGTTAGAGATGATGCCCTTGTGCAAAGGCATTCAGCTGTTACAGACCAAGCCAACCGTGGGGTGAATTTGCCTTTTCAGCCTCTTAAAACCAAAGAGCATCTAAGCCACTTCTATAGGTCCAAAGCTAATTCCACTGGCTGTGCTGTGAACCTCTGTGCACCTCCACATCAGGCTCATGGTGTTGCAGGGAATAAGACGTCACCTCCTCAACCACATGGCAGCTCTGTTTTTTATTACAGGGTTTTAACTTTTCCTATTTAGCCTTTCATTGCACAAAAGCCCTCTTTTTGGTTTGTGAAAAATGATCTTTGGATTCAGAACAAAAGTATAACAGGAAAGACCACAACCTTTGTATTGATCGATATGTTACAGCTCACGTTGCTGTAGTAAAAGGTGTAATGCTTTTCTGCTTGTCTCCATAATGAGGTCTTCTTGCTTTGCCTGGAATGTTACATGGTATGGCTTTACACTGAACTATCTCATCATGGAGAAAAGCAGGTGGTGCCAGACCGAGTCACATATCAAATCAGAGGAGAGCCTGCTCACAACAAGAATGCATGTTTGTCAAAAATATTTTGAGCAATAAAAACACACATAAAAAAGATAGATACATTTAATGCTATAATGTTGAACATTTCAGGCAAAACAATAATATCTCCATAGAAACAAACAGTCAGTGGAACCTCCACCAGAAAAGTTATATAGTGCATTTATATTATTATTTATAGTGCAAGTTAACTGTAGATTCCAAACCTATCATATCTTCCCAACATATTTCTATAATTTATTATGCAAAAGGAAAAGTCATACTTTTATTCAACTATGAAGAACTATATAGTAGTACAAGCCCCCACAGAAACTCTTTAACACCTGCAGTGGTGCTCCTGTGCTGGCTGCAGGTTGGCAGATCTCCAACTCTGACTGGAGCCAAAATTAGGTGCTAAGTGCGTAATAAAGGTACACACTGAACTTCTGAAATCAGGACATGACACCTTCAACAAATCTCTTATAAGCATTTGCCAAAAATATTGTGGCCAGGCAATGGAGGCAATTGTACCACCTGACAATGCAGCTTTCATGTGGCGTAGTTACAGTAGAAGTCTTTGTTGTACTGCAGTTATGGGTAAATTAGCCAAGAATATTTGAAGTAAGAGTTTAGATCAAATATGGCTTTCATCTATAACTTTTAGGGGGTCCATTGTAGGGGTAACCCTAACCTGTTCTGTTTAGTCTACATGTCTGCTACTCTACTACAACTACTACCGTTTCTTTTTCTGTATATGTTATTTTTTAACTGTCTATTGTATTGTATCTGCTTTAACACTATTACTGCAATTGTAAATTGGAATTCCCAGAACAGCCCATATAACCCCGGTTTTATAGTCCCTTCACTGGTTACCAGTAAAATATAGGATCGATTTTAAACTTTGTGTTCTTACTTTCCGAGCGCTGCATGGTCAGGCCCCTCAGTATGTTGATGATTTGCTGTGCCCTTACACCTCCAGCCGCACTCTTCGGTCTTCAGACCAGAGCCTTCTCATGGTCCCAAAGACATGCTTCAAAACTCGGGGGGACCTGTCCTTTCAGGCTGTGGCCCCCAGACTCTGGAACGCCCTGCCCCTGGCTCTTCGCCAGGCCGATTCAGTGGACACTTTTAAGAAGCAGCAAAAGACACTCTTATTCAAAAAAGCTTTTAGTTGACTGGGTTGTTATTTCTCTGTATTTTATCCTATTTTTATGTGAAGCACTTTGTGATTTTTATCTGTGAAAAGCGCTATACAAATAAAATTTACTTACTTACTTACTTACTTACTAAATAAATTGCAATTAATTATGATACTTATCTGAATAAAAACTATGAAAAAGGTAACAAAAGAAAAAGTAGAAGTGACATTAACAATTGACAAGCTCCAAGTGGTGATAAAGCTCCTTGGCTCCTCGACACAATCACAAACTGATTCATTTAACATGATCAGACAACACAAGTTCTATGTACAAAGTATTAAAGGTCATTAACAAGCAATGAAATGGCCACATCCACATCATATCAAAATATGATTATGTAATTTTCTCTGTTAGTTATCGTTGAATTTTTGTACTAACATGATACTATTAATGTTTCCCTGTTTTTGACCAGCTGTAGTCTGTAAAACTGTGTATGTCTTTTATCTTTCTGTAACGTCAAGCTGCAGGCTGCAGATGGAAATTCACCTAAAACTATAATCTGGCACAGATACATTTGTTAAAATGTTCATTAATAAGTTCCCCCTTTTCCTTAAATAAATTAATAAAATAAATGATTGACTTGTTAGTCAGGCCTAATAAAATACCACACAATTTCCATAATCCCGGACAGTTCTCAAGACTAGAGTACATTTATCTGGCAGGTGGGAGAGGTGCTGTTTCACTAGGGGTCCCATAAAGAGAAGAGGAAATGTCCTGGAAAGCCCCCATGTCCCAAACAGTAGAGATATCAGCTTCACAAACACAAGTCCTGCACACACGCAGAAGCTTACACAAACACATATTTTATTTATTTACATAGAAAAACCCCAAAATGTTCAACAAAAGCTATGCTAGGACGAAATAAAGAGCTACGACAACAAACTTTTCATCATGCTACAGAATATCCAAACATTAAACAAATGGGACCAATTTCCAGCTGGCTTCTCATTACACACTATATAGATTATAACACGCAACACATGTCAGCACAAGGTGGGAGTCCACATATGATCCCCCATAATGGCAGCATCAGGAAGTTAAGAAAATAACACACTCATGCATTTTGGTTTGGAGCTGTGTAACTTAGCAACCTATACAAGCAAACCGAGCGCCCTCAAGCTAGATTTTCAGCGGTCAGCAAATTGTTTATGGTTTTTGCAGCAAGAAGAGGTAGCGTAGCAACATTGTTTTAAAAAAGAAGTTAGAGGGCAAAAGAAGAAAAATAAACAAGATCTTTTGTGGTTTGTTTGAGAATGTTGTGTTTTTGTGTTAATCTGCCCATAACACGTAGTTTAAATTAACCATTTACAATGCTTCCAAGAGTTTTCTTCCTGCTTATAGAATCAAGTGGTTTCCCAGTCAAGCCCCTTATAAAATGTATATACTCAAAACGCTGTATATTAAACTAGCAGGAAATATCTTACTTTTACCGTCTTACTTTTTACACAGTGTGGTTGGTATCTAAGCAGTAGCAATAGTCTGACCCAAACTAGACAAGAAAACATGGCATTCTTTGAGGTCGCTGTTAGCTTTAAAATTGCATTAATTCACACAACTTCAGACATGATTAGCTACAACAATAACATCTACTTACTGCAACATATGAGAGGACAGATAAGGACACATAGGGGTACACACTAGATACAGATGCAGGTGGATAGAGTGTGCGCTAAGCAGTCTCACCTGTGCAGAAGGACAGGTGTGATGGGGGTGATAGGGAGTGCTGGTCTTCAAGCAGAAAACACTTGAACATGATGCCCGTTTCCTGGCCCACATGAACCCTCATCCACTGTGCCTTCCAAGAACAAAACAATAATGAAGACATACTGCATAATCTACAATAAAAATAAAGACACAAGAAAAGATAGCTCGTATAGATTTAGACAGATTTTCCTCGCTTGCCTGTATTTAGCTTTAACTACTCATGAAAATGCATATGGCAGTGTACTTAAATGTGAGAACAGGTTACTCAGTGGTTCAATCTTTGTTTTAAGTAACCCCTGTTGTGACAAACTATTGTCTTACATGGTAAAAATGTTTTAGGGCAAATAAAGACGTTATGAAACAGTAATACTTTTAAATTATTTAATAGAAGAAATCATGCCATTCCTTCATTAAAACTGAAGCAGTCTAGCTTGGACATCTTTTTAGGATCCCCTGGGGCCGAAAGATAAAAGAACCTTAACTTAACTTTAAACAGCTTTAAAACACTGATCCGTATTTTTATTGAAACAAATCATAAAGTTATGAATCCAACAGTGAATGATTTAAACCAGTGTTCCTCTTGCCTTAATAGAGATTTCCGTTGGCAGCTGAAGTTTTCTTCCACACTGAAAATACATGTCTTTTGAGACTGAACTGTGCTCATTAACATGAATGGAGGTGTTGGCCGTGTGTCTATATTTATCTGAGGGGACTGTTATTAATCCGAGTTGTTTCCTTGTCTTCCGCCCAGGGCAGCCTGGTATTAGACTGTGGTTTTGTAGGGAAACACATGAAAAAAAATGAATGGTCTCTTAATGATTGTACAGTACAAGATCCTCTCACTAGTGCCTTGTTTGTGAAGACTTTATGAGCTTCGGAAAGGGGGAAATGTGTCACTGCCACCTTGTCTGCCATCTTGGCTCAGAGTGTGTCTGCTGCACCCACTTGGCAGTTAGGAGTCATTAAAATGGGTGTGAGGGAGCCATCCAGCGGTTTCTATCATTAATGAAGAACAGCCGTGACAACCACAGGAAGCCACACAAACACCATTAGTTTAAATTGGGGTACATGGACTGACCCAAATACACCCAGTGACTGTTGACTTTGCTGCTTGGTGATCATAAACATGTTTTTATTCCTGCTTTCTCTCTTTGTGGTCATAACTCACTTATGACAAAGATGCCATCACGCAATAGTAGGCTTATATGTTTTTAGAAAAACAATGGAGTGTGAGTGGCCACATAATCTCCCTAATACCCTAACCCTCTTGATCAGTTTGAGACAAATGGTCAGAAAGCCTGGACAGGGAAGAAAATGTAAGGTTTTAATGTAGTTCAAGTGGGTCTTAAAAAGAATGTTCTGCATTTTCTCAACCACAACTCAATCACTCCAATCACCTGGTGCCCGTTTTCTGAAGCTGAATTTTACTGATTGTGTGCAACAAAATGCTCAGGACATTCTCACTGCAGAGAAGAGCATAGTTGCCTTGACTCAAGGCTGTCACCCGGTGGCAGAGATTGAGGGATTACATATAGTGTAATGTAGAGCAGTCATCCCTCTTCACAGACTCCCACATAGGATTATTTCATAAATGTTCTTGAAGGTTTTTTCGAGTAAGGCTTGAGTTTCAAACAGCTGAGGGAGAAAAACTCCTGTGATTTGTGGCTCTATAATGGCTCTTCTCCACTGAGATTCTCCTCCCAGACACAAGATAAGAGCTCTCATCTTACATGAAGGTACAGGGCGGGGGTGTCCCGAGTTCATGAGTGTGAAGGGGTGACCCGAGGGCGGACAGGGTGAGAAGGCCTCCAGGATCCACAGGTGTTAGGACAGCACACAGGTGCACAGCACCTGCTCCACATGTGTGTGAAGCTGCAGAACAGCTGTGCACAGCAGCATTGCCCTCAATCCCTCACACAAAGCCTATAGAACAAATACAGTGTGGCCTCATGGCATTACACTGTGTTCTTTAAGTTCATCCC
The DNA here is from genome assembly GCA_019453435.1 of Rhinogobius similis. Lineage (NCBI taxonomy): Eukaryota > Metazoa > Chordata > Actinopteri > Gobiiformes > Gobiidae > Rhinogobius > Rhinogobius similis. The sequence continues at coordinate 19,483,343 of CM033626.1, read as the reverse complement.
AATGAAACCACTACTGCATGCGTCAGTGTGTGCTGCCAAGGAAGAGGTCATTTTCCTTGTGTTTTAAGTCAAACACAGTGTGCATAAGGGAAGCTGTCCACTTGTGGCTCTGAAACACAGCATCAAAGCTACATTTTTATGAATGACCGTTTACTCAGTAAAGGTGGTTCTTCCTGTGTAAAATTAATGGAAATTTCCTATGGCAGTCTTCTTGCACATTGAAAACACAAAAAAACACTGCTGAGACTAAACTGCGCTCATTAACATGAAAGGTCATGTTAGGCACAAGTATTTATTTATATGCTGAGAGGGTCCTGTACATTATCCAAAGTCTCATCCTAAAGTGTTATCTTTACCCTATACCCTATAAAAGAGATTAAACAAACTTTCCTGCTTATTATTTTATCTTATCTTATTATTAAAGTTGACACATAAAAATAGTAATAAAATAATCAGCAATAATTTTATGTTGATGTTAAGATTTGGCAAAAAGGAGGGATATGTTAGAGCTATAGTCATAAAAACTAGAGCAATTAAAACCTTCTGAGACAGCAGTGCAAAGGTTGGGTCACTCTCTGGTAAATCTGAGGGAGTTTAGTCATTGGCCATTGTTCCGAAGAGTGAGCGGCGCCTCCTACAGGGGGTTCCCAGTGACTGCGGATGAGGTCAGAGGTGAAGAGGGAGAGGGGTGAGAAATGAGAGATGATCTGGTCATATTGATCCAACATTTTTATTGAACTAAAAATTAATAAGATAAATTTGGAAAGTTAGAAACAGATAAAACAAATACTTAAATCAAAAAAGGCTTGTAAAACAAAAAACACAGTAGAACCAGACCTTTTTTTTTACTGTTCCTGAATTGCCCCAGTGCTGTGCTTGGCTGCATCAAAAATAAAGCAAAAACAGATTTTACACACACAATTTCCTCAAGGTCTGGACAGCATTTTGTGGTGTGGAGAGGCACCCCCCGCTCTCCTCTCCTGCTAATTATACTCCGCATCATTGGAGACTCTTGAAAACATATTATATCCTTATGGCAGCACGTACGCACATTTACAGAAAGCCGTCCACAGTCCAGATTCAGTCATTAAATGTGCTGCTTTCAAACTTATTGGACTTGCGTGGTGGTAAAAAAAAGAATGTGACAAGAAGAAATGTTTAAGCGGACCATAAGTCAAGCCAAAATGTCGTGTGGAGTTACTTGATTTTCTGATGATGAGAGGAAACAAAGGGCTCTGTGGGAACTATAAACAATGCTGGCCACAAACGTTGGCGAGTTGGGTATCAAGTAATGGTTTCTGGGATCCCTGTGCCTGAGAAGGAGGGCAAACCAGGGAAGTGTGATGGAAAGGCAGAGGCCCAAGTGATAAACAGAGCAAACAGAGTATGGCCATAGACATGCAGTGCAGAAAGGCCTGGTGCAGATGAATAATGAGCCCTGCTGCATGTAAACTGTGGTCAAAAACAACAAAAGCAGCTGACTAAATGCAGTGAGGTGGGGACGCCTTGTCATATGGGTTCAACTCTGTACCAGAACACTCATTTACCTAAACACTTTCATCAACTTCAGCTTCAACTTCAGTACTGTGATGCTGTATAAGGTTTCAGCACATTCAGTTTAATGGATATAAATTGAAATCCAGAGATCAAATGATTCGAGTAGCAACCAAGACGTATGCCTATATACAACATTTCTTCTTTTGATTATTTTCACCATCATTTATTTTATATTTACAACATTCTTCAAAACACATGGCTTTGAAAAGTGAAAGGGAGTGGAAGTATACAGACATTACAGGGGAAGGCACAAACACTAACCACTTTTAGGGGATATTGTTAAAAACATAATGATATAGCAAAAGGAGCCTATTTGGTCGTGAGAAAAACGCACTCAATTTTATTTGCAGTACAAAAAAAGCGTGTGTCTTTTATAATTGGACAACGTTTAGTTCATTTTCTGTCCTAAAACGATACCTAGATCCCTGGTTGTTCCTCACTGTCCATTGACCTCAGATTGTGAGTCCTCTTTGGCGCATCGTTTGTTTAGTCCACTGAAATACTTCTCCCTGAAAGCGTTGTGTCCCTCATAGGGACTGAAGCGCGGGTCCTGCAAGTGAGCTTGGTTGTCCATTCCCTGCACACACACATTATTACACTGTTAAATGTGGATACTGTACACTTGATTTAGCTCAACAGGAAGAAGAACGTGCCTCTAAAGCAGTGGTGTCCAAACTTTTTCCATCGAGGGCCGCATATTGAAACATAGATCAAGCGGATAGCCACAAATCAATCGTGAAACGTTCAAAAAAGCTGCATTTATCTGATGTTTTAAGCGCCACCACATCTACATTCAGTCTCAGTGCCTTAATATCAGGTCTGTATTGCACTAAAATGTTAGTTATTTAGGTTAGAATTGTAGAAAATGTGAAATTTGCTGTAAAAAGTGCTTCTCAAGACAGTGTGGGCCAATTCACCAGGAAGCCTGAGGGCCAAGAAAAATTGGTCTGAGGGCCGCATTTGGCCCCTGGGCCTTAGTTTGGACATGCCTGCTCTAATGTGAGGACAATAAATAACATCATATGTGTTTAATGTTTTTCTTGGCATTAGGAAGCTGCAGGTCAAAGCAGGGATAAAGGGAGGATAAGAGATCCCAGAAAAGTACAAATAATGAGGTGATGCATGACTCTATTGAAAGCTGTTTTGTAATTTGTCAGTAACACCTATTGACCACCTAACTTGTTTTAACTGATCATGAATAAAAGGAGGTTAGCTTCCTCTTTGTAAAAATACAGGCAAGACATAGCACACAATGATCAATTTAAAACTTGACAGTTCATCTACATAAGTAATGTACCAAGAATGAAACATCCTGTATTTTTGTTGGCTGTGGTTTTTGTTGACTCTGCAAAAGATACCCACAACAGCCATCATGGATGAGTAAAAGGATAAAATAATTAGGTTCACAGGAACTCGTTGTTTTGTCTCAGGTTGGACACTACATCTTTGCCGTTGTGAGATCAGGGAAATGTATATCAGAAGTTTAGAAACCTCAGAGTGCTTCTTATGTTATTTTAAAAAAAGTTAAAATGGGAATAACAGGGCAATTTAAGGTTTGACAGTTGAGAGGAACAACTGACTCAAAGAGGGATTTTCTTTGTAACTTGTGAGTAAATAATTTAGGCATCTACTATGAAAAAAAAACAATCCCAGCCAGACAGAGAAGACAGACTCCACTGCCTGCCATAATATGACAATTATGAGGTTGCATTTCAGAGAGGCCTTTTATTGTGGCCAGTGTAAGGCACATCTGTGTAACATTCATGCTGTCTAATCAGCATCTTGATATGCCACACCTGTGAGGTGGGATGGATTATTAATAATTAATTGCCCAGATTTTGACCAATGTAATGGGAGAAACTGGTCTATTGTGTATATAAAAAAACGTTTAATTTCTTTGAGTTCAGCAAATGAAAAATGAGAGAAAAAGAAATGTACTGCGTTTATATTTTTATTCAGTGTAGTTTAAAGTAGCAATATTACTTGACTGAAAGTGTTGGTTCTTCCTTCAACTGTGAATAAGTCTACGAGAGACAAAAGCTTCATGCAAACAACATTAAGTGATTCAAATATTGGAACTTCTTACCTACAGATATGATCTGGTTTTGTTTCTATTCTTTGAAAATAACAGAATGTGTGCATTATTTTAATGTTTTGTTTTGTTTCTCTGATTACTTTACCTCATAAATCATTCATCAAAGATTAAATACATTTTACGTCAAAGCTTACAAAGTACTTAGTACTCAAGTACCTGCCACGTACTTTTTTACTCTTATTTATGTGGGTCACTACTTTTTACTTCTGCTTGAGCAATAATATTTTTAATTTAAATAAATATTTACTCTTACTTGTGAACACTTTTTTGCTACTCTATCCTCTGCAAATAATATAATGATACTATGTTCATGTTTCATCATGTGCACATGAAGTGTTAAGCATTTATTTTTTATTACACACAAACATCCCTTTATCAATAGTTAAGATTCTTGCACTCACCTCTGGCTCTTTGACCTTCTCCATTGTGATCAGGCGACGAGACGTGTGGCTGGACAGTACCTGCTCGCAGTTACTGAGGAGCTGCAGACATGGGTGAAGGGGAACGATCTCCTCTGAGTAACTGAAAGACAAAGAGTGCATTTTTTAGAACGATAAAATGTCCCTTTTATACCAGGCCATCTTTTTGAAATGCTGAGCGTTAATTAAATCAAGCTGGTTAAAAGATTTATTAAGTACATGTAGGGGTGGGAAATATTGACAAAAATTCTCATTAGTTTTATCCCGATAATGATAGTCAGACAATATTAAGTCAATGTGTTAAAACATGTTTCAATTATCTGAAAATTGTGAAATGTCTGTAAAATGAATCACAGAAGTGCAAAAATATCACCTTATACCCTTGTATGAAACTTTATTTTCCCCTTTTTACTTTTAATTAGTTGTTTCTACAGCATTTTTACTGTAAACAATATACTAAATATTCCAATTCTACACATTTTTAAAACTAAATTTTTATATATTGCTCAGCTCTTATTAAAATAATTTTCTTCACTTTGAGATCCTTTGCTTTGTAAGTATTTTTCATAGCACAGTAATGTTTTTATATGTTTGGGAAGGAGGCTGTATTGTTTCAGCAATGTAAGTGCAATATTTCTTCCTGCAAAAATCTCTTTAAACATCATTTCAAATAACTAAGGTTGAAGAGTTTGCACTAAAGGTGGAAAAAGTGACTGTGGCCTGCAGCTTGAGTGCAGACTCTGTCATCGCTCGGCCGACCAGGGTTAGGGCCTATTAACACTCAGTGATGTATGTGTTTGCATATTTGTGTCAGGAGCACTTTCTCCTGACCGCCACCGACTCAGAGACAGATTTGTGCATCACTGTTTGTCTGTGCCGTTGCTATAGCAGCCAGAGGGCCTCTGATGTTTGGTGTCCCCGCGGCGACTGTAGCAGAGATTCAGCCAAAAGATAATTCTATCACGGACGACTTGTGAAGTGCAGTTTGCAGGGAGAGAGAAGAAATGGTTGGTTTACACAAGTGTGATTGATATATACAGTTTTGGATTCAAAATCATAAAAGGATGCATCTGAATTGAAATGTGTGTATTTTAGAGCATGGTTTCGGGATGGCCAGGGGTCATGGGGCACTGAGATGGAGGACTCAAGATTATTTCAAGATAAAATATCACAATAATTTTAATCAATGTTTCAATTGAAAACCTTATATTTTACTGAATCTAGGTCTTATTAACCCTTATTATTATTTAACTACTCAAATAAATGTAATTAAACCAGTTTTTAAAATTATTTACCACTAGAAATTATGATTTTTGTGGTCACATGGTTATTTTGGGAGTCCCAGGCTGAAAAAATTGGGAATCTGCTTTAGAAGATGTAGATTTAATTAGCTACGACAAAAAATATTTCCAGTTGTGCGAGTACTGTTTTCATACATTCTCCACTCCAGACTTCCAGTGAGTTTTATCCAATTCACCTGATTATTAGCAAAGTCTTCTCTCCTTTTGTGGTTTACTGTGATACACCTGCATATCTCCAACACACCTGAAGTAACTCAAAAGCCTTTACCACAGATGGTGCAAGTGCAAACTATTACATGCTGTACCTTTTCCACCATTCTTTGTACACAACTGCCCCCTGGTGGAGCTATCGTTTCAAACCTCCCGTAATATAACTTTCAACATAAAACTGTAGTTATGGTACTGAAATTATTTTTTTAGTACCAGAGTTCATTTGAAAAATAAAAAACAAAAAACGATTTGTGCAATAAAAGAATAAATATTGCATTGGTATTAATTGGTATTAATTGCATTGGTCTTACAATACTGTAACATGTGTCATTCACCTGTTATAATCATGTGCAATATAATTTAACATACTATTAATAGACTCTTACCTCACCATATCCACTTACTGTATATAACATACACTTAAGCCACTTTAGTTACCATTTTTACTGTAAATAAGAGTGTGCACTTTATACTTTATATTGTATTTTTTTATGACCATGTTTATTTATCCTGTTTTTATTGCATGCACCTATTTCTTTCATTCCTGTCCTAAACTGTGTGTTGCAACAGTGGAATTTCCCCATTGTGGGACAAATAAAGGATCTCTTATCTTATCTTATCTTATCTTATCTTATCTTATCTTATCTTATCTTATCTTATCTTATCTTGAACTTTGTGTCAAAAAAGTGGAGCTATTTGTTTTAGCAATTGAACTCAACTGTAATTCATCTTATTTTCTCAAAATGTTAAACAAGGAAGGAGGAAAAAGCGTATTTTTTTTCAAGTCAGCTAATTATTGTTGTATTCAGTATTGTTTAAACATTTTGGGGGTATCCATTTCAATTGACACATACTCTAGGAAGGGCTGTGCAATTAATCAAATTTATAATCTAAATTTTAACTCTATTCAAATACAAAATGGCTGTAATCGAAAATACAGTTAATGATATACCAGTATGTACGCTTCTTCCAGCCCTATAAAATTAATTCTAAATAATCATGAATTTAACTATGAACAAAATAACTGTGATTAGGTTGTCATAATAAAGCAGTCCTAGCTCTAGGTATGCGTCAATTTGAACTGCTATCACAATTAATATCACTAAGGGTAGCCTCATTAAACACCACTGATTTTATATTAAATATGACCCAGCCATGCAAACCCATTATAACATATGGCCTTTTTAAAATGTTTAGAAACCACTATTTTGTAATCTTTGTACCTACTACCTACTCTGGTCTGTAGATGGGCAGCCAGTAGACAAGTCTTCCTCCCAGGACCAGGTGATGAGCGGAGAAGTTCAACAGGTCTTTAAAGATGTCACTGAGATGATACGCCTGAGACACAGGGACATGCGACTCTGCGTAACTGTTGAAAAAGAGAAAATATTTATATAAACATCCTACATCAATTGATATTCAGTGCTTGCAGTATTCTAAATCACTGAAATTAACCATGACAGTGTGATACGTTTGTTAGATAGTTGCTACTTACACGCCATCACAAGGCTTGATATCCTTGTGTGAGCCTGTTCTTCGAGTTGATTCACGGATGCCATATGGGGCTATGATAAATTATGTTAAGTACAGTTAACACGTTTTTTTGGCAGAATTTTTGATAGTTGTTGTATAGAGACCTACGATCAGTAATGATGGCATCAAACAGAGGAGCCTTTCTCCACACAGGTTTAGACGCATCAGACACCATGACGTCTAAATACAGCCTCTCTGTTCCGTACTGCCGCAGGTTAGCCCTGATGTTCTCATCTGGCCCTCGCCACTTCTGCTTTTTCCGACTTGACCTACCTGAAAGACAGCCACATTAACCCAAATTCATATATATTATTAATTAATTGTCACTTATAATTTTTATTAGGAGGGATGGAAAAAAAGATCCTAAACAAAAATGACAACTAAGAAATTCTGACGAAACGTTTCTGTCGTCAAGTACATGTCATGCAGTTAAGTGAAACAACACACAGATAGCATTTTTTCCCGCTCTTTGTGTGTGTCCGAAAACGGCGTGGGAGTGAAGCAAACAAAATGTAACCCACCCATTTTCTTCAATATAATAAAAACCTAATTAAATTAAACTCCCCAATTCTGGATTCTTACATGATACAAATGGCAATACTGTACCAAAAATACCAGTACTTCAGGTAATAAAATTTCTTACCTGCATCTAAATGTAAATGAAAATATTATCAAATGAAAGCTTACCCCTGCCGTGAATAATATTGTAATCAATGTCAGTTCCACACACATAGGCTCCAAACTGCGAACAAGCAACCAAAAGGCTCCCTAAAACAATAAAAGCCAAGGAAATGTATGTGTCAAATATTTACTTGTTAATTTAAAGGAAATTACAAAACTTACCTGTACCAACAAAGGGGTCAAATACAACATCATTTTGTTTTACTTTTGCATGATTTGCCATGATAAAAGAAAGGCCAGCATCCATGCTAGTGTTTCCTATGAAGTGCCTGTTCTTTACACTGTGGGATCGAATCAGCTCTCGTTGTCCGTCTGCAATCTGAAGAGTAAATGCATCCATTACATATTAGCACCCACAATTACCTTCACAATATCAATACCATAGGAGTAATCGCATGTCACAGTTTCTTACCCAGCGGCCAAAGTACACATAGTCTGGATGATCGGGAATGCTGTTGGGATCTGTGCCATAATCTTCAAGCAGGCAGAAAACATGTTGTGGACTCTTAAGGTTGACTGTTCCCTCAAATGGAAGATACTCCATGTCCTAAACAAAACATTCAAATGGACTTGTATTGTATATATATATATATATATATATATATATATATATATATATGTCAATATTATAATAAGAAACACTTACATCAATCCGTTTTATTCTTTCTGCAAATTCCAGAGTTTTGTTGAAGGTGTACACATTGATTCTGTAGGTGGAGTTTTGCTGCATGAATGGACTCTACAAAGAAAAAAAAACATTAGCAATTTCATACTTTTATATAATACATTGACATGGTTCAGCTTGACAAACCATGTTCTCTGCTGGATAATTTAAGAGCGATGTTTTGAGTTCACTGTGTGTTCTCCCATGCCCCCAGAGTTCAAATGCAGATCTGAAACATGACATACATAAGATAAGTCATAAATAACTAAAAACCACAATGAATCACTTTCACAATCCAAGACATGTATTGAATATCAAAGCAATTAGCAAAATACATATTAAATGATAATTTACTAACTTTGCACAAACAGATCTAGCCATGACATCTTTAATATCTTCTTCAGACAAACCATCCAAACACCAAAAAGGAGTCTGCAGAAATCATTAGACATTCATTGGTATCAGCAATTTGGACGTGAAATTGATGAAATAATGAATAAAAAACTTTGCACACGCCTTTTCTTTGAAGTTTAAACTTGGAATGAATGATTTTCCCCGGAGAGCGAGCAGGCTTTTAATCTCCTTAGATAGTATAAAAAATAAAACGTCACAAAACAAGATATTAAAAAGGATTCTCTTTTACTACTAGGCAGTTTATGTTATAAATGGCAACTAAGCAGTTCGTTAAAACAAACAAGCATATTATGCGACTTGTATGGGAAACTAATATAAAAAATCATGTACAAAACTGTTATAATCCTTACCGGTAACCTGAAATCTAAATTATCTTGTGCAAGATGAAGTAAAAATTGAAGGCATGAGCGACTTGTGTTGGCCGCCATATTTATTGTTACTTCAAAATAAGTCCGACTTGAAACAACATTTTGAAATTAGTACCGCTAGAGGGCAGTTCCTTTTTCACAACTGTCTCTGCTTGAATCCTCCCATGAAGACATAATGCAGTAGATTTTAGGGGTATAATAAAGGGCCTCAAACATATAATGCTAATAAATATAATTAAATGAAAGAGACTGTGAGTTCATAATAATTAGGTTGCTTTTGTTTGTGCACAGGCTTGTCTTTTTAATGTGAAATAATAATAATAATGTGTTCAGATACCTAGAAAATAGGTGATAAGTGGATTATAACTATGTGAGTACAGATTTATTTATTGAGGTTAATGCAAACATCAGACTACAGTAAGCAAATAAATAATTTGAGCATTAAGTAAAGGACACAGGAAAAATATATTCTAATTCATACAATGTTTATTATATTTCATTCCAGAAAGTGCATTATGAACAATTTTATGATAGGCAATAGAATTATTAATATACCCCACAATATCTTTGGCAAGAAGATAATAAATGTCATGCATCATAGCAGTACAATAAAATTGAGTCATAATATATTGTAAATGATGATGATGGTCAATTAGTACTATTAATTAATTTTGAGTGTATGAAGGAATAAGATAAAGGCTACAATTGACGCACAGTCACACAAACATAATGCCCCAAAAATGGTCAGTGTTTTGTATAAAATCATAAAATATTCCACTAAAACATGTACTGTCTTCAACCATATAATACTCAAAGATTTAATTTAATCTTTCATACACCTTGAAATAAAAATAAAAAGCTGATAAGTGGTACAAAACCCTTCATTAATAAATAACACTTCAAGCAATTACTTTGTACAATCAAAAGGACCATTAAGAGGTAAGAGGTGTAATAATATGACCCAGCAAATTTCTGTCCAAGTTGTTGACATCAGTTAGTGTCTGCCTTAGAGTTTAGTAGCTCTATCAGTTGATCTGCCTACAAAAAAGAAAGACATTTTAGTTGGACACTGAAGCTAAGACAACATGGTTAGCTTTTTACACATCTTGTTGTGTGGCACTTTCAATAATGTATGTAAGTTGTATTTCATCTACAGTATTGTTTCAATATTTATCTAATAACTGCACTTACCAATCAAAATGTGATTAAGAAGGGGGAAATGAAATAGTATTTGAATAAAAACGTTTTGGAGGATTCTGAACACCAGTGTCATGAAAACAATAATGTATAAAAGCAATAATGACAATATACTAGTTTCAGTGCCCTTGTTTGGGGGCACTCGAAGTGTGAGACAAAGCTTAGGGGGTAATCAAGACAATAAATGTTGGGAACCACTGGGCTAAATAACATTATGCTTAACATGCTTTATGCTAGAACTGCACGATATTGGAAATTAGTGCGATATACGATAGGTGTAGTATAGTGAAGTATTTTCCTTCATTTGCATATATTTTTTATTCATTATTCAGGCATTTCAAAGATTTCAGACATTTTATTCACCTTCATTTAAGTGTGTATGAGATAGTGAAAAAATTGATGAGGCTTTTGAAGCCTTTGAGCTTTAACAATAAAACACTTAAACATTCACTTGCAGTGGCTGTATTTAGCAAAACGGTGCTTTTGGAGGTGAACATTTAAGGGTGCGTCTGATTGGTCAAAAGTAAAAGCAAGCTTGGGCGCACAAGAAATGCAAGATTAATGCATTTAACTATTAGAAATTATCGGGCACCTTTGTAATACGCATGTCGCACTTGCAGTCCTAGTTCATCTGCAGCCTGTCCGTCCGTGGGAGTAGGATCTCTCCTTCACTGTGGTTCTCCCCGAGGTTTCTACTTTTTCCCATGGGGTTTTTTGTAGTTTTTCCTCGCCGCGAAGGAGGGTCAAAGGACAGGGGCATTCTGGGACAGTTATCTGAACTGCTTTTACCTGTGGCCCATCGAGGCAACTGTTGTTGTGATTTTGGGCATTATAAAAATAAATTGATTTGATTTGATTTGATTTATAGCGATAATGATATTTTTTTAATATATTGTGGAGCCTTACTTTATGGTTCCACTTGCAGACTGAAGACTTACAAGGATCGTAAGAAGGAATTTTTATTAATAAATCCTTGCACTAACCCAGTAACACATGATCACCTGTTGCAAAATTGCAATAATGACGCTGAGAGTCAGTGAACATAATGTCTAATCAGTCTGTATACAGCTACAGTTTCTCACCGTTATAAACCAGTAGGAGTTGAGTTTGTACATGAGACGAGACATGAAGCCCATTTGACTGACAGGGGCCAGGACATGAAGGTGCAGGTGTGTAACCGAGCAGAACGGAGGCCAATGGAAACCAAACCTGAAAAAATACATATGTAAAAGCATTTTAATATATCATCAAAACTATTTCCACACTGTGTTTGAATTGTTATGAAAAGACCTACCTTACATCACTGAGATCTGTCACGTTGTTTTTTTCCAAGATCTCCTTTCCTAATTCAACCATTCGTTTCACTGCAAAATCCAACAAAGATCAGTATGAGTTATCCGTCACATGGGATTGTAAACATACATTTTTATTCAAAGTACACACCTAAAGGTAGATGCTCTTTTGTGAGAGACTTACAGTTGCCAACATGTTTAGTTGGCACCACCAGGTAATGATGTGACGCTGCTGGTCTGATGTCTTTGAAACAACTTATTTCTTCATCCTGAGTTTTGATTTGAACAAAATGACATCGTTCTTTTTGACATTCATAATAATAGATAAATCACAAAACCTGTGCTGCATGCATTGCCGATTATAACTTAAAGGTTCACTATGTAACTTTTCTGAAGGGAGGTCTTCACCTGATTGCCTCCATTGAAATGCTATTGATTTATCTGTAATGTTCTACATTTATTCAGGTTTTTTAATGCTCAAAACACCTTGAAAAACATACATTCTTAGTGTGTGGGGTCACCTCTCCACAGATCTGACCTGTACCTTGGCCTGGCGCCACCTGCTTGTCTCTTTGGTTGGTTCATCGATTAATTTAATGCCATTCTGTGAAACATTCCAGGGATAACATCTCCATTGAAGCAAACAGGTTGTGGATCTCCACCAAAAAGTTACACAGTGCATCTTTAAAGTAGAAAGATAACTATGTGTAAACATAGCCATAAATCCCATGCACAGATGCTGGTTACGGCTGTTCACTTTGGTTGTCTGCATTGATCATGTATTGACAGGCTAAAGCTAAGCTAGCTGACTCAAAAATATCATTTCACAATCTTACTGAATGAAGTAGCTCCGTCCCCATTTCCTTGTTAACTATCTTACAGAAAATACATTTCTTGTCATAATTCTCGGACGCAACGAGATTAGATTTGGGAATATCGTTTTGAGGAGCCTCAGATTGAGCCATCGTCCTGTAAATCTGCCGATCGATCAAACCCAGAGGTCATCGAGCGGACGAGCGTTCACGAGGCAAGAGCAATCGAGTGCCAAAAAATAATGACCTTTGAAATGTCCACCAGAGGGCAATGTGGCAAAATCTGATCTGCAGACAAAATGTAGTGGTTTGTGTGACGTGCGAGACAAATGATTATTAAACAAAGGCTTTTCCATATAGTTTTACATTGTTACTCAAATCAGTCTGCTGTTTTAATCGGAGCCAAGTGACAATGACTTAAAACAAACTATGCAGTTGTTCTGTCGGCCTACATGCATGCAGGTGCTTCAAGATTGTGCCTTTGAACTGTGCATTTTGTCTAAAATGGTCTGGCAATAATGACAATAAAACAGACAGTAGTAAAAGCAAACATTTATTTGGTCAACCAAAACTGGCAGTGCCAGCACTGCCTTTCACTATAATATGTACGTAGATAGAAAACAATAGAATAAATAGCCTAGTTTTTTCAAAGGTTGCTTCAATTTATGGTTCATCTCTGTTTAATATAAACACTGGGGTTTAACTCATGTATTCTATCTCATGTGTTTCAAACCAAAATATAAAATAAACAAAAGTACATTCACACAAACACTGATAGTTTGCAATATCCCTTTTTATCCAAACAATAGTTTAGATACTGTTTTGAAACAATGTAGTGCTAAACTTTTACCATGTTTGCCCGCATCCAGTTGACATTAGTTATTTTGTTTGTCTTTAAAAATCAGTTGTACATTTGCCATCTTATGCAAACACTTGTTATTGTAATAACTTTTCTACTGTTAATACTCTTACAGAAGATTTATCCAACAGTTAAACTTTGCAATTCTAACTCCGAAGTGGCAGGGGGGCCTGAAGGCCTATTGTGTGGCTTGCAGAGGCCAGAAACAGGAGTCGATTCACAGGACATTATCCACTTGGGTTTGGTCACATGAGGCCCACTGCACAGTGAGGGCCAGAGCACTCCTTAGTGTCAACCCTGTGGACCCACAGAGCCAGGACAGGACTACGGAGTCCTTCAGTAGAACCAGAGCATCAGGGTTTTGTCTCTGACACAAATGAGTTTGATCAGTTCTGAACAGTCCAAACCTCCAGTTCCTGTACAATGAAGTCTTCGTGTGTCGAGAGTGGAGCGTTGTGGAAAGTAGGGCATGAGAAGCTCGAACCATGATACAGATCTGCATCCAACCACAAACCAAAGCAGCCTCTAGAGGAAAATAATACAGATGCATTGAATTTACACATGATATATCAGCAATACAAGGTGCTGTAGATTTAAAGCTCTGTGTACTGTAAACAAATACCACATAATAAGCAACTGCATCATGCATTTCTGAATAGCTACAGCAACCCCTAGGATGATATGCATTTAAAAAAATGCAACTCCCTATATAACCCAAACACATTAACACAAAACACACCTTTAACATCATGCTAATGCATTTTGAAATTGTGCTTTTTTACCCTAGGAGTTGCATTAAGTAACAGGAGTTTAAATTTACAAAGCCTTTTGTAGGGTGATGTCAAAATCACCTCTTTACCACCAGGAAATGCTGAAATGTTGGCTGCTCTACATTTCCAGTGTTAATTATCTGACAATTCATGTAACACAGCTTTATAGTCATTGTATAATATTGTTTGTACATACCCTCCGCCACCAATCTGCAAAGACTCCAAATTGCCACTGACAAAGTAGTAATTTTCTCCACTCCACTTGTACAACTGAAAAAGACAGAAAACACAGCAGACACTTTAGACCTATGCATGACTAAGGCACTAAAAATATTTTTTACTAATGTTTTTTTACCTGGAAGTCGGGGTTGAAACTGAATAGAAAAGTCTCTCCAGTTCCATAGCAACTGTGACTGATTCTGAAGGGGTCCGAGCTTAAGGCGCCAAACACCTGCCAAGTGAGGACAAGTTAATTTACATAACAGACAACCGCTGTTTAGCTCGCAATTACTGTTACTGTAAGATGCAAACCTTTTTGTGCATGTCTCTGATTACGAGGAGCACGGGGCTGTCCAGACCTGCCATATTCCTGTACAGAGTCTTCAGGCTGCTCCCGTGTATTGCGGTGCTGTAGACCAACTGCCATGGATAGCCCTGTGTTCTGGCTGGTAAATGACCTGAAACCTGTTTCAGACATATACTTCAATGCAGTGGTTCTCAAACTTATCACACCAAGTACCAACTATACTATATACTATGTCCCAAAACCAGACTGTACCAGGTCTAAAATATGACTTCAACATTATTCAAGCAGTTAAGAACTAACCCAAATAAGCACAAACAATTGGGGAAAAATACTCTAAATCAAGCAAACTGCAAATAACTTGTTTCGGAGCAAAATTATAGTTTGCTAATTCAGGGGTGTTACCTTATTTGTATGAAAAGCCATGCTTTACCTTTTCCAGGTGAAGATCGTCCAACAGCAGACTCTGGTCACTCAAAACAGGAAGGGTATCCTCCACATGCTCCTGGTATTCAGAATCATCTGAGTCCTCGAAGCTGCTCAGACTCAGGCGCCTCTTGGGCTCATTCACTGTGATGAACTGAAAGAGGATTCACATGTGGTTAGTAACACTCATTTCTACCACTACAATTTTCACACTGGTACAGTAAACAGGTACAGTAAACTCAGGCAATTGTGGCTGACCAACTATATCATACAAATACAAATAGCAGAAGTCTACACACTTGAACAATTTTAGATCCATATCGTAGACTTAATGTAAACCATTAATTCATACCTCAACATATGGCTCAGTCTTGCCCTTGGCATAATAGAAAACCTTTATATGGTCAAGTTGGAACTTCATGTTGTAGCTTCTGTCTTTTGTTTAATCCTACAGAAGCACATGTGCACTTAGCCTATGTTGTAATCACCTTCATACTTTCTATTTCACGAAACCATTGGTTAGAAATTTTGAGGCAGAGCATCCTATTGGCTGGTTCTAAAACCACAAAGTTTCATTTCTTTGTAAAAAAGGAAGGTGGGGCCCACGGAAGCATGCCCATATCTGGAGAGAGGACTTTCCCACCAATAGTGCTACTGTTTACACGGTGCCAAAGTAAATACATTTTTTTAGATGTACAAAAAACTTATATATGCATTTTTGCATACAAATAAGTTTCATTAAACACTTGATCCTCAAGTTAATGAGACCTTTAAATTATAACAATGTAAAGAAGATGCATTCAGAGGTAGGGCGAGGAACAGCTAGGATTCTATTAAAATATATTTCACATTGTAGGCTTGTAGACTGTAACTTCCAGAAATGTGTCCCTGTTATTTCTTTTGCTCCTACCTCCCAGTTTCTAGCTGCAGGATTCACAGCGTCTCTCAGTAACTTGTCAATCATAGCAGCTTTGTCCTGCTCCACAACCAGATAGTGGTTGAGATTCTTCTCTCGAATTAGGTAGGTTGTGGACCGAGGCTTCTTGTTCATCTTGTTGCATTTAGTGTTGAAGTCTGGAGACCACTGTGAGAAGAAAGTGTAGAGGTGGTCCACCCTGCAGAGAGGGGACACATGGGTTAAAAGTGACAGTCAAAGTCAACATCCCAAATAGATGCTAACTACGGCCAAAGGAAGGAAACTGTTTCAACATCCACATTCCTTTGGTGAATTGTTACATACTGACGATTAGTCAGCATGTAACAAATAAGCAATTTTGTTTCATTAGTGAAAGTATTAGCACCCCCAAGGTAAGACAAATGCTAGACAGAATGAAAGTGCTAATTGTTTATTAAAATTGCATAACATGCTGCCCGGTAGTCAAGTGGTCTAAGCAGCAGCACTTATGCCAGCCTCAGTGTCATGAAACATCAAATCTGACAATTTGTTGAATGTCCCTGCTCTTCCCCTCCTTTCACCCATATACTGTCCTGTCAAATAAAGCCTAGGGCCAGTAAATAAAATACCACTGACAATATACATGTCTCTGCCCTTGGGGCAAGCAGATAAAATCAATGTTAACACTAAACATGAAGCTCAATGTGAAAAAAGTGGTCAAAAACATATGAACTACATTATTGGTGCAACACTACTTCAGAATTTTCCGAATAAGCAAAATGTCTGCTGTACATGATTAAGACAATGGTGAACAATTGTACTCACTCTCCGACACTGTAGGCTACTCCCATGGTTGATGCAGATGCTTGAATAGAAAGTTTCTAATAAAGAAAAAGAATAAATAAATGAGTGTACAGAGGCTCTGTCAGCAGCATGTCCACTGGTGAGCGCTGCCATTACAGCCCTTTATACTTCCACTCCAAATGCTGAGATAAGCCCTTCTCCAAAAACCCTCCCTCTCCTTCCCAGCGCAGCATGGTCCCAGCATGACCTGCACGTATTCCTCACTCATTTCACAATGGAGACACAAAGCCAAAGTTGGTGACACATTAACTTGACCTCTGAATCCTGAGTTTTAGTGGGCCCTGGTCGTTTCTGTGTCACTGCAGTGTGACAGAGGAGATGGCTCAGCACTAGATAAGAACAACTGTATGCAGCCCTCACTTTTAGGCCAAACATGCAGATATCTTTGACAGTTACTGAATGAAGTCATGGTATCAGTGTGAGGGTTAACTGTGATTATTACAGCTTACATTATATTTATCAGCTATTGTAAATAACAACATTGATATCACTTAACTCTCAATCACACCTCACATTTCCTCATCCAGAAACGATCTAGTGTAGAAATTTTTTTTTAAAAAGTAGACATCTAGACCTAAGTAACATCAGTGATGGTCATTTTCTATTTAAAATATACATTTTATGTTATGTATATTTTATTATATATTATTATTATTATATTTTTTTTTATTAATGGTATAAAGAATCAAAGTTAGCACAAAAGGCCTCATTCTTATTTATGAGACAACAACGTAAATAACACTTCATTCTTTTACGTAAAGACCAACAATTACGCTCAATCCCCCTTTAATAATCCGTTGTGATTAGCTGACGGCTCAACAACAGCTATTAAGATTGAATCAAACACCAGACCTTGATACATTTGTTGACTATTGATAAATGATCAATAGTCAATGCTGCCAATCAGGCTTCACCAGTTTGCAATGTCTGTTATCTCTAATTGTTAATGTTCAAATATAATCACTACTATTTGTCTATTGTCTCTGTCAACACAAACTTCAGAACGAAGAGCCAGTCCTGTTTGTGGGGGACGATAAACCCTTAATAGCCTTAAATGTTTTACATTTGGTCACCAATTAAATAAATAGGAGAACTTTATTTAATGTGACCACACTCTGCTTTAAATGTCATGACTTTGTGAACCAGAAGAAATCAAACCAAACGCCATGTGGTAAAGTTACAACATGATTGGAGAGGATACAGTGTCCAGTGCAAACATGGATTTTCAGTTATCAGGTCAGGAGATACAAGATAGACACCGTGAGGTCGGTCGTCAGTCATGACCTGCCTTTATTACAAAAGGAGAAAATTGATTTTAGAACACGATTGGCTTAACTCAGACTAGATCAATATATACATGCTCTGAGACACAAACGTACACACAAGTCACATATCCAATCACAGCAAGCAAGAAAGAAAGACCTCTGGAAAATTATCAGGTACAGTACTTGTATACATTTCCAGCATGTTTTCTGTAATTCTTTAAAAAAGTGTTCTGTTAAACATGACAATGTTCAGCAAAATTTCATTAATCAAAAAATGGTAAGGGCTATTTATTTATTGAACACTTTCCATTAAGATTACGGACCATTTTTCATTTAACATATTGAATTACAGACTTTCCCTTTAGGTTGGTAACAGTAAAATAGTTCATTGTCCATGGATTTCACTGTTTCAGAAACATAATGAATCTGATCTCAAATCTTACATGTTGACTTGACTTCTCAGCTTTCGTCCTTCAGTCCAGATTCACTAACAGAAACTCGCTGAAAGAAAAATATTGATGAAAAAATATGCTTTGAAGACTGAAGTAGAATTTTGTTTCCATACATTTGGTTGAATGCCACGCTTAGACAACTCCATTGGGTGATGAGCACTGAACATCTACAATGACACCACAGGATCTGATGTTCTTTCACCAGACCTCACACTCTAGTGCAAACATAAATTCTCATGCCTGCACGTGCATGTTCCACTAAAAATTCACTGAAACATTAGAATACATTTCACCACTGGCCAGAAAACTAAACATTCAACTGAGCTATCACAGCAACATTGGTTCTTGAAAGTCATTTCATCAATGAAAGTCATCGATGATAAAATGATCTAACAGCTCAAACTTAATGTTAATTGATTGATATAAAAGTGAAAAACTTTTCTGTTTAAAAAGAAAGACTCCCGCTTCAGCAGTTATTTATTACACAATGCAATAGAAAAAAAATGGAAAAATGTGAATAATATATTATATGGTATTGTACAGTGACAAGACATTTGAATTTGCATTTACAGACATTTCAAAAGGTTGTTTCATGTACATTACTTTTTTATTTTTTTTATTTTCCTCTATTTTCTACTGTATGAAGCTCAACAGTCCTGCCCTCTTAGAATTTCTCTGTCATTTTTGCCATGGATAGAAAAATCAAATATTAAGAGTTTAAGGGCACAAGGGAGCCTAACTAGCTCTGTGGTAACTAATGTTCATAAAACAGTTGTTCTCAGTAAAAAAAAAAAACAAAAAAAAAAAAACATCTGAAACTTAAAATTCTGCAAAATGTTAATAACTTAGTGGTCTATAAAGTTCCAAAAACAGAATAAATAAAACCCCATAGGTCTTGTGCTCATTACCACAGAGCTGATTAGCCCCTATTTTTTCAGAATACCCATGAGAAAAATAAATGGAAAATTTACTTTTGGAACCGTGTGGAGAGTGGTGATGAGTTCCAAGGAGTATGTTCATGTAGGGGTCTTTTTCAGAGGATGAAATAGACGTTTTAGTGAATGACTAAGCTAACTTGTATGCCTAATATGTCGTTGAAGAGGGTAGAAAAGCTTCTGAAGGCTTGTATTTAGCTTCATTTTTATACTCTGTTTTTCAAGAGCCCATTGCTGGTTTTATTTGAAATGTAACACCTGATACACTGGGAAGAGCTGGATCTAAATGCGTGCCCACATTTGAGGATTGAGCTGCCTTTTTGTACAAGGTTTGCAGATGCTGTTGTTTCTCCTTCAGTTGGGGTGGACGTGCTAGAGCTTGTACCAACTATTATTATCTGATGACTGGTTAGGATAACCCTTGTAGTAAATGTGTTTTTGTTTATTTTGCAAATGCATGTTTATTAGCCTATTTAACTTCAATTGGGTGTAAATTATGAGAAAAAGGAGTAAAAGTAGATCTGTAACATTACTCCGTTTGTTCAGAGTTGATGCAGTTTATGGGTTTCAATAGTGCCATCGGCGTGTTATTTTTGTGCATGTCATGACAACACAAAATGAAGAATGGTGTTTATCCATGACTGTGCACACTACAGGTCTTGGCGCTCAGTTCAGATTTTTTTTTTTTTTTATGGAGAGGCATCATCATCATCATCAACATCAACAATAACCCCAATACCATGATACTGCATAATACATTCTGCCTTACAGAATGTATTGTTTTGTTACGGCAGGTAAATTCACAGAGGGAATATCAAACACAATTGCCAGTGTAGTGTTATTTTTCGCTTTTACATTTTAAGTCTTTGGAATATGAGTTGCATCTCAAGCCTGATAATTGTGTTCAGACATATGAAAGAAAAAAACAAACTGGGGCTGTTCAGACTGTCGTGACAAAATCAAACCCAAGACACTTTCGGACAAATCATAACCTTTGTAGCAGGAACATTTGAATCATGCCCAGAACCACATATTTCCGCTATGACACTATAGAAATTAAAAAAACAAAACAAACACAAACGGTTGGTGGGTTGCGGATGTGAGATTTTGGTGGTGGGTGTATAGTTTTTTTTTACTTTCATGATTCCTGTAACTTGTTCCTGTTCCTCTTAAGTTCCTCTTAAGTTCTACCTCATTTGTCTGCATACAACAACTGTAACATGTCTGGATCATGATAAAATATTATATAAGCTAATGAATCAATGCATCCTCAGAGACACAGCACAGGGTCATTCAAAGGTCATAGGTGAAAGTTTATCAGGCCCAGTTCGCAGGGTTAGAAGGAGGATCTTTGCATTGGGTAAATTTGAGCTCTTAAGAGCCTTAATACTTTCTAAATGAAAGGTCTATGCAAATGAGCTCATTATCAAGAAATATTACAGTTTATTATTGTAAAGTTTGTTTGTTATGTTGAGTTTGGGTTTAAGATTACATCACCACAGTCTATAGGCCAATTATATTTAATAAAGATGAGGATAACTAAAATGTATATTGTTAAAATGACAGAAATGAGGTTCAACATTTGTGAATGTATCTTTTAGATATTTTTAATGGCAAGGTACTGGCTCTTGTCCCTCAGCTGAGAATATGAGTATCTTTAAACCACCAATAAACAAATTATATTTCAACAAAATAAAAATGTTGTCAATTAGCCATGTTGTAAAGTGATCTCAAATGGACTATGAATAGCACACTTATGTTTCACATAATACTGAATATTTTTAAATGTACTTTACTCAAGTATAAGAGTATTAGTGCACAAAACCACGTTAATTGGGTTGTACTTTTCTGCTCACAGAGGAAAACATGGGAGCAGCAGAACTGGATTAATCTGGAGGGACTTGTGCGTGTTTGTGCGTGTGTGTGCATGTGCGTGTGTGTGTCAAATACCAACTGAAGCCTTCATTGTTTGATTGTGAGTATGTTTCGGTGCTGGTAACAGTGCTGATTTTCTTTTCTATAACATTCTTTTCATGCACACTTTTGCTGCAACACAATGAAATATATGTTTAATAGTGCTTACGGTGCATTTTGGTGCTAGTTAAGTTTAATGCCGTAAGTAAAGTGTCACTATGTTGCAACCGGAGGCTCCGTAGTGTGGCCCACATCCAGACGAGGCTGCTGTGTCAGTTAGGGTTAATCAGTCAAGGTCCCAGTCCCACACACACACAGCCAGAGAGAAAGAGCGGACATTTAAAAGGCTTCATAAAGACTATACTTTAACCTACATTAGCAGTAGAAAAAATGCATGCGCCAAATGTTAACAGACCACTTTAAGGCAAATGTAAACCAAGGAGAGTGGGTATATCAAAGTATGGCAACAAAACATGCAACCAATACGCAGGGATGGGAAGGAGGTAACTAATGAAGAATAATGAAGTTAATGTAACTGAGTAGGTTTTTTTTCCACAATTGTGCTTTTTTTTTAAAGTAGATTTTAATAGCTACAGGTTTTGTATGAGATATGGATCTAAATTATAATTAAACTGTGTTAAAAAGTAACGAGAAAAGCCTATTTCAGTTTCTTTCATGTGTACTTTTTCTTTTACTTAAATACACTTTTGACAGAAGAACTTCATCATCAGGGTTTCAGGTTTCTTTTGACAGTTTCAGTGTCTATGATGGAAAAGTGTCCAGGCTTGAGGACTCAGGGTATAAAAGTTTCAATTCCGTAGACAGAGCACTGACCATGTAAATTTTAATGTTTGACATCACCTTTGCAAGCCTTGGCGGAGACTATCAACTATGGATGTCAAGATAATGGTTAAACAATTGTCATTATGGTAAAAACTCAGAGCAGTAAAAACAAATAATTGCAAGCATTTTAAAAGTGTAAATAAGTGGTTTAAATTCAGTCCATACTGTAAAGATTCAGCTAAAAATGTAAAGTGTTTTTTTACCATTTAACTTTATACTTGTATCTTCGTGAAAATGTTATTTTATATTTGATTTTATGATGGAATGTTGTGAATAATCCCTTCTCACAATTATGGTTACACTGCAATAAAATACTGTGAAACTCTCAATAGTTGGCTTTGTGGTTGGTTTCAAACCTTTGAGTTTATTCATTATTTATGGTCATTGTATTTTAAACGTGAGACTAAATGGCTGTTTGGAGTGATCCGGTGCCAAAAGTCTGACGTCGCCATTTCACTCTCACTCTTGCACTTTAGACTGTCCAGTGTCAGCTCAGTGTCGTAATGTCTTTGTTGAAAAGACAAGAATATTACAGTTCTGATTTTTTTTTATTGTGTCATTATAGATCTATAAAAATGGATGATGAAATTTCTTCAGCTATTTTAGGACAACTTCGTTATTCATAGAGGAAATCTGTTTATTTAGTCACCCTTATGATAATCGGCATACTTGGGGACAATATTTTAATTAAGGATATATGATGCATGAAACCAAGTGTATTGAAGTAAACGTCAATTCAAGTTTCATACTGTTTGTAATCCCTCATTCATCCAGACCTTTGATACATGTTATAAAACAAACCCCTAACATCAATCAGTACAAAATAATTACTGTAAAGATAGGCTAACACATAGTATATATACACATAGCAATTATGTGCCAGTCCAAAGCTGTGGCCCCAACAAATGTGATACATAACATCAAATTTCCAATCATTTGTTTGGAATTTTGACTATTTAATTTCCACAAATTATTACTTTGATGACCTGAGCCTCTAACCAGACAAAGCTCAGAGGAATCCCTGAAATCTCAAGTGCCCCCCGTGGGTCTCCGCTCCCCAAGTCTAGATGATACAAGACCTCAAAAAAGTCCTTGGCTTGGAAGTTAATTTTTCATTTAAACTGTACTGCTCCATGGGTTTCAAGTGAGGACTTTTGTCATGACATTTAACAATTTTCAAATCAAAATATAGCCGCAAGCAGCAATGATTGGCCCTCGCCCACCCATAGCCTTCACAGAGGGCGCTATCGCACCCTATTCCCTTCCTTTTATTTCTTGGCAAACAAGATTGTTGACCAATTCATCCTGCGGGGAGCTGTTGTGCATCTCTGTGTCCTTTATCAGTTGCAGTATTATACCCCCTGTCCTTTGTGTGTTTTATCCAGTTGAGGGCGCTATCGCACCTTATCAGACGTTAGCAAATAAATAGCTTGTGCTATTGTTTTGTTTTATTTATAAGTTAAATACATCTGTAAATGTGAAGAATTGAGTCACGCAATAATTTTTTTTTCTTCAGAACGATATGACCAATCCACAACCCAAATTTCATGTGTCTATGACAAACTTAATTTTTTCGTATTTTGATTTTCTAGGGGGCGCTATCACTCCATTTTTAAGTAAGCACTGACCTATCTCATCAGGCATACTGGTTGCCATGGTTCCAATGGTGTTTGGTGATGTTGTTGCGTGTGCTTTGCACACTTTAGAGCGCTTTGCTGAACAATCACAAAAGGCCCTACGCCCCCTGGCGCTCGTGCCTAAATACATTTAATTTTATTTTTTAATGGGAAAAATGAGCTCAAAAAGTCCCTCAAAATAGGAAAAAGGGATTTCACTTAAACCTATATATTATAAACATCTTAATAGATGTGTGACCATATCAGCTTGTCAGTGCCCAATCTTATCAGAACTTAGATGCTAAGCAGGTTTGGGCCTGGTTAGTACTTGGATGGGGGACTGCTGCCCCAGTGGGGCTGTAGTGTAAACTGTTGTTGCATGTTCTTGGGCAAGACACCTCATCCATCTTTCCTCCAGTGTTCAAATACTATGTCACACTGATGTGTGACTTAAGCTTATGAGAGTGAATGTGGGACAACGAATGGAAATTAGCCCAAGTCTACACTCTGTAAACACGCCGTATGTATGTCCATTAACATGCATTGTCCCGATCAAAGAAACAGTTTACAATGTTGTGATATTAATCTAGTGGTAGGAATATATAGATGTTCATATTTCGTGACCTTTTATGTGTCCTTTTATATGTGTTCAAAAGAACACACCATGGTTTATGAAATGCACTGCAGGCACGTATTCTCAGAAAGACTGTAGCTTCAACTTTTGTTGATTGGGGTTGACCCATTTTATACATCTCAGCATTCCATCAGCCAATAGTATTTAATACAGATGAGGGCCGCTAAAATGAATATCTTTAAAATGCAGACTTTTGTTGTAACACAATGAGTTCTTAGGTCTAGTCACTCAGAGAAATCATCAGGTTCAACATCTGTGAATTTACCTTTGAGATATTTCAAGGCAAAGTCCATTGCAATCAATAGGGAAAAGTGGCTCTTGCCTCCATCTGAGGTTAAGACATGATCACGTTCACATTCTCAGTGTATTGTCACCAGAAGAATGTTCCACAGCAGTAAAACACAAGATTAAAACAAATTTGCTGAGCTAGTCCATGAAGATTTGGAATATTATTGTCAAGTAATAGAAATATAGAACTAGAAAAAGATACTATTTTGTTTTGTATCAATGGAATATATCACCAAGAGTACAGAAATTATAATAATTATTATTATTTTTTACATGCGGCCAGAAGTATCACTTCATTTAAGAGCAAGGAAAATACTGGAGGGGTATGTGGCTGGGATTTATTGACTAGTACATTGCTGCTGCCATCTAATGGCAATACTTAAAATAACACACAAATAAACTTTCTGTTTGTGTTTTTACAGTCCTTGTGATGTGAGTTGTGTTGGACCAGAGAGTTTTGTAGATTTGACAAATCTGTAAGAATAACTTGAAGACAGTTTTAGATGAACGTCAAAAACTGCATGTAGCATAATTTAATGTTAATGAAATTAAACCCAATTAAACTGTCAAAGATACTAAAAACTAAGAAAAGAAAAAAATAGATGTAATATACCTACAAGAAACCCATTTAAATGACCTGAAACATCAAAAATGTATTAAATTATTAGTTATAATAGACTGTACTATTCCTCATACAAGGGCAAACAGAAGAGTAGCTCAGTTGGCAGAGATTGTCTTCTGATCTGAAGGTCTGAAGTTGGAATCCCGCTCCCGACATAAACATCCCTGGTTGCGCGGTCAGATCCACTGACCCACAGGTTGAAGGAGAAATTGCTCCCTCAGGTGAATACTGCCATTGTGTCCTTGGGCAAGACACTTAACCCGTCTTGTACTCTGATGTGTGACTGTGTAAGTGAGTGAATGGATGAATGGTTCCTTGATGTAATGCGCTTTGAGTGCCTCGGAGGTGGAAAAGCGCTTATTAGAACCATATAACTTTATTTATTTATTGGGACGAAAATCTACTTTTAAATGTAAATATGTTAACATTATAGGTTCTCTCTAACAAACTCCAGACTAATGACACACACACGCACGCACGCACGCACACGCACACACACACACACACACACACACACACACACACACACACACACACACACACACACACACACACACACACACACACACACACACACACACACACAAATATATATGCATATATAAATATAATTCACTAAAATACTACACCCTAAAATAATAGAGAAAAGCACAGTACAGTGGACAAATAAAATAGCACTACTGCTGTACTTCTCATTTTTCAACAATGACTAAAAAGAATCCTTTATTTTATTTTATTTTATTTTAATCTGCAACTCAGTTTTTAACATTATTATTCTTTAAATAGAGGACTCCTACTCTAAAGCCATTGGAGATGAACCTGGTGTCTCATTTGCCTGGAACATGACCGGAGCAATCACTAGGGTCAAAGTGTGGGCTCATAACTACAGACTGCTACGATGTGATCCACTGCATTAGAGAGTGCATTTAGTTAGTATCCCACTATAATCCTAATCCTCACGATTACTTACATTTGATTGCGTTTTGAAAAAACAGAATTTAAGAGCAGTTTTATTGCAGCTTGAAATGCATATTGTTGTTTCTTTACAGTATCCAATTTCGTTATGACTCTGAATGGTCCTTATGGCATGATACAGCAGATCAACATGTTTGAACGGGAATTAATTGTCCAAGTCAAACATTAATGAGAATAAGAATTGCCAAAACATGTACTCAAGATGTATATGCTCAAAACTGCAGAAAATACCAAAAAAGGAAATATTCTATTATAATAGTATGTAATTTATTATATATAGTAAAGTAAAATTATATCTTAATTACACATAACAGAAATACCAAGAAAAGGAAGTTTGTGGCATGTTGTTCACTTGTATATCCAATAGTTTGATCTAGCTCTGGTCATTGAATACCTGTCCTTCCTTTGGCGTTCAGGGAGATATAATGACGAGATAATCTTTTTCTTAATGTTTGTGACCTCCAGAGGACATTCTCTGATTGAACAACTGGGGTCTGTACAATTCATATTTGCATTATAGTATTCTATATTGTCCAGATTAATCCTGATGGTGGCACTGTTGTGTTCCAGGACGTCTTTGATTTCTATCCAGTGCATCCTGCCTCAGATCTGCAGATGCTGCGTGAACAGGTCAATGGCCGGTGCATCACTTCACTTGCTGCTTACTGGGGATTGGGCAACAATGACAAAATCAAATAAAACCACATCATACATTCAACAATATTATCTGCAAATGTATAAACGTCTACTTTGTATTCAGAATTTCTTACCTCTTGCGGGCTCCTCCAGTCTTGGTAGCTCAGATAACTGCTGCTGGCGTAGGACAGAGTGGTGAGGAATGCAAAACACTGCAAAAACATGTACATTATTATTATTTATCATTTATTTATTTAGAGGAATAGCCCCTTGAGATGAACCGTCTCATTTTCAAGGGTTCCTTGGACTTAGGTACAGCAGCAGCAGATACATTTGATTACCCTTGAGTCTAAAAGAGAGGAAATTACAAATAAACAATACTGAAAACAATCACAAGTAACAAACACATAATTTGCAGGAAGAGTATGCTTCCGTAGCAATTACAAACATGTTTGAAATGTTCTAAAACAGAATTTTTAAACACTGGGAAAGAAGTCAGGGAGCGAATGGAGAGTGGGGGGCTTCATATTGAAATGCGTTTTTACTCATTCGTTTTTTTTTATTCTTGGGGTATGAAAAAATAGATGATTGGTGTGGTGAAGATTGTGGGAGGAGCTAAAAGGGATTAAATATTGTTTTAAATGTAAAGGATAACTAAAGTAAATACATTTGAAGATAAATTGTAACCAGTGACCAGTAACCACGACAGATTTTCATTCTTAAGAATGAATCTGCACAGGCTGTTGTACACTGTGTTAAGAGGTTGGAGAGAAGAAGCTGTAGTATTTTGGTCTACGATATTGGCATAATCAAGGATAGGAATAAATAACTGAAAAATGATTATTTTCCTGACTGGAAGATTAAATCAATTAATTGATTGGTGTAATGTGTTTAAAGAATAATTACGCTTGTTTGCAGTGTACTTAAACAAATTTCACTGGAGACAGATCTAAAAAAATGAGATTGAAATTTGTTTGAGGTGACAGGATGCGTTTTTTCTGTGTAGAATATGACTTGGATTTGTTAAGAAGTAGCTTAATGGACAGAAGCCAGTGCTGAACAGAATCAAAGTCATTTTGTTAGGATTCCCAAGCATGGTTACATAGTTAGTTAAACATTATTATATTAAGTTCATGCAAACAGCCCATATGCTTTTTAAACAATAATCTTACAGCTGATGCAGCCCAGCATTTGTAGTGGTATCGTCCCCTGGTGGCCTCATTCATTATAGCAGTGTTCACCACTGCTGCTATGAAGTACAAGCCTGTGGCAGAAGCGTTCACACAGAAGAACTGAGAACAGACAGAAACAATGCACATGTGGTCTTGAAAACAATATATTAAATGCTGTCAGTCACTGTTTTAGTGCAATAACATGTGAATACAATGATTTACTCAACTGAAAAGTAGTAACCCTTTCACGGATTAAAAATACTTTAATATCATAGTTTTCAGAGAGCGCTGTATGTCACCTGTGCATAATGAATGTATTTTTTACTACTATGAGGACATTTGTAGTTCAGGTGTTTATACTTCAGCAATGGGGTAAATAAGTTAGAAAAGTATTAGTAGTAGTAGTAATAATTTAAATACAATAAAATATTGCCAAGACACTTTGGCCCTTACCAGTGTAGTCCAGGGGATGTGTGGGGCCCTGGTGGGGACTCCAGTCACGTAAATAATAAACAGACTGAGGGTGAGAATCCAACACAAGATGGCGACAAACATCACCCAGCAGAGAGACGGCAGGTGGAAGTACTCTGTACCTCCAATTAGGATCCACACCAGGAGCCCGAAGAGCTGCAGGCGAGTCACAGGGTTATTAATATAATAGTTTATTTCTACACCTCAAGATCATCTAAAACAGAACAGTTATAGTTGTCACAATACTTTTTTATTCTGAGGGAAAAGCTCAATACAATTTTTTAAATCAGACCTGGTAAACTATATTTATCTTCTTACAAAAAAGATAAAGAGATGACACACAATCCATGTTTTTACAAGTGATGTAAAATAGAGCTTGTTGTCACAGCAATTCAAAATTCTAAATAAATCAAAACGATGCCTGTGGTTAAGTGATGCCATAATCGTACTTACGTTTTACTAACTGTCTACTTAAATGTCTAGTTGAACTGGTCCATTATAACTCTAAGGTTAAAAATAAAAATGCAATCAATTTTATTGGAAAAAACATATGCATGCTGATACTATTTTGGGTGCAATATCTTTAATTTATCAGAAGGTTCAAGCAAAGTCCTTATTGCAGATGTTTGTGTCTCTGGAACTCTCAACAAACGCAGAAATGTCCACATATGTAACTAAGCTATTCATTTATTCAAGTTAAAATATGTTTTAAATTAGTTTAGTGTCTAGTGTCTGATAATAAAGCAACAATTTTATAATTTCTTATTATTTGGCTTATTGGACAATTTTGACATTCCTGTTGTACCAGGATGAACAGTACTGATTGTGGCCGACAGCCAGGCTGTATTTACAGAAAGCTTTTTCCTTTAGCTACTTCAGAGAGGAAGAGGCACAATAACATAGGCATAGGGCAGGAATTTGAATCGGTTTGTGTTTTATCTCAATAAAAATCCACAAATATCAGAATATTTGTTGTTGTTAAAGATGATCAAACTTTGCTGACGAAACGACTTTGCTGTACAGTCTTGTGCAATAAAATCATCTTTCATCTAAAATCATAGTTTGTGACAAAATTTGAAATAAAATTTCCATGACACTTACAATCTCTGCAATCAGAAGCAGTCCTTTGGGGGTCATAACGATGGGTTGGTGAACAGCCAAAGAGGAGATGCTGTTTTGGGGGAATGCTGGACCCCTCCAGGTGGACCCCATGGCTGCTCCGTCCATGGCTCCGCTCTCTGTTCACTTCACTGTGTGAATATGGATGGAGCGGAACATTGTTGCTGTTACAGAGGAAGTCCTGTACCGGAATCACACAAGGACGTCCTTCAACTGATAAAGTCTTTTATTTAGATTTCTCTGATTGAAGGAGATGGGAGTCTTTATTGCTTTTGTGTTTCTCAAATAAAGCCTAGGTTTTTAACACAAAAGCAGTTAAGACTGCAATTAGAACAAAAATGTTGATGTACAATTTATTTGATAAAATGTACTTCAACTTCTAAATAATATCAACATTGTTGACAGCAGTTTCTTCCACTAGGGGGCAGTATATACATACAATAGATACATACATACAATTGAAATTTAAAAAGGGTTTGCTTGTGTTGATTTATTGGCGTGTGTTTATTAGACCTATACATTTTATAATTTCAAATGAATAAATCCAATGCTCCAACATTTATTGAGTATAAAATGTAAAATTTCGTGGATGGAAAATTTAATTACATCAGACAGAAAATCCCAAACTGCTTTTAGTTGAACAGTATAGTCTTAAAGCTTATTGTGTGTAGTGTCTATGTCCAAACTATATTTCAAAAGTCAATAGCCTTCTCTGTATTTATAGGTGATACATATTTGTGTTTGGAAGTAATGGCATAAACAGAAAAGTACACTAAAAAGGCTACAGATACATTTCCTATTGACGTTATTATTAGTTAAGTCCATAGAGAAATGGTCATTCTTTGAGAGGTTTTCTATACAAGGTGCAGACCCCTTTAGTCTAGTAATTAAAGTAAATCATGCCAGCATTGAAGCACATTGATGATTTTAGATGTGGTAATAAAAAATAACCCCACATGCCTCAGTGATTCACTTGGTAGAGCGTTTTCCTTTCAGTCATCATCCCATCTGCTTTGGTTTACATGTCAAATGAACCTTCACAGGGACCCCATAATGCAGAGCATGAATCTTTATGGTGCTTTCACAATGCTTAAGCTTCTAAAAGTGTTTAAAAACCACAAACACACATACAAACGCACACGCACATATGTTATTCAGTATTAAAGATATTATAAAAAGCATCTTGCCCAAAGACACAATGTCAGTTTGCAGTATCAGGCTTCAGATTAGAGGTCAGAAGCACAAAGAGTACATTGGCATTTGAGTCCTTGAATTATGATCATTCTCATTAACAATTCCAATATTTTTGTGTAATTATTGCAAAAGCATTAAATGAATCTGCAAACACACACAAAATACATGTGTCTTATTTCTCTGCATACATTTCGGAACAAAAGCAGGAGGGGCGGGCCTGATTGTCAGTCTGCAGTGAAACCTGTTCCTTATTGAAAATGTATAGTGCATCATGAGAAGAGGCTGTGGACTGTTGAGCAGCTGAAGTCTTGTGTCTAGGTCATCACACCTCAGAGTTTTCAGTAAGTATAACAGAGATTTTAAGATTCTAAATACAAAAAGTATTCTGACTGATGTAACAATAACCAAAATATTGTGATGTGTTGTCAAGTCTCACAATAACAATGTGAGGTGTCGAAATACATCAAACTATAAACTTCATTGCTTAAATACATTGTCTTGTTGCAGCTAAACAGAGGGAACAATATATACCATGATCCTTTGCTCCATTTCAGTGCAGATGAGGACATCCTGTTAATAGGCACTTTTATATCTTAATTATTTGGAATATGACAATAATAATTTGCACCAGTCTTGTCAAGGTATTTTAACAGTAATTCTGCTAGCCTCATCATAATATCGCAAAATATCGTAAACTGAATATCCTGATAATATCAATATCGTTACATCGCTAGTTCTGACACTATAGTTGGATAAATCCAGCAGCTTATCAGGTTCTTCCACATCTCTTTTATTTACGTCTGGCCATTAATGTGAAGTTTTTGGTGTTCGATCCCAGCTCTATTGGTGGTTTTCAGATTTTAGGATGTGATACTCCCTGAAGCTTTTAAGATTTTTTTTTTTACTACAGTCAGATCCATGCAGTGATTTCCAGTATAATATTTTTGATGCAGTAGCCTTTTGAAAATGTCACCAACTCAAATTAATATACAAAGATTAAAGTATTAAAAATAAAAACATTGCCACTTAGGCATCCAACACATTCATTAATGAAGGTGGGCAGGTTACATTTAGTGTATTTATTGTAACCTCTTAAATATCGCCCTCTACAATTCAAGTTTTTGTTCCACGCCTCAACAGCCATCAAATTCAATAGTTTCAATAACTTTTCTTGAATATTTTTTATTTGAACAAAAGTAACTTATACCACACCTTTGCAATGACAACAATTGTATTTATAAGCAAGAGAAAATCCAAATTAGAAAATGTACTTCCTGATTGTGTGCTGAACTTTGGGTTTCTGTGTCGTCTCTGTAGTCTGACTTTACTGCTGCTGGGACACAAAACATCAACTGTTGTTACACACAGTGCACCTATTACCCGAGCCATGCTACGAGCTACGATGCAAATAACCTGAACTCCGCCTGAACCTCATCGTCCCACACACATTCACACCTATGTCAGCTCCATGTGTTTTGTGGGGACATTCCATGGACTTTAGGTGCATGACAGGTTAGACGGCATATGTCACTAAAAAGTAGCGAGCTGATTATATTTACTAAACCACAACAGTTACCTAGTAACCGTATTGTAAACAAGGGCCAAAATCTATGTAAATTGCACAATAGGTACAATTTTTATAAATAATAACACGCGATAACACCTTTAAATTATTGTTTAAATTGTCAGAATATTATGTCAGTTACGTGAAAAATGAAATGTCACTTTTTGATGACATACACTGCATTCATGTGGTCCTGAGTTGAAAGAATGCACGTGTACGCTTGCACAAGTCAGGAAAAGAATAGAAAAAGAAAAGATATATATACGTATATGTGAGAAGCTGCTGCCCAGTTTCAACAACTGACCTTCACCTGCTGAGTGGAGAGGAACAAAAATCAGCTGACAAATCAAATTATCTTAACCATTCACAGTTAGGGGTTTACTGTCAGTCTTTTACACCGTAAGAGTTAAAATAGGCTGTTTTCCAAATCAAACAAGATTTAACGTTAGCTTTTGGGCAGACTAACATCAACTAACTTTAGTGTTTGCTCTGCTGAACACTGTTAAGGGGCGGAGTCAGTGATTTTATTATTGGTGACATCAAGATCCTGATTTTCCAAAATAAAAAGCACATAAACACAAACAAGTTGGAACCCTGACATCTAATCTCGGTAACTCAAGTAACACATGAACACCAATAGATTTGTTTTGTAGATTTCTGTTTAAAGCTCTAATTCACACACACACACACACACACACTGTAAAACATGTGTGCAAGCCCAGATGCTGCACTGTAATTGGCCGCTGTGGCTTCCTGCTGTGGCAAAGATATTTTTAATGCCGAACACACACACACACACACACACACACACACACACACACACACACACACACACACACACACACACACACACACACACACACACACACACACACACACACACACACACACACACACACACACACACACACACACACACACGCACACGCACACGCACACGCACACGTACATACACATACTAATGCCTGACTCTGCTGCATCTGCTACACTCCCAACCATAGGCCTGTTTAACCGCCAACCAGGAGATCGAAATAAAATGATGGGGTTGTTCTCTTGAACCTCACTGCAAGTATAGTTTTAATGTCCTTCTCTGTTTGGCTTGGACTCTTGTAGCGGGACTGAGGAAAATGTCCTGAAATAGTGCTCTGGCCACATGACCGCTCAAATTTCTACCATAATAACATCAACATGGAGGCATCAGAAACTTGAAAGCTTTAAAATGAGTAATAAACATCAAAAACTCATAGACACATTTGTCTCTTAAAATTGAAAGCAGTGTTGAGAGAAAAGACTCCAGATTTTGCACAGCACCTTAATACAGATTAAGACAAAATAAGTCAAAGAAGTTTACATGTCATATCAAGATCAATGGCATCTAAATTTTAGCACTGTATATGCCGAAAGAAATTATTGGTCAACTAAAAAAATGCCAGGTCGATCAGTTAGTTAACTAAACATGTGACCTGGAAAAAGCTCACAATCTTATCTGACTTAAAAAGTACTTACAAGATTGAAACTGTTTACACAACTATTTATACAGGGAAGTGTAAAAAGAGTGTGTATTTATATAAAACGCAGATTAAACTCATGACTCACTACTTAATCTTCAGATAAGCCACTCCTCCTTTCTCCTGAGTGACCAGAAGAAAGTGTTCCTTCCTCAGGGCCAAAGTGCTCAGACTAAAGCTCAGATCAGTGATGCTTAAAGACACAACTTCTATGGATCATGAAAAAGTCATTTTGCCTTCCTCACATTTAATTCTTCAAAAAGTGAGTGTTACATTATTATTGTAGTGTATTGTAACAAACCATGTTGTTTATTATAGCACATTCATGTCAAAGCGCTGAACTGGTCAAACAGCTGTGATATTTAGCTTCTAATTTGAGATCGATGAAATGTGCAGTGATAATGCATTCAGAGTAGACTCTTAATTAGATGTCCACTGAAAGAGAAGACACGGTTCACCTGAAAACGCTTTTCTTCTTTTCTTCTGTTCTTTTTAATGTCGCTCAGCATGTTGTTTTTCTAGAAACTTTTAAAACTACTACCCTTCTACTCTTGAAATTATTTCCCACCAAGAACTTACAAGTAAATTACAATTCAACATCCAATGTGTGTGATAATTGCTTATATACATGATCATGATGCAGTGGTTTAAGGTGTTGCACATACCTTGGCGCTGTGGGTTCACTTCCCGGCCTCAACCTTTTGCTGAAAGTCACTACACTCTCTCTCCCCATTTCACCAAACATCCTGTCCAGTAAAGCCTTCGGACCAGAAAAAAATAAATAAAATAAATGATCTAATGTAGTTCCAATCTGGAAACTTTGTAGATTTATAACCAATATATAAAAAAGTGTAAACATGTTCCTATACAACATCAGAAAATATTCATCTGGTCACACTGAAACATGCTTGCCTTATTAACTCCTCATTAGCCCTCATACTGTATCTCTCTACCAATTGATCCAATATAATTAATGAACATTATGTGACGACATGGAGATTTGAAAAGCTTTCTCTGTTTATTATTTTTCTATCAGGATATTTGTTTCGTCCCAAAAAGTAGGGTTCTGTGTCTTGCAGTGGACAGCCGTTTACTTCAGCCTTCCCTCTCTGGTTGGGAGAGGCAGAGCATTTGGAGAGAGACAGGAGGCTGAAAGTGCAAAGAGAGAGAGGGACTGAGTGAGAGAGTGAGAGAGAGAGAGAGAGAGAGAGAGAGGGAGAGAGAGAGAGAGAGAGAGGG
Organism: Rhinogobius similis; assembly: GCA_019453435.1. Classification (NCBI taxonomy): domain Eukaryota; kingdom Metazoa; phylum Chordata; class Actinopteri; order Gobiiformes; family Gobiidae; genus Rhinogobius; species Rhinogobius similis. The sequence continues at coordinate 19,448,016 of CM033626.1, read as the reverse complement.
AGACGGGCGATGGATGTATCAAACACTAGCCCCCTGCTGAGTGGGGAATGGAGGCTGCTGGCACCCACATGAATATTTCAACAGCAGATATAACGCGCCCTCTCTCTCTGCCTCAGTCTGTCACTCGCCCGCTCCGTCTCTCACCTTTCTCTCCCTCCTTCACCCCCCACACCCATCTCTCTGTTCTCCCTGCCATAGTGGACCCTCATAATGAAAGAGAGTGAACAGAATTTTGGGCTAATCCAAAACAGGACAGAAGATGATTTATTAAAAGTTTGAGTAAATAATGTAATATTTTGTTCATATTGGCAGTTTGAAAAACTATATATACATATGCATAACTGAAAAAAATGTGTAATGTTACTCACTAAAAGAACAGGAGTTTCTAAACAATGTTCTGTGAACTAAACTGTAAGAGCTTTGTCTGCAAATTATGCTTCTTTCCAGTTGAACACTCTTACATCTCAGAACTCCTAGTTGGAAACTTGACCAACAATTGACTCTGTGCACAAGGTGGCAGTTGGTCTGTTTATTTTTAAAATGGCTAGCTCAGTACTTCCTGTCTAACTAACTTCTATGAGGTTTTCGTCCAGTCAGACTAAAACAAATAAACCCTGACAGATCCTGTAGAGAGTTATGCTGGATGAGTCTGAAACATGTTAAAGACTTTACAAAACAAGCGAGTACCAAAGGACACTTGTGTGTTTATAAATGGACATTATTGTGTCTCAGTGCTAACGCTAATGTATAACAATTTAAAAGTAAACCAGCCAACTGACGCTCTGTGCACAGAATCAATTTAAAACCTAGAGTTTATCCCAGTTAGACAATCCAACATGGCTGTGCCTTGCATTTGGATATAGTTTATCATCTTGCATTGAGCATCTGCACTTAAAAATACATTGTTTTCTACATGGAGCTAATGACAGCAAAAGTGGAAATTCTATTTCAAAGTTTATAGTAACTTAATTGGAGCCACATTTTGCCTGATTTGAACCCCTTCGTGCCTTTAATTATTTGATTCGAGCATAAAACTGTAATGTATTGCTCTCAATTTTACCAACTTGCCCAATGGAACACAGGCACTCGGAGAAATCTCTCTGAGGTCCGAGTTCTGACCTCTGAGGACAAATGGAATTCAGCCTTGCACATGATGGACTGGGTTTTGTCATAAAGTACTTCTCACCTCCCTCGCTGACCCACCTGTACTGGTCTGCAGTTAGACAGTCAAACGCAAAGAAACAAATACAAAACAAGAAAGTAGAATGAGAGCTTCTCCAGAGACTTTAATAGTGTTTTACTCAATAATTTATCAGGTCCTTTGCGGAACTGCTGTTTATTTTTAGAAACAACATGGTCTATTCAAAAAATGCACAATACAACCATTTGTACACACAACCAAAAAGAAAGGTTTTTACAACACACACAACTAACTATTCACATATTAGTCAAACAGAAGTAGCTAGAAATGGCTTTATATTTTGGCAGCAACAAAGAAAAACAAACTGTGCCAGAATTCTGCTAACAGGAAAAGAGGAAATTGAAAAATGCATCATACACAAAGCAGCAGACTAAAATGTACGAAATTGGACTAAATAATACTGAAACTCTGACTGTACTGATAATATGCCTCAATAGCTCAAAACAGATTTTATTTTGGATTTTAGTAGTGATTAATAGATAAATTAATCTTTAATGAGGTGTTTTGAGAGAAATAATTTTTGGCAGAGACTGTTCTTTTTATATCTTATTTCCTATTTATAGCTCTAATCTTGTGGTTCCAGACAAATAATTAGCCAAATCAGTGGTAGAAACCACAATTCTTACAATGATGTAGAAACCAATTCCCTCGAAACTATTGCTGACAAATAGCACATCACTATTATGTTTTTTGGGATGGCCCTAAATGTTCTGAGGCACAGCAGACTGTCTGCAACATCGAAGTTCCATTTGATTTTATATCTATCTATCTAGGACATAAAACACCAACAATGGAAACTATAAATGGATACCTGTAAAATGTACTTTTAGCTGCAGCAAAAAAAGCAACAACAAAAAAAGCAGTAACAAAAAAATTGATGACCGATGGAATCAACTGTAAAGGAATAGACTCAAATAACTTTCGATATTTACAAAATGTAAAAAAATTACAAGTACTATTATCCAGACAGGAACAAACAGGACCGATAGGTAAGGGACAGGACATACTGTATGCTTGACTGACTCTGTTTCTTTTTTTGTCTTTTCACTCTCTGGTCTTGTTCTGTTTGTTTTTTGTATTATGAAAACAGAAGAAAAAGGTGAGAGAAAGACTGTGTAGACAGTAAAGTACTGTATAAATGACTACAGTACATTAATATGCATTTTTCATATGCATGCTGATGTGTTTATATTTTAGCTGTATATTCCTTTAGTTCTGAACGTCTAGCCAAAAGTACTTAAAGTAACTCTTCAGTATCAGCGATGTGTTCAAGTGCCCAGTCTGGTGCATTGGTGGAGCGTGAGCTAGTTGGTTTTTCCATCTGGAGATACGGCTGTCATCACACTGGCCTGAGAGATCGCCCTGGGACAAAGATATGAGCAAACCTTGATAGATGTGCAGCTAAATACTGTATGAGGGAGAGTACTGTGTGTGGTAGAGCAGATAAGAGCTAATAGGTCTGCTATGTTTGTAACTTCAATTAGGTTCAGTGTGAAATCGGTGCTTTCCAATTGGCCGAGCAGTAGCTGCACAGGCACATTTAATGATAACAATTTTATGATCTTCTATATGCAATAACCTATACTGTACACACAAGCTAAGTTTTATCCCCACACAGATTTCATTGCATCATATTGATTTAAACTGATTGTTCAAATATGAATTCAAATGTATGCCAAGTATGGAGCAAAATTAAAGGTGGAATGGAGGATTTCGGGCAACAAATCAGAATCTCATTTCCTCGTGGGTAGCACAAATAACTGGTCCGCTCAGGTGTCAATCATTCTCTGCGCGCTAGTGCACGCCGGCAGGCTCGTCCAGGGGAAACGCTCGCTCCCCTGGCCGCGCATGCGTGGTTGATATGCTAGTGTGTTTATGTATTTAAATCAGACATTTCCGGTGACGTCACATCCGGTGAGTCTATTCTGCGTTTGCGAGTTGATCGTTCTCCACACTTTATTGTTAATCCACGAATTATACAAAAACTATCTTACCCTCCTACACAGAATTGAAAGTTTAATTGCTCCCCCAAACAACCCCGGAGCCTCATTTAGCCTTCACTTTGTTCAGTACTGTGGATTAAATCCCCTGCCCGCTAGCATCAACCCGGAGCTAGCTCTAGCCGACTAGCGCCATGGCTTGGCTGGCCCATCCTCCGCCTCTTTCGCTCTGCTTACCTGTTCAAGTTGTCATATGTTGAGTCAGAACTCCCGCTTCCTTCACTGACGATACGCAGAGAGTTGCGTGAAGTGTAGCGCAGTGGCAGCTTTGGAAGCCAGGGTTACAGAGTTAGAAGTGCGGATCCGCATTGTGGAGGAGCTAAAGTCTAGCTATAGCCAGGTCGAGCATCAGGTTTAGGACCGCTGCCACAGTAGCAAAAAAAAAAAGTGTTAGCATGGTTAGCAGTGTTAGCGGTAGCAAGGCTAAGCCTCAGGATAAGACCAGCCCCCAGCCAGCCCGCGCAGCCGGACCAGACCAGAACAAGACAGGGATAGATTTGTGACAGTTCGAGGGATCGATGCGCTAAACGCCAGCCTTTAGTGCACCATAAGCTTCCTGCCTGCAATAGGTTTGCCACTCGGCGCGATCACGACGCTCGCCCGAACGTGACACTCTGGTGATTGGAAGTTCCATAGTCAGAGACGTGAAGCTGCCAGCAGCCTCAAGTTAGGTGTTATCCGGGGCCAGAATGGGTGACATCGAAGGAAACTCTTAGGCTTTTAAAACAGAGTAGTCAGAGGTTCCACAGACGCGTGATTCACGGAGGTGGTAATGACACCCGGCGCCCGAGACAATCAGAAGTGCTCAAATTGCAGGTTGGAGCGGTGTGTGGAATTGGCCGTAAGTCGATGTCAGACACCGGCAATATTTTCTGGTCCCTCCTCAATCGGGTCAATGCTGAAATGTACAGCCGCTTTCAGCATTCAACTGCTGGTTGTCTAGTTGGTGCCCCCAAACAACGTAGTCTTTGTTGACAATTGAGTGCGTTCTGGGGAAAGCCCGGCTCATACGCATGGGGATGGCATCCATCCGACTGGAGGGTACATCACTTTTAGTTCGGAATTTGGCCGATAGCCTTAGTCGCCAAAGTGACGCTCTAAATATGAGTCCCGGTGCAGAGTCTTTCTCTGTCGCTAAGCTCTCGCCCGCATGTCACAGATCAAGTGTTCAGAGTCAAAGCAAATAGAGATCAAAGCGTGTCCTCGTGTAAATAACGCCCCAATAAGTCAGATCCAAAATACAGATAATTTAGGTGTCAGACCAAATAACTTAATACAAATAATCCCTACACACAGATACAAATAAACTAATAAAAAAGCATGTAAAATGTGGATTGCTAAACATTAGGTCAATTTCCTCCAAATCACTTTTTAGTTAATGAATTAATTAACAATTATAATATTGATCTTTTAGCTTTAACTGAAACTTGGCTTCCAACAAGATGATTATGTCAGATTAAATGAGGCCACCCCACAGAGTCATGTTAACTTTCAAGCTGCCAGAGCTCAGGCCGGGAGGTGGGGTGGCAGTAATTTCACATTCTAGTTTACTCCTGAGTCCTAAAATTAACAAAATTAATAATGAGTCTTCCTCATTTGAAAGCCTTATCCTATCAATCACCTGCCCAAACTGGAGAAAAACTTCAAAAAGCTGTTCTGTTCATAATAATCTATCGACCTCCTGGTCCTTATTCATTGTTCTTAACAGAATTCTTTGACTTCCTATCAAATTTAGTATTAGACTGGGAAAATATCGTGGTGGTTGGGGATTTCAACATTAATGTGAATGAAAATAATTGCACACTGCTCAGTAATGCCTTTAGCGCTTTATTAGACAGCATTGGTTTCACTCAAAATGTAAATGAACCAACCCACAGTCACCAGCAACACTCTGGACCTGGTTCTAACTTATGGAATAGAGATTAGTGACCTTAATGTCTTCCCAAAACCCAATAATGTCAGATCACTTCCTAATTACCTTCAGTTTATTCTTAAAGGACTATCCAGCTCCTCAGACTAAAACTATAATGAAAAGGACAATATCTGAAAAATCTATTTTAAAGTTCAGAGAAATAATAGAACCAATATTTAATATTATGTCATGTGATCCTGTCGTTAACAGCGCCAGTCCCAGTGCTAACTTGTGATTGATAACTCTGTTGACTCAATGGTCAACTCTCTAAAATCTGCTCTTGATGTTGCAGCTCCACTTAAACAGAAAGTAATCAGGCCAAAACGAGCCTCCCTGGTACAATGAAGAACTACGTTCTCACAAACAAAGGGTAAGAAAACTAGAGAGATCCTTCTATCTACTCCACACACAGAAGAATCCCTGAAAGAATGGAAAACTTGCCTTCTGTCTTATAAGCAGGCTCTGCGTAAGGCTCAAACCAGATATTATTCAAATTTAATAGAAGTAAATAAAAATAACTCTAGATTTCTCTTCAGCACTGTAGCCAGGCTGACAAACTGTCACAACGCAGTAGAACCCTCAATACCAGTTACTCTAAGCTGCAATGACTTCCTTCTATTCTTTAACAGCAAAATCACAAACTAATGAGAGATAAACTAAATGCAATTACTCCCACTATTAGTACTGAGTAAGCCCAGACTGCAAAGTTAGTGTCCCATACACAAACTCTTCAGTAAATACTAGATAGGTTCACTGCTGTTGATCAGGCAGAGATAACTTCAGTCATTATGTCCTCCAAAACATCAACTTGTATTTTAGACCCAATCCCAAGTAGACTCCTCAAAGAAATTCTCCCCCTAATTATAAATCCCATTCTTAATATAATAAATACTTCACTAGAAAGCGGTTATGTCCCTCAGTCCTTTCAAATATGCAGTGGTTAAACCACTTTGAAAAAGCCTAATCTGTGACCCCGACATACTGGCAAACTATAGACCTATTTCTAATCTGCCCTTTGTCTCTAAAAAATCCTTGAAAGAATTGTGATTAAACAGCTTTGTCGCCACCTGCAGGACAATAATTTATTTGAAGTTTTTCAGTCAGGTTCCGCGGCATACTGCACAGCACTGAAACTGCACTAGTTAAAGTCACAAATGATCTGTTATTAGCTGCTGATGATGGACAGGTCTCAATCCTGGTTCTGTTGACTCAGTTACAGCGCTTGACAATTATCATTCTACCACAACATTCTACTGCAGAGGTTAGAATGTGATGTAGGTGTCAGTGGAACCGCCTCTTAGCTGGTTTAAATCCTATCTATCTGATAGGTACCAGTTTGTTAATGTAAACCAGAGATCTTCCCCATGTTCTAAAAGTAACCCTCACGGTGTGCCGCAGGGTTCAGTACTCGATTCCAGTTCTGTTCACTTTATATGCTGCCCTTAGGTATGATCATCAGAAAGCATGGCATTAACTTCCACTGCTATGCAGATGACACCTCAGCTGTATTTATCAATGAAACCTGATCAGACGCATCAAGCAGTATTGACAGACTTAGTGCCTTCAAGTGAAAGACATAAAAACTTGGATGACTCTTAATTATCTGCTCCATAACCCTGAAAAACCGAGGTCATTCTGCTGGGCCCTAAGCACTCCGCCCGGCGAGACTCCTTATCTGACCAGATAGTTTCTCTGGACAATATCACTGTAGCCCCCAGCTCTACTGTAAGAAACCTTGGGGTCCTATTTGACCAAGATCTCTCGTTCAAAGCACATATAAACCAAGCCTGTAAAACAGCCTACTTTCATTTGCGTAACATAACCAAAATTAGAAAATTTTGCCCAGAGACGATGCCGAAAAAACTCATCCATGCATTTGTCACATCCAGATTAGACTATTGTAACGCTCTGTTTACAGCGCGTGTCCTAAAAGCTCTATAAGAAGCTTTCAACTGGTTCAAAATGCAGCAGCAAGATTATTAACAGGTACTAGAAAGAGATCATATTTCACCAGTGTTGGAGTCTCTTCACTGGCTTCCTGTTGAGTTTAGAATCAAATTTAAAATCCTCCCCTGACTTATAAAGCTTTAAACAATATGGCCCCATCCTACCTCAAAGATGCAATAGTAGCGTACCATCCAAACAGAGCTCTGCTCTCAAAATGCTGGACTATTGTTAGTCCTCAGAGTCTCTAAAAGCACAGTAGGAGGTCGAGCATTTAGCTACCAAAGCTCCTACATGTTATGGAACCAGCTCCCCTGTTCATGTGTAAAAGAGGCCGACACAGTCTCTACATTTTAAGACCAGGCTCAAAAACGTTCCTCTTTGACATAGCTTATGGTCAGGCCAGTTAGGAACAGAAATAAAAACCTACAGTTTTAGCTACGCTGCCTCTTGGAGCAATTCTGCTGTAGGGAAGTATGGCAGCTTGAAATCACTATCCTCTGGTTCTTCCTACTTTATCTATCAACAATATTTAATATTACTTCAACTGTAGTCTGTTCCATTGCTGTTCACATGTTTCTCTTTCTCTCCACTTCACACGGGGTGTGGAGACTGTTTCGGACCCTGCGGGGGCTGCTTGAGTGACGACCCCCCCACCCCCCCCTGGCGGGAGGAGCGATGCGCCCCCCGCCTGGACAGCTGGATTAGCCAGCCACCTCGCTCGCCTGCCTGGACGAACTCCTTCTACTTTAGATGAACTGTTCTTCATCTCCTGCTGGAGGATCTCTCTACACTGGTGGACTGCTCCTCTGTCCGCCTGGAGGAACTCTTTAAAGCCACCTCCTCTGAGTGGTTCTGGCTCACAGTCCAAGTGGATGCGTCCAGTCCTAGTTAATCTGCAGCCTGTCCGTCCCGTGGAGTAGGATCTCTCCTTCACTGTGGTTCTCCCGAGGTTTCTACTTTTCCCATGGGGTTTTGTAGTTTTTCCTCGCCGCCAAGGAAGAGGGTCAAAGGACAGGGGCATTCTGGGACAGTTATCTGAACTGCTTTTACCTGTGGCCCATCGAGGCAACTGTTGTTGTGATTTTGGGCATTATAAAAATAAATTGATTTGATTTGATGTAGCAGGAGGTTAGCGGCGAGTTCCGTCATTGTAGGTCTAAACTTTCATCCGCGAAGTACCGAAATGGCTGAGGGACGAAAGAGAAAGACTGTTTTCGAAGCCACAGAAGAGACGAAGTTCTGCAGAGGAAAGAAACAAAACGCTGTTATTCTGGGGGGGAATGGTTTACGGTTGGCGAGCAGCATTGAAAGCGACAAAACAGGCTGATGCCTCCGCTGCAAACTTTCTGCTGGACAGGTAACTGTTTATCTGACTCTTTTTGGCGCTATTGTATGTGGAGTGTATTATAAAATCTTCTTCAAGGAGATTGTCGAGAAAGTTTATTTAATCGATCGCCTTGTAAACAAATGCGCAGATGGGCAGTGCTGCTGGGCGTGCTCGCTCACAAAGGCCAAGGTTTGCTGAGGCGTTCAGTCAGGAGAAACGGGGCGGGAGGGAGGGGGGGAACCTGCGCATTCGCTTTTTCAAAAAAAGGACTAACAGTCGCAGATTTTCAAATCGGCGAGAAATCCTCCATTCCACCTTTAAGTCTGAAGTCTTGTCATGTTCAGACCCTTTTTTTTTTTTTTTTTTTTATATATATAACATTTTATGAAACAAAAAAATAATCCTAAAATAATGTCTTTTTTCCCTGTAACGTCCTGCATCATGTCCATCTCTATATTCATGTGTGTTGTATTGGTCACTCAACTGTCTCAAGGTGGTAAAAGGTTGCTCTGCCTCCCCTCACACACAGTGGACAGCAGCCTGCTGCCGCCTGATAACACACAGGAGTAAAGCCTCTGTGTCCACTTTACTGAACTGTAACCTGTGGAGCATTATGAGTCTATCTCAGGGTCTGCCCAGTGAGACAATCTGACTGCGAAGGTCACAAACTCCTCTGCTGCTGTCAGCCAAACCAGACCGCAGCACTGTGGGGGTAAAAAAAAAGGCTAAATTTACTAACCTGTGAGGTCTAGGGCTGTAGTTTAGTAAAGAAATGATTGGTCTAATAAAGTTCTTCACGAAAAAGGGATATCCCCATGTCTGTGGTGCACATAAATCATTATAGTTCCAATAAAATAATAAGTCGACTAATAAAAAGTCTCCCTGCAGTCGCCCACTGACCTGAAAGGTTGCTCCAGGCATTGAAGGTTGCATGGGGAAGGTTGCAGTGGAGAACAAATTTCCTTATGGTGACACAAAGTTAACCTTTTACTGTCAAATACTGTATGTAGAGCCTGAAGAATGGAACACATTGCAGCCATCCAATAAAAAGTAAATTAAAACACTTGCTTGTGTGAAGACCATTAAAGGAAACATATATATTGAACTATAACATCAGTAAATAATTATTTTACATTTTCCTCATTGTAAACCACAATACTGATCTAAAACCACTTGTTTTTAAGCTACTACATGACGTTTTAGAACCCTGCATATATCACTTGGAATCTGAATTTTTCAAATAATCAGAACTAAGTACATAGATGTGGGCGGGGATAGGGGGTAGGTGAAAACAGGAATTTTTTGAGCTCTCAAACTTCAGATGACAATAGGATTACTCAAACATGCGTGACTCAATCAAAATACAACTTTGAGTAAGATAATGATGAGGAAGCACTGTAAAATCTCACTAAAGTTGATTTAGCTAATATGTCATTTAAATGTCAAAGGGAAAGAATGTCATCACTTCTTAAATACTGCCCCCAAACTAGCAGCAAATCCTGAGAGTTACATATATAACACATATCTGTGTTAAGATCAATTACAAGAGCTGCTGACCATATTGAACAAGGAAGTCAGACCAGACCGAATCCCTCCTCCTCTTCTTAGGCCGCCGCTCGGAGAAGCAGTAATGATCCATGTATAATGCAGGGCTAATGCTGGTGTCTTCTGTCACAGATTTTAGCCTGTGTCTGCTTAAAGGCCATCACTGCGGGCCATCAGCACAGCTCTGGCTCAATGTAAATGTCAGCAGTCTCTCACAGAGAGAAAGTGTTTCCTCATGTGTGTCATGTCATGTTTGGCCCATAAGAACGAACTGTAGAACCAAGAGTGTCCACAGTGTCTTGTGTTGTCTGTAAATATTTATAAAAGCTTAAACCTCTCACATTGATCCCTTCTATATCTGACTCCTATTGAGATCACTTACAGGCTCTGCCCCTTTTAGCACAAACTATTAATAATTCATCAGCATCGCTGAGGATTTAACTGTTTTTAAATATTTACATGATGTGCTGTTGTTTGAGTTTATGGCAATAAAAAATGACAAAATGATGAAAATATGTGTAGGCCTAGGTTTTCATTCTTTTTTTATGTTTTAGGGGTTTGCTAAGATGAAGTTTATGTAAAAAGAATGTTACCAACTTGTTTCAAAATCCAAAACAGCTAGAGCTGTCAGCCTTTAGTCATTTAGTCAATTAATCTACCAAAATTTGCATACTGTAAGTATGAGACTAAAACTAAAAAACTAATTATTTTATTTAGATTATAAGATTTATACCCACAACAGCAGAAAGCAGTAGTAAGTTAATTTAAGATTTAAGATTTGGGAGATAATCATGACTTTAATCTGACTTTTTACACATAAATACTCAGGTTCCGAGTACTTTTCAATATTTATTTATTATATTCTTCTATTTTAACTCCAGTGCAGTTGTAGTCTTTAGCCCTCCAAGAATTCAAATCTTTAGTCGACTAAAGCTGTATAAAATATGTACTTAAAATTATACTCTGCTGGTAATATATTGACATTTGTTTTTGTGTGTGTACAGTAGTATTGTAGCAACCCCTCATTTCTTTGGGAAACATATACTTTAGTTGATATTTCCAGCAGATACAAGAGCCATCCATCATTCATCACAGAGCGTTGGCACGTGTCATGAACCTTGAACATACAAATCAAATATTTACAAGTGTGTATGGCTCCAGTTTTGATTTTTCTGCAAGGTCCTCTTACAAAATCCTTTCGCTGGCCTGGTCTCGGGAGCCTATATTTTATTTAAAAGTATATTCAACAGTGTACTTACATATTAAATGCCATATTTTCTGTCTAGCCCAATGTTTTTCATATGCATACTAATGTGTAGATCTTATTCTAGTAGAAAAAAAATATCATGTGCAAAAAAAAAAAAAAAGAAATCTGCCTACAACCTAAAAATATATAACAAATTATAAAAATATTATGACATCATGACACAAGTATTGCGATACTTTCAAACAACAGAAATTCATTATAAATTGACATGTTATACATTTCGAATTTGCACAGAAAGTTGCAACATGGCTTTAAAAATCTCCCAAACCAAGAGTAAAAGGCATGTGACTGAAATCCCTGAATATTTGTATTTTTGTTGCATTTGTTCTGAACCAGGTGAGGTTGTTTACATCCGGGAGTGCATCGTGGATATGGGGCCTGATGCAGTGTGTGGCATGCTGGGTAATTCTTCCTGACAATGGCTTTCTCTGGGCCTATAGAGAGTGAATGGGTATTAGAGTCTATTCAGCACCACGCCCAAAGGTCTGACCCCAGAGAGTGTCACGTTTCTCTGAGGGGTTTTGTCTCGACATCAATGACATTCTTCTGTTTGAGGCTCACATTATCTGTCTGTGGCTGGCTGAAGGAACACTGCACTCGCCTATCCACCCCTCCAGACGTTTTAGGCTATTGTGTGGGGTCTTCTATGGTTTTGCCTTTGGTTTTATTTCAATAAAACTAAACCTGAGATGTAAGAAGTACTCTGCTGAATCATATTTTAATCTTTGCAAAAATAACACTTTTTGCAAAGAACAATGTCAAAAGAAGAAAAGTTTAAAAAAAAAATAGATAGGACCTAAAAAAGAATGTTTTGTATCATCATTGTGGTATCAAAATTGGCATTGAGGGTATTTCTTATTGAAATCAAGGTTGCTTATTTGGTTAAAGGAAATCTATTTGTAAAAAAACTCAGTCCAACAAAAATGTATTATTTGTATGTTATATTGGGTATCCTGTGCAAAACGTTGATCAACTTTATATACTAAATAGCACATTACAACCAACATAGCTGACAAAGGTGCTTCACAGATTTTTATATTAAAAAAAAAAACCCAAAACATAACAAAAATCTAATGAACAATACATATGAGAGGAGAGAGAGACAGAGAGTGTGTTCAGTCACTGACAGGGTGACAGGCCTTGACTTTTCTTAGGGTTTTCAAGTGGCTAAAACTTCACTTGACAATAGAATTTAACTGATGTTTACTAGGGGTGTAATGAGACGAGATTTTCATAGTTGTTTCTTTTCTTTTATTGAACTTTGTTATAACATTACAATTTAAGTTGAAAAAGAAAAAGCAAGCCTAATAAACTGCTTTCCTTTGGTAAATTTTCTGTTTTACAAATTAAACATTCATTCATTCATTCATTCATTTTCTACCGCTTATTCCCGTTAGGGGTCGCGGGTGACTGGAGCCTATCCCAGTGACTTTGGGCCTTAGGCGGGGTACACCCTGGACAGTGGCCAACTCATCGCAGGGCTGACACAAAGAGACAGAGACAAGGACAGACAACCATTCACTCTCACATTCATTCACTAGTTGTCAATTAACCTACACAGTCATGTCTTTTGGACGGTGGGAGGAAGCCGGAGAACCCGGAGAGAACCCACGGTAACACGGGGAGGACATGCAGACTCCACCCAGAGAGATCGTGTGATGTTGGGGTGGTTCGGAATTCGAAACCACGATGTTGGGGTGGTCTGGGATTCGAACCCACGATCTCCTTATTGAGAGGCAGAAGCTCTAGCCGCTCTGCCACCGTGCACCCCACAAATTAAACATGGGATTATAAATTAATTATTGATTATAAATCAATAAAGAACAACACGGTTTTAAAACTGGATATTCTCTTAAATTATAGTTCTTCCAGGAAGGTTATTGCACTCTTCAGTAGTTGCAGCAAAAACAATGTATTAAATAATTCTCATGAGATTACTCTATGGGTGCTCGCACAGTCTTGAGGAGTTTCAATCTCGCGAGATCTCTAATGTTTACTAAATTCAATTCAATTCTTCAATTGTTTACAATCAAAATATAGATGTTTTGACAAAATAGGCCATCGGACCAATGCCACTGTCACAGTTATAAAGAACATAAATGTCATGAAAAGAATTTCTTAAATCATTGTGTCCCCTGTCTGCTCCACACAAACTGGATGTTTTCCCAGTAAATTTAGACAAAAAGAGCAATAGCAACCCTTGATGACCTCAAATAACATTTGAACCATTTTAAAAGCCATGCTTGTGGGAAAGGTACTAAGTCGTGAATCATATTGGCACAGTGTTGGTAATTGATTGAGAAAGTTACTGACATTTGTGCCAAAAGATGTAGACGGATTATAACCTCTGCTTCAACAAAACACATGCGTTCAGTCAGTGCCTCGAGCAGCACAGCCCTTCTTCCTAAACCCAGCTAAATCATGCAGCTCATCGAGTGTTATATTGTAGAGCAGAAAGGACCATTTGACTGTGGTCAATGTGATCTGGTGATTTGTAGTGGATGTTTTTTAAAACATTTATACAAAGAAAATTACAACATAAAACATGTTCACATAAGCTAATACTTCAACTGGACACTCATTTGGAGAAGGTTCCCCTCAATGCAGTCTCATAGCAGGTTAAGGTGACACCAAATCCTCCGAAGTGGAAATGAATAAGTACATTTTACATACAGACTGCAGCACCCCTCCATTATGCTCAGTAGTTGTCCGAGTCCAATCTCACATATAAAAACACATATACAAAGGTGGGACGATGCCAATTTGCTGCACCGTGGTCCCCTCTCAGGAGACTCTGCAGAGGCGAGCAGCCGCGGCAACACTGGCAGACGGCCCACAAACGTGCACTCACAGCACAGTAGCTGTAGGCGATGGACCATCGCACTAATGTGGTCTGAGCTGAACTTAACTAATCACTGGAGACAAGAACCACAAGAAAAATCACAACCTGCAAAACCTGCATAAGTTTTCAAGTTACAGACTGCAAAGCGGGACCATTTTCACCTTGGATTTAGCTAAATGTATTATCACCAAAACGTGTTGCTATGAGGTCAAAACATCTTTGAGGACTGTCAAAAATATTATTACTATGTGTGTTATTGTGTGATTAATATCACAGTGAATGTACTTCTAATCACGTGCAGTTCAGAATATAGACTTAGGGCCCTCAATGTGAGCTATAATTCACTCATCACCGCAGAGTCTTTCGCTCTAGAGCTCAGGTCATAGGTATTTGTTTGTATTTGAATTATTTGTATTAAATAATTCTCATGAGATTACTCTATGGGTGCTCGCACAGTCTTGAGAAGTTTCAATCTCGCGAGATCTCTAATGTTTACTGTCACAGTCATAAAGAACATAAAAGTCATAAAAACAAGAATTTATTAAATCATTGTGTCCCCTGTCTGCGCCACACAAACTGGATGTTTTTCCAGTAAATCTAGACAAAAAGAGCAATAGCAACCCTTGATGACCTCAAATAACATTTGAACTATTTTAAAAGCTATGCTTGTGGGAAAAGTACTAAGTCGTGAATCATATTGGCATCACAATAAGCCAGTGTCTTGCCCATTTTTACAGCTTCAATACAAATAGGTTTTGAAGTACTAATTTGTGGTCTGGACTTAACAAATACATTTATGGAAGGAATCAATGTGAATATTTGTATGTATTCCATAAAACTCTATCTTTGTTTCTTCTTACTGCTGAAGGGATGACACTTAGCTTCCTAAACATCGTCAAATCCGAGACTTGGAGACTATTGTTGCAACTACAGCTGATGGCTAGTCTCTATTTTCAACTCGGGCCATTTTCATCCTGCAGAATTAAATCTGCTGATCTTACAAGGTTTCTTCCACAGCTCAAATTTTAAAACAAAAAATTACATTTTCCACCCAGGAACGTGCCAGTGGTGTTCATTGTATGGGCCTGTAATGTCATTGTCACTGTCTCTGGTCCAATTATTCAGTTGTATTGTCTGTCTGGATGGCATATTGTTTCGGCACAGTGCATCTGAATGTGTAGGTATTGTGTAACTTATTATGTGGCGTGATGAGTATCAGTGTAGTGAACGAGAGCAGATTAAATGATACAGAGAGGGACTCCTGCCTTTGTGGCTTTCAGGGGCGCAGTGTAGCTCTAATCAGCTCCACACAAGGCTGACTGCACTCATTTACTCTCTCATTAGTCAGCACCAGTCAAGGCCACCAGAGCTAGGGTGCCATTCAAATTCCGATCTTTGTCTTTGCATTGGTTTGTCCCCTGCTAAACTCAGCTATGCAACTGAAAATGTGACAGAATGCTAGTTCTGTTTCATAGTAGCACCTCAATCCTAGAGCCAAGTGCCATTCATGTGCCACCTTTGGGCAGTAATGAGCACATACGCTGAGTGCTCTACTCTTGCATTTATTCAGACTTTGGACTGGAGCTATACTTCAAGTTTGTTTCTCTGCTCACACAATCAAGTTTAACACATGTCTGTGATGCAGAATACAGCCTTCTGGGTAAAAAATGAACAGTTAAACACATGTTCCAAGCAGGATTCAAACCCATCAGTGTGCAAGCCCAATGTCATACCAACTGCACCAGCACTCACCATTGACCATTATGGAAATAAAGCGGTGGGGGAGAAAAAACGGAAGAGGAAATCGTGCGCAGTCACTTAATGAACAGGGTCACATGTCACATTTGTAACACCAGTTGGTTCCGCCATTTAGTCTTTGTTTCAAAGTAAGTTTCATTGTAAAGGTTTTCTGAACTAATATATGTTTATAGCCACTAAATAAAGTCTATAAATATTATTATGTAGTACATGTATAATTTAACCCTGATTGCTGTGATTAAGTATTACATTTTCCTTTTGTTTCCTGTCCAAAATTATAGATCAGCATCAAACTATTCAAATACATTTCCAGACATGGCTTTAAGCAGAATGATGAACTCAGACAAAATCAATGCTGAAGGCTGTAAGGGAGCTGTATCACCAAATACTGCAGGGCAAGTTTATTGGATGGATACATATTAAGTTTGCATGCAGGTTACAGGGATGTTTTGTAAATGTAGACATGTTTATCTTGTAGTTCACGTTCAAATAACAGTGGTTGACCTGGATTAGACCTTGCCTAAATACATGTTTATTTATGTGTTCATTTAACGTGTTTGAGGAACAAAATAGAAATTGTTTAATTAGTTTTTAACATATTTATTTGCATCTGATATTATTGAGTCTTGTTGAAGAATCCCTGACAGAAAATTTAAATACCAGAACAAAAACATCTAATGATTTGCTGTCAGCATGTCCTTTTTTGGGTTTCTCTGCGTTCGCCTCTCTCTCGTGAATTTACCTGCACAGTTTCAGCTCTCGGCTGTCAGACAGGTGCTCCCCATTTGGTGCAAATGTGTGTGTGTGTCTTAATGAAACTGACATATCCTCGCTCACTGCTCCACCCACTCACCAACCAGTCCCGAAAAACAAATCAAATATGCATGCTCAGCAATTTGTTTCTCTTCGCCATTGGCCTTGTGCAAAACATTATATTTCCAGAGGAGTGGATTTTAGGTGAACAACTATGCCATCTTGTTTGTTTAATTACTGCTCATAAAATTATTTCTACCTATTTTGCAAACTTGAAACACCAAAATATTATCATATGTGGTCAGGATTTTTTCCAACTATACACAGTTGTCCTGAGAAGCAAAACGTATAACCTTTTTGCTAGCAACTAAACACCTGGACAGATGATGCTGATTTGAGTGTACCTTCCTACTCTATTAATGCCTAAAATGATGTGTTTTTGCTTTACTAAACAGAATTCCATTGGTAGTTTGCAATCTGGGTCACATGCAGGCATACTTTATTTAATGCCAAACTTATCTGAGATGAATGAATATCTAAATATTTTTCCCCTATACATAAAGTGTGCACACACCCGGGATACAAGTGTCAAATACTTCTGTGTGTGTTATATTGTAAGAGCGTGCTGGGAGTCGTGTGCAGCCCCTGGGCGCTTCATTAAAATTAAAATGCATGTGTTTTGGGGCAAGTATCTGTGTGTGTGTTTGTTCCCACTGTTCACATAACTGTTTATATAATTTATGAATATGATAATGATGCAAGCTGGCCCTGCGTTCATGTGGCGGCCTGTTTGAGTGTCGGAGTGTGCAGGCTTTATGTTGAGGGCATTTCAACTCCTCATCCTGTGACCATTGACTTTGTTGTGACAGACAGAAAGACAGGCATGCTGACAACATATGGTGCAGGACTGAAGACCTGTGGACCCATGTGTTAGTTAGAAAAACACCTCTCCTCTCCCCTCTCGCTGTTGGCATATGCTGTGTATGGTTGGCAGCACGCCACTTGCCGATCGGACGCCCTGGGCAGTGTGGGGCACAGTGCCACCTGTGCCACTGTCCCAGCAGCAGATCCCTGAGCTCACGCTGCACCTGTGTCTACAGGAGACATCCAGAAGCACAAACACATTATTACGTGTTATGGCCTACAAGAGAAGAATGCAGAAAGATCTCGATCAAGACACACACGTTTATCACAGTTGTCAGTGTTCACCAGTTATTATTTTTTCTTTGTTTGTTTAGCAGAAATATGGAAAACAAATTTCTCCTTAGAATATTTGTTATGGGGGGGACTGACCGTATTTGTTATAGGAATATCTTTTGAAAATGCATATTAGCTGACCAAAGAAATAAGAAACGGATTCTTGTTATTTCAAGAATCCGTTTCTTAAAGAAATAAGACACGGATTCTTGTTATGTCAATATGATGGCACTGGTGATGTAAATGTTTTATTAAAAATAACAGTGCACACCAAGGACATACAGTGATCCCTCGCTGTATCGCGTTTCATCTTTCACGGCTTCGCTGCTTCACGGATTTTTTTTACAGTGCGGATATTTTTACAGTGCGGATATTTTTACAGTGCATCCACCGAACTTCAGCGCACGGCACAAGAACGGGACCCTTTGACGAGTCGTTCATTGCAGTTCTCAAATATAATCGAAGGTGGCATATCCGTTTATAGAAATCTTCTTGCTCAGAAAAAGAAAGAGCGCTAACAACTACCCCTAACCTGCGCCTTCAGTAGAGACAGACGCTACAGCGGAGCGGAGTCAGGACGAAGAGGCACAGCTGGGACATACGCGTGGAATACGCGAGTGACAATGTTTCCAACCTTGTAGTACTATATTAAATTATTGTTTTAAACAAATTTTGGGCTTTAAAACAGGTTTTGGTTTTTGGTTTCATTCCATAGTTCAGTATTGCATTGTAAAATAATAAAAAATAAAGCTGTGACTACTTCACGGATTTCACTTTTCGCGTGTTATTTTTGGAACGCAACTCCCGCGATAAACGAGGGATCACTGTATATCAGAATGCCTTTATTGTCATTGTGCAAGTTGCACACAAAAAAATTGAACTATAGACAAGTGTATTGACAATTTTAATCTAGATCCTTGAATCCATTGATATTACAAACACTGTATTCAAACACTGTAAGGGTTAAACAATCTGTAAATACTCTGCAGCCTCTCTTACAGTTACTACGTTTATATACATGCCAGGAGAACTGGATACCTGGCCTGGTCCAACTCAAACCAAGTTTTTAAAACGTAAGTAAACCTGAGAACTATGATTAAGGTATCAAGTTATCATGTTAAGAAACAGCCAAGAATATATTAGACATGTTTGAATGTGTACTCACTTGTTTTAGATCAGCAGAGATGACAAACTACAGTCCACATTCCACTGCAGACTAGAAAGTGTTGCTTTGTTTTGGTTCGCTTCGTAGAAGTGAAAGTAAAAATTATAGTTTTAATGTGTTTATTGGTGTTGTGGAGCGCAACTAACTAGTGAGCCAATGTCCATGTCAATGAACTGTCAAAAGTCTGGTTATATGAATGAGTTTTGTTAGCAATATAGCTACAAAGTTTAAGTGTTAATGCTAATGCTGCTACCTTCATGTAGACGGGACAAGAGTGGTCTGACTGGTTTTGGGGCAAAGACAAACTGAGTTTGGTTGTAGCGCAGAGTTCTCTGTGCAAGTAAACATAGCATAGGTGTCTCAATTATGTTTTAACTTCATGAAATAGAGCTGCGTAGTTTTCTACCCATATACAACATTAACTGTGCCTACTTCACATTGTCATTGGTTGTTAGTTTAAGAAATTGTTAGTCAAGGTATAACAAATGAAAGCAGTAAGCTGAGGCTGCAGTTTGTTGCGTGCAAAGTGGGCAGCGTCACACAGGAACAAACAGTGTTATCTCTATGGCTGTGGTCTGTCAGATCCACATGTACAGTGTCTGCAGGCTAGGGCTTTGTTCACTGTGTATGAACAGAGTATGCAGGGCCCTCATGTGGAGTCACGCAGCAGCCATCAACTCTCTCTATATGCAGCGCAGAACACTGCACACACGGACAGCTGACTTATGAGTTGGGGACTTTTTATTTTTACTTTCTGGCAAAACTCTATTAAGTAAATAATGTAAGAAATGTATGTGTACAGCTATATTTAATTACATTTTAGTTTGATAGGAAAACTTTTTTCTTTAAAACAGTCTGTAAATAACTTTTTTTTTGCCAAGATCAGCTGCTCTATGCAAAATAACACAACTGGAAAAGGTCCACAGATAATGGCGGCATCCATGGAAACTTCCTGAAGGAAGTAAATAACGTATAGTTAAACTGTATTCTGGACTCTTGGTTCATTATAGTGAACAAAAGCTATAGAAAGACCCAAGAATCACTGCTACTTTTATTAAATGCAACTTTTTTCACATGGAGTAGTTGACTTTTACTAACCGCTATTAAAAGCCATAGATTCACAGTGCATCAATGGAATGGAAACTATAATGTTAAAGGTCAGAATCGTAGCCATAGCTGTATAATGCATACAGTCCCTGGCCTCGCGGCCTAAACAAAAACAAAGGTTAGTCTGGGCACACCTGACACAGTGGACTCAGTTGGCTCCAGTCGTCTGTGGAGGCTCGGGATCAGCTGCAGGAGATTCTCTGAACATGAGATGGACAAAAGCCAGATAGAGCCAGACACACGCAGGGAAACAAGTGAAAGTTCACCAAACTTTGGGCATACAAAGTCAAATTTTAGAAATACGACAGCAGAAACACAAAAAGGTTGTGAATAGAAAAATTGCAATTTTACCATTGGTGAAATCCATAATTTATACAATCAACATAGTCTTATTTTAGAATCAGAATAACTTTTTCATCCCCAAAAGTGAAATTCTTAACATTTATTAAACATGTAACCAATAACAATGTTAAAGAATGTAACTTTTTTAGTTAGTGAGTATAGATTACAAATATACATTTCAAACTGTTACAATTATTAAATGAAATGTTTAATGATATGGGGAAACCAGACAACCAGAGTTACCATTTTGATTTTATTCTGGTCTAGGTGTGGGCTTTGGTAACACAAATTAATATATCAATAATTTTTTAAGTTATCCAGATGACAATATTCAGATAATATTATGACAAACAATCTATAAGAAATGTAGCTGTGAATATTGTGGTTTATTTATTCATTAATCGTTATTTAATCAGGTAAAAAAAAAAAGAGAAAAAAAAGCAAACATTGAGACTGCACTTGTGACCTGGGCCACAGTGCAAACTTGCAGCACTGATTAAAATGATTAAAATAGAATGCATTTAAAAGCATAGAAAATATTCATAGGACTTTGACTATCTGAACGATATTCTAATTTTGCATATCTCAAAATAAATTTCTTATAGATCTCCTGCATTTATGTTGAATCGTTGTTGAATTTCTTTTTTTTTTCTTTTTTTTTTTTAGGTTATAGCAAGTAGAATCCAAAACACTTTAGGATTTCCCACCATTGACTTTGGGTTGACAAGCCATGAAGAGTGAACATCTAACGCCTTGTAATGTGCACATGCTGATTTAACCCACAAGAGCATTTCTTATTTGACCCATGACTAAAGGTAGAAACTTGTCCTTTTACATGTGTTTGTGCCTGTTTTCCTCCATATACCTCCACCAGTGCTGGACAGTATTATTGACTCTTCTCTGTCCACTGGTCCAAACTCAAATAAAGGTGGCCACGCATGAGCTAACACAGAGTTAAAAGCCAGTGTTCTACTCCAGTGAACCGGCAGCCAATTAAATCCTCTGACTTGTGCCTGTGATTTATCAGCCAATTATAAAAGTGGTCACGGAAAACATTACAGCCATAAATAAGCACTGCACCACATTACACTTGGTCAATATTAAAAAATGAAATTGTGACGTTCACACACTGTAAAGGGAATTTATGAGAGGAAGAGGCAGAGAGGCAGAAGAGGCTGAGAGACTGCAGTAGTGGAGAATTCAGAATGGACTTCAGCCTGATTTAAGTGAGGGTGAAAAGGAAGAATAAAAATCTGTATAAAATTACTATTGCTTTGAAACTATCACATACAAGTTACTCTCGAGTTATTAACCAAAGACATGCACAATATAAACTAAACATCCAGCTAGTCCTAACCAGACGCTCTGTCTTCTGATGGGGAGCCCGACTTTTTCCAACAGCTTTGAAGAAAGACATGTAGAGGTCAAATTTCCCTACACACAGACAATATAAGTATCTTAACCTTACATAGAAATTTGTTGAGTTCAAATTAGGGTTGGGTGATATGGTGAAAAAAATCGAATCGTGAACTCGTCCCTGTGACAATCTTATTTTTGTGAAATTGTTGTATCGCGATTCACTGTTTCTCTCTTTAATGCAGCTAAACACACTTTTCCTCCTGTTGTTTAGCCTCTGAAGCCTCTGAGCAGATTACTTTATTTACCACTTAAAGGCCAGGGCTGCACAATTAAACCAAATCGACACAAAATCACAATTGTAATGGATGCAATTAGCAAATGGTGAAGGATGCAATTTTTAAAGTGTAATAATTTCTTCCACAAACAACAAAATGTCTTGTTTTGATTTGAATAAAAACTGCTTCCACTGTAGTTTGGATTTGTACAAACGTTTTCTGAAACAAGCAACAAAAGTGTGACCAAAAGCAGTAAAAATGTGTTCAAAAGCGACTCAATGTACCAAAACGAGACTAAAAGCGACAAAAACACGACTAAAAACGACAAAGACGCAACTAAAAGTGACAAAATTGTGTTTCAAATGTAAATTGGAACGGAATCCTATTATTAAAGCATAAATCGCAAATCTAATCGCAATCGCACTAGTCAGAAAAATCACAATTAGACATTTTTCCTAAATTGTCCAGCTTTATTATGGGCAATAGAAAAATACAAAGTGAATACAAATCCTGATAAAATCGAAATAATGATCTGGCCCCAAGAAAATCGTGATAATAATTTTTTGCCATATCGCCCAGCCCAGCTAGTTCAAATCACTTTTCACTTCCGCATATTCCACCAAAAGACAAACTTTTACATGAAATTCAACTATTAAATGATATTGCCATGTTTTGGTGGTTATAAATTTCTTCTCAAAATGGACCCATAACTTCAAACAGCAGCCACATCAGCAGAGCATACAGCAAGCATTAATGTAGAGAAGGTATTATTTGTTCAGTCCACAGTTTACTGTACAGTGTACAGCAGAGGAGAAGAGAAGGCCCTCGAGGAGAGATGACCCGGAGGAGCAACCGGGAGTAAAGAGCCACGGACAAAATGTTTTATGTTGTTTAGAGACACCAAAAACTGTGTGCTTTCTGTTTAGTAAATGTGCTGAATCATTAAAAACACAGGAATCTGAGCTGAGGGATGACAGTCACCTCAGGAAGACTGTGAGTACAAAAGAATATAAATAACTGCAGGCCCCAGAAGGATTTGAAACATTACCTGAAACATCCACGAGTATTTTTACATTTTCCATTGTTCCTTCAACTATATATAAAAGCGGGTTGCGTATGTGTGGATAATGTAAGGCCTGGAGTGTTGCTTGATATGAACAAAACAACCAGCAAAACATATAAAAGAAACCTATTTCATTTAAACATTTCACTAACAGCTAAACAACTGAAATTAAAATTGAGGTTGTTGCGGCTCCGAATAAAATGAGGATGTATAAAAATATAAAATGTCAATTAATCTACTAGTCATAGCATCACATAATAAAAGTCACCACCAACCAGGAGACCAAACAACAAAGTCAAGCCCAGAGTTTCATTTCTGTGTTAAATGTGGCCTTTTATGACTTTTGTCCATTGAAACTGACAGCAGTTTTGACTAGTTTATTGATATGCCGACAGTCCCAATCTTTCATCAGCCTGAAAATCTTTGCTCCGTATATCTACTCTATTGGGGGGAACATAAGTGAGACATAAACACTGCCAGTTTGAGGAGAGCATTTTCAGGTGCCAAAGTCAACAGTGGCTTTTATTTCCAAACAGTATCTTCAAATCTACAAATCAAGGACAATTAAGTTTTTAAGTTTTTGTTCCTATATTCACCTCCGATTAATGCGAGCAGCTTGGGCAATGCTAGTTAATGCACTGATTCTTATTATTATCATTATATATTATGAAATGACAGTGACCCTCCATAAAGAGCACTATATTTACATTACTGAAAGATAATATTATGTCTCCCAGTGGTGCTCAATACAAAGCCTTAAAGAAGAAAGCGTCTCTATGGCCCCTAAGGCCCTCACAATCGAGTGTGAGAAGAAAGATGGTCCATTTTAGACATAACATCTGTAATTATTTCATAACAGCCTATATAGTTAATTTTGTCTGTTATACTTGAAAATATTAAGCTATTTTATTTTTATTTTACTGCATTTTGGTCAGTGAAATAAATAAAACTCAAAATTAAAGAAAAACACTGACAACAAATATTTGAAGAAGTTGGAATATAACACATTGGACCAAGCGGTTTTAATGTGGTGTGAACTATTTGGTCACAAGACGCTGTCACTCATGAACAAAACTGAGTGAGAAGAAGATTCAAACAGATGATTCTTTTTAACCTTGGTCTCAATGTCAGTCAGCCCCCTCGCTGGCCCGGGCCCCTCCCTCGTGGTGCGTTTGAGTGCCTCACCGGGGGGCCGCTGTCATTGTGGGGGTAGTGTTTCTCAGTATGTTTCGTATATGTGGAACGTGCTAATGTGATAATTGAGTATTTCAAGTCCAACTGTGCCACCTAACACAACTCCTGCCTTTCTCGCTCCCTGATGACTATTATTAACCGCACACTACACAAAGGCTTTCATGATGGCAACATAATATCCACCTGTTGACTTTGACTGTTGACTGGGCGGGACAAAGATTTCATTTTTTTTAAATCACAAAAAGAGCACATTTTTAAACGTATGCACAGGTTTCAGCTTCCTTTTTATAGGTGACATTTTTAGCACTTTCCACCAAGTAGGGAAGGAGAATATTAACAAAAATGAATATCTGAAATGTGCTTTAAGTACCAGACAAATATACCCATAAAATTACTATACCCATAAAATGAGGAAATACATAGACTTTTTTAATATCATTTTCCCACCAAAATGTTCCTGTATGTTCTACTTTAAACAATATATGTGATATTCAAATTTTGCATATCTTCAGAACAACACTCACAATGTTATTCGTTTTTTGATATATTACCCACCTCTTCCACCAAGCATATTATATTTTGGTAATTGCCAAGGCAAGTATGTTTTCATCACTCTAGGGTTAGATGTACAGTCAGCTTATGAGGGAACACAATCCAACCCCTTCAAGGGGGAAATAAAACCATTCATTTTAATGTAGAAGAGCTGCTCTATCACCCACTGTTACAAACTAAGAGAGGAAACACTAACTTTAAGATCTTGTACTAAATATAAGACATGGAGAACAATAAAATGCTCCAACATTCCTAATTAAATATCCAAGAATGTTAATGGTAGATACATACTACAGCAATGCCTGTGCCAAAATTTGTGAACAAAAAAATCGGTTTACTTTTCTGGGGTAACACCATGTAAACAACGTCTGTTAAGACTCAGTTATGACTCGACTTGAATTAGTTACGCTTAAAATATACACATAATCCCCCAGGACACGTCTTAAAAAAGGGAAAAAGGTGCATTTCCCATTGTTAATGGGATGTTTTCCCCACACCAGACAACATCTACCCATTAGCATCTAAGAAAAGACTGAACTGCTAAATTCATTCATGAGGCATTTCAGAACATTTTTGAAGCAGTTTTACATACAACATATGGAGACAGGTATTTAGTCCTAGGTATTTTTTTAACAGCATTTGCTATTTGCTTCCTGCAATAATTTACTTTGATATTGTGATTATTCTAGCAATGCATGACAAATATTTATTTTTAATATTAGTTGCAATACAGAATAGACATAGGATGGCATTGAAATGTTGTGTCACGATTATGATTGACAAAATCATTGCTATGAACGTTAATATCACAATAGCTATTAAAAATTGCTGACAGTTTTATTGTACATTTTATGGACATTAATAATATTTTATTATAACTAGTACATTTGATGTTTAAACAACAACAGTCTATAGGAGAACACCATGGATTTTTCTGCATAATTATCATGATTATACAAAATGTCCCTCTAATGATTATTATCATTTTAATCACAAAACATTATTTTACTGTTTTTTGTCCTATTCCTAAGTTTTAATAGTAAAAAAAATCGTTCCCTCAAAACTATGGCGAGCCCTTTGAGGAACATCTGATATTTGAGTGAATCAGGGCTCAAACTGTGTATGTGCCATGTGCTCTACCAACTGAGCTTCTCCTCTGAAGCTCCACATTCAAAGATCCAGCGGGTCATGGCTGTCTGCAGGCGCGTTCTTCACACATACAGGCCGTCTCTGGCTTTTTCAATATTGATCAGTCTTTGCACATTCACAAAGACACGCATCAGATGGAGAAAAATCAATGCATGCGTTTACTGCCAGCCCAGTCAGCAGTTTGTATATTTGTGAGAGTTGAAAAGTTGAACCCAAAGTTTATACCAAACAACAATGGCGGGTGTGGCGAGGGCGTTGACGGAGGAAGGACACAGGCGAGATTAGGGCCGTCCGATCATCATTGATACAACAGCACCATTTGCCTAATCCTCTGGTAATGGGCGCTTAGACACCCCGAGCCCCCGCCCTCTCACCCACCCACAAGCGCCCCCTCGGTCCCTCTGCCTCTTCTCTTCTGGCCCGGTCATTTACATAACATTAGAAACATGAAGGCGGATCCAACAAGGCCCTATTATGTTGCATGTTGGTTTTGAGTCCCAGTGCGTAAGACCTCTTAGTTTTGGAGGACATCAGTAAGACTTGTCCACTGTTTTGTCCACGAGAGACGTCTAAAGGGCTGCGTGAATAGCAGCAGAGTGAATGGAGAGCTAGTGATCTGATACAGGTTTATAAAGTGACTGTTTGTTTTTCTGAGAGTGATGAAGTCTGTGTATCACAGAGAGGAGCGTAGCATTGATACTCCACACAGCTAATATTGTTTTTCTACACTTCAAACATCAAGGTGAAAGATATAGATTGTACTGTGACAAACACAGATAAAATCCCTCAAAGGATTTTCAAAGATGCAGCTTATGACACAATGTTCAATAATAAGAAGCACTAAATTATTGTCGATGTATACAATTTGAGCACTGCTTTTTTCTTTCCAAACTAAAATGTAGATGTGTCATAATTTTATATTCTGATGCTTTGTTAAAAATTTTAGTTAAAGGCCATTTAAACTGAAAATGTGTGTTCTATTACAGCATATGTTTTTATTATTTTGTATTTTTGTCAATGGTGTACTATAAAAAGTTGAGATATTTATAAATATGAGCTGTAAATGTAAAGTCATTTATCGCAACCTTCACTGTGACATTTTAGATCACATATAACCTCATATATAAATATATTTTAGTTGTGATCAAACAATAGCGACTTGATATATTATACTATAACAAATGTATGACTTCAAAATTGTCAGGTCAGTAATGAGGCTAGAATTGAAAAATTGCTGTGTATGTGCAGATACATACAAACCATGTTTACAATTTATGATACAAACTTATGAAGCAGCAGCAAATCTGCAAGTATTCTAATGTTTCTCTTCTCTTTTCATCATAAGTTTTTTCTCTTTCATTTCTCGGAGAGTAAATCCGAGTTTTCAGGCGTGTTCAAAGCGCAGAGCCGGTCTCGGTTGGGGGCCTCAAAGCCTCAGTCTGTCGGCAGGTTTAGGCTCATACACAAAGATCCTTGTTCTTTAAGGATTTGGCAGAGCCCGGGCCAGGGCAGCACCACACTCTGGGACAGGAGCAGGTTCATGCATTTTGGAAATCTTTTTATGGGACACTCCATCATCATGAGCGGTGAGTATCTTCTCACTATGTTTCTGATATGGCTTGTTTAGGGTTTTGTGTTGCCCACTAGCCATGTCCTTCAAAGAACGGTATTTACATTTGTGCTCAAATGTTAAGCTTTTTATTTAGTAAATGCAGTAAATGTGGTGTTTCAATTTGCGTTTGTAGATGAGCTTGTTTAAAGTTAGTTCAGATGGATTTTGAATAGATTTGTTATAACTGAAACAGCGTTGATGGTGTGAACTTGGTGCCTCTAAAGGCCGAACGCTTTATTTCAAATACAGCTTGGTTTTCAAACCATTCATTTGTGAAATGTTTTGTAATAAATGTAGAATATAATTTCAGTTTGTGTTTATCAGCAAAGAAACCAACGTGTTTATATCGACATCTACTTAAACTGCAGCACAGGGAACAATGCTGGATTAAGTTATAAAATAGTAACTCAAACGTAAGAATGCTTTCTGTCAGACTGATGAGACTTGGGGAGGAGACAGAGCCTCTGACCAATGATGTCCGCTACAGAATACTTCTAGTATAGGTAGATTTCACTGGTGTCCCTATGGACAACTAAACTTATTTCCATCTTAATTTTATTATTCTAAAATTGTCCTATTATAACTAATTTGTTATTTATTCATTTTATTTGACTATTTTTTTATTTTAAGGATCCTTTTTATATGCCCTTCATTTATATAATTCCAGATAGCATGAGGCGACTAATGTCTATTCAATCTAGACAAAATAAAAATTGGATCTAGATATCTTGTGAGTCTACAGTTGTTTTGTTATATAGAAACAAAAATGTGAAAACTATGCAAAGTCATGCAAAAGATAATTCTATATCAGTGTGTTATAGCATACTATAGTAGCAACATTAAAAAAAAAAGAAATGATGCTAAATTAAAGCATGTTGACTCTATTGCATTTAAAACATCCACATTTATTTTTATATTGCTAATATGCGAACTAAAAGTACTAGTCACTTGAGCTGCAATCCATGCACAGTGTACAATCATTTAAACATATCGTAAAATCGGACAGAGGAATCATGGTAAATGTCAACTGCATTCTTCTCTTTTCTAAATGCAAGTAAACAATTTGACAGACAACATACACACATAAAGCTATATTTTACCCTGAACTGCTGATATGTTGGCTAATTTAAAATAATACAATGGCCCCATCTCTTCTTCTCTGCTTTGCTGTACACTGTTATTGTTCGGTTCAAGGTATTTACACCACTCTAAAGATCAGAGGATTTTAACACTAGACTTTTTTGCCTCTGCTCTCATTGTTGCTCTCGGAGAGTCAGCTAAATGCCCAGATTGTGATAGTAAATGTTGTCCGGCCCACATGTTAGCTCAGTAGTCAGGGCTTTCTTAAGAAACTGCAGCGTGGATGAGATTCAAACCGGCAGCCATTATAATCACTCATTCAGGCCTTTTCCATTGCACTGGGTTTGTTCTAAATTTAAAGGGACCCTCTGTGACCTGCCGCTTTTCAGATCAGGCCTCAAAAACCACTTGGATCGCCTCTCCTCCCTCCCCCTTCGGCCCAGGACCTCTGTCTTATATTGCATTCACTTCAGTCTCAGCTCCTGTTCTCATCACATCTGCCTTTATAAAACTGACATTGTACAATGTTAAATGTTATATGTATGAAGCTATGGCTAGTTGTTGCATCACATATTTGAAATTGGGTGCTTCATAGTTGTTTTCAAAGTATAAAAGAAATGTATTTTGGATATAGTGTGCTAAAAAGGACTGTGCAATGAATCGCATTTTGATTTTGATTCAGTCATTTCTAATTGTTAAGGATATGGGTCAGTCTTTTAGTTGAGAAATGTACAGCCAGTCCTCCATCATTAAGAGCATGTGGTCTGGAGGAAGAAATTTGACTATTTTTATTGTTAAAAGGCAATTATTATTATTATAAATCTGTATTGTTTATGTTCAGAAAAAAATTATATTGACAACAATTTTATCGGTTTTAATATGACAAAATGCAATTGCACCAACAATCTGATGGATCAAATTTACACAAAAAAAGGAAAGAAAAAAAAAAGATTAATTGTTTTGGTCATAGCCCAGCCCTCTTAACTGGTTTTGAAATTCAGAAAACTGGTAACACCTTAGGAAGTGAGGATTTACATTGACTTGTTAGACCTTCACTCAAAATTGACAAAGGTGGAATCTTATACAACCACAAACGGGTAAACACTTTATATGTAATTACACTTAGGGTAGATAGAACAATGCTGTCTGCTAATACTTTATTTTTGCTACAACTGTTACAGCTTGTCCCTTGTGTGGAGATTTGGCCTTAGGTTTATCATTTTTATTTTGAACCAAAATAGAGGTTGTCATTGGGATAGAAACTTCACTTGACAATGATTTTTATTTAATAGAGAACACTGAAATATTTAATACCATTAGACAGGTTTTACATTAAGACTCTAAACTGAGCAGAACAGGGCACTGGTGCATCCCAAAGAAACACACTCCCACTCTCCCACGCCCCGGCCCATGTAACCTGTGCACAGTGGTGCCTTTTAGTGTAAAACTAGGGGAGTGCTAACACGGCTAACGAGAGATGCTAACCGCAGGGCTGCTTTGCTCACCTGCCTATTACCGCCTTTTCTGTTTCGATGCACGCGCAGTCGGGAATAAGGGCTTTGTGTGACTTCCTCTGGTACCCATCACTGTGTGCAATCTGCTAATCATATTTCCCATGGCAGCGCGAACTGAGAACAGGGAAGTGCAGGAATGCGGAGCCAGAGAGGATCATGGGAAGTAATTAGCTGTGTTATGAACAGACTGTGTGGATGGATACCTGGGTGTCTCTGTGCCTTTAAATAATGCAGGGAGCTGGATGATTCGTACATGGAGATAGGTGTCAGAGCAACACGGTTATGGGAACATCAGCAGCACCTCTGTCATCTCCAGGCCGCCACGCTGAAGGAGATAATTAGAGGGCTTACACTGTTAACGTATAGCATTAAGAGCTGGACACATCAAAACTGAGCTAAAGCCTGGATTTACACACAAACACAGCTGCTGCCAAATGAATACGAGAATGACACAAAACAATAATACACCATTCACTAATGATTGCATTTACAACTGATGACAGCTGGTTATAACTGCAGATTCAATGCACAACCTATTTTTCTCCCCCTCACAATAAAAATACAATGATGACAATAATGTTGAATTATAATCAAAAACTAAGGGTTATAATAGTAGTTATGCAATTAAATATTGTTTAAAAATGAATGTTTTTGTGTTTTTATTTTCCCTTGAGTAATTACTCTTTTAAAGTTAAGTGATGTCTTTCAGCTTTTCTCTTGTGGTGATGTTCATTCAGTCACTGGATGTCTATAGGTGCAGTAATTTGAGGTGAGCTGGGAGAGGTCCAAAAAAAAATTATTGTAGGCATACACACACCTTAAAATTAAGGTATTGTCATTTGTTGTTTAAAAAGGTTGAGAAAAAAGATCTAAACATGAGGCCCATTTTATTTTATTTCACAAATGTAGAAAAATGACAAAATATGTGTCTGTAACAGGAGCCCATATTGTGCCTTATGTTCTCGAAGCCTTTCTGGGCCTTCCTGTTTTATTTCTTTTCCATGAAGCTGCTTTTGTCTTGTATAGCCATCCACATTTTGCCTGTCTGTCAACGCCTGCTCTGGTGCTCCTTCTGTAATCTCTATGTATTCGGCAAATAGCTAATAATAGATCTGCTGTCGAAAGGTGGCGAGAAGCTATTGTCACACTATGATATGGCTTTGACAGTCTCATAATGCATTAATTTAAGGTTTAGCTTTGCTGCTAGGTGAAAAATCAATGTATATTTCTCCCTGTTGACCTGAGCACATAATGGATAATGTAAAATCATCAATTTGTAATTATTTCCATTGTCGTGGTTACACACTTCTTGATAACACCTGCATGCTCTCATTACGGTTGTGAATATAGTGTTTCATCATTTATGCTAATTCCAATAATGCACTCACAATACACAATTATGTCCTTAATTAAATTTGTCAATAGTGTAATTTTGTGGCCATTGAGCACAGAGCACACCTAACCAATCTCCATTTTGTATGAGACAATGCGGCACACAATGAAGGCGATAATATTATTAATACTAAGCCATATATTTCATACGAAGGGAGAGTATAGCCCTCAATTCTTTGTAGCACATTGAGGCAAGGCTGATTCCATGCATAATTCATATTTCCATATCATCTCGGTGATCGCGTGTTTGCTCTCTCAGCGGGGAGCGGGCTGGTGGCGTGGTGAAGGGTGGGCCGCAGAAAGTGTCAGAAGAGAGAGGGAGGGAGAAAGCGCAGAGGAGAGAGAGTGACAGGTAAAACGCTGGCGTTAATTATCATCCGTCTCAAAGCGGCCCATTTGCAGATTTCTCCAACTGCAGTTATTTTTACACGGCCGATGCACAGCGGGACAGGGACAGGCTGAGGCATAAATAGACAAGCAGGTAGTTTTTCTGCCATGACATTTACTTATGAGACACAAATAGGAAAATCAGGTAATAAGGCAAACATTACAATTACACTGGAATCTAATTCAGTGTATCTTTGAAAAACATGTACAATTGTTAGCCTAAAGACAGTAAAAGAAGCAGTTGTCATTCTTGGGCCTTTGTCCAATAAGTAGACACCTGCATCACACAAGGCAAGTCCCTATGTTCATCATTAGTAAGCAAGTATTTTCTTACATTAATTCAGTCGGGCAAATGCATTAAATCTATTCAATCTAGGGTTTTCAAAATATAAAAAATTGGAAACAAATCAATATTACAGCTAATGTCAAAGTAGGACACTCATTTGAACAAGTTTTGACACACAAAAACGTGTACAAATATGGCACAGTTTAACCTTTCCTGAACAGTTTTAGAATAGTCTTGAGCTTTAAGTATGAGAGTACATGGCACAAAAAGAAAGCGCTAATAATTTGTGTTTATAAAATGACTCTTTTCTAAAAAAAAGAGTTTGAATTTGTATTATCATTGGTTTATTGAAATCGGTATCAAGCCTATTCCTTAGAATCGAAATCAAGTTTGAAATTTTAGTATCGAGACAACACTGATTCATACACAATGACTATAAAAGCAATCTCACATGGAAGAACGGTAAATACCATTCGGCCACCATGCAACCCATACAAATATCACAAACAAAATATCTCCAAATAGCCTCCATGTAGTAGTAACGGTGAATATTAGACGCTTCTCGTTGTCTTCACCTCTGCGCCCCTCTCCAGCTCTGTCCCGTGTGAACTTTAATCGATTCAGTTGAGTCGACATGAGAGAGCCTCAGCCACACCAACGCACACACATAGCAGAGGCATCCACCGTCCCCCCATGGACAGGAACAAGCAATACTTTCAATCTTGATATAGCCTTTTCTCCTCCCAGTGGACGAGATGGACGAGAATTAATTAGCCCCGCCCACCCATGGACACAACATAAAGCAAACAGGGAAAACATACACCCACCATATGTGTGAGCGTGCCTGGTTAATATTCCCCTGTCGTCCAAAGCAGAGATAGCGAGGTGTTTGTGGAGATTGGGCGCAGTATTGATTAAACCCAGCAGGGGGCCGGGCTGTGAGCGCGGCAGATAGCTCTCACCTGCCACACACCAGCACTGCAGCCCCCAACATCAAACCGTCCACTGGAGTCATTAGAAAAGACCAGGCCTGGCTCCCGATATGATGGAGGAAACCAATCACCGAATTTTAATTTGACTTTGAAGAGCTGCATAATGAGTTTTTATTTTAATAAAAAAATGAGTTGGCGGTGGCAGTCGTCCTCGCAAATGTGGTACATTTTTTAGCAATTAACAGAGAAAGAACGTGTTAACTATGTCAAACTGACTGCATTCATTAAGAATCTATTGTAACTTAAAGTGGTAATGTGTAAACTTGAAGTCAACACCATACGACACAGAAATATGAGTCAAAGGAGGAGATATGTCTGAGCACTTCAAGTTCTTGTGTTTTAACCCATATATTAGGAATCTCCTATTATGTCATTAAACCTCCCAACTACCTTGGTCCTGCCAGTCTTGCCAGAACATTTTAAAAGTTTTTTTAAGTCATAAAAAAGAAATACATCTAACAGGGTTTTACACAGAAACATTTGAAAGTGTTAGGGGTAAGTTAGTACCATAGAGGCACAAACAACAACTTGTGTAGTGGCAAATTAAGAAGTACCAATAGTAAAACAAAGTAAGAAAACTTGAAGACAAAGAAAATGATCAAGTACCATGAGCATTTGCTGTTGCACTGACACCACTGGACAGTTGTGTAAGCCCATTAGTGTAACTCAAATGGACTGGCTGAAATAGAGAACTCCAGTTTGTGAAACCATCAGATGGGAAAAGCTTCTTTTTGAAAACTAAAAATACCAAGCCCTTTTCAGCTTTTGTTTACCATGGTCCCACTGGGAAATTTGGTTATTTAAGATACATTATAATGACTATAATAATAATAATGATGGACATGAACGTCTTTCCAACACGGAGGAAGCCAGGCCTTTTAGTAAGCACCAGTTTCCTGCAGAGGTCTACGGCTTCTGCCCCTCACAGTCTTAGATGAAATGGCCTTGAATGGAGCGTAATGCTGAGAAAATGCACTGTGCTGTGGTCATTATCATAATCATGCATATTATGTATACTTACTATAATGATGATGGTATTTTGAAACTCATGCTCCCATGCCAGTTCTTTGAAACCCTGGCCTTGCATGCCCACAATTACAACAGTGTGCTGTCTATGTCCTTGTCCGTCTGTCCATCCACAGTCTCCCTCTTTCCTTTTCTATCTCCTCTCCCTACTGGGTTCTAATCACTGCAGTAATTGGCAACACCCCGCTGTGAGCTGCTGTGCACGCATACACAGCGATACGTGCTCAAGCAAATCCCCCCGGCTATGTATAAATATATGTGTGTGAGTGGAGGGTGGAGTGGGGGCAGGAGAGAGAGATATGGACAGATAAGAATAATGAAAAGAAGCAAGAGTTTCAGAACTGCAGGCCAACTCCACAGTCTGTGAAGCACTCGGAGCAAGTGGAGCGCAGCAGCCAAATTGTAATTATGAGAAAGAAAAAAGGACTCAAGATTGATTACACAAGCCAATATTGGGATTGGGTAAACACTGACAGCCTGTACTCAAGAATATTAATAATTAGCCATAAAACATGAAAGTAGATCCTATTTCAGATACAGTGATTACCGTAAGCATCTAACAAGATATAATCAATTGTGCATGAGGGGTTCCCAAGAGAACATAAAGTGATTTCCAAAGATTTACTCAATATAGGTACTTTGGTCAAGGTGAGGACAAGGACTAAGGATTGGTTGAGCTAGTCTAGAAAAACAAAATGGAGCAATAATTGTACAACTCCAAACTTTAATCAATTAGCACAAGAGAAAGTACAGCAGCTTCAAGGTACTGTGCAAAGATCCAATATTTGCCTTACTGCTGTAGCCGATACCAAGATTTAGATTTTAAAATCCACAGCAAGGATCAGAAATTAATCTTAAGTTATAGCAAACTTTACAAATCAACTTCTTGCTTTTGTAAAAATAATGACAAAAGTATTTATCTGGGATATAAAATAATTTCTTGCTTGATTATGTTAACATACAGCCATATTTTTAACCAAAGTGTTCTTCAATTTCCATTTTCACAAATTGTCTGTTTAAAAAGACACATCTCATGAACTGAGGACAAACTGGGAAAGACATGGCACACAGAGACTTGGACATTGCTCAAAACATATCGGTGCCACATATCGGTCGAATGTTCAGTATCAGACCGATACCCACAGCTCAGATTCTCTCCAATAATAACTCATGTCTATTAATCATGAGAGCTGTTAGAAAATGTCTGAGTAAATGCAATGTGTCTGCGTCATCAACAATCAAGTATTGATTGATAATTGATAATAATTGGTCTAATTAATGAAACACATTTAACTATAATAATATTTAATTATTTACTATTAAATGTAAGTTGCATCTCAATGGTAAAAATGTGTGTGTTATCTAGACAAAATGCACTTTATAGGTGTGAAGAATTTGCTGGATTTGTGGTGCATTTACTGGGGCTTATGGGAGCAGCTCTGGCCTAAACCCACCATTACTGCAGTGTGAGAACTCTGTGACAATGACCGTGCCGAACCAAACGCTCAACAATCCTGGCTCTATGGTTATCATGGCACATTGGCTGCAAAAGCACACTTCCATGCTTGTGTGTGTCTTTTATGTGGGTCATCCTACCATGGCTAATGGCCCCTCACTGCGCACGGCGTCCCGCGCTGAGCTGCTCCCCGCTGTCCCCCAACACACACAGACACCCCTACCCTCACAGCGGGGGAGATTCTGGGGTGTCCCGCGCCCTAATACCCTCCACAATACAAAACCCTGGCATCTGTTGCTCCTCAAAGTTGAAAGTTTTGAACTAGAAGCATGTTGTCCTGCTCTGACTGCCATCCCTTATTAGCTAAGATGAGATTTTTTAGATGTTGTTTATTTATTTTTATAGATAAAATTATTTATTTTCCCTACAATGCTTGGATTATGATTATTTCTTAAGAGGCTTTGAGCTGATAGAGAGAAGTTGCTGCTTGGCCTTCTTTAGGCCTTGAGACAGACCTGACCTACCATCTCCTACAAACAGGTGAGTAAAGCATCTATTCTAGTTATCTTGCTGTTATCAATGCATTCACAACATTTAATTATGCACTTTTAAAATTAAAATATGCGATTTATTCATTTGGTAATTTAGAGTATTAGCATTTACTTTGGCAATTAAATACTGATTTCTTTCTTCTTGACTTCTTTCTGAGGACTGAGCTGAAACAATAAACATCAATATGTTATGGGCCTTTCATAACTCCCATTTGCCATGCTTATAAAGCTTATAACATTGAACTAACGGCTGCTGCTAACAGACAAAATGGCTAGAAACACAGAAAAACAGCCAAAAACAGAAATGGAGAACCCAAAACAAAAAACATGTCGGGAAAAATACAAACAAAAAAGAAGAAATATGTGATTAACACTGTGAGTCACCTCCCAAGATAAAAAAAAATACAGAATTATAAATGCTACACTATGATGTGGATTAATTTATAGCCAAGCGGAGGAATATTTGTCATGTTTTTAATAAAATAGTTGTCTTGGGGCAGTTTTTGGCAGTGCGCCTTTAAAACATGTGATGTCAAATCTCCAACATGTCTGACAGTGCCTCGGCGGTGCTACTTATGCATGCTACTGTACCATGCATGTTTCATTGTCTTCATCATTACCACTGATAGTCAAAACAAAAATACATGCATTCGTTCCCCTCTAAAAGACTCTCGGTGCTCCTAGACAGTAACCAGACAGACAGTGGGGGAAAAAGTCTATCATTAAAATTCTAGTGCTGAAATTTTTATTTACAACCTGCAACTGTGGAATAATCTGTAGAAGAGAGAGGAGAACCGAGTATG
This sequence comes from Rhinogobius similis, assembly GCA_019453435.1. NCBI lineage: Eukaryota > Metazoa > Chordata > Actinopteri > Gobiiformes > Gobiidae > Rhinogobius > Rhinogobius similis. Next base: position 19,410,962 of record CM033626.1, on the reverse strand, counting down.
GAGCAGTATAGAGGGGGATGGGAAAGGAAACAGAAGCGAGAGGGGGTGTGAACAGGGAGATGCTGAGAATTTCGATTAGCACCGCAAGAACCCACCTATACGAACTGTACCGAATATATACTCAAAATGTTCCATATTGGTCATTAAAACAGGTTAAGCTCAATATGAACATGTAAAAGAACGAGCAGTGTGCACAAACTTTTCATTTTATTGTCCTTTAAGTTGAATCTGTCGCATATGATCTCTAAGGGATGTGATTGTGATACTGTATTTATTAAAAAACTATAAGCATTACCATATATAATTGCTGTAATTGTCAGCAAAGGTAAAAGTGCGGCTACGTCAGAATCTTTTGCACACTGCACTAGGGCTGGTGTCTCTTTGTCTGCCTGTCGAGCTGCAGCTGTATAAGATGGAGGCGAGAAATATGCTTTTACCGAATGCATCGCGAGAACCCCGACGTCACTTTGTAATATCACTCCCTTGTTAAAATATTGATTCCTGTCATACATTTTTGGAGTGGGTATTCGTTGTTGCCCGTGTGAAAAGATGTGCTCGGTGCAGCCATTATTCTATCTGTGTATTACTGTTCGAATAAGCTAGAAAGTTGTTTGGGTTGAATTTGAGGACGGCAACCTCCTCAGCACCTGTCTTTCACTCTGATGGTGTTTGTGTGCGCTGAAAAGCAAGCGGTGACATTATTTCCACTCCTTTTGAGACTCAAGGCTAAAGTTGCAGCAAATTCTTTAAAAGGCGCCACCACCAATTCTTTATTTTCTCTTTTCAGCAACCAACAGGCAGCTTTTAGATAGACGAATCACGTAAAGATAAATGCTATATTGCTTTCAGGCAAGTTGTTTGTAAAATGCGGACTCAACTTAATGACATAAAAGATGCATGTTGGCAAGGAGCATTGGTTATAATTGATTGCTTGCAAAATATTAATGGTTGTATAGGTGTAGGTGACATTCAATGGCTTTTCCAAGGATGTAGATGGATTAAAATATGGGACACAGTATGAAAAAGCAGGTACTAGGACATACATTGAAGAAAACAGATTGAATTACAGTATGCTAAAGCCACATGCATCCAAAGCCAGCTTCAGATCCACCTGTCCTTTAAATCTTCACAACCTCACCACCGGTAAAAACCTCTATCCAACTTCCGTAAAGCTGTCTTTACATTGCACATTTTGTAACACAGAGCCTAAACAGACGCCCATTTCAAGAGCTGAAGCTTCGACGGATAACACACATGGACACAGAGAAAGAACTAAGGCCGAACGCGCGGAAAAAGCAGATGATTTGCATGTATAGACGGCGGACAGAGCCGGTTCGCCATTGTACGATAAACAGAAACACAGATGCTTTGATTCGAGGTTGCTTTGGAGCGTTCGCAGCGGGAGCACCCCTCACACGCACACATTATGGGCTGGACTGATAGGATTACTGCTGCTATAGTCTCTACACTTTTCCTCTCTCACCCCCCTTCTCTCTATCTATCTCTGGCTGCCGACTCTTGATTATTCACAAGGTTAGCTTCTGATTGCCGTTAGCGCTAGCATAAGACTTTTATTATCTCGGTAGTGCTAATCTTTCCTATATTTTTTACGATGTGATTAAAAAAAAACATTTTGTGTCAGAACGCATCTTGGAGGCTTGGGGATTGTATCATCTCCAATAATTCTTCACTTTCTTTGTTAAGATTTTTGTAAATTCTATCTTCATATATAACATTAATTGGCTTAGAAATCATCACAAATTGCATACATTTACATACACTATTATAAGAATTGGACGTGTTGATGTCAGCTGTCAATTCAGTGGTAACAAATGGGGCCGAATTGGAGACATAGGAAGCCTTAGCAGAATACTGATGATGTGTGTGTTACTGCGGCAAGACTTCAAACGCACGGACAGGGCTGCTCCGAGTGTCACACTATAGAGATCCTGCCTACAGCTAAATATAAGATGGTACAGCCAAGGTTTTCGTTAGTGTGAAATATGTGCTACTACTATTATCATTTAGATTTTTGTCAACATCAGGAATGTTGTACGTTCAGTTGTATGCTTAGATCCAGGATTTAAAGGTATTATGAAACAATTTAACCCTCGTGCTCTCTTAGTTTGAGCTATGCACCTTAGGTCAATGAGCAATATACTTTTTCATATCAGAAAAAAATACTTATTTACATTTAAAATTTTGCATAAATTGTATGTTGAGTGATGTGTGGGACCATCCTTAAAAGTTTCATAGTAATGTAAAAAGAAAATCAAAAATCTAGAAGATAACACAAGGTTTAAGATGAGGATACAGCTAATTTAACAAGTTTTAGTAGTTTATTGAGTAAAAATATAGCCATACCCAGAGACTACTACCGAGTATCAAAACTTGCATCGATACAGAAAAAAAGTAATATAAACAGGACAAAATGGACACTTTCCTATTTATATAGAATCTGTATAGAACTAGTAAAAGGTCACATGCTAAATTAACCAAACTACTTTTACTTTTATTTTGTGTTAAAACTGACACTCTTTTGTTTAAAAAATACCTATTTTCATGGATTATCGAGCCTTTTCCTTAATGCCGAGTTTGGAATTTCAGAACTGTGCCACACTAGACAATTGTGAAATATGAGGATTGTTTGGCTCAAAAGAAAAGAAAAGAAAGAACAGCAAATTAGGAGATCCAGATTGGCCAAATATGCATAATTGATATCAAGATAGGAATGGTGCCTTGGCAGAGGTCTAAGCATGCTAAATGCTTAGTTTGATAGCTATTTTGTGGATTTCTTTTTTTACTGTCAGACACCTTTTTGTTTTCATCCTTCCTTTACACTTTTTGCCTGCCGCTGTGAAGGATTGATCAGAATAAGAAATTGTAAAACAGAGTGTAAATATTGTCTCGTTTTGTTTTGTGTACTATGTCAGGTGATGGAGAGACTGTTAGTTTTACCATTCTGTCCTTTGCACAATGTGGCCCATTTGTAGCCGAGTGTTGACACATGTTAGTTCGGCCTGATTAGTCCCAACATAAAGACGAAGCACACAGCCCCTCCGTCACCATTCAGCCATTTTGTCTGTGTCTGTCACGCTGGTGGAAGGGATGCGTGTGTGTGAGAGGCTTTTGTTAAGGTAATGCAAAAAACCAGAGGCGAGCCAGAGAAGACACCGTGCAAAATTAACCCCTCTGTCCCATTCACTGACCCCTGGATGGTGGGTTATCTACAAACAGGACGGTCCCGCTCGTGTCACCTGCAGCAGCGCAGTGGCAGAGGACCAGGTGAAATGTTAGTAATAAAATAGTGAGTGTGAGATGTGGGCTTTTGCCGTCTTTTGTGTGTTTAAGTGGATTAACATAGCGGTCAGTGGGACGCGCACCCAAAGTGGCAGCCATAGTCGTTGTTTACAAGCCGCTCTAGCCTCCGTTGCCTTCACTTTTTTCTCGGATTTTTTCCTCTCTCGTTTTCGTTAAAAGGGTGGGGCTTGAGTCGGAGCCGGAGTTGTGTAATCTAGATTTTTTTTATGTGCTTTGAGGAGGGAGAAGTCAGGGATTATGACGTTTTTATGTCAAGGTGGATGTGTGGATTTTATTGGACTAATTGTGTAAAACGTGGCAAACAAAATGTGACTGTGGGTTTTCATTTAAAAATAGTTCAAGCCTTTTTAGTCTGCACTACATATCTAAAAAAAAAGGGAAATAAGCAGTGTATGTGGGTACTGTATTTTGTGAAAAAATTGAAATGTGACTGGACGGTTACAGTTTTAAATAATTACTTGTAAATAGTAAAATAAAAATAGAAACAAACAAGCCGCTTTTCTAAAATAATTAGATATTTAGATCCTAAAAGTCCAAATTATGACATTGCCCAGATGTATACTTTTTAATGTGCTGTGTGTTGTACAAACCTAATCTTATATTTTCTGATTGTAATTTATATTCATTACTATTATATGTTTTCAAATGTAGAGACTACTATAGAAAGATAAACATCTGAACATTAAAATACATTTGAACACATGGATTGACAAACTGATGAGAACGAGGCCTCGCTGCTTTAAAGTATTCCCAGACATGAAGACGTTTAAATTGGTTGCCATATATAGGCTCTTTGTTATAGAGCTATTGTTCAGATAAAATGAAATAAATAACTGTATAAAGGCATTAAAATGTTGAAAACAACTATGCAAAATGTTCAGATTTATATTTTTGAGCTGAAGACTGCTATTTTAACCTTTATGCTATAGAACTTGATTTAAATATCTTTGCTGTATATGATGGTATAAAACTTGTGTATGATAAATAGGTTTTATAGGTTGTTTGTCATCTTATTGTGAAAATCATAAGGCTTAAACCTCTTCTCAGTTATACAAACCATATACCATATACTAAAATTGTGCTTTTGTAATCCTTTGTCATCTTTTGTTGACGTCTACATCCTTCTACTTTTGTGCTAAAACTGATTTATCTTTATCCATTTGTGATCAGTGTATTTCTTATCAGTCCAGGTAATGTACACATCTGTAACTGAACACTTGACCCAGACTGATTGAATTAAGGTCTCATATTTCACATTATGAGATATTACACCACCTTGAATGTGATTCATCTAGGTCGGCCTTGTCGTATTTGAAATGATTATTTATTAAATTGTAATCTATAGATATATTACGAGATAAGAATGTTGTTTTTTGTTGATGTTGTGAGGATAGTGAAAAGACAGTTTACAGACAGTGATGGTAAGAGTTATTTCTTTGCATTTATTTTCTGATAAAATAAAATAAAATCTGCTTTTAACTTTTGACATTTTGACTTTATCCAGTGCAATACATATGACACATCAAATTTAGAGCATAAATCCTAATGCAAGTCACATGTAATACAAGCAGAACAAATCAAAACGTCATGATGGTGCAATTTAAATCAGAAAATATACAAATATATTGTTTAACGATTTATTTTATGTTTGGTCATTCTATGATAATTGTCTGTTGATGAATACTAAACCAATGTCAACCATAATTATTTATTTATTTCTATGAATTTCTACAATATTACTTTATCCACCTTTGCTTCTAGTTTTGCAGGTTAAGTCAAATAATTTCTAACACACTGCATTCATCAAGCATTCACGTATGTAAACATAATGTATAGCGTTCTAGCATCTTCAGCATCTGCAAAGCCGTACGGCCTGGCTGTGCATCTTTTCTTTAAACTAAATGCACAGAGGATCCGTCATGCTTGAGGCCGCCCCTACATTGTTGCCCCTTAAGCAGCTTTTAGTCCAACTTTAAAGGACTTTTCCTGCTAAAATGGACCGTTCTTGTATTGTTATATACAGCTTTGTGTTAAAATAGGGGGAGGGTTTGGCAGTGGTTCTCGGTTCAACAAGCTACAATTGATTTGCTAATGATAGACTGGCAGTTGTTAATATGACGGCTGTAACAGGCTTGTCCGTGTCAGCGTTGAGAGGTTTGGAAGATAAATTGGCTAAAGAAATTGATTAAACCACAGGTTGAACCGGAGTTAACCGTGTACAATGAGTTTTATTCACTGTAAAAGATGATTATTGATAAAAATAATACAGCTGATATTGTTTGGATTGTGTCTACATAAAACATTATTGTGGAAGAAATTTGCAGAAAATATGGTACTCTCTTGGTTTACAAGTGAATTTAGCAGTTACTGGAAGCATAGAAAGGGCTGCATTGTTTCTACTTTGCGGTGTATATTGGCCATAATTAAGTTAGTGTAATGGGCTGTTTTGACACAGTGTGATCTCGTTTAGTTAAGAATGCTTTTTACAAATTAATTATCAGTATTCCGTGTTTACATCTTTTAAAACAGAAAAAAAACAACACTTACTAAATTGCACACTGTTGGTAGTATATAACACTTGGCTTTAAAAACTATATTTGGCCTATTTATATATTTTGGACAATCCAACTAATTTCACAGGTCATTTTGAGGTATTTTACACATTGTAAGCTTATATTTCTTTTTCTGATAATTTACATGTCCAGTTAGGCCCATATTTTATTATAGTAATTTACATTGTACATAACACATATAATATCATTTTCTTCTAAATAATTTTAGCTCTATTACTCATGACATGATCTTCTAAATAAAGTAACCAATATAATTACAGAAATATTTATACAATATTTAGTAAAGACTATGAGCCATTTTCTCAACTATATCACACTTTATTTTATTTTTTAATAACGCTAGATTTAGCCGTGTTAAGTACAATTTATTCAACACTTACAAATATAGCCCAGACAATTTGCACAATAAAGTTAAACTACATTGTTTTTCATTCCACTTTGTTTTTATAGCACATATTTGGTCATAAATTAGAAACAGCAATCAGTGAATCTGTAGTGTACCAGACTGACAGTCATGTTAAATATCAGTAAAATCATATTTATTGCATTTGTGCTATGAGCTAAATATAATTCTCAGACAGCTCTAATGATAATGATAATGTCCCAGCGTCGTACTGGTGTGAACTGCAGTGGTCTGAGCCTGCTGCGTGTGTGACACAAATGGCCCATAAATCCAGATGTGTCAGTCTTTAATGAGCAGCTGTTGACCATAATCCTGCCGATAAATGACTTTTAGCAGCTTTCCACTCGGCGTCCTAATGTGCAGTTTAATTTGAACATGACATCGAGAGCTACAAATGAAAACACCATGGAGTGACTCTGGATTAAGCACCATCTCGATCAGGTTTGAATCAGGAGTGCGATGTGTCTCCGAGAGGAACGAGCAAGCGTTTACAGCAAGGAGCGAGTCAATGGTTACATGAATGCAAGCTGCAGGTGACTAGGATTTAAACCAGGACCTAGAGAACAGTCTGGGCAGTGATTTTTCAATCTTTAGTGTGACCGTTTTGGCCTCATTTAAAACAATGCGCGCAGTTAAATAATAGGAGGGTTTGAATTTTGAGTTGTGTCATTTTGGACATTGCAGAGTAATTCTAAATATTGATATGGTGCATAAAATGAGAGATGTTTAATAGATATTGTTTTAAATTACAGTTATATTATACTATAAGCCTATTATAGTATTTTTTATTTACTTTTTGTTTCTGTTTGAGAGAAAAAAAGGGGAACATTGTAAAGGGGGATTGTATAAAGTACGATGATAAATGCCGCTTGACATTTTAATTTGATTTTCATTTTGATAATCTTAATAGAAATTTACCTGTAAATTACGTAGAATAATTACTTATTTTGGCCATCTTCCCATGCCCTTAATACAGTTTGAACCCATTCAACACTTAAGTAGTGACCACTTTTACAGCTGGTCAATTCATGCCTGTACTTTGACAAAAAGGGGGTATATAAGCAATACCTTCTTCTCTTTGAAAATCTGGGTGAAATCCATTATATCCAAGCCCAAGAAGACAAAATATGAATGTTTTTTTATTATACAACATCTTGCTTGAGAGCCGAGGGTTTGTATTCTCTGCTGCCCTGTCACAGAACTGTTATAATATATATAGTGAATATATTTTTGTTGATATTGATGGCCCTCGATGCCGCCTATCTCAGCCAAACCCCCATCTCCGATCTCTCTGCCGAAGTACTTTTACCATGGCAACCCCTAATGCAGTATAAATGCGGGTGCGGCGACTCCTGCTGCAGCAACACACGATTCATAAAAGCAAAGGTGAAATGTCATTCGAGTAGTGGCTTTAAAAACAAGTGGGGCTTTTGATGTGTGCCACGGTCAACATTAAAATACTACTACACCAAATTAGGTTACTGCTTCATGTATCGCCGCATGGTTCCTGTCTGTGCAGTTTGTATCTGACAGAGTAACTCCACCTCAACATGGATCCCTGTGTTGCATTATTGTACCACTCGAGTTTTGGAGAGAGCTTGCCAATATTGTTTCTCCTATATGTCAGCTCCTACGGTCTGACTCACATTGTTTCCTATATCGGCTTATACTGGACAATCCTGATAATCCCTCTGTAGTGAGAGGCATGAATCTGGAGCCAGAAGTGTCCTCTTGCCTCCAACTCAACATGGATTACAAGATGGCACCTATGTTATGATTCTAATAGACCAAAAATTGCACTTCTATTTGTGAATGTAATGTAGATTTAATGCAAGGGGTTATTGATAGAAAACAAAGTTCCAAGAAATACTATTTCAATAATACAGCATGATTACTGAGTTACAAATACAAAAGAAGAAATGACATGAAATAATATATTACACAAAGCTGGATTACAAGTTAATACATTTGTCATTTTCTGTAGGGCCTTTCACTGGGTCGGGTGGAGAGGTGACCTTCTCTTGGAGTTATGTTGTTTTGTAGCTTTAACACACATTTTCATAATAATTCATTTATAATTAAAGTATTTTATATAATATTGTTGAGACATCTCCATCTAATATAAAAACCCAAAATAAGATATTTTGATGTATAGGTCAATGCATGCTCTGGCTTTAAAAGGATATATTTGTAAATAGCCATCTGCTTTTGTCATTGAAAACATTGTATATTTGATAAGGTTATGCAATGATGCAACGCTCCCCTGTGTTGTAAACAGAAAACCCCAGGTATAGTGCAATACCAAGCAACATGACTTTGTAATAAATATCAGGTGAATGGTGTATAATTTATAGCATCATGTTTTGTGAAGAAAACATGAATTGAGGGCCATAAGTCGCAGCCCTCCACACGGGTATGTTAGTTCTATGCAAACATTAACACACTGGTGACCTGAGAGTCTATGGGGCAGTTCAGGGGGGCTGTTTGTTTAGTCTGCCCCGTCTACAGCTCTGTCCTGCCCTGTTCTTTCACACTGAGAGAAAAAAACCACACCTCTTTAGGCCCAGGCCCACAGTGAGGGGGGATTTGAGTCTTTGTGACGAGCGGCAGGTTTGATTTTGACATTGGACGGTGCGTTAAAATCATCCTCAAGGCCAAGAGGATTTTTTTGTGATTCCCTGGACTCCCTTACTTCTCTCTTTCACTTATTTTTGTAAAGAAGTAGTTCTCCAACTTTTTAGGTAGACTGCCTTAATTTAGCTTTGTTCCTTTTATTTGTAATCTCGCTACACCATGAATATATATAAAACTAAGATTATATCAAGCCCAGTGTTTTAATGTTTTTAATGTTTAATTTTTAATGTAATGTGCAATTGATCCAAATTAATTCTTGGATCATATTCACTTTTTCTAACAACAAAATAGTGTAACTAAGAAAATGCGTGTGTTTAAGTGTAAATGATGAGTTCTGGAAGTAATCCAAATTTGTAAAAAAAAATATATATATATATATATATATATATATATATTTATTTATTTATTATTTATTATGTTCCAAAATGAAAGAAAAAGTAAGAAGTAAACAAAAATATCAGGGATGTGGATTTGTGTAGTCCTATATTTTCCCCATTGCAACATTTGTAGTCACTGAATGTGAACACACTGTGTGTGTATCGAAGTGTTTTTGTGGTCTTTTGTGAGTGTTGTTATTTTTCTGTCCTTTGGTGCAGGACAAGAACCTTCTTCAAAGTATTTTTTTTACAGAGTCAGGTCTGATTACTGTATTTTCATATTTACCTGTTAAAATAAATTAAATGAAATGCATACTTGTGCTATGTCCTTAAGTCAAGTGCTCTCTCTCCCTCCCCCCAAAAAAACATTTGAAAATTAGATGTAAATGTCAAAAATGATTGCTAAATAAAATAATGTAATATACAAAAATACATAATTAGATGTTTCTGCTATTTCTATGTAGTGATGCCCAGTCTCTGGTATACACTACCTTAGAACATAACAAAAAAGTACCTCAAAAGCACAAACAAAATCCACAGGGGATGAGGAAGTGCACATAATTTAAAGGCTCCACGCCTCGGCATGCGTACATACACAAACCTCTCTGAACCTATCGAGCGGATTTCAGCCAATCAGAATCAAGCACGGATCTGACCTGTGCTTCCCTTATGAATTTCCACCCCCAGGGAAAGTAAAAGCCTCCTGTTTTTATGTGCATTGTGTGGCTGGTATTATCACACGCCCCTCCCAAGCGCACGCAGAGCAGAGGACATATACAGGGTCCTCATAGCTCTGCAAAATGTTACACGGGTGCAACAGTCTCACTACATGTTTGTTTTGACAAATGTGCATGGTGCAAGGTACAACGCAGCAGGTGAGCAGTTAGCATGTCTGTGAGGGACTTTGTGGTTTTAAAATGTGCTGCTTCCCGATAGACTTTGTATTTAGTTTTTCACTGTAGGTACAATGTGGTTAAAGAGAGAGTAATGTTACAGTCAATTAATCATTCAGAGCAATGAATAGGTTCAAACTAGGGTTGTCACCGTCCATGATGTTGAAAAAAAAAATCATTTAAAATGGCCAGAACAAAAAACAAAAAAAAAGTACTGCAGAGAGACAAAAAGGTCTCATAATCTTTAAATGTGGAATTCATGCTATTATTGTTATTGTTTATTGTATGAGATAATACTCATACCCATGTTTTTTCAGAATTCTACATGAAATGTCCCGTTCAACTGTTTTTATTTATTTATGTCGATAGGAACAAGCATGTTTATGGAGCTCATGTCACATGATCATATGTGCTAAGGCTACTTCTCAGTGTTTGTCCCTAGTTCGGCTTTTGCATAAAACATAACAATGACCACAATACCGAGTTTGTGAACTGGTGAAAATACAAAAGTATGATATATTGTAATTATTCTTACCTTGATTTTCTAGAAACTGACTTCCACAGCAAGATGTCAGAGATAGTCATTACTTTGTCCTCTGCTTCTCATCAGTGAACGCTCACCAGATACCAAATAGGAAGGATTTCCTAAAACAGACAAACGAAAACTTCAATTGGAATGATATTTATTACTGTTTATGCATAAATTCATATACTAAAGCTGAATTTGGGGCAGGGTTGGTAGATTTGGGAATGGGGAAGTGAACCATGTTATATAATTTGAGAGTGAAAGAGCTGTTTTGTAGGTGGGTTGTAGATAGTATGCACCATCATTCAATATCACAACAATTGAAGGAGTACTTCTGTCTTTTAAATGTTGAATGTGGCGTGTGACGTTTTAAGCAACAGTGGGAGACTACATGGTTTGACTGTAAATAGATGAATATTAAATTTGATGCAATTTATTGATGTTTTCTAATCTGCCTAGGACTGCAAATGAAAACAAGCTTTAACTAAATCTGGTGTAAAGTATAATTTCTTTAATGACATTTCTCTCTGTAAAAAAAAACAAAACAACAACTATCAAGTGAATGCTAAATATTGTTGAAGTTTGATGTGCATACATCTAAAATGTGTCATTCCACTAACAAACCTTTTTTTATCTCTAAATTGCAGGTGCGTGTCCTGAGACCGTGGAGCAGATGAAAGGCCTCTCCAGCTGCAGGAACAAGAGCTGTGTGGGCTCCACTGTGGGTCATCACTGAGCCACACTCCACTCTGGGCTATTTCAGACTGGACTGGTGCATCATGGGTAAATTCACAGGGATTGTGGATAAAGATTTTCCCTGAACCAAACCAACATTAAAAATAAAAATCATGAGATAATAAAAAATAAAGAGTTGATTGGGGATGTGCAGATACAATAATGCACAAATAGAAAAAATTATCACTTTATACTTGATATTTATTAAATATATAAGAACCCATTTCTCGTAGGCCTACATCAGGCATGTCCTCAGGGGCCAAATACGGCTCTCAGGATTCCAAATCACAATCAGCAGTACATTTTACTGAGAGTAAAACAAATCTGTCTTTAAACCCCAATCTCTAATATTTTAATGCATCTGTTTGAGGTTTTAAGTATGAATAAATGTCTGGTGGCTCAGTCTAACCAGTGTTGAATTAATTAATTATTCACTGTGTTGACCACCAGTCTGTGATAACCTCAACTGGCTCTCTCTGGCATCCCAGCTTCGTCCCAGGCCTACGTACTTTGTCTGTGTACAGGGTTTGCATTTGCAGTTTTAATCAATGACTACACATTGGTAAAACTAAATGTATTAACTTAACTCTGTGTTAAAAAGTGATTTAACAGTTGATGAATATTGTTTCATGTTTACATTGATCATGTAAAGAGAATAATTTTGCCTTATGTGATTCTGTATGAAGAACAAAACGATTAAAAATAAATGTGTGATCTGATTGTATTATGTCTTCCTGGACTCCTTCACCCAATGAATGTTTCCTTAAAATGTAAAAACAGCAAACAGTATTTACATTATACTGTCCTATACACCATTAAATTATGTCACAGCACATATTCACACCTCACGCTGAATACAAAAACTCCCAATGTGGTTTAAAACCACATAATTACCTTTAATTACTGTCATTTTCTATGTGACAACACTATGACGCAGGCTTCACTCATACTGGCAGATGAACAGTACTCTATGTAGTACATTCTTTCAGAGAATGATAGTAATTGGGTGTCAATCTTTTGAGAAGTAATCCTCTGTGTAGGCATACAGTGATTTGAGTAAATTTACTTGGCAAAGCTTTTATACAGCATCAAGGGTCTCTGTACCTGTGGAGCCAGGTAACTAATGCAGAAACATTGGGGTGTTTTAGGCTTTAGTGGCACTACTAAAGCTGGGTACTTTCTAAAACATAGTCTATAATGTAGCTGTTTTATAGTTCTTTGAGCACAGACTTATTACAGAGCCAAATATTTCATTTGAAAATTAACAGCCAGCACTGTGTGATCTGAGAATAAAGGCCAGCTAGATCACACTATTCACTTAAAGGACCTTGCTTTGCCCATGGATCAGTGTAATTTTAATGACTGAATCTGGCTCGTAATTGGGTAAGAAAGAATGATCAATCCTAGAGTAAAATATTTAGCAAGATCTTATGAAACAAAAAGTAAATAATTATCTAATTGAAGACTGTAAAGCAATGTCAACATATTCAATTCTAAAAATGGGGGGGAAAGATCAAATAAATCAACACTAAATATTTAGGTTGCCTTCTGCTCTCTTACCTGGTCTTGGGAAGCATGCTGGTACATTCATGTTTAAAGCATTGGGATGTGCTGTATCTGATAAGACAAAATAATACATTATAATGTAGAGATTTATAACCAAAAACTTACAAGTGCAACCTAAAAGTTGGGGTAAACAGGTTGGATTTTCCCCTTATCGTTTGCCGGAACTAGTTTCATTTGTGTATTCATCCACATGGTGAGGTACCCGTCTTAATCGCCGTTATGTCATCAAAACGACCTCAAAGGGAAACGTTTAGGAAAAATATCAAAACTCATGCAATACTATATGGAGTGAGACTTTTAATAGATTTACGGTGTATTTTAAGATTCTATTTTATCCACCTACACGGCAGGATATAAGGCCACTGGAGGCGTGCTGCGGTCTATATAAAAGCGCCGCCATCTTACATTTTCCAGTTTCAGCTTCTCCAGTCGAACTCAGACCGGCGCCGCGAAGGGGGTGCACCGGACTCCCGCTGCCGTGCTCCCCAATTTTACCTCCAATTTCTTCTGTTTTGGGGTGTTTTTTTACTTCTCAGGACCCGAGTGAACGGACTTGCCGAATTGACAAGGGTAGGCATCGCAATTGAGAGTTTGGGCAGTGTGATTTTTGTCTATCTTTACGGGACTCAAACGAGAATGGAGACCGCTGTTGTATGCGGCTCGACCGGGGATGCTGCTGCGGCGGCGGCTCTTCCAGCTGCTTTCCTCGGCTTTATTTTTGGATTTCAGCGCCACCACCCATTGGAAACATGATTATTTAACATCTGTCTTTTAGCGTTTCTATACGGCGTAATGTCTGTATGTTCCTTACATCTGTTCGTCAACAATTTTAGCTTTTTTGATCGCGTTCAGATTTTTTTTTCATTTGGTGTTTCTCGCGCGAGCAAATTAAGGTTTAGCTCATGTTTGTGTTACGAACTCAACAACTATTAGGCCACTTTGCTCCTGGCCACATTCCTCTATTGTGACTCATGTTTGCTCGACGGTAGTTTCACCTTGTGCCGTTTTGTCGAAACTTTTCCTCCAAAGTATTAGTCATAAGTTTAAAAGCTACGATAACTTTTTTTTCCCTTTTATATCAAATCCAATAATTTCCTTGTGTTCGCTGTTAATTCACCGGTGTTAGCTTGTTAGCTTTGTCGAAAGTTTTGTCGGAACTTGTATGCTTTTTCAGTTAAGTAAAGTTAACACAACCTTAAACCTAATCGGGCAGCTGAGAAGATTAGTTAACTCTTCAATGATCGGTGTGTACATTTATGATTTTACTTGAGTCTCGTGTGTGAGCATTTCTCCTTTCAAACAAAGCCCGACAAATTCCTCGGAGCCGTGGAGCTTTTGGGGGAAGACGAGGAGGAGTCAGGATTGAAATTTGACTCAGTGTTGTTGAAGAAAGTCAGAGCAGCCCGCAGCTGTGGGGAGGGGGCAGTCGGGCTATTATTTGGCTCACTTTGTGCTCTACGCTTTAGCCAACGTTAGATTTGCGGTTTGAGTGGATATTTGCGCATGATTCAGGGTTGAAAACGTGATCGACCTGTGTCATTGAATCGAGACGAAATGACAAAATATCCACGTTATGTATCGCTAGACTCACCAGGAATTCACAGCTAAATGGTGATGAAGTAAAGCCGACATTTGGACATAACATTGATCACGTATTAATGGGCTCGGCTGGCGTTATATGTGCAATATTTTGAGGACTTTTTCCCAGTAATTTTGTTTTTAAGTCCTCATCGCTATGGCAACGGTCCAAATTTGTAATCATTCTGAAACCTACATATTTCTGTGTGGAATTGGGTTTTCGCGTGTTCCTCGAACCTTTTTTTTCAACAAATAAAGCTGTGAAATGTATTTTCACCCCTAAATTGTTTGTGATTAGAGAAAAGCGTGGGTGTAGGCTCCAGCACACCGGTAGTGGTCTGAAGTGGCCCACGGAATCACGGATAAAATCGTGTTCAACTTTCCGTTGTTTCGTAATTTTCAGTGCAATTCAATTTCTGGTAAAAACGATTATAATCTTTGGTATTCTGTCATTTGCTGCTTTAAAGCGAATAAGACACAAATGCTCTTGAATTTGCACTGGAAATGTAGCAATTCGATTCATGATTTTGGCAAAAGGTTATTGCGAGTTTTCATTTTCTGTCATACATTGCGATTAGTTTTGCGATGTGTCGTTCGATAGTTGGATGCAAAAAAGGTTTAAACTGAATTCAAGAGCATTAAAATTTGAGAAGGCTGAAATAAAAACTGCTTAACTAATACAAGAAATGCATTTCAGGACATGTAGACTTCTAAACTACAGGATTAACATATTTTAGACTGGACATTTTGTTTGCAAAGGACTTAAACAATTGCAACCCTTGTGATTGGCAAATTGGGATGTTTGATTTTATTGCCATATTGTCTTCACTCTCAGAGTTAATTTTGTGGCAGTCACTTGATTTCATTTTGACCATGAACATGTTGCAGGAGTCAGTGCAGTTTGGATGCAGCGACTGCAGGCTCTGGGCTCATTGTGGTGTTGCTGACCCTGCACATTACCTTGGCAGCACTGGAGCTGGGCGCAGCCTCTGCTCCGGACGATAATAAGAGCCTGTTGGGGTCAGTCATGGATGTGCGCTGTACCAAAGAGGCTGATGGGAGCAAAAGGGGAGATTTGGATTTTGATTCTTTGCAGCAAATTCTATTTACTGTGTCAGCATTCGGATTACTGGGTTCTGGCACATTATTCAGTATTATGGCTTTATACTCGACAGATTAAAAAATGTGAGGACTATATTGAATGGTGGACCACACAAGCTCATTTCAGCCCAATTGTTTTGTTGCCATTTCAGACACCAAAATGTTACTCAAAAGCTATATTAATGTCTATTTGGTTACTAATCTACATAAACTCTAGATGCTTTTATCATAGGCTCCAGATGTAGAGGAGTAACTTTCCACTGCAGCAGTCTGTTGTGAGGGCTTTGATGGTGTGTTTTAAAGTCTGTAGGGGCATCTGGCTTCCATTAGGACTGGGTTATACAAGGGTAGACACTGCAGAGCCCCGGCATAGCGTGTGAACAGTGAATTTGAGTCTGTGCTTGTGGTTAGAAGCAGCAGTCTCTGGGCCTGACTCAAGAGTGCGTTTTTAATGACACAGCTTCAGTCGAACTGGTGAAAGACTAGTGGTCCCTGTGTACTTTTTTTTTAGCTTGGTGCTCACCCTGAAGGCCCAAGAAATTTGTATGCAAGGGTTTGTAAGGCATGATAAGGTGAGGTGATTTTTGTATGGCCTTTAGTGCTGTGTGAAGTTTACAAAGATTCGTGTTGGTGGTAGAAATGGGCACAACTAAGATATTAAGCTATAAACTAGATTAATCGAAAGAACACCACATTTGTTTCTCCTGCTGTAATTGAAAATGATTTGCTGTACATTTTAAAGTTGGCTTATCCTGCAATAATCTGCCCTTTTGAAACCGTTTGTCAAGAGACACTGACCTATTGGGTTTTAATCTGTTTATCCTGCATTTTTCCACTGAGCCTTCCAACTTGTTTTTATTTTTTTATAATAGATTACTGTCAAAACATTTGTGTTGCAGTGGCCCTAGTTAAACGTTACTTGTTGTGAATAATTCCCCGTGCAGACTTGCTCTCTCCTGCCACTGCTACTGTTTACTTCTCCTGCAGAGTTCAAAGCTGATGCAGGAATGTGTGCGCCGCCCTCCCTGCTCCTCCACCCTGTGCTCCACTTCCTCTGTCCGTCCGCACCTAAATGGCTGCCTAATGGAGCCTTTGTACGAGCCTCTGCTCAACTGTGTGTAGTTTAGAAAAAACAACCACTAAAGTTTTCAACCTTTCCAAGTTTTGGCTCTTGGAGTAAAATCAAGTGCCACCGGTGACTGGTGCACAAAGGTGCAGACTTGAGGGAGGCGAGGATAATAAATGCATTTCAACTTTCTGAATATTTACAGTAAATTGGACTAAAGGTTTGTTTCTTGCAGATCAGGAAGCTGTGCAGGCCGCGGTTTGAGAGCGCAACATGGCTTCCCAGGGTGAGTTGCCGTTGCATTTGCACATTGTGAATTGCCAGTAACAATTTCATTCAACTGAGTTTAAAAAAAACATCTAAAAATTGACATTTATAAATGCTTGAATATGTGTATGACTTGAACTAGTTTTTCAGACATGCTTCACTACTGACAGAAGTTTGGCTGTTTTTTTTTGTTTTTTTTTAATAAAAGCTCCAGGCTGATAATTGTCATTGACTATTTGAAATTATCTTTTAACTTTGTAAATTGCACAGCCCGTAACAGCATGTCCACATGTGCTGTAAATGGATCTATTCTGAATGGTGGTTTGTGTGCAGCTGATCTGATGGAGCTTGACATGGCCATGGAGCCGGACCGTAAAGCTGCAGTCAGTCACTGGCAGCAGCAGTCGTACCTGGACTCAGGCATCCACTCAGGAGCCACCACCACAGCACCCTCTCTGAGCGGGAAGGGAAACCCTGACGAGGAGGATGTGGACAACCAGGTCATGTACGAGTGGGAGCAGGGCTTCAACCAGAACTTCTCCCAGGAACAAGTTCAAGGTACGAGTGGCCTTACTGAAGATTTAGGTTTAGTAGGCAGTACTGTTGATGGATGACATTTAACTGTCTTTTTGTTGTTCAGACATTGATGGTCAGTATGCCATGACGCGGGCCCAGCGAGTGCGTGCAGCCATGTTCCCAGAGACTCTGGAGGAGGGCATGCAGATCCCATCAACACAATATGACACAGCCAACCCCACCAACGTGCAGAGGCTGGCAGAGCCCTCACAAATGTTAAAACACGCTGTGGTCAATCTGATCAACTACCAGGATGATGCAGAGTTGGCCACCAGAGCCATCCCAGAGCTCACCAAACTGCTCAATGATGAGGACCAGGTGAGTGCTCTCACCTTTACTGCCTTTCACTGAGTAGTTGTATCTTTGATCCAGACTTGACTATTGTGTGGTCTGTCCTAGGTGGTCGTAAACAAGGCGGCAGTAATGGTCCACCAGCTTTCAAAGAAAGAGGCTTCACGACATGCCATCATGCGCTCCCCTCAGATGGTCTCTGCTATTGTCAGGACCATGCAGAACACAAATGATGTTGAGACCGCTCGCTGCACTGCAGGAACCCTCCACAACCTGTCCCACCACAGAGAGGGGCTGCTGGCAATCTTCAAATCTGGAGGAATTCCAGCACTAGTTAAGATGCTGGGGTATGTAGCAGCAGAGAGAAGGCTGCATGAGACGTGGTTAAAATTGCATGTGGTGCATATAACAAGCTTTATTCAGTTCTGGGTCACTGTTGTACTAAGACTGTCTGTGTTTACTGTAGTTCCCCAGTGGATTCTGTCCTGTTCTACGCCATTACTACCCTTCACAACCTCCTCCTGCACCAAGAGGGAGCCAAGATGGCTGTTCGACTAGCTGGAGGGCTCCAGAAAATGGTGGCTCTGCTCAACAAAACAAATGTCAAGTTCCTGGCTATTACTACAGACTGTCTGCAGATTCTGGCATATGGAAACCAGGAAAGCAAGGTAACTTAACTTGTACTCACTGTTGTAGCAGAGTGTTTAAATGTCATGTCTTACACTTTTGCTGTATTTTGTAGTTGATAATCCTGGCCAGCGGCGGCCCCCAGGCACTGGTGAACATCATGAGGACTTACACCTACGAGAAGCTGCTTTGGACGACCAGCCGAGTGCTCAAAGTGCTGTCAGTGTGCTCCAGTAACAAACCAGCCATTGTAGAAGCTGGTAATGACTCTTAAATACATTTGTCTGGTTGTTATGGGGATGTGACTATAGATTGACTGTTGTGCTTGTTTGCAGGAGGCATGCAGGCTCTAGGTCTGCATCTGACGGACCCCAGCCAGAGACTGGTCCAGAACTGCCTCTGGACCCTCAGGAACTTGTCTGATGCTGCCACCAAACAGGTGAGTGCTTTGAGACCCTAAGTATTTATTTTTTATTGCATCAAGCTGACTTGTGTGTCGTCCACAGGAGGGAATGGAGGGTCTCCTTGGGACTCTGGTGCAGCTCCTCGGAAGTGACGACATCAACGTTGTGACATGTGCTGCAGGAATCCTGTCAAACCTGACCTGTAACAACTATAAAAACAAGATGATGGTCTGCCAGGTACAACTTTTATTCTCCTCTCAATTTGTTTTTTTGAAAGGGGTTGATTGTAATTTAAAAAATTGCTTGTTCTCGGCAGGTTGGAGGAATTGAAGCATTGGTTCGCACAGTGCTTCGGGCTGGTGACAGGGAGGACATCACAGAGCCAGCCATTTGTGCGTTGCGTCACCTGACGTCGCGACACCAGGAGGCAGAAATGGCCCAAAATGCTGTCAGACTGCACTATGGTCTGCCTGTGGTAGTCAAACTACTGCACCCTCCATCACACTGGCCTCTCATTAAGGTGCACATTAAAATGCAGTCACTTTACAGCATGAAGCATAGTGAACTGGTAATTTAACTCCTCTATTCTTGTCACGTAGGCTACAGTTGGATTGATCCGTAATCTGGCCCTATGTCCTGCCAACCACGCCCCTCTGAGGGAACAGGGCGCCATCCCCAGACTGGTCCAGCTGCTGGTGCGAGCACACCAGGACACACAGAGGCGCACCAGCATGGGAGGCACACAGCAGCAGTTTGTGGTAAGGCTTGAATCGGAGGCTCTTGGGTGTGAAGGGTCCATTAAAGATGCTTAACCTTGTGTCTGTGAGTAGGAGGGGGTTCGTATGGAGGAGATCGTGGAAGGCTGCACAGGGGCTCTGCACATCCTGGCCCGAGACGTACACAACAGAATAGTCATCAGAGGGCTCAACACCATCCCCCTCTTTGTTCAGGTAAAGACACTTGAACAGTCTAATTTTATGTTACTATGGCACTAAATTTAGATGGTCTCTTGGCAGTGAAGCAGTCGCTTTCAAGTTTGACTCAATTCCAGTATTAAGATCCTATTGTCTGTGCAGCTCTTGTACTCACCCATTGAGAACATCCAGCGTGTGGCCGCTGGAGTGCTGTGCGAGCTAGCCCAGGACAAAGAGGCTGCTGAGGCCATCGAGGCTGAGGGAGCCACTGCCCCACTGACAGAGCTGCTGCACAGCCGCAACGAAGGAGTCGGTATGTACTCTAATGAGTAAAGCATCTCAGTGTTTTATGAAAGAACAAGAGATTAACTTTAGCTGTTAATGTCTCCACAGCCACATATGCAGCCGCTGTATTGTTCCGTATGTCGGAGGACAAACCCCAGGATTACAAGAAACGTCTTTCAGTAGAACTCACAAGTTCGCTTTTCAGGACGGAGCCAATGGCTTGGAACGAGGTACGTTTCTTTGCAATAATAAAGCTGTAATGATGAGTAAGTGATGCAGACACATAAATTATACTGTCGCTAACTCTTTTGTGCTGTGCAGACTGGAGACCTGGGCTTGGACATCGGCGCTCAGGGAGAGCCTCTGGGCTACAGACCTGAAGGTAAGTCACCTCTTCACCTCTCGCTTCAAGGCTCCCAAGAGAAATGCATGAGCAGCTGAGAGCAGTGAGATCAGATAAACAAGTCTCTACTGCCTCAGCTTTCCCATTGTTTCTCTGTATGAGGAGCCTCCTCCTGCCCTCCGTCTGTCCACTGTCGCTGCAGTAACTAGTGTTTAGAACAATAACTTTGAAACATTTGTGAGATGGCTAAATCCAGTCTGTCAGTGCAGATCACTAGAGCTGCCTCTAGTTAACTTGACCATCTCAGAGCCTCAAGTCCTCTTGTACACTGACACAAGCCGATGAAAAGGAGCCGTGCAAATCCAAATGGTGTCTGAATAATTGGCTCATAGTAGTTTGTTCGCTGTTAGGATACGTTTTTGAGTGTTTGTCTGACACATGCTCAGGAGGATGGACAGCGTGGTGTGTTGCTGTGGTGATAGTGTGACCTTACTACTGTGTGACGCTTGGGTTGTTAACATGCTCTAACCGCTACTCTGCTTCCCCTGCCTCCTCTCACTCCTCCCCACACCAGACCCAAGCTACCGCGCTTTCCATGCAGGGGGTTACGGAGGGGATGCTATGGGCCTGGAGCCTATGATGGACCATGATCTG
This sequence comes from Rhinogobius similis, assembly GCA_019453435.1. Lineage (NCBI taxonomy): Eukaryota > Metazoa > Chordata > Actinopteri > Gobiiformes > Gobiidae > Rhinogobius > Rhinogobius similis. The sequence continues at coordinate 19,389,828 of CM033626.1, read as the reverse complement.
GGACACCACCCTGGCCAGGACTACCCTCCTGTCGAGGGCCTTCCTGACCTGGGACATGCCCAAGAACTGATCGAAGGCCTGCCTCCCGGTGACTCCAACCAACTGGCGTGGTTCGATACAGACCTGTAAATACCAAGAGCAACATAACACTACACTTTCTACTAGGTAAGGACGTAGCACTCTGCTTCTGGTTGTACTAAATGTCTAAAACTAGCAGTTGTGGATTTGTTAAGACTTGATGGCGTCTGCATGTTGAGACTGCTTCTAATTACAAAGAGTGCTGTGGATTTTGTGACGTTGATGGTACTTTGATCCACATGTGCGGCCTGATGCCAGCTTTGGGTTAAAATGCCTTTGTTCTGTTGCAGCTGTATCATGTGATCTGGATGAACCTGCATCGTGATTTGCCCATGAGGAGGAGGCGGGGTTTCAGAAAGTGCCTGAAGACAACTCATAACGGCTGTTTCCTGTCTATGGGAACTCCATTGGGACAAAAGTATTAAAAGTGCGGTTCTGCTCTCAGCCCGACTGTGGGCTGACTCTGATTCTGAGGCGACGAGTTCAACGTTTGTTTTGATTTTGCATTATCCTTTTATGTACTTCTGTTTTTACCATTGGTTTTACTTTTTTAATCCAGTTTTCTGTAAGGTACATGTTTTTAGCTTGCTTTTTCTTATCTGTTTGTTTTTTGCTTGTCATTTTGTTTTTGCTGTTCATGTCCTTTACATTTTTTTTAAAAAAAATGCTCATCTAAGTAAATCTGAACACATTTTGAATGGTGTCCAACACAAGTTAATCATTTGAATTGTATTCTGATGAAGTGTAACATTGTGTAGCTTTTGTATAAAAAAAACATGAATTGGAAATCATGGTCCAAATATGAAGCTATTTTCTTGCTTTAAGGTGGACACTAATGTGTCTCTGCTGTTCCAAAGGGGTGTAGCCGACAGTGCTGCCGTTACTGTGGGAGGGTTTGGGAGGAGCTGGTTGCTGTAGCCTGCTGTGTTAAACAATAAAATGGACTGTCATTTCATGAGTGCCTCTGTTTCATTTAACCCAAACTCATGACACGGTAAACCAACACTACACCAATTCAGTCAAATTGAACTTAAGTAGCCCACTACTGTCCGGGAAGGCTGGTTTTATTATGTGCAAATGTCACTGACCAAGTTCAGTATCTCAGGATATTAAAGATGAAGCAAATGAGTTTCATTAAGATGTGTGTGAGACAGCTGTTTTCTGTACCTTAGATTTACAGATGAAATTAAAACTGGCTGGTGCAGTGTTTTGGGAGAACAGCTGGTTTTACAGGGCTAGTCTCTATGTACATGGGACTACAGACCCTAATGAGACCAGCCCATTCTGCATTCCCTATCATTAAAGTTCAAAATAATACAGTAAATCAAACCTTTTTTTAATGAGTTATGTGACTATTTCAAATTATTTTTTGTGTTTAGGCCAACTTTAATATCTGTCATGGAACTACAATAACCTTTTTGGCTGATTCTGGCATATTTACAGATTTGTTAATATACACTGTCCCCAAAATAAGTGATTATTTTTCTGTAACATGTAGTCGACTCAGCCGCAGCCTCCTGCTCTGCACGACTAATACTGCTCAGTTCACATGCACATCAGGAAAACTGGATAAATGGCCTACTTTACTCCGATTTACACTAAAGTTGCAGGAGAAGAGCAGAGCAGTCTGATTATTTCAGTGACGTGGAAAAGTTCTATGATTTCACATTTTCATTCAAGAGGGCTTGGTCATACACAACCAGCTACAGTATTTATCACAGTCTCCAAGGTCTCCAGGTGCAACTATTGAGGACAATTTTATGGCTGCTTATTGCCATCCAATTCATACCCACATAACTAATCGTACATTTCATTTAACAATACTTAACCAATTACACAAATTAACTTTGAAATGAAACTGTTGCAGTTTACAAGTCAGATTTATCATTTAGATACCAATTTTATAACAGCAAAGACTTTTTGATGCTTATAACATATTTCTTTTTTAATTGTAAAGCAAATAGTATTGTATTTTCTGAAGTATTATCCTTACATTAGAACAAAATTTTAAAAATGTGCTAAAATTCCCAGTCCTTGAAGTAACTTTTAACCTGTAATCTGATTGAGGATTTCAGCAGCCAGTGACACCACCTCCGCATGGCACCTGAAACAGAAACAGTTATTCTTCCTAGAGAGCTACAGGATAAAGTCATATACAACATAAGCTCACAGTCTCAACTGCCAATTTATTCCATTCACATTGGGGTTGTTTTACAGAGGGAAAGTGAACATTAATTTCTGTTCTGTCATTGAGGCAGGTTGTCTACAGGAAAGACGGCACAAAATCACTATCTCACTTTTTAAATAAATAAATAAATTGCCTCAAATGAAACCAAATGTCTACAAGTGTAAAAATTCAGTACGCACGAGAACCGCAGAATAACAAAAATCAAAAACACATACACAGGTCTGTAAAGCAGTTTATATTGTGAAGAATTTGTCTATTTAAAAACTTGGATCAATTTTATTTTGAATACTTCAAAATTTTATCGTCCTCTTTTATAATTGTGTAGATTTTCTGTTTCTATTCACTCAAATTTGTTAAAATAGACAGATTTAATTTATTTTTTTTATGGCCACTGTGCTTTTTAATGGCTGGGATTCCTTCAGTGTCGATATTTATTGAGTAGAACATTTCTCCCTGGTTTCTTCATGACTCTCGTTGAGCTCACAGCTGCAGGTGTCTGTGGGGCAGCCTCTGAGCCAGACCAGCGGAAACCCACCCACTGCCTTAGTTAATTAAAAATCCACATAATTAACCTAATTAACACTTTTCCCAGAGGCTTTGGAAATCCTTGAGAGTTTGTGGGGATTTAGAAAACATAATTTGAATCTGTTAAAAGTTTCCGCACAAAGTTTGGCAAGTCATTAAATCCATCACTTGCACCGTTTCAAACCAGCTCTGTGTTTGACCGTTTATTTTGAGCATTTTACTCATTTCTTGTAATAACAATAACAATAGAAAAATTGGGTACAATACTCACAGTATAGAAATGCACGTTGTCATTATATTGCCACTGTTGTTACATCCAAAGTATATATAACTTCACATAGAGTGGTTTACCTCAGTTAGTGAAGAATGACGAGCACTCAAGATTTTTAAATTGAAGGAAAAATTCCATTAACTATTGATGAAACATATTTAAAAGTGTAAAATGAAACCAATTACTGTATTTAAATTTAATGATATAATTTCAGCTGGAAAAAAAAAACAGCCGGAAGATAGAAAGAAAACAATGATAAGAGAACAAAAAACTGGTTGAAAATAATCCCATCACTCCTCCCTTAACCCCAGATACAAGATCTATAAGCTGCCTCAAACAACATATGTACACTGCACGAATATGGAATGTTTATAGACGTTACGTGGGTAGTTTGTTTGTCAGGTGCCTTCATTCCTCCACATTTCATTCAGCTTGGGACTGGAGTATATAGTATGGTAACTAACAACTTTGCTAATGTGCAAACAATAGATTACAGATAACAGTGCTGAGAGGCTTGTTGTGAAGTCAGTATTATAGTTAAAGTATACTACTTTTATGGTAGGGAGACTTGTCCTCTGCATTTGACTCATCTATCACTGCCCATGGGGCATAAGTGCAGTGCTCAGGGACCCATCTCCAGATCTTGAGCCAGGCTTGGTCAGAAGGACTGCCGTAGCTTGTGAATGTTTTAAGTTAATGGGGAAACCCGAGTGCCCAGAGGAAACCCATCCAGACCCAGGAAAACACGCAAACTCCGCACAGTAAGGCCCAACACTGCTCACGAGTTGAATCCGGGACCTTCTTGCTGTGATATGAGTGTGCTAAAGCCACTCAGCCACTGCGCCAAAGTTTTTAAGTAGTTCCCATCTCTGTATTTTCCAGATGAGAATGTATTTTTCGCTCAGCTGCATCTGTTGTGTTTTTGACAGCCCTATAAGGTCTGGGCCTCTCTGTTTTTGTACAGGGGTGAGTTAAGTCCCTCCCTCTTCTGTCCGCGCCTCACTTTTGAAAAAGGCATTCCTCAGGTTGTCATGGCGAACATTGAATGACATCATGCTTCATCCTCTCAATTAAAAAACCCTCCCCCTCTCATCTCCTAAAACCTCTGCTCCCTTCTTCCAGCCTTTTTCCACCGCGGCTGAACCACTATGGAGTGTGCCACTTCAAAGGCCACATCTGAGTGCAGTGCAGAGAGGAGAGCGCCAGAGAACCAGTGAGGAGGAACAGGCAAATAGAAAGAAAAAAAACTCTGTCTAGGGGGAGGGAGCGGGTGCAAAGGGTAGCAAAAAGCGGGTTAGAGTTGGAGAGGTCTATGTAGCTGGACAACAATACACCTTTATTATCGATCTGACAGGGCTGTGTGATCGAGAAGAGACTTTCAGACTATTCTCCATGTTTGTGAGTGTGAATGGGTGACAGGTCGCCAGTCTCGTACATCACAAGATCAAAGAGAAGCGCGGTCGCTACGGCAACAAAACCCTTGGCTCATGAACACAAAAGCAAAGAGAGAGAGAGAGATGCAGAGATACAGGTGTTTGCAGTGCTTTTCACACAAGAAATAACAGACGCAACAAATACAAAGTTGGTTCTCACGGATGGAAACTTTGAAAAGGAGACATTTGGTGTGACCCTGAGCCTGTCTGGCAAGATACAACTAGCTATTTTACTACTCTATATACACTGGTAGAAATGTTGTTTTTTATTCAGGCTTTCAGAGTCTAATGCACAGCTGCTTTGTCAAATTAAATGTGTTTAATCAATTTCTTGGATTGTGCAACTTTTAAACATTGTGCAAGCAGTTAAAAAAGACCCCATGGTAATTTGCAATTGTTCAAGTATATTCAGCTTCACAGCACCATTACATTCTTTGTCTGTATGACACATTTAAACATACACATACCACAGGGCCACAAAATGATGGTCGATACCGTAAATGTTTTTTTGTACAACAAAAGTGAAAGTTATAGTGGTAGAGTATTTTAAACTTGCAGAAAAAAATAGGATAATGAGGGCTAATTCACCAGGGAGCCCGAGGGTCAAGAAAAATGTGTCTGAGAACCGCTTTGACCTCTGGACCACCCCTGGTATAGACCATAGACTGTATATAGAACTATGGTACAAACCTTTGGGTACCTTTATTTAGTAAATAACTACATTTCTATTAACCTTAATAAAGAATGAACCACGACTTAGTAACTACTCTATTAATACCATTACTTCTAAAAGTTACTTAGCCTAAATCATCTTAATATGATTTGTTCAGACATTAAGTCTGTTTATGCTTTAAGGCTAATTGGGCTCTGTGCACAGCAGCACCAGCTCAATGTTAGCATCAGTACTTCCTGTCTAATTCTATCTGTGAGATTTTTGTTAAGTCTAAAAGTAATAAATACTGACAGATCAGGCAGTCAACTGCAAGTTGTGGGTGGGATGTTTCAAGCAACAGGTTAAAAATAAAACAAGTGTATATTTCACCAAAGTTCACTGTGTTTATGAAGAGACATGCTTGTGTCTCAATGCTAACGCTAATTCTATTGTTAAGGCATAAAAAAATTAAATTAAATTAAATAACAACTGAAATAATATTCATATGAAAACTATCAAATAAAGAACAAACTACATTTTAAGTGACCACTTTCTGATCTTTTACATTTTAATAAAGCTTAACATTAACTGTGATGAATGGTTAGCTTAGCCAACTGCTGCAGTGCACAGACCTCATTAAGGTGTAGTCATCATAAAGTGATATCTACTTTTCTAACCAAATGCATACTGAGTTGTGACACTTTTTCTTATCAGATACACAGACATTCTTTATTGCTGCTGTGTCTGTCTTTGAGAACCCCCTCAAAAACTAGATGGTTCATCTCAAGGGGTTATTCCTTTTAATAAATAAATGTCAAGAAGATTTTGCGCTGTGGCTATTTGTGAAATGAGATCAGGGCCAACCAGATCCTCCGCCAATTACCAAGCACGGGTGCATTCATGTTTAAGTTGACATTACCTGCTGTCATTCTTTAATTTAAAGTAATTGGAGACATTTTGGGCTGGCGTAGGAGGACGCAAGAGCAAGGGTGAACATAATATTTGGTCCTTTTGGTCTAAAGAAGCACTCACCTGTCAGAGCGGGCCATTTCCTGGATAAGAGTGAGCAGCTCGCCTCCTTCAGAACAGTTAACCCACTCACATGTATCTGTATCAGTGGTCTGCATCTGAAACACAGAGTGGAAAGACATACGCTAAAGTAAAAGAAGACAACATCACCACACTAGGCTTACAAAAAGGTTGTCTTCACGTGACGTCACAACATTTGATCCCTGTAAGAATGTTGGTTAGACTTTGCTGTTTAACTGTCAGATTGTAGATTTGTTGACCTGGTTTATGGTTAATAACTTTGTAATTACTGGACCTATCCACATGATACAAAAACTTCATTGTCTTTGTGAACAAAAAAAAAAATTCACAACAGCCCAAAAACTTGGTGCATTTATACAACCCCAAAGTTGTAATTGTTGTCTGCTGATAGGGCTTAAAATGCATATGACGGTTGTCATGTTTTTCTAATTATTACTTTGTTTGGTGGGATAGAACCTCTGGTAAATATTTATCAAGTTTACATGAGTCAAGCTTGTGAAGAAAAATTACAGGAAGTAAACGATGCTATAAAATAAAAATAGTACGTTTGTGGAGCTATTCCCTAACAAATAATAACGTTGAACTTTTGTTGATTTCTATTTTGGTAATAATAGAGATACACAGCACCTTGCCCTCGATCTACAATTATGACAGCAACAAATTCTGACGTGACACAACCTAACCATGGGTTTCAGAGTCATGAAAATCTAGCACTGTTGTCATAGCAATAAACAATTCTCTCTTTTTTTTCTTTTCTTGTTTATTTTGAAGCTTTGTAGTGTTGTCACGATACCAGTTTCACACTCTATTTCGATACTAATGATGCGTTCCAGGCAAATGGGAAGTCGGTTATTTCCCACTTGAAAGATACGAGTTCCGACCTCAGAGCGTTCCAGCTGAATGAACTCATATGTAAACAATTTGGCTAATGCTAACTGCAAATAACAGATTATCTTCTGATTTAACAACAAACGTTTGCATGGTTTATGTATTTATTAATTGCTCAGGTTCACTTCTTGTGATGATTACTATGGCTGTAACACGTCACAGTTGATCTCGTGTGTGAAGTTGGAGTTGCTCACCAGTTCACAAGTAGGATTTACCAGTTCGAGCAGCGTTCCAGGGCATTTTTTCAAATCAGAGGTGGGAAATATCCCAGTTACCAGTTGTCTGGAACTCACCATAATGAATAGGCTTGACACTCGATACCACAATGACAATAATAATGCTCTTCTTTAAAACAAGAAACATTTTCAATACAAAATAATAGTTCTTTCTACCATATGGTCTTATACTAGTTCTGATAAAGCTCAAAATCATTCTAAAACTGTTCACGAAAGGTAAAATTTTGTCCAGATTATATGTTGTATCTAGTTTTGATACTAGTTTTATCAGTATCTGATTTTTGAAATTTTTGACAAGCCTAAAGCTTTGTAATATTATCACAAAAAATGGTTTTGTTAGTGTTTAACACCAACCACTGAGTGAGAGGACACTTTTATAAATCAAAACCTTTTTAAAATCAAATTAATTTATTCTGTTTGATATCTGTTTTATCTGTGACAATTTTGCATCTTTTAACTCATCCTCGTTTCTTTGACAACTTGTTGATGCGTAAAAACAGCTGTATGATTGTAGGACTAGAGTCAGAGCTTTGTGCCTCTAAATTAACTGAACTTTTAGTTTTTTGTTTGATGTATTCCTGTCTCAACACGTCTCCTCTCACACGCCCTTGAACACCTGTTTTTGTTCTGCTGCGTGTGTACTTGGTTGTCACAAATTCATGTTTAATATTAGATCCTCAGCTCGGCCAAAGGTCTAACTTGTGTAACGAACATGTTTCAATAAATAATGACCGCTGTTTGCCGCCCGGCTCTTCCCGTCCTGTTGCGTATTCGGTGAGTGTGTTGCCTCTGATCTGCGGTGACATCATCACCTCTGTCTCCGCGGCGACATGGCATGGCTGTTGCTAGGATACGCGGTTAGGAGGAGACAAAAATACCCCCCTTTACTCAAACAACACGCACAGGAAGAGTTTGAGGGTGTCAGGGGACATGGAGGTGCACAGGTGGATGAAGCTATGAAGATAACGTCCACCTCCATCAAGCTTCAGGAAACAAAAATCTGAAATAAAACTGGCACGAAGCATTTTATAGCGGCACTGGACTTCACTGTTGCACTAAAAATGCATTGGTCCAATGTATGAATTGTTGTTATATTAAACTTATTCTACATCTATAAGAGGTCAAAGCTGTAAATGGACCTATTTTGGTGCTCTGGCAAAAGTCTACGGTTGTACGATTATTTTAGTAGTCGATGGGTCAGTGATTATTTCAATTTCAATTAGTCGACTAGTGAAACTATTATTGTTATTGTTATTGTTATTGTTATTGTTATTGTTATTGTTATTGTTATTGTTATTATTATTATTATTAATGTCTGTATTGTAATGTAATGCATCTGCACTTTGAATTGCTTAGTGTATGAATTTTATGTGTTTTGGCGTCTACATATATAGTTGAAAACAAACTCTTCTTTGGGACTACCTGCTCTTAATTCTAAGCCCTTTCCGGTAAAATCTTTCATTGTATGCAGCTCTTTCCTACCTGTAGATCCCGCCTCTGTTAAGTGTGTGCTACGTTGAAAACAGAGGGTTACAACTAAGGCTGTTAAAATATTTTATTTCTCCATTTATCTCTCAAATGCTTTGCAGAGTGATTTGGCGTAAAGTGCTTTGGCATTCATGGAGGTATTTTAGCGACTGGAGATGACAGCGTGTTAGGATTACAGTCATTAACAAACAATGCAGATAAAGCTAAGACGACAACACTGAATGTCTTAGCTCATGGAGGATTCTTTATAAACATAATCAGTGCATAATTACTGCAAACCCAGTGTAATATGTAAAATAAATGCACATAAGAATTAAGACGGCGGAAACTGAGCAGATTAAAAGTCGTGTTGCTAAGTTACGCATTGACTAAATAAACATGTTGAAATTATTTTAAGCATCTATGACTCCCATTTCATTTAAGGATTCAAGTTGGGAGAATTTTTGACTTAATTTATTCTCCGTTTCTCCTCCTTCGCAGTTTCGAAACCATTAGTGGGATCTTTGATTGAGATTAGCCGAGGCCTGAAATCAATGAAAGATAATTAAAAAGCCTTTGTTGAAGGGCAGGCTCTTGTCGGAGTGTGGAGGTGTGTGTTGTGCATAATGTCTGTCTGATGTACTTGTTCAAAGCTACACATCGCTCCCTGCTTTCTGATTGGCCGATAGATAATGAGATTTTGGGAAATTCATTTTGTCTTTTGACAACACAACTTACTATTATATGCGATGGCTTTGTGATTTGATATTGTCTTTTTTATTTGAGGAAAGCGACAATTTGACCATATATTTATCCAGACTTAAAATGTATTGAAAAGTTAATGAATTGGAAAGCTAAATGAGCAGAAAGGTAGATTGATGTAAATTTGTTTAGCTCCTGGCACTGAGCTGCATTAATGAGTCATCCGCTGACTACAAGGCTGTGGTCAGGACAAAAGTGCACCAGCCTTCAGAGCGCAGAGGAGGAAAGGTAAGTCTGATCCTGTGTATAGTTCAGGTGCCACAAACTCATTAGAGAGAGGATTTGAAATGTGCACACAAATTTAATAGTTTCTCTCTCTCCCTCACTCACTCACTCACACAAGGAGGAGGAAATCAAGTCGCTTGAAGGCAGCCCCTTTAGTCATCGCCGCAGTACAATCTCGGGGTGACAGCTGACCTTGCGTCCCGAGTGCGTGCTACCATTGCACGACCCTGCAGCAAAGCCAAAACATTAGCATTGCATTTTCAATTATTCATAAACGTCCACAGCAAAAGCAGCCAATTTTTCAAACTCAAGCCATGTAGACTTTAAGTAATTCCGCACAGAAGCTAATCTTTCGTACTACTATTTTTAAAATCTGTTCATACTGGGTTTGTGTGATTTCAACATATAAAAAACAAGTTGTTTACAAAGCGTTTATTAGTATCATATTATGCAAAATCCACTTTTATGAGCTTTTAATTTTGTTACAGTGTTTCCTCATCATTTAAGTTTACTCAAAGTTGTGTTTTGATTCATTCTCACGTGTTACTTAGAGTAATCGTACAACCCTGTATTTGTAATCATTTTGATAATTAAAACTCCAAGTGATATATGTGGGGTTAAAAATGGTCATGTAGCCACTTTTCAAAAATGTGATTATCTGCAACTCGTTACAATGAAATGTCACTATGAAGAGGCAGTTTTGAACAGGAAATCCATGGACCTGTTTCTATTACTATGACGTTTTAGATCAATATTGCAGTTTACAATGAACAAAATATAAAATGATGATCTACTTATGTTATACTTCAATATTAAATACCCAATAAAGCATAATGTATGTCCTTTAAGGTAAATTTTTAATAATCTGAGAGTAGACACATCAGTGTTGTCCAGACAAACCACCATATCTCACAATGTAAAGTAATTAAATCATTACTCTTTTATTAAAAAACAAATAACTCAACTCATCTATGTCGAACCTACTCGGTGGGGAACGTAAACAAATGGAAAGAGGCGAGGTGACTTTTTCCCAAAGGTGTTACAGGAAGGTGTTGATGGTGAAAAAAGAAGCACCAACAAAAGTGCAACTAAAGGTGTTATGAACATAATGCTTGTATTATACATATTATGTTGCTAAGGAGAACTTCAATTCCACAAAGTGGCAGTGTACGGGAAACGCAAGCCAAATCAGATGGACTTACATTGTTGTTGCCGGCCCAGTAATAGCTCACCTCCACTAAATTTTTAACGGAATGAGTGAGTAGTTACAGCATCCTCATTATTGCTGCGTGTCGATCAGGGTGATAGCTGCCAACTTGCCTAAGAACTAATGCTGCTGCATGTCAGGAGCAGTTGCCTCAGTTTTCCCCATGTTCCCAGATGGAGCTGGTATTATTTATTAAGGTTGGCTTGAGCAGAAGCCTCACTATATCTCCTCCTGCTTTACCGCGGCGCGCTCTCTTACAAGTCAGCCGTTTTTTGGCCTGTACTACAAATCATTTTGACTATCAGACAAAATTGGACAGACACTCGAACAGAGAGTGACAGGCAGATACAAACTAACACTTTTTCGGCGTATCTGTCTTGCTCTTTCTGTCAGTCTGCAGCCGGTGAAGCTACACTCTATTTTGAGAGCAGCGGCACAGCGAGCCTGACGTGTGTACATTTTTATTTTTGTTTATTCCAATAGTTTTAGCAAGCTGTGGTGATTTCAACCCACAAAAACAAGAAACTTTGAGACCCTGGCGTTGCACCGGCATGTATGTGTGAGTGAGCTGCGGAATAACCGTGGACAACAACATAGACAGATATTGCATGTGTAACAAACTCACCAGCCTCTTAATAATCCACAGAGCTGTGCGCAGGGCCCGTGGGTGCTCAGTGCTCATGTGTGCACGGAGGACATGTTTGAAACTGCGCAGACAGGACACAGAGAGACAGTCCAGGCCCTCGCCTCCGTACAGCTGGACCAAGATGGAGAGGCACTGAAGAGATTCCTCCCACACCTCCTGATGCTCCGTGGACAACTGAAGACACATAATTAAATATCCATTCAATTACGGCAAGATTAATCACTTCAAAGAATGACAAGGAGTGTTTTATATCTCCCAAGATTAATTATAAAAGATTAGGCTATCCCAAGGCTATCATTTATGTCACTGAGCATACTATGGAAATGAGGGTGATGGTGCGATTACTGAACTCAATGTAAACATCAAGTAGTGCCAAGGAATTTGTATCATTTATTTAATGTCAGTTCACGTTACACCTGAGCTGCTTTCATAAATGATCAGTGAACACAAATCCCTACGTGAGAGCTGTCATAATACCTACATCTTGTAATTAAGGTTGTCAAGATTATTTGGTTATTCGATAATCATGATTAATCAGGTCACAATATAATCGTAAGAACTAAAAAATGATAATTGTGAGAATCGTAGGCAGCGACAACCAGTATTTTCAGTTCAATCTATACTCCAAAAAAAAAGTCACATGTAAAGAACTTTTTTATCTGTCTGTTAATGTGACAATATCATTATTTTTTCATGCAGAAAGTTTGATTTCATAAAGCTAGACTTGTGAAAGAAAGCAAATTAAAGATTTGAATATTGTTTGGTTAAAGTGCCAACAATCGTGAATAATCGTAAATTGTGACGTGTCTTCTCACAATAATCGTAGCACTGTAATTTGATCCTGAGACATGCTTGTAATATGCATTAATTAAAATGGACATCTAATTAAGATTCTTACAATACAACTGTAAATGTAAATATTTCATCACTTTCCCCTTTTTAAGTACTATACAAGTAATATATGCAGAGTTTTGTGTTTAAGAATAATGTTGACATATCCTGCCCTCTATCCCGCTAATCTCCCATGGGGCTTTGGGGCAGAGCAGAGGCCAGGGGTGTGTCAGTTCCCCCCGCACGGCACAGACACACTAGACGCCCACCCAACACTTCATGTGTCAAGTAGAAGTAAAAACCTTTATTGTTTCCCTCGAGACCTCTCTCTGCCCTCCCACTTCAGCTCAAGCCCTCGCCTTCCCAGAATTCATATGGATTCAGCCCATCTAAAACCATTTATCCAGAGAAACTTATTTCACAGGTCCTGGTCTGCCCCGAGATAATGTGGATTTTATGGATTAATTTGAAACTTTCTATGGTCGACGTCACATTAACTATTCCCAAAGCCTTTGAGTCCAAAATGCTAATTTAGATAAGCTGCCTCAGGTTTTTTTTTTTTAACTAAGAATTTGTCTGGAATGTCATAAAAAAAAGAAAATAGCAGAAATAACAGCTAAAACTTTTGTTTAGCTTTAGTAAAAGCTTAAACTGTGTATTGTTGACCATAGTTTAAATTACATTATTACAACCTGATAGATGTTCTTTCAAATAAAGAAAAATATTCAAATGATGATTTCAAGTATTACATTTTAAGAAATATTTAAATCTAAACCTAAATAATGTAAGTGACGTAATCGAATCTATCTTTTGCATAAAACTAATTCCGTCACTTTTGGTTGCATGCACATGGATGTGGGTCTAAGCCCAGTGTGATGGCGAGTGCATGCAGAGCACTTAGGAGCCCTGCAAAGAGAGAATGAGTGAGTTGGCCTCACCATGTGGATGAGGTGAGTGCTGACTTGGCTCAGGGGTCTGTTGGCCAGGAGCAGCTTCTCTGCTGCCTCCGTCTCCACCGCTGGACAAGATAGCCTCTGGCTCTACACACAGACGCACAGACACACACATGGCTTAAATCATTTATAGAGATTTGACAGTCAATAATGATGGATCCAGAGACCTGCCAAGACACATTCTGACAGACTGAGGCAGATGGAGACAGACACTCAGGTACATTTCCTGCATACGCTGTTTTTTCCAACACCTCTGCTCCAAGAAGTCTTCAACTTCACTAAGTGTCTGTGTCACTTCAATTTATTTTAGCAACTCAATTTTTAGCAATTTATGGCTCTCACCTGCGCCTGTCTTCACTTCATTAGCACCTCAGTCTCTGACTCTCACTTGTTGCTGAGCTTACAGTGAAACTTAAACACAATTAGATGTGAATAAAATCATATTGTGAAGACTGCCACATATTTTACCCTTCCCCAAAGTCACACCATCACCGCACTTCTCTCACTGTCTGTGTTTTTATTCTTTATTATCTCAACTTGACTCTCGTGACCAACAGAGCGATAGTTTGGGAAAAGTGGCCTAATCACGTCCTTTCTGCTTATCAGACCTTATTACCCAAATGATTTGGGTTCAGGCTGAAGTTTTTCTTTATAATGAGCTTTGCATTTCTGGCAGAATTGATTTCCGCTACAAATTGTGCTTCCTGCTTTTCTCCATTGCTGCTTTCTCTCCATCCTTTCCTCTCCATTCTCTTCATCCCAGTCTTTTACCCAGAAACCCCTTGCAGCCCCCCACCATGTCCGGCCATTAATATGTATGCAGTGGGCTGGGGTGCACACAGTGGGGAGGTGGGGGCTGGTGCGCGTGGAGCAGAGCAGGGCGAGCTGAGGACAAAGCCAGTGGTGATAATGAGGCCGCAGGGACATTGCCAGACAGGGCCCTGTGTGTATTTCCATGTGTGTGTTTGTGTGCTTCATATTCTATGTGTGTGTGTGCGCGCCCCAGGAACTCAGGACATGATCCACTTTCTCCTGAGTCCACAACTTCAATACTACCATTGCTTAAACCTGCTGGCTCCCACTACACACATCAGTGGTCACGCAAACAGACCAAAACGCACACACATTTGCACCAACGCCTCTGGGTCCTTCCAGAGCAACATTTGGAGGGAGCTGACTTTGTGTTCCTGTTGGTGGTTTGTGCTCAGTGGAGAGAAAAAATGGTTAAAAAAGTGACAAATCAATGTCTAAAGGCAACACATGATGCTGCAAAACCATTTTATTACAGATTATCAAATGTTATTTTATTCAAGAAAATACATAAATTATAACTCATAGCTGTTCACTTGAATAGGTAGTTTCTAACTGTAAAAATTGTTACACAGCTCAATATTTGGCTTGATTCATTTTAAGTTGAATGAGAAGTTCCAGTTTTCAAATTCATTTTTACACGTTCTACAGCAAGAAGCCAATCATCTATTCACACAAATGACCAGTGCACACATAGGGGAAAGGCATCGACAATGACAGAATTCACCTGTGGGATTCAAACCGTCAACCGTTGGATCAAAGGACGAACACACTACAAACTGCAAACTGAGCGACTGTTGCCCTTTCCTGTTAAGTGTTTTACCTGTAGTGCCGAGCGGACCACTGAAGATGTCTGTTTGAGGATATTGTGCAGCAGCTCCAGCAGTGGAGGGAGAGTGGGAAGGACGGGTTGGCTGACCCTCCTCCTGTCACTGTGCGCTCCGTCCAGATGAAAGGAAGCCGCTTCTGTCAAAGTTTTCACCAACACTTCAATTAGACCTGGAGAGGAAGAACCAGAGTTAGAAAGGTCTGAAACTGCTCAAAATAAACGTTTAAGGTGCACTATATGACTTTTCTGGTGGAGGGTCTGCCACCTGCGTGTCTTCATGAAGATGTTATTGCTTGTTCAAACGTCATATCTATGGAGACAGGGAGTGACTCCACCAGGCTACATCAATAAAAGCACCAGTAATTAAATAACTGACGATACTGATACATTTTCCTTCTTTCCATGGAGACAAGTTGTTGTTGTCTCCATGTACCTTTAATGAATTCTGACCTTTGCTCAGGTCGTGACAGAAGTCCGCAACTTTTGACCTCCATGAGGAATATTTAGCGCACTTTTCAAATCACAATGAGTGAAACATATCTTTTGCCCAAACTAAAGTTCATACTTCTCATCCCTTTCCACCCTCCGTCAAGAAAAATGATCCAACATGTTGTAAAGCTGCACAGCGATGAATAAAAGACCACTCACCAAAGTGAAAACCCATGTTCTGTTCTCATTAAAATTAACATGACATCCAGGATACTTTGCATTTTGCGGCATGTTCCGCGCATCACGGATTGTAGACAACTGCCCCCGAGGTGAGCGCACTAAGTGAAGGGTGGATGCCTCGGACAACTTTTGAACATCATCTATAATTCAGCCCAGGTTTTTCCAAACATTGTTACTGTTTTATGAGCTGTGCTGGGTTAAAGATGATCACATTTACAGCTTGTGCATTTATGTGGATGTTCGCAATTTGACCTGTCTCAAGTGTGATGGTTTAGCACTATCAAAACTTCACAAGGATATAAATTCTTCATGACTTACAGAAAGATGTGTAGTTTGAAATCAAGCGTGAACTTATGCTGAACAATTAAATAATGTGCATAATATGTAGTATTGTATGGCATTTGTTGGAACTTAATCACAAATTCTAGTTTCTCAGATATTAATATATGCATAGTCTCTGTCTAATGGTGATCTCTTATTATAGAAAATAATGCAGCTAAAACTGTAGAGTACACAAACACATTGAAAAACAATGATCTATTCCTTCGAGTCGAATCCACTTGAGCTGTTATTTTCTCAAAAGCGTCTTTATTTAGAAAGTTAATGCTCTTGTTTATTTTGGGGAGTGAAAGTGCAGAGTCTGTGTGTGCACGTTGTAGAAGAGCTAGCCTGCTGTCAGAGAGACGAGGCACAACTTTGTCAGACTGCCACATAATTAAATAAACAGGCTGCTCCTTTGGACACACAAAGACCTATCTTTGCTGGTAATGTAATGTGACAATTCCCTTCTGCTCTGGCCCCAATAGTTGCTCATGGATATGTTAATAATGTTTTTATGCTCAGCTGAGGAAGGCTACACAGTCTGTAGGAGGATTACATGTATAGGGCAAAAATCCATCTAGTCTATTTTTACAATAAATACACTCCACTACACTCCAATACATCTCTTGACTCTTGAGGATATCACTTCAATTAAACGCTGCAGAAAATAATGTAGTAGTAGTTTTGATGATAGTATTCAAATTATGCATGTTTAAATGGCCTCTAAAATTTCACAAATGTGCAATCGGAAAAGCAGAGAGAGTTGCATTGTCATATGATTGTAGTACCACAGTAAATTGTTTTAGCAGGTCAAGATTGATGAAACCATTCTGGCTGTATAAAAGACCATTTCCAAATGTGCCATATCTGCAAAATGTCACAGATGAGCATCACAGCATCACATAGCAAAAAATGTTTATTGACAGTGGCCAAACCATTTTAAAACCCTTTTATTTTGTCCCATATTTTCTAGGATCTGAATGGTAGAGGTCAGCAGTGCTAGATTATAATTTCAAACAGCAGCACACACCATGTTTATTTACTTGTGTGTGCTCTTATTAGTGCCACCAAACTGTGCCTCACCTTACTAATTAGATCCTAGAGACCGCTGCTAGCTAATGAACTATGGTTGTTTGTACCATGTGGGTATATTTCATTTGAAACCTATTGTGTATTTGGTAATATGGCAACATTGTATGCACCAAGACCAATCTTTGTGGTATAAATTGCCTGGGGCCATATCCCATTGATTGGGCACATATGGGTACAGGGTTTAGCCACCAATTGGGGAAAGTAAACCAATTCAAAACGGCAATTTATTGATGTGGGTTCCAGGGAAACTCGCTAACAATGGCACAGAGGCAATTACCTAAAATACTCCTCTGAGCTCTACACAGAAGGTCAGGACAAATAACAAGGACTGGTGAAGTCTTAAACCCTGAGATGGAGCAAAAAACTCCTTCAAGGACTCTCCAGATGCCCACAGTCCCTGATGCATTCCTAATTAATTAAACCACAAGAGTCACGCAATTAAAATAGCACCTTGTCTGCGCCCAGGGCCAAACGTGCTCCAAACCTCTTTCTGCTTTTTCTAAAAACTCCATATTCTTTACCCAGAAGTTTGTTTGGCGCCTACTGTCAACATCTCCATCTCTTTTTATGCTGAAGTTGTCTGATTATCATTATGTCTACAAAATGAGTCTCCGGTAACTTGTCAGTATAAGGCACTCTGCTTTGCTTATCTTTACCAACTTTGTTTTGGAAGCTTCTCCTCCAGGTTTTTCATGAGCTTCCACCCCACTGTATCTCTGCAATCAAAATGTCATTCACTTCAACCTCCAATTTTCTCGCCCTATCATCTCGATGCTGCTCCCAATAGTCTCCGCACGCACCACGCTCTGCCTCTTTGTACCTTCCCCTTCCCGCTGTCACCTCTGTACAACCCCTTTACCTCGCGTTTTGCTCCGTTTCTGCCTTTATCATCTCTCCTCTCTATATATCTCACCCATTTCCTCATTCAGACACTCTTTCTCCATCTCTTCCCCTCCCCTGTCTTTATTCCCAGGGGGGCATTATCGCAGTCGGAGGCAAATCTGCCCAATTATAAACCTCATCTCCGCTGTGTGCGCCTCTGCCACTCTAGACTGGGAGTTCCTGCATCCACTTTCCACCCACAAACATTTCATTTCAGTCTATCTCAAATAGACACAGAAGCACAAATAATTCACACTAGCACTACTTATTTGGTACTGTCTTCTCTATTGCAACTAAACACACAGAGCCACGAGCATGCACGCCTCACACCACCTTCCCCTACTCTGTCACACCAATTATATACGCTGCCACCTTCCTCCTCCTTTTTTTTTTTGCTATCGTCACACGAATCTGGGATGAACCACAACTAAAAGCGTAGATAGATTTCCAAAATAGTGCAGAGGGCATAAACAAGAGCAAGAGAGACACAGATAAGGAGTCAACATAAGCAAAAAAAAAAGGTTGTGAGAGGCGTGAGAGTTAGAAAGCAAAATGTAAAGAAGGATAATGACATAAAGAGGGAAATGAACAAGAGAAGATAGTGTTAATTGCCAGGGCTGTATTAGTGCTGGGTTGACAGTTTCTTGTTGAGGGAACAGGAGAGCTGATTGGATGATAATGATGCTGACTACTCAAACTGAAGCACTGCTGACCCAATGGAAATAGTGAGGAGAGAGGCCCATAGTAAGTGTTTGGGGAAATTGGGGTGTGGGTTGATAAAGAAGAGAAGGTTAGAGATGCAATGCACCTGTAAATAGAAATGAGAAATTGAGAAGATTTATACTTGCCTCTAGCCTATACTTGTGTTGTTTTCGCATTGAGGTTAAAAGTCCCTGGAAATTGTGTTCAAAATACTTAAGGGTTTTACTTTTTCTACATAGCCCACTATTAAAGCTGAGGTACCTGATTTTCATAGGAGGAAATATGTATTTAAAACTATGTAACTTGTTTCTACTTCTCACAAACTATTTGGCATATCATTAATATTCACAGGCATTAATTTGTTCAGTCAGAAAACTGAAACTGGGGCGGACCGCAGAAGCACAGTCAATCAGAGCTGCTTTTGGCTCTAACCTCTGGGTTTATCGTAATAAAAGACCTTATTAGATGCAGACAGAGCACTGCTTTTACAATGACAATGACTCCAAAAAAATTATAAACCCAAGGTTTATAATTTATTGATCCCCATATTTGTCCTTTGCATTTGACCCATTCTTCAATGCTGCTGCTGGGGCAACCTGTCAGGAGCAGTGGCAGTGCAATGCTGTCTCAACCACCGATCTACATAGTGAGCTCTATTTGGAGAGGACAACATTAGCTAGAGGATTCTGCCATTGTGCATGGTTTTTTTTTTTAGATGTAACTGAAACCAGACATTTGCAAAGACTAAAGTGGTTCTCCAAAGAAGGAATTTTCAAGTTTAGAGGTAAACACCATTGAAGACACAAAGTCCATCAAAAAATGATGAAAATACTGAAGAAAACTAATAATGTGTTCTTGCTAATACTAATAAATTGCTCTATGCTCAAATGTGCTTTTGTGAATGGTTGAAGCTGTTTGTGTTTAAAAAAATGAAAGGGGACAAAATGCATTTCACTTACATTCACCAACATTTTAGTACCTGATTCAGACTCACAGACAGGAGTGTTGCCCTCAGTAAAATTATACTGCAGCCAAACAAGGCGTCAACAAGTGACAGAACAATTTAGTCTAATTCCAGAGTAGAGGGATTTGCTGTTGTATCGGCGACAACAACAGGTTTCAGGGATGCACTTAGCTTCACTTCCACCACTAACAATGTCAGAAGGAGACAATTGGTAGTGATTTGACCAAAAGAGGGTCCTGACAGCACGTACCTTGTTGATGCACAGGCTCCAGGTCCAAAATGGTGTCTCCACTCAGGTTACACAGCAGAGCAACAGCGTTTTGAACAATCCCACTGGTCACATTATTACTGCCAGCCTGGAGGTACAATAGAGAAATACTGTGTTCGGTGTACTGTACAAATAGATGAACGATTATTGTCAAAGGACACATAATATGTTTGTTTTTTTGTTTGTTTATTTGGTTCATTGTAAACAGCTAAATTGATCTAAAACGGTTTAGTAATGTAAACGGGATCGTTGACTTCCAGTGAAAAAATGCAGAATTTCTAAGCTCCGTATTTTTATACTTGTATTTCACCAAAAGCAGTGGATTTTAATATACACATTTTACACAAAATTGCTACATAATGTTTTTTGAATGGAAGGCAAGTTAATCTAGGAAGTGGGTAGGTATAGACATTTTCTAAGAACTTAGGTACCTCAGTTGCAGGACAACACAAGATTACTCAGATATGCAGGAATCAATCTAAATACAATAAGTACAACTCTGAGTAAACTAATGATAAGGACTGAAGGAAGTACACTGAACGAAGAGCTCTTTATCCCACAGTCCAACCCTCTTACTGAACGCTGAAGTTAGTACCATAGATTAGATCTTTCTGGCAGCTGTTATGTTATGAATTAGTTAGTTAGAATGAGGTAAATTAATAACTACAGTAAGTTTGTTGTGGAATAATATGTCTTTTATCATCTTTTTATTATTTATGAATTTGAGAGTGATAGGTTGTCAAGTGTCATTTAATGCACCCAAATGGTAAGTGGTAATAGTCCAAAGTGTGCTCACTGCCTATATCACAGCTACAAAACTCAACATGGGTTCAAAGGTAAGATCTATGAACAAAACTATTGTGTGCCCTTTATAAGTGTAATGGTTTTGAAAAGAAACAAGAGTCTAACAGCTCGTTACAACTCTCTATGATTTATTGTATTCATAGCCAGTGATTTCACATTCCTTTTCACTTATTTCCTCTGTTTGATCCTCGATGTATGCCATGTGCCTGGAGGGCAGTGTGCAGTGGTCTGATCTGTGCAGGGCACTAAGCTTGGCTCACACTCATCATGTGCTTTAGCCTCAGGGTGAAGACAATGACATCAAATCAAAACAGGACGACCTGCCTGCCACCAACAACAAAAGATGGACGCAAATTTTCTTGATCTTTGCCAGGCAGAGAGCTCCTGAGCTTTAATCTTATGTGGATGGTAAGAAACCACAGTGCAATTGATATGAAACTACTATTGTTTTTCATTTTCAACTGTATTAATGAATTATTGTATTTGTTGATGTAATCCCTCATTCGTCCAGGCGTGTTCCATCGTAGAAAAGGTTTCAGGGGTTGTCATCCGGACAGACAGCGCTCGGATGACAACCCCTGAAACCTTTTCTACGATGAATTCTTGTATTATAAAAAGCAAAATAAACACAGAGGTCTGTTGTTCTTGGGTTATAGATTTATAGGATTTTGAAATTGAACTTTCCTCAAATAAGACTTATCTGGTTGATATGATTGACTGACTGATTCGCTTTATCGTTGGACTGAACATCATTGTTCACTGTTACTAAACTAAATAATTTAGCATATGGACTTGACATTTAGGGTGCGTTCACACTTGCACAAGCACTGGATTAAAACTAATTTAGGCCTAGACCTGGAACTAAACATGGACAGGACCAAATAATAATAATACATCAGAATTAAACTGGGCTAACCTGTGAACTGACTTGCATAAGTGTCAAAAGTAAAGAATGCAAATAGCTGATCACAGTTGTGTACTACATTTCCTTCTGTGTTTTAGGTAGAAAAATATTTTATACTGCCATGGCGACCAACAAATAAGAGGAAGCACTGAAGTTCACTCCAAAAAAAACAACAAGTTACAAAAGCCAGGCCTCAGTGGTTGAAGTCCTCTCACGTCTACAGCAGAAGTACTTCATCATTTAGACAAATACGATTAGGTGAGGCTGTGGCGTCTGTGATCACCAGTGACAGGTGTAATCACTGCAGATCTGAGCCAAACCAGGACGAATAAATCAATCTAAAAGTGAGCCATGCAGACCACTCTAATGGGGCCCGACATGACCAGTTCAGACAGCAGTAAACAATGAGAGGTGAAGTCAATCAGGCTGCTGGCTAAGTGCTTAACATTGTGCATAGGAGGTGGACAAGCAGCCAGGCAAAACGCATATTATTTAGTGCAAGTAATGTTTGCATACATTATCATAAATTGTTTTGCGTTTTGGGTCGCTGCACAGATTACACTATGCGCTTGTTGAAAAGGGTCAAGTGAATTAAGTTGTTTATTGGAGACAAGCTTCAGTGATAACAGTGGGTTGTTATACGTTGTTGTGTCTACGTCCTGAACTTCCAAATTAACCCTTCGTCGTCTTTACGGACGACCTGCCAGTCAATTACACCGGCGCTCCAATAGGTCAACACCATTCAGGTTGATTTACATAATGCAATTGTAAGTGCTAGATCGAGTGAGAGAGGGAAGCGTTAGAGAAAAGTGCACCGAGCAGGCATCGAGTTGAGTAGAAATTCATTCAAAAATTCACAGCGTGATTAATGTGCTTGATTAGGTGATTGAAAGTCTATTCAACAAAGTGACATTGTGATTTACTCAGTTGCTAAATGAAAATGATTTAATTAATTGATTGATTGGTTTCTTACCGTAATGAGCTGAAACACCAGTGGTAGGATCGTGCTGTGTTTTATTAACCTAGCGGGGAAAAAAACAGAGAGAGCAGGGACAGAAGGAGCAGGAATTAATTTAATTTTTAAAGCACAGTTCACATGCGCACACTCACATACAGGACATTTTCATCTTCATTAAGTTTGGGGTTTCTCTATAATGACTTCAGCCTCGATCTGGAGGAATTCGAAGCAGAAAGAAGAGGGAGGAGGTGAGAAGATGAAAGTTTAAGACGGCAGAAGAGAAGATTGCAAATGACAGGTGAAGAAAAGGGCACTATGGGAAACGTGGACAAAGAGAATGAACCTGAAGATGAATTCGTAAAGAAAGATGGTGGTCTAAATTAGAAATGACTATTGATTAACCAGCCTTACTTTATGAACAATTAAGGCTGTGAGAGGATTCTAAAGGGCAGTGAAAGTCATAAGAGAGGTCATAAGGGTTCCTCCAGGATCAATAAAGACTAGATCTAATCAAATCACCTAAACTAATTGCTGTACATGCCACATTGTAAGAGATGTATTTACAAATCATGAATGTTGATAGTAATTTCTGTTTTGGGCTAAAAGTTGTTGTTGCTTTTGGTTTAATTTAAGAGAGGAGTTGGTGACATTTCTTTTTACAGTTGACCAAGAATGGGTCTCTCAACTGAAGTATTTATAATGCAATCCACAATTAATTAATTAATTAATTAATTAAAGATCAAGAGTCAGTCATTTCTAATAATCAACGATATGGGTCTTTTTAATCGAGATGTACACAGCCAATCCTTTAGATTAATACTGAAAGATACTTATATTTGTTTTCATTCGGCCCAAAATAAAATCAAATTAAAATGTGAGACTGATAAATATAGGGGGAAATAATCATGAAAAAATTCACAACACAGGAAAATAACATTACTGAAGACAGCAAATTTATGACCTTATGTATATTCATGTAGCTTTCTGCTTACTTGCAACTATATTCCATTTTTAGACTGAACATACGGCTGTGTGTTTGTAATTGCACTGTACTGTGTTGTGATGGATAGACTCCCCTTAAAAAAGTGACAGCCTGAAAGATGGGAGGACAGGTTGGCCAGCATGACATTATAAACTAGACCACCTCTCAACTACAGGCCATGCATCAACAAGCACCACACAGCAAACAAACAAGAGGAGCACAGAGCTGCAGGTACAAGAGTAAAACCCTATTTGTAATGTGTCGTAGTATTTTTGGCCGATTAACAATACCATTCAACACAGCACAGTTTTTTGTCTTTTAGCTTTGTATAGGTTTTACACTGGATGTCTCATTTGTTGTCTGTGGAGCTATGATTTTGCTCAAATTAACAATAAGGCAAAAAGGAAAAGGTTTAGCACAGCTTTGCATGTGCAGAGCTAAGCTAGCTTGTTTGTTAGAAGCAGCTGGAGTTTTAGGACACTTCAACTCGCACTACAACAATTATTTTCCTCAACATACTCAGAGAGAAAGACTCAGAAACATCTAATTTAAGGCGAGAAATGTAAGTTCAACTGTGTGTGATCCCAAAGGCTGTATCAGTGACAAATGTGAGCGTAGACTGCAGTGTTCCTGTTGTTTATCTGGTTTTCTACAAGTGTTTACTTGATTTGAGCAGCTCTTTCTCATTTAAGATGTGTTTAGAGCTCTTACAAGAGAATGTCATTACTCAACATTGACACAAATTTTTGCCACCCACTGCTTAAAAGTTGTGATGTCATCTGCACTATCTCTATTAATGCAGCTCTATCTCACCCATAGAGATGTTTCTCCACCCACTCCACCTATTGGTCAGTACCGTCATGTTCTGAGTGACAGATAGATTTAACCAATCAGAGCAAAGGGTAAACTCTAAAGAAGCAGAGTGGACTTGCCTCTCCACTCACAGTAAGAATTAAAGTTTTTCAAGGTATTTTTGTAGCATTAAAACAGCTGGATTGAATTAATACAACATACACAAGTTCCATGCCATATTGTGGAGCATCTCGGCAAAGAAATAACATCTCCATGCAGACATGCAACATTTGGCAGATTGTCTACCAGAAAAGTTGCGTAGGGCATCTTTAAGTTACTGCTTAAAAACAATATAAAGCTAGAAGAACAAAAATTCAAAAAAATTCAATCAAGATATGATGATGTGATATTCTTTTTAACATATGGCTCAGTTTAAAATAACCTCCAAAATATCCAGTCTAAAATGAAATTACAATAAATTACATCATAACCAGAATAAAAGCCGAGTCTTTAAGCATATATGGAAGGGACAGAGAGTAGACATACCAGTAGAGGCTGTAAATCTCCCTTGGACACGCACACGTGCTGCACTGGGGCTCTTTTTGCTTAAAGGTCAAACTAAATGTAGTTGATTGAAGGTGGCTGAGCTGTGATAATGCAGGGAGAGACAGCGGGCTGCCTACCCAACGCTAATGTCCCCAATTTACCATCTAATTACTGCCGGGCCCGCTTCATAGCCACACTTATCTATAACCAAGACCCAGGCAATTTAATTTCTGATTGTACAACCACAGCGATGGAGGCAGAGTTTACGAAGAGGGCAGCTGAAGAGAGACTTGTGCACTAATGTTAATAAATTAGAGATTGTGAAAAGGGAAAAATGAATGAAAGACTAGAAAAATGTTAATAATGTCATAAGAAAATGAGTGGTAGAGAGACGAGCGTTGACACCAATTTGAAAAGTTCATGTCACTCTACTTGTGCCATGGAGCGACGGGTGAATGGAAGGGAGGAGAGAAGGAGAGAAGGAGAGAGGGAACCGGTGAAAAACGACTGATAAGGGAAGTAGGGGTTCTTGCTGCTGTAAGTGTGAACTATGAACTTTACAGGCTGATGGATTGAGGTCAAAAGAGGCCAGAATATCCTGATAAGAGGTGTTTTATGCCGAGAACAGATAAAATAAATACGGCGAGAGCGGGAGAAGGAATAGGTGTGAAGCCCTCATCAAAACTTTGAAAAATAACTAGACTAAAATACTCATGTTCCAGGAAATCTCCAGTGAAATAGTTGACACAATTTGACTTCTTAGAAAGTGGTTTTCAAAATACACCATTTTATCACAATCAGATTCTGTGTTCAGGATGATCGCTATCTCTATCGAACTCAAATGGCTTTTCCTTCCATTTTAATCTCTAGTTGCACTTGCAGTTAGCAGTTGCGGTGTGTAGAAACATGCAGTGCAAATCTCTGGGGTGCATTTGTGCTGACATTGCAATTATGTTTTCTCTCACATGAATACACAAATATCAGTGCTTTAACAAACAATAACAGCTATTAGTAGTAAGCGTTTCTGTTGATGCGGCATAAAAAGCAGACTTTAGCGATTCAGGGAACTGGAAAGTACAGGTCTTGGATGAATACACTGGACCCTTTCATCTGCCAGATGGATTTATTTACTTAGTTCATACAATATCTACTTTTTTAACCATCAGATACGCAAGCTTTAGATTTGCAGACTTTATTCACATTCATATGCATGTTTCTACCTGCAGATGTGAATGTTGTGTTCAGTCATTGACACCAGCAGCTTGACAGCGTAAATGGGGATGGGCTCTGTTGCTCGAAGGAGGCTCTCGTATCTGCGAACACATAAGTCAACAGTTAAATAAAGTTAATAAATAATATGTCTTTAACTAAACAATAACTCAAATGAAATAGTATTATTCTATTGATAATGACAATATCTGGAATCACAAGAAAGAAGAGTTGTTAGAAGATTGGTAGTTTGTCCCACTCCCAGATTTGGGGCAAGTGCCAGTTTACAATTATTTTTTTATACGAAATATCTAAAATCTAAATTCACAGACATGGAACCTGAACATTTATATTATTGATAAGACCCAGGAAAACACTATATTACAACAAAACTCTGCATTGTTAGTAGGGATGGGAAATATATTTCCAGTATTAACAAATCTTGGTAGGTAGTCCCACAATATCGGTATGCATGTGTCATTCCCAGTTTGTCCTCAGAGCATCAGATTTAGCTTTTTAAACAAATAATACACTGAAATTGTAAATAGAACAGAAATTAGGCAAAACATATGTCTTTATGCCACACAATCATGCAACAAATTATTTTATATCCCAGATAAATATATTTTGTTATTATTTTTACAAATGAAAAGTCAATTTGTGAAGTTTACTTCGACTTAAGATCAAAAATCAAAACTTAAAACTTAAAATCAAAATATCGGTTTCGGCCACAGCAGCGAGCCAAAATTGGATATTGTATTGACTCAAAAATCCGATATATAGATTAAATGAGATATTCCTAATTTTGATCATATTCATTTCATGATGCCATCTGTACTAAATACAGCCATAGAATGCTTGAATAATTTTCAAATGTTCAGACTGTAACATAGTATACAATAATATACAAGTTTTGAGCCTATATTTTACTTACATAAACCTGGGTAAAAAACATCTCTGCATTTGAGGCTAACATTAAACGCACCTTGGAAGCAGAGAGTTTGAAATGAGAGCCACTAATTGAGCTGTGGAATCGTCCCCTTTGACACAAGCTGGTTCCACCTGTGCCTTATGTTTGTCTCTCTGTGCATTTTCCTCTTCATGGTCTTGAACCAGCAGGACCAGACTGAGCTCTGAAAGCACCTGCAGCACAAACACACACCACTCCACTGCACACAGAGACACACACATTCAACACAGAGAACAGGAAAAATAACTTTGTATTCATGAGCTTCAAAAAATAAACTAGGATGGACTCTACTTTTGCAAAATACAACAAAAGCTTCAGCATATAATACCAGTAAGGCAAACCAAGGTCAAAAGAATTGAATGCATATCAACACATCTATAAAAAGCACTATATTTATGTGTTCACCATTGATATGACAAATCAATGACAATAACAAAACTTCAATAATATTAAATCTCTATTACTAAAATATGACCAGCCTTTAACGTTAACTTTTGATTAAGCCTTGGTTTTGTCAAGTCTAGATTAGGTCAAAAGGAAGGTCAAAATATCAACTTTTAGTGTTACAGTTATTGTGGGAAATTATTAATTTGGGTTAGTCTAAGTAACTCACTAGTTTTAAGAAATCAAACTTGCTGAATGAAAACATAACAACGATTGATTCATATATTATATATATTAAGATATTGATTAATCAAATAAAAATTCACATCAACCGGGCTAGATTTAATGAAATGTAATATTCCTAAACTATATATTTCTATAACTAGAAATTAGGCGTGGGACAAGACACAATTTCCACAAGATGAGACATAGTTATACAAAATAAATGGTGTGGTTCAGCTCACATTTTTAAATGTATTTTCCTAAGCTTAATATGTATGCCGTCATTGTATCACAACTTTTTGAAACTTCTCAATAGGTGGAACTCAACAGATATTTTTCCTCATGGGTGCATGAGCATCTTGTGGCAATCTTATGAGATCCCATCCCTACTAGAATGTCTGAATCTCATTGAAGGTATCAGATATTCTTAATAAATTGCTGTTTGGTTGCATATTGGACAGTTTATACCATTAAGTTCAATCATGTAAATAAGGAAATATCCAAATACCATTTTTGCTGAAGGCCAGGGTCATCAGTGGAGGCAGGACATTATCCACCATCTATAGGGACAAAATATAGGCACAAACATCATTCAGTGCTAGTATATAATTAACAGCCTGCGCCCTTTTATATAAAAACAACAGGCTTTACTATATTAGGATGCTGGGCTTTGACAGCAGACCACTATCAGAGGGATCAAATTACCATGGAAATGCACTGTTGACTGAATTCTTTGATCAAACACAAAACAAAAGTGCGCCCGCAATTGTCGGGGCCCTTATTTAGCCATGGGTCTGTATTGGACAAATTTGCATGATTACTAATATTACCATAGAAACAACACTAATGCTGAGTGAGGCTGTTACAATAGGAGCGGGAAAGAGCGAAGTACAAAGGATGTTGTCGGGCTAAATGGGATGTGTATTAATATCGCAACCATCAAAAGACTGAATGGAGTGTTTTTAAGAATGTGTCTATCTGCGTATGCATCTGCCTGTGTCTGTGCGCGTCCAATTTCCCTAAAACGTGAACTCCACATGACATGTCTCCTCACTCGGAAACCCTTCTTTCTCTTTTTCTCTTAAAGGACAGAAATCTGTTGCCAAATTGGATCAAAGGTGTCTAGCTATAGTTATCAAATATACTTAAAATAAAATAATGTAATATAGTGCACAAGTAGCTTCCGAAAGGAGTATTGATTGTAATTTTAAGTTACTGGATTTGTCAGCATTTTACTAAGTTTAATGTCCATCTGTAAAATGTTTTTGTTGGTTCAGATGTATCTGGGCCTCAAAACTCCATGGACACAATAAATGGATACCTTTGGAGTATACTTCTGGCACAAGGAAAAAACTACCATCTCAAAGCAAAGGCACAAAGTGAATCAACAATAAAGGACTGGATCAAATTTCTTTTTTTCTTTTTTCTTTGAACCCTTTTGGAACAACACAATATGAATAATTATCTTTACCACAGCAAGGCAGGGACAATACCTTGCTAAAATCCTGAATTATAGTCCAAAATACTGGATTAGCTACTAAAATTTCACTGCAAAAGTTCGAACCTGTTGTTGAACTGAAACTTTGCAAGAGAAGTTTCTACCCACACTCAAAATGAATTGGAGTCAACAGGCACGATAACGTAATCCGAGTTGGCTGGAGGTAATTAAACTGTCTTCCTGTGTTATTGAGTATCAGGCTCCTGTTTGCTGCAGTCCTGTATTCCGCCTCTGTTCTTCCTAGTTTTCATCCATCCACACTACTTCCTGCTGCTCTCTGCTTCAGCGTCAACACATGTCAATAGTCATTAAACACATCTGATTCACATGCACATGTAATATATACAGGTAAACCACTGGTGTGATGAGCTGCAGCTGGTTCAATAGTTGATTAGTGTCTTGTCTAATAGCACAGAGATTGACCCTTAGTCCTCATCATTGATAATGGATAGGTTTAGTGATCTAGAAAACCTTCCCAGTGTGTAAATAACATGTTAGGATGTCGTTTGACTCACAGAAATATATGAAACATTTCTGTAAAGCCGAACATAGCCTGTAGTTTGGAAGTACACTCACAATGCTGTGGTGTGGAGAGATGAGGGCTTGGTGTTGGCTCAGGACTTCCACAATAGACAGAGTTGTGAGGATCAATGCATCACAAATGGCTGCACCTGTTGGGCAAATCTCACAAATCTCACCAATGCAAAACTGTATTCTACAAAACCAATAGAACAGTCTGTCTGCACTAGAAAGTTACATTGGTTTATAGCCTCATTATGCAAATGACTTGGGTTAGAGAAAATGCTTGTGTTTGCAGTTTGATGAGTAATTAAAAAACTCTTACCCACAGCACAAGCCAGATTAGTTTCATTGGAGTCAATAGAAATTATATGGTCCTAAACAAGAGAGAAGACAACATTAATAACCTCAAATCAAGATATTTTATTCAGATTAAGAACCAATTTAGATTTTCCCAATAGTTCTAAAAGAAAACTCACTAGAAGCTGTCCAATATTGACCAGAAACAATTCTGTCACTATTTGTGACCTGAAGACCTGTAAAACAAGTTTTTTTAATCTGTGTAATTTGTAATACGCTTTCTATCTTAATTATTTTAAATGTGAAAAAAGAATTCTTGTCTAAAAGGTGTTAATGAGGTAATACAGGGAATGGTGTGTATTAGACATAATCTTCAGCACTATAATTTTTCAAATATATGTAGTAAAATCTAATTAACACTAGACAAGTGACATGAGGTACCTGAGAGGACAGAAGTTCCAACACAATGGATACATTTGGTAAAATGTGTTTGAGCTGTCTGCTCTGAGCTGTCGATGGGTGTCTTCTCCCAATCACACCTTTCAGTGCACACAACACATCATCTGAAATGAAGTGGGATGAAACTTTAGTGAAAACATTGAATCATGTGGATGGTTAGCACAATGTTAATTAACAGAAAGCATTAGCGTGAATGAAATGCCCCAAGTGTGTCTGTACCTAGTATCTGTGGTGCAGTGTGACTCAAATGTGTCGTCATCACATCCAGACACTGGGACAGGTAGTAGGACTGGACTGTGTTCTCCCGTAGAGCTGCGGCTTTGCGGAAGTCTCGCTCCAGGTACATCACCAGTCTAGACCCAAAAAACAATCTCAATATAATCTGATTTAACTCATTATACACCTCAAAAATCCTGTTGTGAGAGTAAATAAACATGAATAAAAGATGTGCATCTTGCCTCAGGAGTGAGTATTAATTCATTATTTAGAGCAGATTTTGTTAATTTTTTTTGGTGCCAGTAAAATTGCAACGTTTTTCCAATGCCACATACTGTATATAGCCACAATATGCATTTCAGTCAACATGCTTGTACACTCAAATGCTGAGTGGAGCTAAAACAGTCAACCCTCTTGAACTAAAATAATTCAGTATCCTCCATTTTTCATTAAAACTAGCATTATTCACTGAAATCATTTGATTATTTTAGTGCAATCTCAGGAATAGCTTGACTAAAATGAAGCAGACAAGTGTAGAATAGATTCATCCATACTAAGTCAGTGAGCTATAAGATGCCAATAAGAGTTGAGCCAGACAAGCCCTGAGATGCAGAACATTTTTATTCTCGTCAGCCAGAGTGTATTGAACAGTAATCAATATTATTCTATTCACAAATTCCGAGTGTTGTGGAGAGGTTACCAGCACTAACTGATATTCATTACACATAGAAGGCACTCCCACACTAGTGCAAACTGTGAGGAGACACACATGAGCCAACACAGACAGGGAGACGGGGAGGTCATGTTAGTTAACAAATATTGATTTTATGTTTCAGAACGATGATGCTGAAGGGGATGGACCATTACAAATTCAGTGCGTTTGCTCATAATCTCATACTTAACTGCAAGGGTTTCTGCGTGGATACTGTAAATTTATTAGTGTCTAGAGGAAGCATGGTTGAAATTTCTTTTTAATTCAAAATTCATCATCTGTGCTATTTATCCAACCAAAACGTGTTGCTTGCTCAAGTGGGCATAACCTTGTAAAACAGGGCCATATCAGAAGGCTGCGTTAAAAGTGTGTCCTTGAGAGACGAGCGCACACCAAACCAATATTACGATTTTAGATGTAATTTTGAATTTACTTGACATCAACCTCTCAAAGCAACTTGGAAAATATGTTTGCTGAAAAGCTCTAGACTCTTAATTTGCTTTTCTGTTTGCAACATAGAACATTTTCATGGTCTAATTTGCACTACAACCTCCTTATTGAGAGACACATTGGAGCCAACCACTCTACCATCTAGTTAAACCTGTTTAAAGTCACCTTCAAAAGAGAGACAGAAACGTCTAAAGTAATCTCCGAAACAAGAGCATAACGTGATGTTTCTGCATTAAAAAAAAAATTCAATTGTGTGGTCCATTCACATTTTGAGAGATACTTGAACCAAGATATTTACAGGCACATTTTAGCACATTTCTGATGCAATGTTAAAATATACATCAACATCAATATCACAATAATGCTAATAAATATTGAGATATAGGTTTTTTTACGAGAACATTAGAATTTGTAATATTCTGGTTATCAAACTAGTGTGGATGGTTGATTGTTGGGCAGAATTGTGAACTAAATAACCACGAAAAATGGTAGAATGACAGACTCCATCGATTGCCTCAGTTTACTGAAGACAGAAAAGCCAGCACTCACCGTGGGAACTATGCCCAAAATGACCTACAATAAGTGGCTGATTGTGTGCAGCCCAGGCGGATTTCTATCACACATTTGACGGCTATCGCACTCAGTTTTCTCGCCACTGAGGAGCTAATTACATATTAACACAGAGGGGTGAGAGGGACGTGAGAGAAAGGCTGGTGTCTGTGGCTGCGCGGCTGAATCGTGTAGAGCTCGGTGGGAGAGGAACAGGCAGGTCAACACTGACAGCTCCAACTCTGCCAACACAGACGCACAGCAAGACAACAGAGGAGGAGACAGCGGCTGTGAGTGCAATGAGCTATTTTAGTTAGAAGAATGCTAATGTGAAAAGGGACAAAATTATTTAACTGTATTGTTCTATATTATACTGTACTAAAAAGGTCACAAGCCACTACTGACCTCCTGCCCCAGTGCAAAACCTGGGTAAATATAAAAAAGGGCAGCAAAAAAACAGTGTCAATCAATTGGCAAATGATTCTTGAAACAAACCCAAACCGAAAACTGAAGAGGAAGTCTAAACTTGACAATATGGCTACACAATAAAACGCAATTGAATCAATGTGAATAAATAGAATGTTTTCTGCAAAGAACAAAAAATATGCATTTGTAATAGAAAAATGTTGTTGCACATGTAAGACCTCTACAAACATGTTCTGAAATGCATGTGATTCTTGTATTAGTTTATCAGTCCATGTTTCAGTTGTCTTTCAAATGTTAATGCTCCTGGAATTGTTTAAAATGTGCAATCTGAACAGAACCCTACTTTTCATATGTTGCACATCTAATCTCAATACAAAAATCACAATTTGATTTTTCCCCCAAAAAATGTGCAGCCCTACTTGACAAATCACTTTTTATGCTAAAAGCTATGGCTGCACAATAATGGACAATATTGTGATATGTGATAGAAGTGATAGTGTAGAAGTGCATGTGTACAAGTACTCCAATGTAGTATTATTTCTCAATTTGAATATACTTTTTGACACAATAATTTCAGTTGTATTAAAAATTAAATCAGCCTTTTTTTTAATTTTAATTTGTGATATTTAGTTTGTTATGATATTAATACTTTTGCGCTATTTTGTAGAGCTCCACTAAAAAGGAATTAATAAACATACAGTCATCAGTGTACAGACAAATATGCCAAAAATAAGAATAAATTAATATATAATTAAATTGATTTATCATGTCCTTATTTTTAGTAGAGTACGCATGTGACTCAAACATTTAGAGACTCATGCTGGAAAGATCTTGTTGACACTGGCAAATACATAACAAGCCCAACACAATTAAAACTAATACGCTTTGTTTTATAACTATGTATGAGTAGATTGTCCTGACCAATCAATAAAATTAAAAGCTTGTTGGAGGGAACACTAAGTACTGCAGTGAGGACATGCCAACTCAAAGAGATATAATATGTGAATTAATTATGATGGTTAGAAATATTCAACTAAACCACCATCGAGCCATAAAATCAATAATTACTCATCTGTGTTTTCAAGTTCATCTACATGGGATCAAATACAGTTGCTTACATCCTTATGGTAAAACCAGTTCACAAGATCAAAACTAAAGAGCAGTCACCAATGTAAACATCAACATTTGTACCATTTGATCAGTACAGAGCCACAAATAAGAAATAATTTGTTAATTTAAGGCGCTTCAAGTATATAAGAGGTCACTGAGAGAAGCATTTGAATAAGAAAGCAGAGGAAGAAAGACAGCAAACGAGAAAGAAGACATCAAGGGAGGAGCGGCTGTAGAGATCCATATGTCAGTAATGTAGGGCATCATTTTGCGCTGAAAAACCAACTGGATAAATCCACCAGGGAGCAGGCTGTATATAAATATTTCTATCATGTATATATATGATCTTATGGAACAAAAGTCAGGGGTGAAGCAGAGGACAAGCAGCTAATGAAGAATTTGAAGTTAAGAGTGAAGTTTTGCCATGCACCAGCACAAACTCAGTGTCCAGGGCTCACGCTATATTCATATTCTCAATCCCACTGCTACAGCGCTAGTTAACATAAAGGTTACACAGAGTACAGCTGCTCTGCCAGATTCACTAAGCTGCATTTTTAGAAAGTTGTCCCTGGTCTCTTCTTCCTTTCTCAGAAAACAGTCTTGAATGTATAATGCCTTGTGCAAAACCGAGCCTGACTATGTACTAAATCTGGCCCGTGAAGTTGGTTAAAAACATGCAAAGTTCATTTAGGTTAAGGCTGAAGTTTATTGTTGACTCTTTTTGCATTACTTTCCCAGCACAACCAGGCTAACCTACTCCTTCTCCTATATCGCCTCCCAATAGAAAATCGTAGCCAGTAACATTCGCAGTAGAGTAAACACTTAAGAGGACATTTAGTTTTTACTACGGTGCAGCTCTGTGTTTGAGTAGACTCCGAGTGCTGCAGCTAAATAATTTAAAAGGGACTCACAAATGTTATTTTTTGTTCTTGACAGTTGCGAGTGTGTGTGAACATGAACCACTACATTCCACAGAAACTAATTAGCCCGTGGTCTGACAGAGTTGCAAGCCAAAGTTATGAGCAGGCTTCATTGGTCTCTGTGCAGTCAAACAGTGGAGAGAGCTTTGTGCTTTGTGGTGAAACTAACGGACACATCAAATATTTGGTTGTCTTGTTTGGTTTATTATGCTCACCAAATGAAGAAAACCATATACACTTGTGTTTTCCTGTAGGAGCTAAAATGTTTGGGATGCACCCACCTGTGTTGACAGCAGAACAGCAGTGTTTGGGTGCTGTCTTTGAGTAATTGCAGCAGTAGCAATGTTGCTTTGGCGCGGGTCACTGTGGATGGACTCTCAAGACAGCGGAGAGCCTTCAACACCAGGTCCTGGAGAATACAAACACAGAACAGTAAAAATATATATTGTCCTGCCAAAGAGAGAAGCACACACAAGATTTTCAGCGAAACTACTCGCACATGTTCTACAGGCAGAGGTGGGTAGACTAGCCAAATTTGTACACACGTTGGGTCTCAAAACCGCGGCCCACAAGGTGATTTCTAGTGGCCCCCGAGATGATTTGTAATTTGTATTATAAATGGCCACCCAAAAAAATGCACAGAACCCGTCAAAACTATATATATCCATAATGCACTGCAGCATTAAGGCCTACATGGCCCCTACCCCGCTGCTCGTGGAGCGCAGTGCAGAGATTTGAACTGAGCATGGATACTCTGCACTTCTCCATGGACTTTTCAACTTTCCTCAACAAATAAATGGACATAGAACACGCGGGGTGTGACAGCAAGAGCTGCAGGAGCAGATCAGAGAGAATGAAAGTGGGAGAAACATAACTTTCTTTGTTTGGTGCTAATTTGCTATCCAAGTGAAGTTAGGCTTCACCGCATTGTGTTATGAAGCGAAAATAGCAAATACACGCTCTGTCTGATAAAACTAAAGCCACCAGCACCAGCTGCGTTAACAAAAAGTTACAGCAGTGTTGAGAAGTATCAGTGAGCAGGTGGATCACACACAGGGAGGACATGTGACACTCCCTCTTTCTCCCATGTCTCTTTCGGCTGTCTCTCCTCCTCAGTAAAGCGATAAAGCGCTGCAGCAATACTTTGCTCACAGACAAACAAACGGCACTCATCCTAAAGCTGCAGATGTTTGGACTTGCTTTTGACTCCTGCAGCTGAAGGTTTGATAATTCACTGACAGAAGAGCCAGAGTTAAGCCACTGTTTAAGACAAAGAGAGAGGATCTGCTTAAAATCCCAGGCTTGTTCAGATCACTGAATCATTAATTATTACTAAAACACACAGTTTTAAGTTTGGGGATTATAAAGTATTAGTATTTCAAAATTCTAAAATATACCAAATATACTTTGTAAATGAAAAACTTCTGGCAACTAAAATCTCCTATGTTTGTATATAAAGAGTTTGTGGGTAATGAAAATGTATTTTAGTGTGTTTCAAGTCTGTCTCAGTTGCAGCCCCCGATCTGGTCTGATTTTCTAAATTCGGCCCCCTCTCAAAATGAGTTTAAGACCCCTGAGTTAGAGTATGATTACTTCAAAATAATACTACTCAAGTTGAAATATACAGTACTTGTCCAAGAAATTACTCAAGTAAGGATAAAAAAGTATTTGGGGAGACAACTACTCTAGAGTTTTTGTGAGAATAACGGCGTGGATGTAACATACAACACCTTTTTAAATCTAGGCTCGAAACGTATTTATTCGGGCTGACTTTTATCACTCAGTGTAAACAATGAAACAAACTGTCATTATGTTACTGTTAAATTTATTGTATTATGGATATTGGAAATTGGTGCGATATGGGTGTCATGTGTTGCAATAACAATATCCTCAAAAAATGTTTTCCTCATTTGCATATATTTTTCTTTTCCAGGTATAATGGATAACAATTAAGTACTCAACTCTTACTTTAAAATATAGTAGCTTGGGTACAAATATACACACATTGGAGACCTATGGAGTGGAGTTGCTTTGTCTATTACTCTGCAAACCATAAATATACATTACTGGTGCATTTTAACCGTTCGGACACTTATTTCACCTTCGTTTATGTGTGTGTGAAATAGTGAAAAAAGTTATGAGGATTTTGAAGCAAGAGCTTTAACAAAAACTACTTAAATATTCACTTGCCGAGTCTGTACATAGTAAAACAGAGCTTTTGGGGATGAACATTTCAGGATGCATCTGATTGGTCAAAAGTAAAAACAAACCGGGTGCGCAAGAAACGCAAGATTAATGCATTTAACCATAACCACCACAACCACAAAATTATTGCACATCTTTCCGATATACATATTGCGATAACAACAATTGCGATAACTATATTTTTTTCCATATATTGTGCAGCCCTAATTTTATGCTAAATGGCTAAATAAATAAATTAAGGCGGGTTGATTGATCTAACTGATTATGTCAAGTTAATTAAGTAATTGAGAGAACAAAACATTGACTGGTGCACAAAATCTCTTTTTTTCAAAGGATGGACCACAGAAATGAGGAAAAACGAAATCATATGTGAAGGAGTGATGCAAGAAACACTTCAAATCATTTCATATCATCCACATAAAGCTTTTGTCATTTGTAGATTTACCTCCAGTGGGAAGAGTAACCAAAATTTCTACTCAAGTAAGAATATTGTTACTCTGTCGAATATACATTATAACCCATGAAAAGGAAAGCATGCAGTCCAAAAACTACACCAATAATTTTGTTAGGTAAACATAACTGAGTACTACGCACCTCTCTCACTAGATTTTTCTTTTTTTAATCACCAATCGCAAGAAAAGTGACGTGTAACTCAAGAGTAAGCTCTTATGTTAACAATTGGAGATAAATTGTTTCCTTGTATCCACCAACCTTTCTTTCTGCCCTTATAAACTCATTGAAGCATACGTTTATGCCGTGTGTCTTTCTGTGGTGCATTGCTATATATACTATAACATATGAATTCCCACACATAAACCAATCTTGTTTATTAGTTTGTATGCCATGAAAATCTTAGATCCACACTTTGGTATTAGTGTTTGTAAATTATTGGTTGTATCCTGCAGGTGTTGAGAAAAATCTAATCGTAAAACTGTCCAGAGTAAAACTTAATTAGCTCAGACAGCACGAGGACGAGTTGCACACACAGGAACACACGGTTGAATTTATAAGCCTACAGCAATTTTAGACATCCACTCACTCAGCAGTAACTGGTTATAAAATGTTTGGACTGGCCAGCATTCATTACCATTGTCATTATCACCAACAGCAGCAGCAGCAGCCGCACACACTCCACTGATGGTGTTCACGTGTATCGAAGCGGGAGAGCGAGTGTGCGGGAATGTGAAAATGTGTGTTTATGAAGCAACACACCAAGTTAATTAATTTCAAAGCCCAGTAGTGTGTGTCTCGCTGATAAGTCCCTCCCCACTACCCACAATGCTTTGCTAAAATAGAAGGCTGCAGCGTGTTGATTTAGCCAATTAGCCCAGATACTGACACAGTATACAAATTAGCACGGGCGCATGTACACAGACACACATGCACGCTAGGAGACACGCGCTAACAGACTGAGTTTTGTGTAAACAAACTCTCGCACTGTCTGTCTTTGTGCCAGGGGAGGGGGGGATGCATATCAGTGTATAATTAGAGCAGAGTTGAAGTACTAAGTTTGTATTCTGGTGTTAAATTGGAAATGCTCAATGCAAATAAATTCAGTTGAGAGTCAATTACCAATGCGAGACTCCCAGTTAAAAGCCCTTAAATCAATTTCAGCCCCTCTGCATTTCTAAGATTAGCAGTTTTCAGCAGACAGTTTTTCACAGACAGACTGGTAAAAAAAAAAATATATAAATTAAAAATCAGTTTGACAAATTAGCCTAGGCAAGGTTCACCAATAGTTCATGAGTTGTGCTGGCGAAACGCACATAACCTAAATACTCAATGATGATGGAGAGATGGCGAGTACAGTGCAGTCTTGTTTTCATTTCAAAGTTTGTTGGTGTTTCTCAGTTGTGGAGAAAAAGAGCCTTATTAGTGAGATCACCTGTGCTAAAAACAAATAAATAAATAAATAAATAAAGCCAATAAATAAGCATAACTGACAGAAAATAAAGGAGATAGACGAATTTGAATTTCATTGTAGATTAGGGCAGATGCTGGAGCAGTGCTTTTCATGAATCTAAATGGAATAGTAGGTCATAGCCCCAGGATTACATTTTCCATTACAGTTTGGAGCAGACGAGTTCCATTTTTTTCTCCATTTTTGTAATACGCCCAGATGGGTCATTTAATTAAATTACAGAGCTGCTCCTGTGTCAGACTTGTACCTGGCTCTGAGTGATGCGATGTGTGTGTGTTTTGGAGGTTAGCAGAGCAGTGGCCAGAGCAGTGAGGAGGTGCTGCTGGACCCTGGCTCCTGCCCCACCCACTGCCTCCAATATAACTGCAGGGCCACACACGTCAATCACTGCACAGAAGACTGCTGGGACGACCCGCGTGAGCCGGCACAGGGCCTGGAGACAGACAGGAGCACACAGACGCACATCAGGAAAAGTCTGCAATTTGACAAGGGGCTGTGTCAAAGTTCAAATGTCAATGCAGAGCAATAAAAAAAAAACTTTATGATGTTAACAAACTTTATTAAAAAATAAAACACTGTATCCAGATGAGAATTTGTAATATTAATATGATTATTATATATTAATATAATTTACGGTCTAAGTATGTGCCTCTGAGAGTACTAAACGGAATTCAGTTTGTTTGCCATTCACAGTAAAGACTTGTGGCACAGGGCGCACATTAACAGACAAAAAAATACAATTGACCTTTTGGAAATAATCTAATAGCAATAGTGTATTCTTCTTGTTTTAGGAAATACATCTGCACATCACAGCTTTCACATAATATCAAATTACAAGCTTTAATTGAATGCGTTGTTCTGCAACGCTAAAATACGGTGAGAACAACATGGACCATCATTTTTTACTCCCTTTCAGTGCAGACAACAAAACTGACAAAAAATCTTTGGATTGTGACAGACCAAAGACTTGCCAAAGCATTTTAAATAATAAAAGTATAATTTCTACAATTCTGTTAGCCTTTTCACATTATCACAATAAATACCATACTGTGAGATTTGCATCATCCATGTCTCAAGGTAATTTGTAGAGAGTATTTCTATTGGTGTCTACTAAAACTATTAACAATAGTATCCTAACATAATTCATTTTAGCTGCCCCCCATCTGTATTAAATATCATTGATCTATAGAATGCTGTGATGTCATCTGAGGTCACATCTCCACAGATATGACTTGTAACTTGCCCTGGTGTTTCCTATTATCTCAATGGAGAAAGAGTTTAGTTTAATGCCCAATTGTGGAACATTCCAGGTAAAGAAATGACATTTCCATAGAGACAAGCAGGTTGCTGAAAAGTTACATAGTATACCTTTTAAGAATTCAAAACAATGAGCGCCTTCCTGTGTGTGTATTTTGTACTCACAGATATGGCTGTGACTCTGACGGCCTCCACGGTGGAGTGAGTGAACAGGTACCACAGAGCTGGGCCAGTGTCGGAGGTCACCAGGCTGTGGGCTGGACCAGGGACCACAGTGGCAATGTTTTCAACCGCTTTGGCAGCCATATGATGAACCACTGAATCATCCTGTGAAGACACAAATCAACTTTAAACACCAATAGTACAAACCATTAATAAACACTGTTGTTCTTCAAGTTTGATTATAATCTATGGACCTTAATATAAATATAACAGCCAGTTTGCGAGGTGAGAACATTAACTATAGTATTTTACTCAGACGATTGTTGTGCCTTTATGTGTTGGACTTGATGGTCCTGCAGCAAAAGGCAAAGATGAACAAAACCCTAATACAATTACAGAGCTGACAATTAGATTAGTTTTAACACATCACAACAGGAGAAAAATAATGTGTGCACAGTTGTATCAATTAGTGCGTATGTTTGCGTGTGTGTTTGCCGGGTGTATAGTGTGCGACGCTCACTCCTGAGTTCAGTAGAGAATAGTTTGTGTTCAGACAATAGACGGAGCTAATGAAATCTGTGTGGCTGAGGAAATGAGTTTTTCCAGGAACGCCATTGTGGAGAAAGACAGGAAGTGGAAGAGCCGTGATTGCCTCTGTCAGGTTATTATTGTGTTTCACCGTGTTACATCACTTCGACACTGCTCTGCCTAGGAATAACACACAATGGAGTCTATTCAGGAGTTAACTACATTTTGGAAAGGTTCATTATAAGACAAAGTTGGTTTATGCAGTGGTTATGCAGGAGCAGGATAACAAAACAAACATACCAGCAAAATGTCACATAAGTGTTGGTTAAGTTGGCTTGCAAACGCTAAACATAGTTGGTATTACGCCAATGCACAACCGACTTGCAGTTCAAAATTTACTGACAAGTTAGAATTCACTTTTTGTTCAACGGTCTTGGCAACTTGGACTTGTCTTGTAACTTTATTTCATCAAGTCAAGAAAATCCTATTTCATGGAAACATCTGGGCAAATGTTTTTGTTGAGGCTTATGTCTAAAGAACGATATTAAAAAGTCAGTAAAAAAGCTAAATAAGTAAAGAGTAGGTGAAACTTTAAAATAGTTACTTGGCCCTTCTATACTCTGTAATAGTATGAAAGCTTATCCTGCTCAGGCCCATGGGAACACTAATCAGTGCTCATATCTTAAATAACTAAGCCATTAATCCAATATAGGACATCATATATTCAACACTTGGGGACTGCGTAGTACGACAACATAATGAATCCTCTGGCACCCCTCCGGGAACGACTAGAATGGTGTATTCCCGCTTTCCCCGGGCCACGCGGGCTAGTTCACTAATGAGCCCACGGGGGAGCACCCTCTGTCTGTGTGTTTAATAGACTGTAGCCCTGCCAGGAACTACACAGAGTCGGCGGAGAGAGAGGCAGTGATAGATGGGGGTGGGGAATGAGCCTTACATGTGGTGGGAAACAAGTAGCTCATGCAAGAAACTCTGTCATTACGATGCAGAGAGAGAGAGAGAGAGAGAGAGAGAGAGAGAGAGAGAGAGAGAGAGAGAGAAGGGAAAGCAGGAGACAGAGGAGGAAGTTATTCTCATTATAATTTCTCCCAGTAAGAGAAACAAGTTCATCCCAGAAACACACTCTATTGTCGGTGTCCTACTTAAACCTCACGTCTTCAGAAAGTCACCGGGAAAATGGGAATTGGCTGGAATTTTACTACGGTTAAAACTGCCACAGAAGTATTCAGGTCATATTCAGTTTGTGAGATGATTCTGCTGTGAATTATTGTACAAATGTTCAGAAATACATTCACAAACACGCTTGCATGAGTTTTGGTCTTTCTTTAGGCCTATCAATATCGGTGTGTAATAATCTGCGTGTGACTTTATGGCAAGTGGAAATGGCTTGAGACAAAGTACTGTAAAGACACTGGCTTGTGATCTAGTGTAACTGGGTCCTTGAGATGCTGAGCAGCATTATTGATGAACAAAGTGGCAGCAAGCTATACTGAGATAAATGTATATCATTTTAAAAGCAGGCCAAACTGACAATTATTTTTACAAGCGTAAGTATAATGCCTGACATGGAATTTCCTGTCAGGTCTCATTGCTTATGTTTCAGCATATTAGAGTCATTAATATTAAAAAAAACGTTTCAATACTGTTTATTGTGCATCTTAAGGAGAAGTCTAGACTAGGGCTTTCCAAACTTTACAGGCCTGACTCAGGTCCCCCACAGCAAAATGCTTTTACATGCTCTTTGAACCTCTCTATTAAGAACCCAACCATATAATTGACAATTAGAAATAACAGAATCTCAATAAAAATTTGATTAATTGCACAGCCCTATATAAAAATAAATAAATAAATAAAATACAAATAAAAACATTAGACTAAGCTTTTCATTGGGCTGGACAGTACTTTGCGCATTATCAGGAGTACAACGAGGTAAAATGAATAAACGGCTTTTTACAATTCAGAGATTAGTTGAGGTGCACCCCCTCTAACCCCTGGGCTAAGAGCTGGAAAAACCTGTCCCGAGATGAAACGAGTTAAAAGACTTTGTAGATATTCACTTGTATGACAAAGGGGATGTGGACTTGTCTGATGTGGTTAGTGTGTGTAATTAAACTTCACAGACGTTAAAACACCTGGATGAGAATGAGTAGCCACACCGACGCCATCTATCACTGCACTGCACTGCCATTAGCTGCAGACAGAGTGAGGCCGGAAGCAGACAGTTATGCACTAAGGGCAAATAGGGGAGATGTGGAACAGAGATGGAGTCAAAAGTATTCAAAGAAAAGCAGAAATAAGAAGGCAAAACATGAAATCAGCATATAGAGACCAAGTAATACTAACACTTTCATTATATTGCGTAACAAAAAATATATATATATATTTTTTTAATATATATATATATATATTTTTGTTGTTGCTGCAATTACAGTATCACCTACATTACATTTTATGTCCAATTTAAAATGTTCAGAATCTGTCGGTCTCAGTCTAACACTGAAAATATACTATGAAAGATTTGAGGTGTAAAACTAGTTTGCTTCCTATACAAGACGTAAAAAAGGTTTAATAATATATCAATGGCCAACATGACTAAAAGTTCCAGCATCAAATCAACACAGAGTTTGGGTTTGTCTTTCATATATTCATATACATTTATTTTTGCGAACAATTATTTCCCTTTTTTTTTTTTTACTCAACCCTGAGCTCATTGTGACATCCCAACCCAAATCCTATTCTATTAATTTAAACTTAGGTGATATAGACGGATAGTGATGTAACAATAATATACATTTTTATTACTGTTACTTTGTGATCGGCTCATATTGAAAACTTGTTTGTACTGATGTGAAAGGGTCATCCTGAGTTAAAGACACACAACTCTGACCCATGACTGCCTCATGGAGTCCCCCTGCATTCCGCCTTCTTCAGGGAAGTCACTGATAAATCATGAATAGACTGTTTTGTGCATGTATCGATGTGTCTGTGCATGCGGCTGAGCGAGTAGGGGATTTCACCTCGTGGCCACTGGCTCCTCTCACTGTATTACAGTTCAACTTCACCCCCAGCTGCACATGCACACACACAGTTTTCATCATAGGCAGCAGAAGCATCATCGTGTTCAGCCTCATAAATAATTTCCTGCAGCTCAAGTCTGGCCTGGAAACCTGCCTTTCACTCCATGCCATCCGCTCGGCCCAGCTCCCCAGCACCACTCGGGCTGTGTCTGTCTGTGCCATCCCTGTGCTGCCACACACCTGCTCCTCTCTGCTCCTCTGTCACTCACACCATTCCCCAATAACCATAACAGCACAAATACAACCTCCATCATGTCTTTGGCTCTGTGCCCCCTCAGCTGACCCCATCCTGTTGTACAACAATGTCTATGCTTCTCTCTGGTGGTTAACTTGTAAATCAGGAAAAC
Organism: Rhinogobius similis; assembly: GCA_019453435.1. Taxonomy (NCBI): domain Eukaryota; kingdom Metazoa; phylum Chordata; class Actinopteri; order Gobiiformes; family Gobiidae; genus Rhinogobius; species Rhinogobius similis. The sequence continues at coordinate 19,345,431 of CM033626.1, read as the reverse complement.
TCTCAACAGCAGCAGAGGGGGTTGGGGTGAACCTGCAGGTCAAAAAACGCATCAAAACCACACTGCCTGGAGCGCAATAGACAGGGTCTATCTCAATACTGTCATTCAATAAACAATGTGTGGCACTTGATTTACATTTAGCACAATGCTAGACAAATCATCTCCTTATGTCAAGACGTCGAAACACAGCATAAAAAATGCATCAGTGAATATGTAGCCACCAGAGAGAAATCGATAGCAATGCAACTGGACATTAATGAATGCAGCAAATTTGTAGTATTATTTATGCTCGCAACACTTAGAAAACAAGGAATCTATGAACACACAATTTAGAGAGCTGTACAGACTAATTTAAACTTTGAACATATAGTTATAGCTATCATAATAATAGACATAATATTAAAGTGCCTATGACAGATGGAATTAGTTTTACTCATGTCACTAAAACGCAATTAAGATAATTGATTATATTGAAGATATTGCTACAAAATGTTACAAATTTCATCCCAGTTTGGCAATTTTTTAGGTTCATAACTTGTTTGTAAAATCATTACATCACAACAGAAAATTCCATAACTGTTACCTAGCAATCTAGACAAAAACAAAAAAATATTATTTGACAAATAAAAATATACGAATCTTGGTTGTATGGTGGCAGAGCCTCCCAATAAGGAGATTGTGGGTTCGAATCCCGGACCAGACCAACATCACACGATCTCTCTGGGTGGAGTCTGCATGTCCGCCATATCTATGTGTCTGTGTTAGCCCTGCGACCACTGTCCAGTGTGTACCCCGCTTCAGGCCCAAAGTCACTGGGATAGGCTTCAGTCACCCGCAGCCCCTAACGGGAACAAGCGGTAGAAAATGAATGACTGAATGAATGAATCTTGATTGAATTAATATTTAAAGGGTCAGAAAAATGTAAATGCAAATTGTGCTAAACTTTTGGATGTAATTCGATACTCAACTCTGAGTGTAATTGTGATGTCATCAATAGGTTTTAGATCAACTCTTCACTACTTCCAGTAATTTTTATCACAAACTGCTACCTGATTGGCGTAAAACGAGAGTTACATATGTAACTACAGTTCTATGAATCGTGGATGACCGCCAGAGGCGGTAAGCACTGAATGTTCCCTGCACATGTGTGAAGGGAACATTCAGTGCTTACGCACCGCCTCTGGCGGTCAGAAGGGATGAAAAAGACCTATCATTTCAATTTACAACAAGTGTTATCCCACCAAATAAAGTTAAAATTAGAAAATCATTAAAACCTGTCATAAGCACTTTAAGCTAAAACAATCATAAATAGCACAAAAACTACAAGCGTGATTTTCTTTCTAACTGTAGGTGATGTCCTTATGAATGGGCGCTACATGCATGTGGAGAGGGGGCGCAAGGAGCAGTGGGACAGGAGGCAGAGGAGGGAGAGAAGTTGGGTTGAAGACGAGTGTCTGGTCCCTAAGGCTGTATTGTGCGTGTCTGTGTGTGTGTGTGTCTGAGTGTGTGCCTTTCTGTCAGTGCACTCTCACAGCTCAATAATGATAAATAAGTCAACCTCCCCTCTCCTCTCCCCAACCCTGCTCCTGTCACACACCCCACTCCTCCCTCGCACCCCACCCACCACACTCCCAGTGGTAATGAAGCAACAGTAGGTACTAGCTGACAACTGTGTAGCCCAGTTTCATCTATATTCATTCGGCTATAGTGAGCCCCCGTCTCAGGGACCCCGTCTACCTCCCAGACACACAAAACATCCATCCAGTGCGTTTCTATCTGTTTACTGTCCATCTCACGCTCCACAAAATCTGTCTGCAATAGTTATGGGATTATTGCATTATTTATCTATTAGCCATTGAGAAACTTGTGGCCTACATGGGTCATGAGCGCTGTCATTTCAGTACCTGGTAGTATCATTTTCTAATTGTAGCAGGAAATTATTATAGTGATACAGGTGAACCTAAATGGCAAGGTCTGATCTGATGTAATTATCATCAGTCTATGTTAGCTACAAAGACAAGTAAACCAACCACCACCAAATGCCAATGACTAGATATGTCAAGATTATTCAGTTAAATCGATAATCGTGATTATTTAATTCACAATCTAATCGAGCTAAAAAAAATAATAGTGATTAATTAAGGATTAAAATTAAGCCATTTCATTTCAATGTGTACTCCAAAAAACTACACTTAAATGTAAAGTGCTTTTAATGTGGTTGTTTATATCACAATAACTTTTGCATTCAGAAAGTACATTTCATACGCTGGTCACATACTATAGGTGCAGCAATGTATTAGAATGAAAGGAAATTAAGGATTTCACTTTTGTTTTGTTTCAGAAGTAGTGTATTGTAGTTATATGGCGATGTTTCTTCTCACAATAATTGTAACATTACATTTGTATGGTGCGACATCCCTACTCCTGACCATTACATAATAAAAAAGAAAATAATTACATAGGAAAAGTTCTAAATAAAAATGAGGCATTGGAGAGAGCTGTCTGGCGTCGGTGCTGTGCCTACAGTAAGTGCACGTCTGGAGGGTCCTAATTGCTGGGGTCAGGCGGCTGAGCACTAAAGGGCTGTGTTTGATGCAGGTAAGAGAGAGTGTATGTGTATGAGACTGCTCTGCATGCCCTTGACTTGCAGCTGGCAAACAACGCTTTAGGCCCCCACAGCTGCCTCATCATTACCGTTCACAGGGATCCCCTGCCACACACTCTCTCTCTCTCTCTCACACACACACACACACAGAAAGAGACTTAGTCACTGCTACACAAAAACAGACATACACAGAGACACTCACCCCTTCCCGCAGGCTCCTCATTAAGCCGGTGTAGGCGGCAGCGGGAACGAACCACAGTCCCTCTGGGGAGCCTCTCTTCTGCTCCTGATAGAGAGGCATGGAAAGGCAGGCAGAGGGGTGAGTGCGGGAGGAGGACACAGGGGGGCAGGGGGGCAGGGGCAGTGGAGGTACACGGCAGCCAGAGAAGCATGGACCAGATCCAAGAGCACCGAGAAGGGAATGAAATGGCCCAGGAAGAGATTGGGAGCAGTGAACAAGAGGAGTTATGAGTTTTAATTACTTGATTACCATCCCAGTTATACAAGACTGTATAATAAGATGCCTTATCTTAATGTGAAAAGACAGGAACTGGTAATTATAGTTTTACAAGGATAAAAGTCATACACTGAATTGTGAACAGCAACAGTACTGGGGATACTTGACCACTTATAATTTCAATTCAGTGGTCAGATTCTGAGAATTTTTTATACATTCAAAACACTTGTTTTGCATTCAGAAATTAAAGATCATGGTATTAAGAATATAGAACTCTTATTCTGCTGTAAAAACGCACAACTAAACTACCCAAAATAAACATTAAACTCCATGAACACAATTACAACAAAACCAACAGGCACATATTACAAATAATTGTTATGAAGCATGCTCAGCTCCATTGCTGTAGTGCTGAGCTTTAGGCTATACCTAACCTTGAGCGCGAAGACAGCACTGGAGGCTATAGCTAATCGTTGTCATTGACTGCTGCTGCAGGAGAGCCAAAGCAGCTGATTTTACCTGGGGACAATTAAAGGACCCATAGTGCTTAGATACACCTGCATCTTGTCACTTTGTGTTCATGAGGAAAGTCTGGACTAACTGTTCTCATTTCTATTGTTCAAGTAAAAAAAAAAAAGTGCGCAAACTTTACTGTACAGTGATCCCTCGCTATATCGCGCTTCATCTTTCACGGCTTCGCTGCTTCACGGATTTTTTTTACAGTGCGGATATTTTTACAGTGCATTGTGCTCTGAATCCTGATTGGCTCAGGGGCTTTACTGTTGTCTAGAAATAAAATATTGACGCTGTACTGTATTGGTTTTTCACTTGTCAACAGTTTTCGTTTCTGTACATTCTGCCAACTTTACGTTTGCATTTTTTTCTCTGTGACAAAACCCACAATGTCGAAGAAACGCTCTGCGCCGACAACGTAGTGTTGTGAGATGTATGTCTAGCTCCTATTGGCAGATAGCTCTGTGTGTGACATAGGGGTACGTGAGCATAGAACTATAATAAAACCTGGAAGATGAATCCAAGATGGCCGTCCTGTTTATCCCTATGGAGAGTGCTCATTGGCGCATGACCCCAAAAAAGTTTCTTACTTCCGCATTTACTTCCTGATACGGCGGCTGACATCTTTGTTTTACTTCCTGAAACGATGGCTGCCATCTTTGTTTTACTTCCAGAAACGGAGGCTGCCATCTTTGTTTTAGTGCGCCATGTGACGACAATCCCCCACTTCATATAAAAACGGTAATTTTGGTGATTTTAGAAACGGTAGAAAAGAACATTTCCTTCTATTTTATTTAAATACCGATAATAATTCAGTACTGTCTGCAATTATAATGAGCAATTTTAGAAAAAGGCTGGTTCCAAGAGGCTGCAGTACCTCGCACGGCCACAAATCAATCTGGGACCACAGACAGAGGGGGCGTACCTTATCCAGTTCATTTAATACATCCATGTACGTGAGTGAGAGAGGCTGCGTGCGCGCGGCCAATGCGCGCGTCAGAGAGTGAGTCGCGAAGTGAGCGGGTGTGAAAGTGTGGGTACCTGGGTGAGGACGGCGACCGGGGCTTAGCGAGGGTGTATTACAGTAAAATAAAGCCAAAACTCTGGAGCAACAAACTGAGGTCGTCATTGCACTCACACTACACTTTGGACAACCGTGGGGTTCAGAATAGGGAGTTAAACCCCGGAGGACGAGCGACCCTTCGGCCCTGGAGAAGAGAATCTCCCCTGTGTCCTCCGACCACGGTCAGGGGACCGAGACAGGAATGGTTTAACAGTAAACAGACGCTACAGCGGAGCGGAGTCAGGACGAAGAGGCACAGACTGTGAAATACGCGAGTGACAATGTTTACTACCTTGTATTACTATATTAAAATTATACACATTTTGGGCTTTAAAACAGGTTTTGTTTTTTGGTTTCATTCCATAGTTCAGTATTGCATTGTAAAATAATAAAACTACTACTTCACGGATTTCACTTTTCGCGTGTTATTTTTGGAACGCAACTCCCGCGATAAACGAGGGATCACTGTATTCATTTCCAAAATGCCTCCATAGTTTATAAACAGATTGACCATCAGAATATCATTAATTTGTGTGCAATGTAGTCTTCAGTCACACCTAATTATTATTTTTATTCAATACTATTTGTTTCGGGGAATAGAATGCCCCATGCTGTCAAGAGGAGCAGCGCTATCTGCCAAGGATTGATTTTTGAAGGTTATCCATCAGCCTTGTAAATAATGACAATAAATTAGATGCACATTAGATTGAGGCGAAGCACCTTTTCTAATGAAGCTCCAGTCTTAATCTGACATCAATCTTCTGTGATTTTTCAGGGTTAGAGTCAATTTGTTTTATTAAATTTGCACAAAATCTCTCTAGTCAATTAAATAATTAATCTGTTCAGTCACTTCTTTTCAAAGTTCAAGCAACACAACATTCATTTTCCAATTGTGGACGATGAAATTCTTTCATTATTTGCATGACTGATTCAATCCTATACAGACTAATGGTCCTTATTATGTCATGTCTAATGAGTGTGTTGACATTGAGATGTTACCTGAGAAGCGATGAGGTAGAGGAACTCCCCGAGTGGTGGCAGTAGGAAGTGCTTGACTTTGCTGTTTCTCAAGTTCTCCCTGAGCAGGTCTGTCAGTGTCGTTACCACCTGCGACGACAGACGGACCATCTCAGTAAACAAGCTTAAGAGACGCATGCAAATTAAAACCACTGTAATGAAAAAAACCTTGGTCAGACGATATGCGAGTTTGACAACTTTGTCTAAACTCATTGCAGCAAAACCACACTGTTTTTAAATAAACTAGCAGGAGAAGAGGCAGGAGAAGAGGCAGGTGAGACAGCGGTTTGAGCAGAGGCAGGAGGCACACAAACACCTTCTCTGGCACCTGTATTCAGAGCAATAAGTATATGCATAAACAACTTGGTTCACTAAATCATGCAATCTGATGCAGTTGTAATGCGCGCTCCACACATAGACTTAAGTGTATGCAGACAGCCTTCCTGCCTGGCTGCTTCCTGGCATTAGCATTACTGCCAGCTTCTACCCTCTGTGATCCAATGTGAGTTACCACACTGCTCTCCTCTCTCTCTTCTCTAACTTGTTTTTGCATATATCTTCTTTCTGCTGATATTGTTTCAAACTATACCTTTAGATATTCACTTTGAATTAATGCAGAAAGAAACACTGAGCATCAGTTTAAATCAATGTCCTCACACCTGCATTGACTAATTTTTACTGCCTACTATTTTCTCATCCTATTTTTATAATTTGGAATACTGTGTAACGCATCTAATACAGCCTCTGATTAAAGCTACACCACCACATACCAAACTTGTAATTGTTTGTCCTCAACTAAAACAATTTATTTCTGCTATGGTATTAAAAACCTACATAGACACAAACTGCTGCGCTGCTCGCCCACTCTGCTGTCACTCTTCCTCTCTCTATCACCCAGAGCTAAATGCGCTAATAACATGAATGGTTGAGTGGTTTGTTGAGATTCTGGGATGTGTTTGAAAACCAGTCACGCAGCTGCTATCAGGAAGAAAGTGCTGAAAGGCACCGCTGTGCAACGAGCCGCAGTGAAAACCCAGCATCAACACACATACACAAAATTACTTCCTTCCAAACGTATCATCATTATTCTAACATTAGATCAATTAAAAGCCAACCAAATCGAACATTTAAAAACACAGCATCTCAAACGCTTTTGACAATCACAAACCTCTGCACAAGTCTGAGTTGAAACTTGTAAATACAGTTTGATAGTGTTCCAGCTTTTTCTATAAACATGAAGGCTAACTAATTGCTAGTACATTAATTAATTCATATAATACAATGGTTTCAAGCCTTGCCTTTCTGTTGGGAGTTAGAAGGTAACACTGAATGCACATCATCACAAACTGTCCACAGACCAGTAAAAAGGTCACCTCTGTGTCACTTCCAACTACAAATACAGTAGCAAGTTTCTTTTGGAAGGGCATCAAACTCAAAAAACAACAACAAAAAAATAGTGCCAGACAAAGCTGCCAAAGAAGGCTGTTTATCTTATGTTTCAGCATCTGTAAAAGTTGTTTTAACAGGTTTAAACTTATAGGTAATAGAAGATTTTTATGTTCACTGTTGAGTTAACTTAACATTGCCTTTGTGCAGAGAACAAAAGACTGCAAACAGCAAAAGAAAGGACAGTTAGAGAAAGTTAGGCACAACAGAGCCAGGTGTATGTGTGTGTGTCTTGACGGCGGATTGAACGAGTGAAGCATATAGCAGTTACCATGGCGACTAAGCCCAGCCCTGACACTCCAATCAGTGGGACTGCAGCAGGAGCACCCCTGCTGAGAGGCGCACACACGGCTGCACCAAACAGCTTTGTGAGGACATCATCTTCGCTGTTTATTCTGTGAGCCCAAACTCACTGCTTTTTCAACTAAAGTGAGACCTTAAGATTTCACCTATAATTTGTACCATATATACAGAATTGTGAAATAAACCTTTATACTTTTGCCACAAAGTATCTACACAAAGATATTCATATAATACAACCATACATTTCCCTGGTGTAAACCATTAGTGAATGTATACTAAGTAATAACTTTTTACATAGACAGAACTCCTGCTGAGTGCAAAAACAAATCTGTCCCAGAAATCGTCTACGCTCAGAAGGTCAAGTGAGTTTATAAGCACTAACAACTTCCAACAACATTTTGTCATTATATGGTAAAATGCTAAATTTGATTGTTTTTAAGTTAACAACTTTGAAGTACTTAGAAAATAATAATACAGATTAAGGAATAAATTAGATCATGTAAGGAAATAAAATGTCAGAAATGATACTACAGATACTATATATTACAAGTATATGGACATATAAGCATTGCCACACAGTTTTTGAAGATCACAACATTGTCGCAACATTTTATAAACTGTATATACAAAAGCTACGACAAGCAATTCCTGTACTCTCAGAGCATCTAGTTTATATTACTGACCTGCTAATCCTACCTCAAGTTCTTAATGCCCCCTGCTGGTAAAGGGCTGCATAATACTGTTTATTTTCAGTCAAAAGAAACTGCTGCTTAAGACTTGAAATAAACTAAATATGTAAAGATATTAGAACCAATGTATTGACTAAAGAGATCAACTGTAGAGACATAATAATTATTCATACCTATTCCATTTTGTGAGCAGGTATTTAGTACATTGTGGGGACTAAAATCTACACACAGTCACTTACTGGGGAAATGGCTCCCTTTTGGAGATAAAAATGAGTTTCTCATGAGCATTATAATTTACATCTCAATAAATTTAGACTAAAGCAAATGAATGAGCAATTTCATGTGGTGTCTACTGCCACCCTATGGATAACAACAGTACTTCATAATACTTGTATTGTTATTTGTATAATAAAGTGGCTATACAGGGTTTTGCTTTGAATTATAAATGCAGTATTATCAATATCAATAATAAGTAATGGAAAATGTTAAGGTTATTTTATAATACGTGAAGTTGCTAACCTCAGAGACAAGACTATCCTCTCCAAGTTCAGTACAGTGCAGTGCCAAAAGTCCCAAGACTCTGAGAACTTTGCTTCTCCTGAAAAAACAAGTATATCGGGAGCATATTTTTAAAACATATCAACACCCATTTGGACACAGCTATTAAGCATAAGTGTACTTACACATCCCAGTTAGGAGCATGTCGTATCTGCTGTGACAATACTGGAAGCTAAATGCAAAATAGAACCACAATTTTGGTGAAATTACATATAATACTAGTATTTTATATGTATACTTTTCACTACTACTTTAAGCTAGTGTAATGTAATGACTGTAATATACTGTGAACAGTATTTACCAGACTGGAATTCAACAGCTTGTTGGCAATATCTTGATGTCCAACCACACAACACAGGTAACAGAGAAGATTTAGTTTTGAGCGGGCCGCAGTTAAAGAGGCTGCACTGGGAGTAGCAGGACTGGAGATGCCAGACGTTGAGTGCTGTTCTTTAAAGAATGAACAGATTTGTTCAAGGAAAATGCTCCAACCATCTTTATTTAAGGACAACAGCTTTTCCACTGAGGAAAAAACAGCACATCAAAAAAGGGATGCATATCTACTCTCTGAAAATATAAATTATTTGATGTATAAAGGCAATACCTGAATATGCTGGGACACAAAGAGTTTTAGCATCAAACCTCACTGGGGTATTCTTTAAAATCTACAGATCCGTTCATAGAGTTACAGTTAAGTAAGTAGTAGGAGTCATAGCAGAAAAATCATCAGATCAAAACTGTAAGCTGTACCTTGGGGTTGTCCATGATCGGTGTGACAGCAAAGTCTGAGTCAGTGAAGAGAAGAGCTTTTACAGACGATGCAATATCAGTGCCAGCAATGGGCTATGGAAAGATTGTGAAACAAAATAATTTTAAAATACCACATTATGAGACACAAATATGCCTCAGATACACCTCCACTGTAGCTCACATGAAACATTTGATAAACTGTATAAATGTGAAATGAAAATTAAATTTGAACAAAATGCAACAATAACTACCAGAAGTCCAGATGTAGGGTTGCATTCTGAGAGACTGGGGTTATTTCTGGAGTTGATACAAGAACTGCAAGATAATGCATATAATTGTACACAAAAATAATAGCTTTCTTTATTTACAGAACAAACTAGCATACCTGAGAAAGAATATTCCCTCAGTATTATCCTCATCGCCACCTTTTTTTGGCTTGAAATCTGATAGACTATCTGTTCGAGAAACAAACACAGTTTAGTGTAATTGTGCAAACAAATGTAGCGCACAATATTATATTATCCTATGAATAGCTACCTATTGTCATTGACCTATTTGAGTGTTGACTTTCAGCCAGCTTGTCTACTTTTCGTTCACCATCTGCACTTTTACTTGCTCTAGTGTTCATTGATTGGCTATTAGTGTATTCACTGCGTTGATCCACTTTTGCTGTGGAATGTGGTTCCGTATGTTTTTTAGAATCCTGGCGTCCTGGTGCAAGTGTAACTGACTGATGGGGTTTTTTGACTGTGTGTTCCTCAGGGCAGAGTGACACAGTGGGACTTCTGTGAACACAATGTAAGAACAAACTTTTATTTTTATCGTTTTGGAAAACACACTGACATAACACGATAGAGTAAATAACAAAAACATACTGTTCACTTGCTGAACAATCTACTTTGCAATCAGTAATTTCTTCTTCAACATCTTCCTCTCCATCTGTCTCAACCTCTTCTTCTTCATAGCATGTTTCTCCTTCCTTTCGAATTTTAACCCAGAAAGAATGTTGCAACAACTCAGGCCAGTTCATTCTAAGAAAAATAATGCATTGTTAGTATTCACACACTAAAACCGAACAATCTTTGTTGACTTTATACATTAAGACAATCCAAATAACAGTTGATTCATAAAACTAATTAAAGCAAACACATTGGTGTAAGGTACATAGTCCCATATACAGTATTTATGTGGCGGATGTGCGTCAGGCAGAAATGGCCAGTCAGTGGTGTCACCTGTGCTCAGATTTGTCAATATATGCATAAATTAATAAATTTACACCATCGGTGCAGTTATGAATGGTTACGATGTGTGTGATGACGGTAACTTACCTTTTATACGGATCTTTAATAAGTAGGTTCTTTAGAAGATTTGAAAAGTTCTCACTTGGAGTTGCGAAAGTAACTAACGTCACAAAATAAAGTTACAACAAAAATAATTATATATAAACCGTGTACATGTCACATTTGTCAGCAATACCTGCTTGTTTGAGTGGTGGTGGTTCTTTGTGTAAAATCATATTTGTTAGTTCATCACAATTGTCACAATAAAATGGAGGTTTACCTGAAATACACAGACAATCATAAGATATGTGAAGATGTGTTATTTATATCGTAATCTTCTGATCAGTGTATGAGGTTTGGTACCAGTGTACATGTAGTAGAGTATACAGCCCAGGGCCCAAAGGTCAGAACTGATGTTGGTTTCTGATCCCAGCAACACTTCAGGGGCTTTATAAAGTAAAGAACCTATAAACATTATATGATGTTTACAATAGGTTTTATTAGTGTGATATTATTATGCTTTATTATAATAATAAGAGACGTTACAAAATATATACACATGCTGATTTAGCTGACCTTTTAATTTTGTCCTCATTCTGTCAAGCTGCTCCAAGACATCACCCTGCTCTGATATTTCAGGAGTAGAAAGCAAAGCCATAAAATCTTCCATGGTCTCCCCCTCAGCTTTGGAGTGGCAGAAATTACAAAATTTTAAAATGCCACTATTATCAAGCAGAATCTAAAAAACACAAGGAAAGTTAACCAACAAAAATAATAAAGATTTATCAACGTAGACAATACAAATATTTTTGTATGAAGACCTTAGCTGGTGTTAGGTCAGACAATATCACACCCATATCATGGATATAATGTAATCCTTGGACAAGGCCCCATCCAAAACGTCTGACTACATCTTCGGACAGATATCCATCTTGGGTAACAACAGACTCCAAAGAGCCACCTGGAGCAAAGATTGTTAAGTAATACGAAAAACGTTCAACTAGTTAAGAAGAAGTCTGTATGTAAAGAAGTGTCTAACCTGTGCAGAGTTCTACCACTAACCACAGGTGGTTGCTAGTTTCATACCACTCATAAAATGAAACAATATTGGGATGCTCAAAATCATGACAAAGGCGGACCTAATGTGGAAAAAGCAAAAAAATGGACATTAGTTTATAAAATAAAACTACTCTTTATTCTTTATAAATTAATTTATCACGTACATGATTGATGATCTCTGGTCTTTTTACTTTGTCAGAGCAGACAATAGCCACATAGTTGAGGCTGCCTTTCAGTCTTCCCTTTTGGACAACAGACCTGCTGCCTGAACCCAGCTTCTCGTACAGAACGAAATTTTCCATCTAGAGAAAGTATAAACCACATTTCACTATGTCATCACAGATATAACAAAAGATATAACGTTATTTAGGAACACGCGTTATTAAACTGCAAGTAGATTTTGAAATACACAGCCGGCAACACAGAACTGTAGCATAGATTTATCAAAGAGCGAAAATATTAGACACACATATAGGCAAACTTTGGTAATACACAGTTATAAAATAATTTACCTCAGAAACTTCTACATCCCGCTGTTTGTTTGGAAGCGGAAGCGCAATGGGTGAAAGATTCCTACAACAGGGGTGTAAAACAAAAGAGACACTGTTAAATCTGGATTCAAAAATACTTTATTGTACTTAAGGTGATCTGCGTGATTTTATACCTGACAAAATATGGTTACTAAAAGGTAAAATCAATGCACATTCGTACAAACACGTATGTAACAAGTATAAATATTTAATGCCACCACTTCGTAATGGACTAGTCCTTCGTTGCTAAGATACAAGAGCGCAACAGAAACTGCACGAGCACGAGTTCCACTTGGAAGTTTGTTAAGTCTTCTAGTTGAAGTCTCTTCTATGTCAGTTTTGAGACACAAACGCACTATATACAGATCATCTCGTACTAATGAGTGCAGACTGCTTTGATGATATTTTGAGAAAAATGTCGCTAGTTTTTTGGAAGCCACACTAATACGACAGTAAAGGTTACTACTTCCGGTAATGTTCCATAAAGTAAAACAACACACGGAAATAATAATACCTTGGCCAAATGTATTAGGTATCATTTGCACATTGCTTAAAGATATTGAATGATGTGCTTTGGACAAGAGATTTGCTTACTCAAAATCGTGGGGGCTGCTCAAAATTACATTATTTTGAAAGGTTCCGGATCAGCGTTTTGTTGTTTAACTTGTGTGTAACTTACTTGCCTGAGTAGCGTGGCTTTGTTTGAGTGAAGCGCTTCACTCTAAACACAAGTGTTCAAGTCTCACACGAACAGATGCAAGACTACTCAAACTTACCAATGTTTGTCTGTGTTCGCAGTTAGAGTTTTCAGAGTTTATAGTCTGCGGCTGCCCAACACTGGCCCTGAACTGTGAAGTTGGAGCCTTCTTCATCCACCCCCAAAAGAGAAAGCGGAATTAATCTGAAAGCTCTGCGGGGATTTGCACCATCTTCTACTTCAGGGTGAGTCTTGTAATTTGCTGTTGTAAATTTATTACTGACAGGTTTGAAAGTGATCAAGAGTTTCACAATTAGCTTTAACCACAATCAAAGTTATAGTTATGAATGGTTATTACGAGTATAACCGCCTATAATCCAAGTGAAATAAAAATCAACAATATAAAATCTTTAATCATAATAATGCATTACTTATTTTTCACATTTTATTAAAAGTTAACATTAAATCACCTAAAGAACTGACCATAATATCCTGGTAGTAGAATCAGTGAAGTCTTTTGGATTTGTCTTAAAAAATAATTCTCATGTTTGCATTGCAGAATTTATAAGTTATACTATAAAAACATCTTCTTATGGTATAATTTATCCAGAAATTGTTCTGTGGATGTATTTACAGAATGAAGTGAGAAGCTAAATGCTTTCCCAACCAAGCACATGATCTGATCTGGCTCTGTTTCACTGCTCTTTACACAGCCTGTGTTGAGAAATGTCCACAGAACCAAATTTGGATAGTTTCAGTTCTAAGTAGAAGATAGCTCTTATCTTGCTTGTTTCTCGCCTGCACATAACTCTCTGTAAAATAGTGCTGAACATATTCCCATGCTTCAGGGATATCTAGACTAGTGTAGGTGTTTCAAAAGCAACTCACGCTCACTTGGATGCATTTATGTCGTTTTTATACCCAGCTGGCACATGTATCTTTATGACAAACAATGGCCTTGGATGTTAAAAAAAAAATGTTTGCAAAAACTCAAAGGTTGTTTTTTATGGCTTCCAACTGCCCAGTTCCTGTACGTTTGCAGTCAAATCAGCAAGTTAAAAATGTAGACCTTAGCTAACTACTTGAAGTAAGTCATGACAAGTCTGTAAAGTATTTTTAAGGATTTATAGAAAGGTGAACTAAACCTTTTACTCATTTGCAGACAATGGATTGATGTTTGAAGGATAAGTAATCTTTGCCTGGAAGGAAGAAGGAAGAAGAAGAATGTGACCAATAGAGTAGATTAGGTTATTGATTGATTACCACTCATAGATGATAGAAAGCCATAACAAAAGACTTATTCATTCTTATAACGTGTTTGATGAAATGATATTGCTGCTGTATGTTTGATGCATGGGATTATGGATGATGGATGCTTGTTTTAATATGTTTGAATTATCCTTAGAATCCAAATGTTACCCTCTATAACAAGGTCATTTTTATTGTAGCAGATTGTGTTCTCTCGTTAAATGTGTCCAAACACTGTATTTTTTATGTTGGTTTAGGGCTGTGCAGTTTTATTGCCTGAAGTGAAAATCAAACATGGCAAAAGTAATATATGGCACAATTCCCTAAAGCAAGGACAACGCATTGAGCTTCAAAAACCAGGACAATCATGTATTGTTAATCCATGTATTGACTGTTTGAGTAGTCAGCAGCAGATGGGCTAAAGGCTTTTAGGACACTTAGGCCCAATGGCTGAAAACATCTGCCAATTGTGTGGCTGCATAAGGGGTTTATAGGACACACAAATTAAAATCCCAACCTCACTCTTTAAGTCGCCATTAACGGCTGCAACGATAAATTAGATTGCATGAATTTGTTTGTGGTATGATATTTCATTAAAGGTATTATCAACTTGCAACACAACCGCTAGTCAGCTAATCCACAAGAGGCTCATGTGTTTACTGTAATTGTGGGAAAGAGCTGTCAAGGTTTGGGTGGAGCTGTTGTTTGCCAATAAGCTAAACTTACTGTTTTAGTGGAGCTTTTCCTACCTCTGTAATACCGTATGTCTGTCTTTCTCCTCTACCATGATAAACTACTGCTCTCTTTGTTATTATAAAAGGAACACTGATGTTTTGATCTTGATTCACAATTCCTGTTTGACCTTTAATCTCCATGCTTTATTGCAATTTGGAAATTTAATTACATTATACTTTAACTACATTCATGTGGAACTAACACATCCCCAAATGCAATAATAAAGCCTTTCACAATTACATGACAAATAAATTATATCCCATGTGGAAAAATTATAAGTTTATGGTTTGGATGTTGTTTTAAGCAAAAAGTCTGACTCCTCTGTTCTTCTCCACCACATATTTTGACTGTTTGGTTGCTATTAGTGACAGTGTTTGGTCATTACAGATGTGCTGTCCTCCTTGACTATGGAAACTGTATGACCTAAATACTTCCCACAAAAAGGCTTTGCTCAGTCTGTCTAAGATTAGTAAAGTAAACATACCCAAACATAAGAAAAAGCCAGCTACTTTGACCGTGTGGTGAAATTAAACAAGGGGATGTGGGGGACCAGTCTATAAAGCAAATTTATTTTTGATTGCACAAGTTTGGTGAAGTTGTTATTAATAGAACAAGTTCCTGTTCTGAGTTGGGCCGGAAGCCTGCACATAATATGTAGTTGGTATGCCATAATTTTTACACTCTTTGATGGCTAGATATTGTGAGAATAAACATCAAGATTTTATAGTTTACCTCCATTATTGACAGCATGACTAGCCTTGTAATATAATGATTATTCTTTCAATCAATTGATTTATAGCTTAGATTGCAAAAAGACCTGTGAATGTGAGATTTTTTTACAAAGTTTGACCAAGATTAAATTAAAGTGATGTCGCTTGAGACAAAACTGGTTGTTCATCAAAACACAAAATCTTAGAGAGGTGGGTAATATGTTGACATTTAGATAATAGAATGTTTTAAAGACATGCAACATTTGAATATTGAGTCTATTGTTTACTTTAATGAAAATGCTACACGAATGGAAAAAGTGATGTTGTAAAATCTTAAATAAGGGTATAAGGTAATCTTTCTGCACTTTAATGAGTCATTTTATAAACATTTCATATTTGTCTGATAATTAAACCTCAACTAATACATTTAAAGACATGTTTAACACATTTTGTCTCATTAGATCCTCTATCGTTATAGGGGTACTCCCTTTCTTGTGTCATTTTGATGTAATTACTGCTTTATCTTTTACCTTTATGTTATCTTTTATATTATCTTTTATAGTCATAAAACCTTTTCCCTCACATCATATCATTTGTTGGAGTCTCTGTAGACAGATAGATAGTTAATGATAATACGACTATTAAATTGGTTAGTTATTAGTCCTTATCAATTAGCTGTGTTTAATCAATTAATTTGTTTCAGCTCTAATCTTGACCAAACAAAAAGTAAATCCTTTCATAATTTTTCATTACCATTGTCTAATAGATAGGTATGTCACAGCTTTATAAAATTAAACCTTCTGAATAATATCATAAAGCTGATGTGACATTCATATAAAAAGGTCATTTAGCGTTGCATGTGTGGAGCATAGGTTTTATCGAAATTGCCAGTTTGTTTAGAAAAAAATGTTTTTGTTTTTACCGTTATATTGTGACATAAATGATCCTGATTAACTGAATAATCTTGTCGTTGCTATTGGTGGCATTTTTATTGGTCCATCAGCAGGTTGTATGTCAATGTAAAATGATCTTTTCCCCTGTCTGTTTCAGGAGCGTGCCTTGACTGTCTTCTCTACTCTGGGTGTGTGAACCTCTTGTTTTAGTCAAAATGCTGTTTGTGGTTCGGGATGTTTAACCTCACGGTGCCAAGCTGGCCTCCTGGAAGGTGCCTCCCCACACCTGCTGCTTTACCCCACTCACTCCTCACCTAACCCACCCCAAAAGTCCTGGATGTCAGCTGACCAGCACACCGGGGCAAGAGGAGGAGTTTGTGAGTGAGGCAAGGCTCCAGGATAGCTCCACGACACACAGAGATGCTGAGACCATCACTGGTAAAGATTTTGTCTTTTTGCATTATAGATCTGGCTTGTTTATTCAGCATTTAAAACACAGCCACATACACAGAACATTCTTAGGAAGTAAATGGATTCAGTGCACAAAAGATTCTGTGCTTTTAAACGTAAATGATAATTACTTAGCAACCTGCATTATTTTTCTACCTTAATTGGAATTATTTGTTTGTAGGCATGTCAATATTATTTTGTTAATCAATGGTTGTGGCTATTCAGATCACAATATATTCATAAGAACTAAAAAAAATAACTGCGACAATTGTAGGCAGCAACAGTGAGTTATTTCAGCTCAATCTATATTCCAAATAAGCAAAACTACATAAAGCTATTTTTATTTATTTTTATGTGCAAATATTTTTACTTTTTATTTCATAAAGCCAGCGAGGAATGGTTATGTATTAAACAGTGAAAGAGAAAAAGAGGTTTTCTGCACCTTGACCTAGGGACAGTACTACATAACAGATTCATTAGGTTTGATTTATTTGACCAAGTCAGAGGTTTCTGCTTTTTGCCTTTCTTTTCAAACCTGGATAGATAGAACCTGCCCCAAAACTCTCCATCTTAAATTGTTTGTGAGTAGAATTGATTTTAGAAAACACTCTATAGGGGGATGCTGTGAAGCTGTGAGAAAGGGTCCCTGTTAGTGACCCTTTAAAGTCACTTCCTGTCAGTGATAGCTCTAGGGGACCTCAGCTCTGAAGCAGAAACATCCTGTGAAAGTGAAGCTCCCAGTGGACTCTCTGTCACTGGCACACATCCCACTGTGTGTCTGTCTGAGGAGATAAACGACACAGTTCTGTAGCCACTGAACACTAAAGTAACAATAATTTACACAAAATGATTTTAATCTCCTTCATTTCTGTCAATATGATATTGGTTGGGACTATTGAAGTGCCAAATTATATTGCGCTGTATGTATATGTTCCTTGTGCCTGATGTTGACATTGTGTAGCTTTCCATGCATCTATAAATTTAAATAAGATATTTAATTTAATCAAAGGTTTTAGTATTTGTGAGTTTGTGTACATGGGAGAGAAAAGACCAAAAAGCACTTGAACTCTTTAACAGTGGCCAATTGAAATAAAGAATATATTAAGAAATTGCATGCCCTTAGCTTGTTTATTGAACAGTTACATCCTCGTCAATGGCCTTAAATGTTTTTGGCACATCTTTGAAACCTGTTATTCCCATATGTATGCCAGTCTAGCGGCAGGCCAGACCGGCTTTTCTGTGTGAAGGTCAAGGTCAAGGTCATCTTTATTTATAAAGCACCGTATACAATAATAAGACATTATCCCAAAGTGCTGGACAACAACAATAAAACAACACAATATTAAAAACACAAAATTTCCTGGACACAATGTTTAGAAAACACAAGCATTTATACAATATATAAAAGTGCTCAGGTCAAGTTTGGATGTTTTTCTCTGTGTCTGGGTGAGTTTCACCCTGGTGCTCTGCTTTGCCCCATCAACCAGGTAGAATTCTCCAGCTATCGTAGTCCTGATCAAGCCTAGCACAAAGATCTGGAGATGGGTTTCCGGCACCTTTGTCTGTGACAGGTTGTCTCAGCAGCATTTAAGGATGAGTCAAATGCTGAGGACAAACTTCTATACAGGGACAATAAAATGTACTTTAACCTTAGCTTATCTCTGCTCTGATAAGTTGTTCCTCTTGTGTTATTGTTGTTTATTAGATTTTTAAATTGTTCGAATTAGAACACATTACAAAGGAAACACATGAAAGTACTTTGTCAGCAACTAAGTTTCTTTGGTTCAAACTAAGTGCAGGAAAGGTTCCACCCAAACAAACAACCTTCTCTCAGAAGAATGGACAGCAGCAGGGAGTGTCTGAAAGGAGGTTGCTCTGGTATTCTGAAAGGCTGAAAATAACAGTGTTAACAATTAAAATTTTACAACAGGAACCCTTTCACTAGATTAATCACAATTAATTTAAATAAATAATTGAACTGTGTACACAGGAACTGTATAGTACAGTGTTCCATTTAAATGCCTTTTGTAAATACTGCCATCTGCTGGTTCTTTGTTCACAAAGACATTAGATATAAACCATATTTGTCCTTAACTCAAGTACCCCCATGTGTATCTTGACTGATTGCTAACTTGTTTTAGCTTGCTAAATGTTTTGCACAGTGAGCAACAGCCTTGTAGCTGTGTATAATGGCATTAATCTGGAGGATGAATGAACACAAAGGGCTGAATTGAAAGACCGTTGCCATCAGGAAGTTCCTAGCTGTAAGGCTAATTCTCTGTGGTTACCAGCAGTAGTGATGTAAAGGCCTGGCTAACACAGTGCTGTGCTAGTTTAAAGAGAGGAGACAGTGAAGAATGGATGAAACTTTGGATGAGAGTGTTATCCATATAAATAATCAAACATGTCTTTGTATAAAATATTCATCTGGGTTCACTATGCACTGATCTTTGGCAATGTTTGTGTAAATGCTGTTTGTGTAATGCAGAAAAAATATCTGATCTGACACGTTCTTGTGTACAGGACCCAGGATGTTAACACATTCTCGTCTCATTTTCTGTCCTGCCCACAACATTGCATTCTGCCCCACATACATCATTGTAATCTTCTGATATGTGTATGTTGACCGTTACTTTTTTACCAAAAAGTGATTGTTTCACTAACATTGAACAAATGTTCATAATGAATAATTTCATCTTCCCATTTCTTTTATACGGTATGCTGTAGGTGAGGCCCTGCTCTCATGTCGTAGTACTCAAAAATAGTAGTGAAGGTGTCGTTTGAAGCCCTGGTTTGACCCTGGTCATGAACTCTTCTACATGCTCTTTCCCAGAAGCAGCTGGTGCTGCCAATACTGCTACCCTTTTATCTCTCTCGTCTACTGAGCCACATCTGTTTGCTGATTTAAAGTTTTTTTGTGTGTGTGTGTGTAAGGTTGTCATAATACTAAAAATTAAAGCTAATTTTTGATCCTAGCAATACCAATTTTGATACCACCATGATTATTTTTTTAAAAAGCATAAACTATAGATCAGGTGTTCTTTTGTGGCCAGGGACCCCTGATCATTATGAAAATATCATAAGCGCAACTCAGTAAAATTTTAAGCCATGTTTGTAACAATATTTGGATGAATTAATTTGTTATGGTTAATATTATTATTATTTTGATGGTGTTGTTGTTTCCATCTAAAACATTATATGTTTTGGATTGAAATTGTAGTATTCAAGTAATGATCAACGTTATCACAATTTTGGGGGACTCAGGACCTCACTTTGAGAACCACTGCAATAGATTATGCATCCTGTGTATAAGTATGTACACCGCCTGGCCATAAAATAGTCGCCACCTGGATTCAACTAAGCAAGTAGGTATGAGCCTCCTATGGGATAATTGTTGCTCGGGTGATTGTCTTTCATCTGCAAACAGTACTCAAAACTCAAAACCCAAATGATGCAGTGAGTTGCTTCTCATTTCTGTAACAAATGTGGAAAGACAAATCTTGTGGTCATGGAAAAGATGTCATCAGTGAGTTTGAGTAGGGTCAAATCATTGGCTTCATCAAGCAGAGAAAACATTTATGGAGAAACCACTCAAATTGGCGTTGGCAATGCATTATTAAAAACTTTAAGGTTAGTGGAGAGCTATCGTCTTGGAGGAGGAACTGTGGTCAGAGAGGCAGGTGAAGCGACGTCCATCCTGCCTAGGCCTAGAAGCCTGTGGGGCAGATCTGCAGTTGGTCAGGTCAAGTTTCAGCAACATTATGTGCCCAAAGAATGGGATCCGCTGTTGTTTCATCAGTGGATTTCTTCTTCTGCCAGGATTCATGAGGATCACATTGTGAAAGAGTAGTTTGGTTCAGGAGTATGAGGCATCCTTTTCACACATGGATTGGGCATCACAAAGTCCAGATCTTAACCTCATTGAGAATCTTTGGGACGTACTGGTGAAGGCTTTGGCAGTGGTCGCACTTTTCCATCATCAATACAAGATTTTGGTGAAAACTAATGGAACATTGGGTTTAAATAAATGTTTTACCTTGCAGAAACTTATTCAAACAATGGCATAGAGAATGTGTGCCTTAATCAAAGCTAAATATGGTCCAACCAAATATTAGAGCTTGTGACCTTTTTTTTCTGGGGCAACCTTTTTTGGCCTGACATTATGTATTCATTCGATATATATAGTGTTTATGATTCTCTTCAGTAATTAGACTACTCAAAGGAGGATCTATTTTTTTTATTTTTTTTTATTATCAAGAGATTATAGGGATATCAATTATTTTGTCATAATATTTTTGACACCCCTAATTTTATGAAGTAAATATTTTAGCAAACATAAAATCTTGGTTCTCTCACAAAATTGCCTCACAAATTGCCTCACAAAAAAGTTCAAATTTAAAAGTAACAAATTCAAATATTGACTACTGCTCTGTACTTTTTACTCAAGAAGTGTAATTGTTGATAAATCTGTTTCTCGAGTTTAAACAAAAACAGTGTCATCTTCAGTCTTTGTATTGGTTCTACAGATTTGCTCTCTGCCTAGCCGAAGATCAAACTGTATGCTACACTGTACCTCTTTGATTGTTTATACAAGAACAAGTTATTCACTAGGCCCACTGCGCTCCAGAGTCCTGCTGGTTTTGTTTCTAGTTGGTAGAGGAGTGTTGGGGAAGGGAGGGGTTCAGGGGGCTGCGCGCACGGGGCGGTCCGAGTGTGTACCATCATTGGCATGTGAAGCATGATGAACCAGTCTGGCTCGAGTCTCCTCGCTGCTCTTACCCTCCAGGCCTCTCTCTCTTTCTCTCTCTCTTTGCCCTTGGGAAGTTTTTTTTCTTACAGCCTGTTTGCGCTTCCTGTTTCTGGACTTCTTGGTGGTATTTTATGTCTCTTGGACCAGTTGAAAATGTGACTGGGGCGAAGAAGCACTAGTGGTTTCAGGCACCATGAGTGAGTATACTGTAAAGTACTTTGAGAAGTGAAGTGTGTGTTTGTCGTCTTGAAACCGGCTTTGAGGCTAACACAGCTAATGACAAGCTTTGTAAATAACAGTGGGATTGAGTTTGGATCATTCTTGTCCCACTGAGTCACTTGTTGCTCTACTTTTTGTTGAACAGATAACAGTGGATTTCAAACAACAATATATGTTGAGTAGCTGGCAACTTCTAGTGGTCCGTGCAGTTAAGATATATCCTGCAGTACATACTATACATACTGTAATAGTTAATAGTATTTCAGTAGTCATGTATTAAAACATTATTATTGGTTTTAGCACATTTTATACCTTGATATGGTAAATTATTCTGTGTCTAAAGTTGTGTCCATGTGATTCGGCAGCGTGACACACATACTGTGAGGGGGAGGTTTGTGTCCAGCCTATGGGATGGTTTACCCACGTCTCCATTGACCTCATTTCCACATTTTGTCCACAAGTGAATGGGATTTAGGTGTGGTGTTAGAGCTTGAATCTGTCTTTTAAATGAAAAAAAAAATCCTACATAATAGCAGAAAATGGTTCAGGGCATTGCTCTAATATCTTCAACAGTACTCTTGTGTCTGCATATGTGTGTGTCTGTGTGCGTGTGTGTGTTTATTGCTTGCATTGACATTGTGACCAACTTGGCTATTATTACTTTGAACTTCAACTTTCTTGTCATGGCGTCTGTGTCTGCTAATCTTAGCTTGTCCTGCAGTTTGTTCTCTTCATGTTGGTCTATAGTTCAGTTATTTGAGAGTCATATAGGTCATTGTTCAGACCAACTGTTCTTTGTTGCTCTGAAATTAAAATGTCCATTAAGATACATTTTTCTTGCTTTAGCCAAGATAAACTTTTTTTGATCAATACTGTAGCTTAAATACCCACACCCTTAATGCTAGAAAGCTGCAAGAAAGCCTCTATTCCTTCTATGGACTCATGATATCCTGTCTAGGTTGGTCATGTCAAGATGTTGATGCAGCTCCTTTCTTTCCACTTTGGTTGTTTTGGGTAGATGCCACGTTCCATGTTTAGAGAACCACAATCATTCCATACAGTAATTTTCTTAACTTTATTTTAGCTTTATAGATGTTTATTTGTTGCTTTTCTCCAGTTGTTGTGCATTTCTTTTCCAGCACAGTCAGTCATTCTGTCTGGATTAGCAACAGTGACAGAGAGCTTTGTTCACTGACATTGACATCCAGAGGGAGAGGCAGACGCTACACTAACAAGGCCTTTCTGTCCTGTTCACTTCTACAGGCTGTATTTCTGTTTGGTTAATTCTGTGTGGTGGTTGCTGTTGTCTATTGCTCATCTCATTCGTGAATGACTCAGGTCCGGCTTGACTTAACACAGAGGTAGGGTTTTGTATTTTGGTCCTGAGTGGATGGAGCTCTTAATAGCACACAGAAATAGACGTGTGAACAGTGGGTACAAAGACACAGCACTTTGGAGGAATCTTTTGATTATGTCTGAGAACTATGTAACAAATAATAAGTTACATAATTAACTTTTACGTATATTTGTATATTTTTAGCAATTAAAACACTATTCAAATAAATTGTTTGTCTTTTTTACTTTAACTAGATGTACAGGGAATGGTCTATATACTCATGCACATAGTCAGATTTATGTGCTAAGTATTTGCAACTTTATTTACGTACTTACGTATTTATTTATGTACGACCAGATCTAGACCTGGACTTTATAAGGGCTAAATTAGGGCTTTCGTAGATTTGTCTCTACATAAAACAAATACTCAGAAGAACAGCAGAAGGCGCTGTGTACCAACAGTGATACACATACCACAGTTTTTTGCTTTTAGCATTAGCTTGCCATGTTTATATGTATATTGTACAATTGACACTAGAGGGCGCCTTAGACCTAAACTAAAATGTTCTCTCTCTGTTGTATTGTTTTACCTTCATCAGGTTATTGAATGAGAATCTGCTTGAATTATTTTTACTACCTTGTGTCTAACTAATTGACATGACTAATTGTCTTTCATTTGTTTTGTAGATGTGTGTAACAGCACTGATTTGCCGGAGCTTGAGATTATCAGTTTATTGGAGGAACAGTTGCCTGTGTACAAGTTGAGGGCCGACACCATCTTTGGCTACGACCAAGATGACTGGCTGCACACTCCACTGGTGGACCCCAGCTCTCCCCTCGACTTGACCACAGAACAGATAGAGGAGACCCTCAAATATTTCTGTAAGTACATAAGTGTTTTTATTTACTTGATTTGTAACAATAGGCTCTAATAAGCCAACCAATATTCAGCGTTGTTTTTAAGAACTAAAATGTCTTAAATTGAGACACAGTTCAATAAATTAAATACGTTAAGTTACGAATAAGACAAGGTTGGAATAAGGTCCAAACCAAAGTCTAACCAAGACAAAAACTGGGCTGAAATGGGTACAGACAAGGATTCAAATGCAAAACTCATGGTCTTGCGTTATAATTTAGAGTCAGGACTAAACCAAAAGACTTGATCCTGATGTGATACCTGAACTAAGCAAGTGGACCAGGTCTTTCTGGGACATTATTTTGGGAAAATGAATTCCTAAATGAACATATTAATACTATTAATTTATTACAGCATATTAATGAGCCTATGCAAAACTTTATTTATTTATTTATTTTCTAATCTGTTATATCACAAATGGGGAAAACCAACACATCTAAATATGATATCACAGACAACACTACACTAGAAAAAACAAAAAAACAGTTTATGTCATTGCCAGAATTAATCAAAATTCAAAAGATCAATTTTGCCAATACATTAGGATATTAGTCAAACCTATGCAGGGCCATAAGAACTTTACCCAAATGTTATTCATGCTTTATGTGGCTGTGTGAAAGTGCTGTCCATCTCATTGTGGACACAGCTGCTGAGGTTGCCACAACAAATGCATCTGATATATCCCCCTTGTGCTCTCTCTCTCTTCACTATTGTGCACATCGAGTCTATTCTGGTCTTATCACATTAAACTGTCTACCTTGATCCAGCCGCCTGCGATGGATCACTAAAACGTACAGTACAACATGTGCACAGGCCACTAAAGGCAAGCCAGACAGTAGTGTATTTCCCATAGTGAATAATTGAGTTTCTTTGTCTTCTCAGATGGTGACTCAGGGTAAAACTGTTACTAAAAATAAATTCCTTTCAAAAATAGTGACTACGCAAGACTGTAATGTAACCTCAGTCCCCCATGTCAGTACTGACTGTGACATTGATCTGGCCTGGTCTGCCAAGGACATAAATGAAATTCATGCTTCCTGCTATTAATCACAAAACACAAACATACAGTAAGATAAGATAATGATAAAAGCAGCGCTAGTTATGCATAATTGATTTAGCATGATACAAAGCATGTTAAATATTAATCTCAGACAAGTTGACACCATGCACACCATGTTGCTTTCCTGGTAGCTTTAAATATGAATTTTCCTCACGTGATATAGGCTATTCACATGCGCTCTAGATTATTTATTCAGTCTCACAGAGAATCCCTGTGTGAATCAGTACAATGGAGAATAGAGAGGTCATCAGGTGTCTGCGCTGTCACATGACTGTACGGTGGGTGTCAGGGTCACATGACTGGATCTTCCCTTACGAGCCGCGTCAGGAGAAGAGTCTTGTAGAGCAAACCTTTGTTAATGGGCCTAGAGAAGGATCGAAACTTGCTTACAAAACTGAAAGGCAACCATATTAAACACTTTACCCTTAAATATGTCACAGTAACACATTTTGAAATGTGACATATTACTATAGAAACAATAATATTGAAACTATGCTATGGCACTGACACACTAACCAAAATGCTACATGCTGCGATAAATAATTTGTTGAATTATCTAAAAGATCTAAAATTTGTCATAGAAGTTACTTCTTCAACTATCTGCTTCTCAAATCTTGTGCTACAATTTTTTTATTACCCACACAAACGATATACACTTGATAAATATTAACACACACAAATATTATTTTAGACATTATTTATTGAACGATAAGTAATATCATGAATGTTGTTTTTTAGATATGCACAGTTTTGTATTGATTTTGTTGTTTATAGTAATAAATGCTACAAAAACAGCTGATTAAAAAATGTAAAAAATGAAAACTAGCTATGTTTTGTGAACTTTCATATAAAGATATGATATGATGTGATACTTCTGCATCTTTTGTGATTAATAGACATTTCACAATTGTCCGATAATTAAATCTCAACTAATATATTTACAGGCATGATAATACATTTCTGTTGGTCTGACATAATATTGCTTAACTATCTTTATATGATATACCATATACAAAATATTGAGATATTAATTTTTTGGCCACCCCTACAACATGAAATACCAAATGAATAATCATTGCAACATTTGAATGTTTAAGTCAAAACTAAACTGATAAGTTGATGTGAAGAAAGAGTGATGCAACATTGTTACAAGTCCCATTGTAAAACATATTAGCCCCTTCTTTTAGCTTTGGCCTTTGGCTCAGGGCAGGCCTTTTATCATCCTTCTGCTAGGCTTGATTTTTATTGAAGATTTCAGTTAACCACAACTTCTTTTATGCATTTTTATTTATTTTCCTTTGTCCTGTATGTCATTGACTTCCTGTCTCGTCATTATTATGCAATTTCTTCTCAGCGAAAATAGGACTGTCCTGTTGTTCTCTTTTTTTTTTTTTTTTGTTCATTCATTTGGTGTTAGCCACGTCACTTCTGCCAACGCTACACAGCCAACACATCGTTTTCCAGCTTTTAGGATTTCACAGGCCTTGAGCTAGTTACTATAGCAACCACAGAGGAGGACTATGTAAGAGGAGGGAGAGAGATGTAGACAGGGAGGTAGTGGGCGGGGACAAGATGCTGATGCTAGGGATGCTTGAAGAATCTGATTGGTTGTGTGAGTCTTTTAGCCCCTCCCACTCCAGTGTGTCATGACTCTCATCATTTCTGCTGCAAAACCCGTGACTGCTGCTACTGCTGCTTGATACAGGCTACTCTCTCTAGATCACCTCTAAGCTTTTTATTGCTTGGTGAGAGATGTGGCAGACCATGTGCTGAGTTAGGACTGCCCCCAAATGAGGATGTTACAGGATCAGAAGACATGTTTTTAACACGGGAGCTAAGAGGATACGAAACGACAGAGGACAAGCAAGGAGGATGGAGAGACAAGAATGTAAACACTTGTAACAGAAGGACGTCCATATTTTGTATGAAGTTAGCAGATCGTCTTATTGACTGGGAAGACTGGAAGATGGATGCCTTGAAAATCAGAGCATTTTAAAGGAAACTGGACATTTATTGAAGCATACAAGACCGAAAAATGGACAACTTGGCAGTTTAATGACATTGTTTTGTTATATATCTGATGGCGTTGTTAGCTGCTCTGTGCGCCCCAACAATATGAAGACAGTTTACTGCTAATGAGTGTGGGGCAGAAAGGACATATGATGACACTGGACCTTCACCAACAATTACTGCGGGACAGCTGGCAGTCGCTTGGCATGCTGGGATATGGGAACTAACCGATGCTACTACAGTCAGTGACAGCTTGTTGTCATTTCCAAACATACCAGGACTTTGGATTTGAGAGGATATGTTGTTGAAATTGAGTATGCTGAGAATAAGTTGCACTCGAGACATCTGTTTCCCAAAGCAGTGAGGATGAAGAGGCGAGGCCAGGCCAAGGGGCAGAAGTTTGTTAAAGCAGACTACTACGAGCTGGACTGGTATTATGAAGAGTGTACAGATGGTAAGTCGTGTTTAGAATAAAGTATGCTTAGTATGCAAAAGCTAGTATTGACAATAACTGGACTCAATGTTCAAAATTCTTGTTTCGTTTCAACAACAAATAGCAAATAATATTCTGTGATGTGATTTATTTTAGGGTTAGCTCAGTCCATATCTGCTCTTATCATTATGAATACCATGGATTGTGTTTCAGTGACTAAGCAGTGGTTTCACAAGCAGACAGAAGCTGTAGTGGGTGTTGTAACAGGTGACATTCTTTGTGGCCAGTCTTTTAAGTTTCTAAAATGGGGAGAAATGAAAAAGCTGCCAGAGCAGCAAGCTGGAAACTAAGGCACTTCTGTTGCATTTGTTGACTGGAAAATTGTTGCTGGTTGTTTGGCTACCGCATTTGCCTATCATGGTCATCAGGGAAGTCAAATCCCACCAGAGAATATGTATGGAGACACAGGTGTGAAAAACAAGACGTGTCAGAGGATTTGAAAGCTATGGGTTATGGTAATAACCCATTGTGAGGGTTTTGGGCATGTGATGCAGTGATCATTATGTAATATACTGTAGCCTCATTTTAAGCATGCTGTGTTCATTTGATGCCGTTTGTCAATGCTGTTGAGGTAGTTTAGCAGTATAGTCATTGTAATTATTTAGGAAAAAAATACCCTTTACGTTTCCAAAAGCTTTTTGGATCAGGTCACTGTGTGTATCTCACTGTATTCTTATTGGATGTAAGAACTGGTGCTTGCAAAAATGATCCACTCCAGTCAGTGAGAATGAGGTCTAATGAGAATGAGATTATGCGTGTGTGTAAGGGATGCTCTCAAATGTTACATAATCTGCTAGACAGCTCTGCTCCCCCAAAATCTGTACCATTTTTATCCTCTGCAGTGTTGTTCAACCCACTGCATTTTTATTGTGTTCAGTCATGATAGTTATATTTTACATTGGAAGAGTAATAGCATTCCTTATTGTCTATTAAAGTTCTGATGGTGTCCAGGAATAGAAAAGCTGGTTGTGTTAGTTTGAGGTGAGAAAGGGAATAAGGAAGTAGGTTGGTGTATATTTAGATCAATGATTTGCCTTCTGCTCCTACTCACTATGGATTGTTGATAGCAGCCTGCCAAATACTTCTCTGCTACTTTAGCCTTTGGTAATAGTAGTAAATTAAACTAACCAAATAAAATTATCTTTCCTTTGCAAAGTACTTGAAAAGTCAGAATACTTGATTGATTGTGTTAGTCATTTTGGAAACATCATAAATGAAAACTAGTTTTATTGTATATTGTTTTTGTATACGCCTTCAGCATATAATTGTAAAAACCGGTATACCTGTCTGTTTTATTACATCATTTCCCATTTATTAGTAGTTGACTAATTTGTAGTTTAGTCAAATGCTTTAGTGAAAAGAGGCCAAGCTGAAAACGTGACTAGAAAACTAACTGTAACCCTTGCCTGTCTCAAACTCTTTTGTGGCTTTCACTGTTGTATGTCTGGCACCATTGAACAAACCTATTCACGCATAAAGCTCTGTCTAATTGGCACCATTTTCTAGACCAATTACTGTAATTACAAGACTTGAATGACATCTACTGAGTACAAAATTTGGGACGCTTCATGTGTTGATGGTAACAGTAGCTGTGTAGTTTTTTTTTTTTTTTTACTTTTTCATACTGCCTGCATTTTAATTGTGCAAATGGTTAATGAGAAATACTGTTAAGGCTTGTCCATATTGGGCACTCCAGTCTGACTCTAATCTATTTAAAGCAGAGGTGAAAACTACACCTAGAAGTTTCCCTTGCCCCACCCAACACACAGAGGCTGACTTATTATCACTCTACCTGGTATAGAGGCAGGACTTTGACAGGACTGTACCATGTTGCTTAAATAAAGGGGGTTGATATATGAAGTAGTGTTGTCGCGTCTGTCCTTGAGCCTTGTGATGAAGTGCAAAGTGTGAAGTAAATATTAGTCTACTTTTTAGATCATCCAGACAATTACATTTTATTTGTTTGGCAAACTATTTTAACAAGACTTTGTTTGAACCAAATTAAGTTCCATATCTTTTGTTGTTTTCATTTATAAAGCTCAAACTATTCCAACAGCTGTGAACTGTTACTGACCTAGATGAATATTACAGATTAATTTTAATCTTCTCTTATTGACCTCATTTGAGAGACACACTGTAGTAGCTGCCTTGTCAAGGGGTGTTTTCACCCCTTGGTTTGAAAGGAAGTGAAGTAAACCACTTTCAACCAACCAGAGCGAGGGGGGGAGCCAACTTGTCATCAAGAGACAAATGATACACAATAAAGACTGGCCTGCCGGACTAGACATTATCTGAGCTGACACAACTTTTTCAAATGGATTACTGTTGGGGACTTTTTGTAAACATAGTGTCCTCCTGCGATTATTGGATATACTTTACACATTACATCTCCAGGTTAGATATTGTTAGAAAACACTCCCTCGGATGTAGACAGTGCAGGTAGGAGCCATGGCGGTGCACCTGCTGGCTTTGCATATTTGCATTTGGACTTAACAATAGCAGTGGAGTATGGCATTGCTCAAAACTGAGGTCTATGAGAGCAAAAACCTGTCAGAGGAGGACGAAGATGAGTGCGTTGGTGTTCCAGTTTGTGAAAGCACCAAACTGGAAGAGGCAGATGAAGAACCAGAAGAATATTTCTGTGGGGGGAGTACTGGAGGATCAGAGCATGACCAGGCGATGGACGAGGAGCAGCAGCTTATGTTGGAAGGTCTGTTCCGTCTACATTTGCATTAAGTTAGG
This sequence comes from Rhinogobius similis, assembly GCA_019453435.1. Lineage (NCBI taxonomy): Eukaryota > Metazoa > Chordata > Actinopteri > Gobiiformes > Gobiidae > Rhinogobius > Rhinogobius similis. Next base: position 19,314,903 of record CM033626.1, on the reverse strand, counting down.
GTGGCAGTAGCAGTAAATGTCAGTAAAAGTAACACGTTATAGACCTTAGAGAGATGTTGCTGTTAATATCAAGTTAAAGGTGGATCAAGTCGTAATTTTTCTTGTGGAAAAGTGTAAACTTCTGACAGTTATTTTTGGTCACAGCTGTAGATATAGTAAAAATGTAGATACCATAAAAATACTTTATTTCAGTACAGTACAGTAAGTACAAGTACAACAAGCATTTTTTTCTATTTCAGTTGTGTGTTTGTGGTTGTCATGAGCCTGTACCTCCAAGAAATCTATTCTGTTTGTTGTCTTGGTTTGCGTTTGTTGTCATTAACCTTTGACAGGCTGTTGCTCTGTAGCATTGACTGTAAACTTACAACTTTTGCTTATCCTAACAACTTTCCAACACGATAAGACTCTTCTCCAGTTTATGACCTCAACATCAACATTAAAATGATAAAAGCGGTTGTCTATTTGTCATTAAATTTGCAAAGAGGAACATTGAGAACATACGTAAGGCTACATTAGGTCTCTTATTTCCTTTGCTCCCTGTCACTGAAAAGGAACACAAGGGGAGAGTGATTGAGTTTGTCTTGAATTACTCACTCCGTGTCATTCTGTGTAGAAAAGATCAGGAAAACATCCAGATCACCTATCACCAATACTGGGTTACAGCTCCCAAATCTATACAACTGGCATTAAACACTTCTCCCATGAAGAATGATGAAAATAGGCTAAACACACTGAAATTCAACATGTTTATTTGTGTTGGTTATAATAGAGATAACAATATAATATGAATAAGTTGTTCAGCTATATTAGTAGTAATGTAGTAATAGTAATGTTCCTCCATTAATAAAAACACTTAGTTTTAATTTCAATTCAATAATACACTAGTGTATATACTGTGTATGTTATCTATAAACTAAATAAATATGTCATTGCTGTATTGTTGAGAGTGGATTAAAAAAAAAAAGTTTTGTATTTTTTTCTTTTATCATATTTGTTGTTGCCACGGAGTTAACTGCACATTTTGTTTGCCAGGAAGTAATGATAGGTAAATTATATCCTTATCAAACACTAAGTCCCATTGTAGGGTCAATAACTTGAGAAATATTTACATGGACTGATTATTTGCATTTCTTCCATTGATCACCAATACAGTTTCTCTGGTAACTATTGTGTATCTTAACAACTATTGTTAAGGGAGCAAAACTAAAAAGTGAACATGTCTATCACTGGAAAAGGTTTCTGCAAACCTTGTATTTTGTCCAAACTGTGGTGGCAAATGTAAATGTATTGTTTGCATTAGCTGAAAGTGTTTTGCATCTGGGTAAAACAAGATTAAATATGTTTACTATAAATTGATCTAATCTGTGTAGTGTAAACATCCAGAAAATACATACCTGTGGAGCGTCAGGTGTAGCGCCTACGTGACCACCTTGACTGATAACAAGAGTATTTGATTTCTAAGGAGCTGGGTGGAGGTGCTTGAATGTTTGTGTGAGTCTGAACATAATAATGCATCTGGGTGTGTGTAGTGAGATTTTTGGTGTAGGTGTTGAAGAAATTATGGTCATTTTTACTGTTATGCAGAAAGTAAGTGTCCTATAGACACTTCATTATAGATGGGCTGAGATTACCCACTGCCTTTAATTCATACACAGTCTTAACAAAATACTATCTATTCATAAAGCAGATGTCTAGTAAGGGACCCCATATAATAAAAAATGTACCACTGTTGAACATTATATGACCATTATATTATAATTTCAGTTATGTGCTTTCATTGTCTTTCCTTTGCAGTGCTGTGTGCGGACAGAGTGGGCCAGATGACGAAGACCTACAGTGACATTGACGCTGTCACTCGACTTCTAGAGGAGGTAAAAGCATTTAATGTGCAGGGCGTATATTATATCCTTGTTGACTTGTAACCATAGCTGCCACGTGGCAAATTGACTGAAAATGCTGTTTTGAACTTAATGGTTTCAATGGGCAGCAGGTCTATAACAGACTGTGCTGTACTTTGGTCAGATGCAGTTAAGAAATAACCATAAAAATATCTGCTTATTAAAATATATTAAAATCTAATCTGATCTTACCTCGTCACAAACTCCATGCTCAATTCAAATGCCGCAATAAATAATGAGTTACATTACCGTTCCCATGAAAGACGAGAGACGACTACATCATACTAATAAATAAAATGCATCCACTTTATAGAGAGCAGCATACAATAAATGTTAAATTAAACCTGCAAATTTGAATATCTTCAGATAACAAGTGTTTTGCTTGCCTTTAGAGTTACATTATTTTATTGCACATTATGTTGATAATAAAAGTACTTTGACTTTGACATTTTGACTTTGAGTTGTGTTATTAAGAGATTGCTTCATTGCAGAAAGAGCGTGACTTGGAACTTGCCGCTCGTATTGGGCAGTCACTGCTGAAGAAAAACAAAACCTTGAGTGAGAGGAACGAACTGCTGGAGGAGCAAGTCGAGCATATTCGAGAGGAAGTATGACTAAAACCATCTACTCTATGCTTTATTAGTCATTTTCTTTGTTTAATTTATTTACTGTCCTCTTTTGTCTCCAGGTGTCTCAACTACGTCATGACTTGTCCATGAAAGATGAGCTGTTGCAGTTTTACACCAGTGCAGCTGAGGAGAGTGAAGGAGAGTCCACCACCTCCACACCGTAAGGCCCCCTACAGCACAGTTATGCAATCATAGTTCAAATGCAAAAGCATTTCATTAGCTGACTTCCTGGCTATAAGCTCTGTGGGGCACTGGTTCATGCAGAAAGTCATTTTGTAAGATGCTCTTTAAATCTTTTAATAATAACAAATATTGTATAGTTCAATAAGTGAACCATGCAACACACTTACAAAATCAATTATCTCGGTGACCTGGGTTGGTGTTACTTATGTTTGTTTGACAGTATCCGAGCTCCTGAAACGAGTGTCTCACCGCCAACATTTTTCCCCTTGGATTCACTGCAAAAGAAACTAAAAGATCTGGAGGAAGAAAACAAATCATTGCGATCTGAGGTAAAATACATTTAATTAATTCATGCTATGTCATGTCACCATTACTGATGTATTTTAATATTTAGGCAAGTCATTTGGAAACAGAAACTATTTCATATGAAGAGATCGAGCAGCAGTTGGTTAATGACTGTGTTAAAGAACTGCGTGAGTATCTACGCACACTCTACACACAATACACACAATACACACACAATACTATTAGCATGTTACTATTACAGCTAACATGTTCAGTGCTCCAATAACTAATAATAATATTTATTTATTTTTTTACAATCCTTTGTCAGGTGATGCAAACCGGCAGATTGGGTCACTCGCTGAAGAATTGGCCAAAAAGACTGAAGATGCCACCAGGCAACAGGAAGAAATCACACACCTCCTTTCACAGATTGTGGACCTGCAGAAAAAAGCCAAAGTGGTAAAGACCATCGGCAAACATGAAAAATATAATATCATATATAGTTTTTATATATGATGCATAATATCACTTGTGTCCTCATTTTGTTTATTTTCAAGTACGCAGTGGAGAACGAAGAGCTGACTCAGCACTTGGGAGCGGCCAAAGACGCCCAACGTCAACTCACTGCTGAGGTGAAGCAAGAAGTAGAATTACATTGTCAAAATGACTTTGTTTATTCATAGATATTTTATAGTTTAACCCTCACATTTGGTCAAAAGAACAATATACGTTTGTGTAACAGTATGACCTTCTTTTGCACAGCTGCAAGAGTTACAGGACAAGTACGCTGAGTGTATGGAGATGCTGCATGAGGCTCAAGAGGAACTCAAAAACTTTAGAAATAAAACCTTACCGCTGAGCACACCCAGACGCTTCCACTCCCTCGGACTGTTTCCTTTAGTGAGTAAATGAGAAAGGTATTTACTTTGTTGGTATTTAATAATATGATTGCTATTATCTTTCTCTTTCCCTTTGGTGCAGGATTCTTTAGCAGCAGAAATTGAGGGCACCATGAGAAAAGAGCTTCAAAACGATGACCCAGATGTGGAAGAACAGAGGTATTTTTTAGATGGCTCTGCAATTTGTTGTTTTTATTAATAATATTTTATTTATTACATTCTAACAAATGGCACCAATAAATATTTAATTCATGTTTTAAATGTATGTATGTATGTATCATACCTGTGTTTTGTTAAAATCAAAGTACTGTATACAATATTTAATTTCACTGTTGCATCTATTGGATTCAGTGTGATTAAAAATTTACACCGCTGTCAGCAAGTAACAATTAAAAACAAAATGTATCTTTTGATTGGTGAAAAGCGATCTTTTGGCTTTTCACCAAAAACATAATATTTTGTTTTTCAATTGTTAATCCTTATGGCAACAACCCTAATTTCTCATCATTCTGAAACCCATAGATAAATAAAAAGCTGAAACCCATGATTCCCAAAAAAACCCATGTCATAAACAAAACCATCTTATTCCACTATCTAGAATACGGAGTACAACAAGTAACAACCTATGAACTTCTCTTTCACCAGGCTGCAGCCAAAGCGAGTTTTTCAGACAGTGAAGAACCTGAATTTAATGCGTCAGCAGCGGGCTTCACTGGCCCCGTCCCCCCTGAATATCCCCGGCTCCAACCGGACGTCCAGTTACAACTCTGGACGCTCCAGCAGAGAAGGCACCCCTCGCTGTAACTCTGTTTTAGGCAGTGAAACAGGAAGTGGCATTATCCTGGACAACAAGACCAGCAGCTTTCTGGAGGCCTCAGACAATGGGTTGGACACTTTTAGATAACGTATTCAAGTGTGATGAAATATATGCATACATTGCATTTATACCATCTATTATCTTGTGTTCTTTTCTAGATCAGAGGACTCAAACAAGCGTCCACCCGGGACCCCAGGCACCCCAGGGAGCAAGGATCTTGAAGCAGCTCTGCGCCGTTTGTCGCTTCGGCGTGACAACTACCTCTCGGAAAAACGTTTCTTTGAGGATGAGAGGGAAAGAAAATTGGCTTATTTGGCCAAAGAGGATGAGAAGAGTGATGGAGAAGGTAGTGGAGGTCCTGGGACCCCCACAGATAGCCTGTTCTCACTCTGCACACACCCGTCCATTGGGAGCATCTGGTCTGGATACTCTTTCACAGCGAGATCTTACCTTCCTGAGAAGCTGCAGATTGTAAAGCCACTAGAAGGTGATTATTTGGCACAGAGCAATGAGGTGCTGATTGTGGAGAAAGAAAATGGAGAAGATCCCAATTTTAGTAGAAAACAGAATCAAAACATGCCCACTCACCGGCCTCTCTCACAGAATGATTTACAAAATCAGACTTTTCAAAGATACGAACAAAATTGTTATCTAATTCATAACTGTAGTGACTCAAACATCTCAGTGAAAGCCTCTCAGTTCCCTAGCCCTATAAAGAAGTCCTTTAGTCTTTTAGAAATCAGCAGCTCACTGAGGTCTCAGCCGCAGCTCAGAGCTCCTCTTGCTTTAATCACTGGACTGCTACAAGTGTTAGAGCCACCAGAGGGCACGCTCAGCCCCCAGTATTCGTTCTACTTTAGAAACACACAACCACGCTGTTGGTTTGAATTATGACCCCAAGTGCTGTGGTGTCAGTAGTGTTTTGACTGTATTAGTATTGCACAAATGCCTTTACACAAGCCAAAGGTTGCAACATATTTATAGCACTTTATTTTATACTGATGTGTTTCTGCTATTATTTCTGCTGCCAAGACATACCCAATGGCCTGGTCAATGTAGTTATACAGTTTTATGGCGCCCTCTACTGCTAAAAGTGTGACACTACCACTGTTGGAGTTTCTGAGTGTGTTTTTTCATTTGCCTCCAAATTTCCTTTCCATTCATATTTTCTCTTCTGTTTTTCCTCAAAGTTTGTGTTGAACCCTTTTTCTTTGACTTAATAAAACTAATTTCTGCTCTTCTCCTTTTCTTTGTTTTTCCCTTTTCTTCATTTGTCTTTTAGCACATTTGCTAAAACACCAAAGTACTATATGTGTTAAACCTCAGCATATAATGAAAAAGAAACCAAACATATACTTGAATTGAATATTTGGTGTTGATGATCATATTTATGCCTGTTTTTAAACTTTTATGTTTAACTGCAAGGCCCTTACCTACTGTTAAATTCCTACTAATCCTACCGTCCAGCTCCACTGGAGCTGCACTGTAGCATACTGTAACTGTTTTTTTTTTCCCCCTTCACTGTGAGATGTGAAGAAGCATTGTATATCTCAGCACTGCATTTGATTACTGTGTTTGCTCATCTTTCCAAATGACTTCTCTTGTTTCCCTGCAGGCTCTGCTACTCTCCATGCCTGGCAGCAGCTGGCCCAGCCTCACTTGGGCGGCCTGTTGGACCATCGTCCTGGAGTGGTTACGAAGGGCTTCCGCACTTTAGATCATGAGCATGAGCAGGACAGCTGGCAGCTGGACCAGCCCGAGGAGGATGAAGTTTATTGTGACTCTTTTAACTTATCTGGAGACAGTTCTGCCATGGATCAGACCTCCTCATCTGGAGACAGTTCTGCCATGGATCAGACCTCCTCATCCTCTGCCTACTGCAACCAAAACGGCACCATTAAAGACCATTTAGAAATAATACAAGACGGACAAGCTGTGCACAAGCCCCCCTCCTCCTCTAGCCCTTTGTCTTCCTCTGAAGTGAACGGACACTTGGACCTGATGGAGCTCCAGGCCCTACAGCCCGCAGCAGTAGGCCGCCTGCCTGGTGAGGGAACACCTTAGCTGAGCTCAAACACTGCACCTACCTCTGCCCTCACTGTAGCCCTGCAGCATGGGGATAGAGGGGCGGGAGGGAGAGTATGGGAAAAGCTTTATGGACATCCCACCCCCCTAACTGTGACGTCCTGTCATGATCCCATCCCAGCCGCATCCTGTGCAGTCATCGCATCCATCGAAACTGAGTACTTTAATGTTTTTAATTTCCTGTCATTTCCCAGCTTTCTTTCTCATTTTCCAACTTGTCATACAACTTATTTTGTTTAAACTAATCACTTACCATGCTACACATATAGTAAATCTCGCTTTACTACAGACTAGCACATATAAACCAGTGCACATTGAAATGTCAGAAGTTCACACATGAGTATCAGGTTCAGTCAGTGCAGCTGTCCAAATCACATGACGGTGTGACCACAGTCAGACTGGCTCAGGTTGTAGTTGACCGACTGACTCTGCTCAAGGTTCACCTTTACACACATGCACTTTGCTTTTATCAAAAATATGGATGTGTTTCTGCTCTGGGTCTGTTCTGTCTTCTTTCCCATCATATACTGTGTACTGTATCTGTCTGTATGTAGTGTTGTAGTCAATAATCAATAATCTCTGTTTTAAACCATTTGTCCTCATGTTTTCTCCTTTTCTTTCCTAAAGTTAATTTTCCAGGAAAGTGTATGTCCCACACAAGCTCCACATACACCTTCACCACCTGCAGGATCATGCACCCATCTGATCAGCTGACCTCAGTGTCACCCAGGTAAAACAATCTTTCATGTGATTTAACATGTCCTGTGTTGTTATGTGATATGTTCTCTTACACCCCTGCCCTGATTAGCCCCAGTAGGTCCAGTGAGGATGAGGAGGAAGTTGAATTGTTTCATATGACAGATGTAGAGCACTGAGAGCACTCATGTGGTTCAAGTGGGTGAGGAAATGCATGAGAGTGCGGTTCTATCACACCAGGTGTATGCACTTCAAGATGTCACTAATTTAAATGAGTGTTTATTATAAATTACTGATCATGTTTTCTGGAATTAACTTGTTGTGGGCAGTGGTACTGTGTTAAGGTATTTTAAACTAAAAATGGAAACAGATTCTATTCAATAGTATCAACTACAAAATGTATTTTGCAAGAACATCTTACTAAATAACTCTAACTAAAATAGCATGTATATGTATATTATAACACAATGACGTGTGTGCTCTTCATTGTTTTCTTAACACTATTAACTGTTTTCCTCCCTTTGTGTTTTGTCTAGCCCGTCCTTAGCATCCTGTCAGAGCAGTGCTTGTCCTGGGACCCCGACACACTCTCCATCCTCTGTACCATTCTCTGCCCCACCCACACCATCCTACACCCCCAGCTGCACCCCACGACGTCTATCTCTGTCCCTGTCTTTGGCCGAATCCTCTACAAACCTGCGGGACTCAACCAGGACCACTAGCACCTCTTTGGGCCTGGTGTGCCTCCTACAGGAGCGGGGGATCTCTGCATCTGTGTATGACCCTCACAGCTGGGACAGAGGCATAGATTCCAGTACAGCATCCACCCCCTTGGTAGACACGACACCCTTAAAACCAGAAGAAAGACCACCTGCAAAGCGACCCACCAGTTTGCACCTAATGCTTCCCAACACACCACCAAACTCTCCTCGTTCTTGCTCCAAATCTGCTTCTTCGCCGGAAAGTAGACCTGTATTTCAGTTCAGTCCATGCCAGGAAGAACCACCATACTATGACATCTTCCTCGCCTCAAAACCAGCTCGTACCATTTTAAGAGAAATCCTGGTGGAGTCTGAGAGAGAGCAGGCAATGCAGGCAGACGACGACAGCCAAACTGAGACTTCAAAGTTAAGACTTGTCGACAAACTCAAACGTTTCCGCACACTCTCGCCTCTCTCTGCTTCATCTGGAAATGCTGCTTTGCTTGTTCCGTTCAGTTCAACCAACTTAACGAATAGTGCACTGGGTGGGGGTCTCACAGGACTCAATGCTGGACTGAGGAGGAACCGGAGCTATCCTGCCTTGGTCGGGGCTAGTATGGCAATGAAAGATCCAGGAGGTACAGATATACTGATACCACAAGCCACTGCAGCTACAGAATCACAGGACGCAAGCAAAAGTCACACAAATTCAAATTTATTCTCAACACAATCAAGAGAACACGTCCAAATGGATTCGGCAACACGCAGAAAAACAAGGCCAAAACTAATTCTCCAAGATTCAGTAGACAGCGAAGATGAATTTGGGGCATAAAGTCCTCACTGATTAACTTGCACAGGAAACCAAATAAAAAGAGTGCTTTCAAGTCAATTATTATGCACAGTTATAATTGATTTTAGGCAAACCCGCTTTGTTGCTTTGACAAAACTGAACTCTGTTACACTGTGGTAAATTCACATCCTGCTTGACCAGGCAGAGTATGTTGCCTTCTATTTGTCTGTTTCATACAAGGCTGATATTTTCATATGTATTATACGATGTACGGCATTACTAATTGAAGGCCCAATCCAGATTAAAAAAAAAACTTGCATTAAGTCGTTTAATATCCATTAGTCAAATTTAAACATCACATTTCTAAAATATAAAAAATGTTTATGTGTTATTTTTGGTGCATGGCAGAGTGGTTACTGTGTCTGAATGTCTTTGTGTGTCAGTGCAGCACGAAAAACAGGTCATTCTGCCTCATAGTTGTTGTGATACTTGCATAATTAACCAAAAACATGTCTGCACTGTTCTACCTGATGGTAAAATGGGCATATGGACTTGCTTTTTAATTGAATATTTTATTATACATTTGCTTGTTTTTATACTGGCATGAATGTGTTACTTTTTTTTTTTTAAGGGCCTCTATGTTTATTTTTAGATGGAGGGTCCGAAAAGTCTCCATTGATATACTGTTTTGCCTGGAATGTTCCACAAAATGGCATAAAACTTACAAACCACAAAATCCAGTGTGTTTTTTCAATGAAAACACAATTTAACATAAATTTATTAAATCTAAATGAGTTAATGCCATACTATGGAACATTCTAGGCAAAGTAACAGCGTTTTCATGAGACAAGCAGGTGACCCTCCACCAGAAAACATAGTGCACTTATATAGTGTACCTTGAAGCTAAACAAATAATTTGTATTTTGACCTGCAGTGGAAGTAACACCAGAAATATTTTGTTGGTGTGGAAACATTGTGCAAAGTCTGGATTGGGCCTTTGATGTGCTTTGTGATTGAATGTTCATAATGTGCCTATATCATCTCGAATCAGATCGGACTACAGGTTTATTTAATTAGTTTTGTTTAAGAGCATCCTGTTGAAATGTACGGAGAAGTAATCTGAAAGAATTTTGACAGACACACTTGTCAAATCTGCTCTAGTAACTGCTGCTTCTTAGTCAGATCAAGGCATTAAGACACTTCCTGTCCCAGCACTGTGACTTTAGGGACGCTGTGGGCAATTATGATTATCTGTTATTGTTCAACTCATGTTCATTCTTTTGTTTTTTGTTCGTTTGTCTTTATTGTCCTTTGTGGGAAAAGAGACAGAGTGAGTTCTAACCATTTCCCAACAAAATTACGCAGTTAAAATGATACTGTGTTTTCCAAATGAAGCGCATAGATAAACTGCGACTCAGATATTCCAAGCATATAATATAAAGAAAATCCTGAATCTCTCAATTTCAAATGTATTTTTGTGTGTGTGGCTTGAGTACTACACAAAGAATATATTGGCTTGTGCTTCCGTGTGTCTGGATTTAAATTATGCTAACATAGAAACTACTTTATGAGTGCACTGCAACTAAGTTTTGTTATGCATTACTAGCTTTTTATCTAATTTATGTGTATGGCAATACATAAAGGGAGATTTTGTAGTAAACTATGTGGATGACTAGAGCTTCTATCTGTCTAGTCTTGAAGCTGGCAGAGCTGCTGAAATTCTAATGATTAAGGGAGAAAAAATTTTTTATGAAATAATTCTATATTTAATAAATTAGTGCAGGAAATGGAAAGTTAATGTTTTTAATGTTAAAGTTTTGAGGATGATGAAATGTTTGAATGGTTATAATGTAATTTCAAGCCTTTTGTTACAGCCTAATACGAACATTTCTGTGGCAGTTCCATAATAACTATTTATTTAGTTTGCCGTGGTCCTGCCTATACTATGTAATGAAAAGCACTGTTAAGACATAAAGTATTTATATGTTAAGTGCCAAGTTTTTGCAGGGAGCAGTCCGAGTGTCCTTGTTCTTTGTATGTCACTTGAATCATTTGAATGTAAGTTATTTAAAGCATTCATCCTTCTGTAGGGCCATATATTTTTGTACATAAGTTAATTTGCATTGTAAATTTACGCAGCATTCAGAGAAGTAAAGCTACCTTTTGTAAAGAAAAGTATAAAACAAAAATACAGGGATTACAAGAGGGAAAGAAACTATTTTGTGCAGGAACTGAACAGATTGTACTATCAATATAAATAAAAAATATAAACAACAACTTTTTGTATAACTGTGTGGGTTCTGTCCATTTTTCTGGTGGAGGGTCCGCCACCTGCTTTTCTCCATTGGGATTTTAATTGCTTTGTCTGGAGCCGTCCTCAATCTATATTATGGCATTAAGTGGCAGGCCCGATATAACTTATTTATTGTTGAAAATAAAATAGTACAAGTAACACTTGATTGACTTGAACATGAGTACTATTGGCAAACACAATGAAGTCTGCCTTGTCCAAAATCAATAAGCCTCCTTCTTAATACTATTAACAAACAATGGCACAGGAAAAAATGTATTATCTCTGAAATGTCATACAAACAGTGCACAATCTGATTTCTTTCTTATTGTTCACATTGTGTAGGTGTTGACAAGGAGTATTGTGCACACAAAAATGCTAGCAAAAGTAAAAAATTACAATCCTTAACATATTTTTTGTCTTCAAAACAAAAAAGTTTCTCTGAAACCCTGTAATTAACTGACACGTGTTGTTGATGATCAGATTTCTCTTGAGCAAGTAAACTTAAACCAAAAAATATTATTTAATTATTGGGATCAATAATCTTTAATATCGGATTACTCTACCACAATATGATCATTCTAAATATGTATTAGTTATTCTACAATATGTATTAATTCAAGTTTTGTACAGTTCTTCCACTGAGAGGCGCTGTGTTGCAATGTATTACCTGCCTGGGCTGCTTCCACGGAACATGAAAACAAGATGACCATGAAGTACATTATTGCGTCTGAACGCTAATCTGTTTTGCAATTCTAGGTATTTACTCCATGTTAACAAGTTAAGGTGAGTGACTCTAAAAACTTCGTTCCAAATGTACACAGTTCCCAAAAACTTAAGCAATAAAACGTGTTCAATAAACTTACTCTACGATGTGTTTGAGAATGCCAGAACACATAAATTAACCATAGAGTGGGTGCCTTTGCCAAATAAGCAGCAAACACCAGCTCCTCTCAAATCACCGAAGAGGAGGAGGACCATGTTGGACCTGTGGGACGCGCGGACGCGCGCTCTTGGCCCGTCGTGCAGAGACGAGGAGCGGGTGCCAGATGGATGGGCTGTGGGTTTGGAGGATTGTGAGCCGCTCTCTGAAGCTCTGTGGAGTACGAGCAGGTGTGTGCGGTCTCACAGGGGAAATGGGGACAGTCTGGAGAGTTTGAGTCAGCCAGGACCGAAGTTAATGCATTCTACATCCAATCAGCCCAAGATGGAGAAAAGAACTCAAGCGAAAATCATTTGACAGTTTACTTGTGTAAAGATGTCTAGACTGGAGCTAAAACAACAACAGGGAATTGTGTTTGACAATGTAATTAGTGTACTTTGTCTATAAATTGTCCATAATCGGTATGATTGTCAGATTGTATATTCTCTATCGTATTGAATTCCTCTGAGTGGCAAGAGCACATTACTGTTGTGTTCAGAATTGTCATGGTCTTCTGAATTAGTTATCATCATTCATTCTCATTTCTGTCCACTATACAATCTCATAATATACTGCGGTAACTTTGGATACTGTAGCTTTGAAAAATGTAGTCTGGCCAAAAGTGGTAATTTGCCCTGCAGCAAGAAGCTCTATTGTTGTATCCCCAAGCAAGACACTTAACCCTCCCTGTATGTTTGTGTGACTTGTGATTGTGGTGATTATTCTGATAGTTGCTTCAGTTAAGATGTTTTTCCAGCACAGTGTAACTGAGGTAGTTATATGAAGCCCTTATCTTTGTTGGTCCATGATATTTCCTGCCTCACGCCCAAAGTGTTCAGGATGACAACAAAGCAACAACAGACATAAGAAGTTGGAAAAGTTCTTGTTTGGATTAGACAAGACCAACATGAGTGCATTGAGTTAGTTAAAGGTGCGCAATGAAGCTTGTGTGTCAACATTTATTTAATTACTGGTGAAGAACATGCATTTTTACTCTCATTCATGCTCACTTATTACACTGATTTTTCCCTCTCCACAGAACAAGTAACTTTTCCTGGTGACCACAAGGAGATAGATAGGTTAAATGCCATCTTGTGGAACATTCCAGACATCTTAATGGAGCAGAGCAGGTATTGGTCCCTCCACCAGAAAAGTTACAATGTGCACTTTTAATATTCTAAACCATTTTCCCTGGTTTACTGCTGCTATAGTCCAACTTGATTATTATCTGTATCCCTTAAACCCTCACCAGACCTGATCTTCTCGCTCCTCCCAGGAAATCCCCACAAGGCCTTGCTTCTATAGATGGTGGACACTCAAAGCCAAGAGCTTGTTGAGCATGGATTAATTAAAAGCAACACAAGGAGGTCCACTTGAGCGTTGTGAGATCAGCAGAGATCCTTTCTGAAGGAGCTTCACAGCCCTCACCACAGTAACACCACCCTCCACTCACTGACCAGAGGAGGTTTGGGAAGGTACTTGTACTGGTATCAAATCAAATCAAATCAAATCAAACTTTATTTATAAAGCGCTTTTCATACATAGCATGTAACACAAAGTGCTTTACAGTGCATTAAAAACATTCCCATACATGGCCATTCCCCGCCCAACCGCCTCCCACCAGCCAAGCAACCCACCCACAGTCACATAGACACCCGTGCATCCACACACACACACACGCACACACACACACACACACACACATACACATCTATGTGCATATACACACATACACACGTATTTACACACACATACCCTAAGATACAATAGGCTGGGTGCAGATACACCAGTTGAAGAAGCACCATCAGAGGAGCCATCTGCACAAGGAGCAGAGAGTCGCCTGCAGCCGCAGGACACCGACTCAGGCCCCAGAGGAGAGATGAGGCCCACACCAAACCTCCACCAGGGGCCTATGAGCCAGGGCCCAGCAGCCACAGACGACCGCCACTCCCAGTACAGAGGGCCCCTCAGAGGAAACACTGGAGAGCCTAAAATTGATAAAAGAATAAATAAATAAATATGGGTAATTAATAAATAGAACTAGAGTAAAACTTGGAAATAAATACATATAAAACAGTAAGCCTAAGATAAGTAAACACAATAAATAGGAAGGATAAATATAACAAATACATAAATTAAATATTAATCAAAAGCTAGACTAAAAAGGTGGGTCTTGAGCCTACTCTTAAAAACCTGAACGTTCTCTGCGGCCCTGAGGTTCTCCGGCAGGCCATTCCACAGACGAGGGCCGTAGTACTGAAAAGACGCCTCGCCGTGAGTGTGTGTCCTGACTTTGGGAATGACTAGGAGCCGGCTGCCGGAGGAGCGCAGGGGCCGTGAGGGTTCATATGGTAAAAGCAGTTCTGAAAGATAAGAAGGCCCAAGACCATTAAGACATTTATAAACCAGTAAAAGAACCTTAAAATCGATCCTGAAACACACAGGGAGCCAATGCAGTGATTTTAAAACCGGTGTAATGTGGTCCCGCCCCCTGGTCTTAGTCAGGACACATGCTGCTGAGTTTTGTAACAATTGCAAACCTGCAATACTCTTTTTGGGAAGACCAGAGAGCAGGGCATTACAGTAGTCTATACGACTGGAGATAAAAGCATGCATCAGGGTCTCCGTGTTTGCCCGAGAGAGAATGGGGCGGACTCTGGCTATGTTCTTTAAATGATAAAAACCTATTTTTGTGATGTTCTTTATGTGAGGAATAAAAGTGAGTAATGTAATGTAAAAGGTATATCTGCTTAATATAAATATCACAAAGTAGATTCAATTGTCCACACAGAGTAAATACATATATGCGTGTTGCATGTGTCCACCATATATCATTGGTAGATAGATGTATATGTTATGATATATCATAATATATCATCATAATGCATCATTTGTATTGTATTGTAGGGTATTATTACAATATACAAGACAATCCTGCTGACGGAGACCAAAGAGAAATTGGTGAAAGCAGGTGTTGGTGATGAGGTCACGACAGAATGGATAAACAGGCAAAAGAACTGTGATTAAATTAGAGTTACGACCATGGTGAGAAAAAGACCATTACTCCATGCACAGCACGATATAGCTTAAACATGCAGTCTATTTAATTCCTCCTGGCCCACCTGAAAGTGGTCCAATAGTGTTTTATGTCTGCGAATCACCATTTGTAATACAGTCCCTGTCTTAGTCGTATCTATTAGTGTGACTAATACAGCGACAAACTTGATTGTGTACGATGACTACATTTTGAATTATAAATGAATGGGTCTCTAGTTTTGCCAGAGAGAGCTCAGGCATCCTGCCATTCCTCAGCTCCGAGCAGAGACAGAAGCACACAGTGATCTTTGCACAGCCGGAGCCCATGTTGATCTATGTCTTCTCAGATTTAACTTCAAAACACCAAATGACTCAGTGAACCCCATTATACAGAGGAAATCTCCCCAACTTTAAATGTAGCTGTCATTCTCCTCCTTCCCTGATGTGGACCTGCATATCATAGCTGATAATTAAGATGTGATTTCTATAAATAGAAGTGAGGTGAGGTCTTAGTGAGGTAATGAGACGCTCATTCATATTTATATTTTCTTCTGCTGACATGAATATTGCATGCTGTCTCGGATTATTTGTTAAGTATTGCAGCCCAAATGAATGCTCCTTGCATAGAAAACAAGGGTCTTGTTAAGCTTTATGGTTAAGATATAATTACCATAACCATCACCTCATTAAAAATATAGCTGTTTTAATTTTATTTTCTTTCCTTTCATGCTTTTGCCGTCTGTCGCAACAGTCAATGTGCCTCCCAGCCTGCTGTGATTTGCATAATCATTTTGCATAGATTTTTAAGTGAACACCTTTCCTGACTCAAACATCTTTATTTGTCAGGGCTTGGGAGTGGCACAAAAAGTACACTGGATTATGAGATGGTTACTTGGGTTTAACAGAACAGTATATTATTCTGTTATGTGGAGAGGTTAGTTTAGTGCCTAAAGAAGAGTGGAATGGGGACATTTTTATTTTTGGCTTATAGTTATTTTAACGTTCGCAAAAAGAGACACCAACTATCACAAATAATGTTTGTTTTAAAGAGGTCTCTGCAGCTGCTGTTCATTCATGCAGGATTATCGTCGTTCAAATGTCCTGCCATTAGTGACTTTTATTACCATTAAGTGTGACTTTACAATATGTGGTCAAGTCAATATGAAAGAGGCCCTATCATATATCACGGGCTATTGTTAGTCTTTTGTACTAGTATTATGTCATGAGGGGTTTGCATATGATAACCTCCTGAGCACTAATCCTCTAAAATTCCCTTTCATTTTTCCCATATACTTTTTGAAAAATAGTGTGCTAATAGTTATGTGGTGATTTTTGTATTAAAATATGTTTTTTTGCACAAAAAATAATCAAGTCATAAGTTACTTACCGCATAACTGGTTAGCCTCTGTCGTGTCTTCAAGCATGCAATATTTACATTTTTCCAAAAGTCAATGGGAAAAATGAATGGGACATTTACTTTACACTCCCTTACAACAGACATAGTATAGAAAGTAATAATGCAGTCAGTGTGCCTTTTGTGTCGGTCCAAATCCCAAAGAAGTGGAATTATTAACACATTTTGCAGCCCTTGGTCTGGCCTTGTTCTCCATTACAATTATTACACTTTGACTGTGACATTTTTACTCAAACAGTATCCAGATGTGATTATCAGAATTAGCTCGCTGCTTAATTCAATCTGGTCAAATGAAGGAGAATTGCGTGTCTGTGATTTGCCTGGGAACATGCATTAGCTGCTGACGTCACTTTTCATTTCCTCCTCACACTTTTCACAGAACGGCCACAAACATGAATGAATGAATGAATGACAAAAATAACAGCAATTACAATGCAATATCATTAAAATATCTGCTATTTAATCTCAACATGAACCATAGGAATTTACTTCATGTAAAAAAACTGGTTAAATCTGCTCAAATACTGTAGATTTATAATTAGGTGAAGTGATAATAATACCTGTATAATGTAAAACTGTCCTTGCTATAACTGGATACTAGTTGTAAAACACCACATGCATTGGCGTTGTGAGATTCCTAGCTCTGACATTTTTCTGAACCTCTTTCACGTTAAAAGCTGGGGTACCAGACCCTTTTTGTTGTAAATTACTCAATTTGTGTTTTCTCACAATTAGTTTATTGTAAAAGCAAGAGTTTGCGACAAAAATGTGACTTCTGCTTGCCATCTGGATGTAAAATGAACAATTTTATTTCTCGACATCCGGAAGTAAGAACCAAAAACAGCGCTCTGCTTGGCCGCACTTGGATGAACCAGCCAGTTTCACTGTATGAAAAAAGCTGTGTGAATAGTAGCAATGTGGGTTTATGAGAGCTAAAAACAGATCTAAAGAATTTGGCGTGAAAATCAGGTACTCCAGCTTTAACTTTATCTTGCCAATAAAGCATACGGTTAAAAAAGGATGTTGGAAAAAGGAAAAAGAATGTTATTAGTGTATTGTGTACAGGATTTAGTCATTCCTACTGCGCTGACATCAGTCGTCTAGTGAGTCCGAGCCCTGGTTTTGACCCAGCAACAATCGAATATATCTGCTTAAAGACTTCACTATAGCGTATGATTTGTTACTTCCTTCCTGTGAGTCAAAAAGTCAACGTCTATTAAGTCATTTGTTCTCATGGTCTGGTTGGCTTCATTTCTCTTACCGCTTTGTACGACTTTTACCCATGTTATTTTTACAGGTTAGTGCACAGTTCCCCATAAAAGTGTAATCGTGGGAGACAGCCAGCGGTGATTATGGCCGATATCCACAGCGGATGTGAGGTGTGTTCATAATGCAACCCGCTCACATTTGGAAACACAGTTGGATTTGGGAATGTTGTCGTGGGGTGACATTTTTATATATAGCAGCTTGTATCACCCGCGTCATCCGGGTGTAGGACGGGATGGCATGAGGATGGAAATAGGAGATGTAGTTCGTTGTGTGTATGCAATGATTGTCGTCCAAAGATATCTAAATAATCAGAAGAGAATGTGGCCTTATGTGGACCCGAACAGTCATTCAGCCTGTTTGTGTTTATGTTCTAGTGAAAGCAAAGCGGCCCTAAGCGGTGCACGAGTTGGCATGTAATTTGTGTTTTGTGTTAAATTTTCATGATAGGTGTAAAACATTTAGAGCGAATGATGGGTGAAGCTGACAGAATGGCATTATTGGTGGCGCTAACATAATAAAAACATTAACATAAAACTAATCTAACAGGAGCATGACTCACGAGGAGAGGTGGAGGATGCCGTTGAAGCTTGTTCACACAAATAGATCTGTTTTCGAACCAGAAGGGTGATACGCATAGAAAATACTATTCATTTGAAACAATACTTGCAATTGGTGCACACATTTAAGGTATTGTCGAAATTATATTCTTGCTGATTGAAGTAATAATGTCATGGCTATGTTTACATGCAGATGGAAAATCTAATCATTATCCTATTTCTGAAGTTATCATATAATTAAAATGACTTTCTGACTGTTCAGAAGGGCAAACTAATGTGACAAAGACAAAAATGAAAGAGAACATGTTAAAGATTGAATTTTTTTTATTTAATAAACAACAGCTATACTAAAAATACACTAATTAACAGTTATAGGTATTTTTGATGATCAGACTTCTCTTGTGCATGTTAACACTCCAAAAATCAGATCTAATTATTGGGTTATCCGATTATTATAATTTTTCACCGGGCATGTAAATGTACCAAGTGACAACAAATTATCTGAGTTAATAATGTTTTGTTTGTGGAGCAAGGGATAAGTGGATTACACTGTTTTCTTTAGGAAGCAGTTTATTATTATACTAATGAATTATTATTATACTAATAGTACTATTCTTATGTTGTATTTTTCTTGCTACTATTTTTAATTTCCCTTGAGGATCAAGTTTGTTTTGTCTAATTGGATTCATAATGGTGTATTTGTGCTTGCCTCAAAGTTCTGCTCCAGTTATTAAGTTCTACACTTTTGTTACAGACAGACTTTGTCATATTATTGCTCTCAGTAATGTGATTGTGCCCTTTGCCTCTTTTGTAGAAAATTACAGAAAACGTATCCTGTCTGAGCAAGGAACTGAAGTCCACCCAAAACCCCTTCAGGTGAGACACACTGTACATTGTCCAGTAATGATAATTTATGCTACAAAATACATATATTGATTGACTATATTGCTTTGCACTTATTTACCTCAATATAGTCTGTGAGTAAATGATTCTCAGGGGAAACATCTTGAACTTAGAGGGGGGAGTTATTAAGGGGATGATTTATTGTATAGAATATTTACTGACCTTATCATTGTTGCATCTTCTAATGGTGGCTTTTCCTTATCAAGTCTGACCTTTTGACAGCTGCCTCCTGTGAATATGCACTTTATGAAGCATTAGGGCCCTTCTGGTGATGTTTATGACCCCTCTCTCTTGTGTCCAGGTCATAATGACATGGTAGTTGTTTCTAGTTGTCAGAAAGAAATGGAGGAAGAAGTGAATGAATACAAAGGCATCATGAATGGTTAATGTCGTCTGACAGCTCATTTCTCATATCTTTTCTTCCTGTAATATAAGTTTTCCATATTACCACCATTCAGTGAAGGTGAAAACAGGCAAAATGATATGAATTGCACCAATTGAACAAATGTGTGAAATATGGTTCATCTGTTGCATATTTCTGTGTAAAAGTGCAGCTAACTAGCCCTGCATCAAGTATAAGTAGAAAGTATAGCTTCCAGTCTTGGCTATCATATTTAATATCAGTCTGTTGCTTGTGGCCTTTTTAGATTCCACAAGGATCTATTTCATGATGAGGGCTGGCACAGTGATTTTCCCATTTGACTCTAATCCAAACTGACACTTCAATAAAAAGCATCCCTGACTATTGAGCAAGGCCAAAACAAACAACAAAATACCTGCATCAAATTATTGGCTCTCAATGAAACACAACATCTTGTCAGACAAAGAGTAGGCATTTGAGCGCCTTGAGGTAGGGACCAAGGTGTTTTTCTTAGCCCGACTTTAACTAACCCATCTGAGTGCTTCCTTTCCTCCGCTCCTCCTGTAGGCCTGCATGCACACTCCCCCTCTCTTACACCCCACTGCCCGTCTCACTCTTATTAAAGAGTGACGTCATTCCAGTGCGCCTCACAGCTCCTTTCTCCAAATAGCGCGCATGCATCCTGTGTCCTGGCTCATTATGCAATGACGACGAGAGCGAATGAGAGTGTTTCCTGTTGTAGTTTTAATTATGACCAGGAGCTCTGCATGAGGCGCTACATAATGGAGTTAACAGGCTTGCTGTGTAACTCCACTTCTGTGAATGAGATATTGTGTATTGATAATAAAATCTTACAAATCTTATGTGTGAAGGGCAAGTGAAAGTTGGTTGACAGAGGGCTGTGGGTAAGGGTCTAATATGGAGAATCGTATAAAATACAATGGAAACCAGTTCCACAATGACAAAGAATGGAAAATGATAAGAAAAATTGCGAATTTGTCCTCGTCAAAAGCAGTACAAAGATTAACTTTGTATACAGAACAACATTTTAGTTTTGTAATATAGTACATATATGAATTTAATTTTATTTGACCTAAAGCATGACAAAAATAATTTATTAAAGCTAACAAAAGTTATAATCATAATGTAGGCCATGTCCTTATAGGTTTTTACTACTGTAATGGTTGGTGAAAACTGAATGTGTTCATCAAAAATTCCACCAGATTACGTAATTTTCTTTTAAAAATTTGCATGGGGAGGAATCTCATCAGAGTTTTAGCCAATCACAACAGTCAGGTGACATTCTCCAACGTAGACCAAATGAATGTGTGACTTCAACTTACAGTTTCTTATGTTTGGTACCTTGTTAGCAATTATTAATTTTTAAAAATACATCTGAAAATATACACTTTCTGCTCTGCACCAAAAGTTGTTTGGACTCAAACAAATCAAATGGATTTTTATGAGTTTAAAAACTCAAATCCTCTTTACAATCAAGTTAAATGTTAATGTCCTCATCATAAAATGACCATGGCGACGTGGAGCTTTCAGTCATATCTGCTCTATACAGACAGACACTCATGTGGAAAGACTTACCACAAATAGCTTTGGTGAACTTTGTTGTAATGTCATAATTGTTAAACGTCGATGTAAACCCTCATTCGTCCAGGTGTGGTCCATCGTAGAAAGGGTTTCAGAGGTTGTCATCCGGACGCTGTTTAAAGATCGAGACGTTTCGACTTTTATCCCAAAGTCATTGTCAATCAGAGAGCTGGTATGGGAACATGGTCTTATAATTGTTAAATGTGAACTTTTAAAATCAATATCTGCTTTATCTTTTTTTAATTCTGCATAAATCACTCTAAAATGTCCCTTAATCCCATACGAGCTAAAAACGTTTTCAATTGATTCAATATAATAATGGTGCAGGAGTCAAAATAATACGTATATAAGCAGCATCATCAACTTTCCATTGAATGGGCTTACTATTGGATCTAACTTGTTTTCTGAATACTTATACTTGTGAAGACTTCTGTAATTAACTTTTAACTTCACAAGTTTTCATTCTTGGCCCACATATTGATAGACATTGATTTAAGCCTTAACCAAAGAATGAGTTGATAAATATGTATTCAATATAAGTGCTTGCTCTTTGAAATAGGCCATCTACTTCTCAAGTGAGGCAAAAATCATGAAAAGTGACTTTCAACTCCAAACCTTTAATATTTATTTCCATTGTATGACCCCTTCCTGTGTTCATTTGCATCTGTTATCTATTATTTACAAGCCATGGTCTAAATCAGGTGAATGAGCCGCTTTTGATGTTTAGCTTGAGTTTATTATTAATGAAAACTTCATCAGTGTTAAGCATGATTTATACCTGTGCCTTTAATGATCTCGTCCCGACAGTCAACAGCCTTAGAGGAAGCCATTATGTTAAAAGCCGTAGGAAACAGCAGGTCATGTGTGTCGTCCATTCGCTGCATTGGGCTCACGTTTTGACAGCTACAGATTATAGATAGCCCTCATTATTTACACGCACATGCAAAAGGCCAAAGATACAGACATGCTTTTTAAATAGCCATTAATATCATTCATTTGGAGTGAAGAGCCAAACCAGACGATGCAATATTTAGTACATTTCGCAGCTTCAGTATCATATTGTTCAATGAATTTTAATGTGATTTGAAATTAAACCAGGTGGTGAGAAAATCAATATTGTCCCGTCGAGCCTGAAATTCTAATCCATATTTAGCTCTAGTAATTTAAATATGAGGCAGAATAAATGTGCTGTGGCATATAAAGAAGTTATACTTTTGCTTGTTCTACAGTAGTTTGTGAGTGTAGAGATGCGTACGTACAAGAGATGCCCACTGAATTGTTCAACACGTTTTTCTCCCTGATAGCAGTGTGGCATAATGAGAATGAGAAAGCTGCATTCCCATTTATATTTCAGTAAACTTAATTCATATTATGTGTAATAAATGCATCATTGTTGCTGCAACTGGCCATTTTCTTTCTTTTTTTCAGTTTTTAGAAATAACACAACAAATATTTTACATAACCCTAAACGTGTAGTCTGACTTAATTGTCCCATTTGGTCCAAAGTCTATCAGAGTTGTTAATTTTTAAATTATGCAGAATGTATTTTTTTCATTTTGTGCATATCCATTATAATTGTGATTGTGTTTTTTGTTTTTTTTAGAGATGTCCTTTTTCATCGCTACACACAATAATGGCAGGTGTTTTGAGGCCACTCGCAATTTTCAAAGGAGTTTTGTTTCCTTCTCACAGATTTTCACCCTCATTATATAAAACCATACTACTGAGGTTTTTTAGTGAGTGGGTGTAGAACGAGATCCATATTTAAAATGTATAGACCTGAAAGCTCGTGTTTCTCAGTGAACAACCTGGGAGTATGAACAGTCATCTAATAACACTGTAAACATTACTCATTTATTGTACAAATCCTGGGAACTTCATCTGGGCGTGTAGATTGCTTTTTGTTTTAGATCAAAGTATAAAATAATCATTAATATTGACTATTACTATAGACTATTCGTTCCGTAGAAAAATCATCATCTGATATCAATTTGAGACTGAGCAGTCCTTCAATTATTACAAAAGACAACGATTTTACAACGAATGGTTCAGCACTTAACAACTCTCAAAAGGGAACGTTAGCTGACAGCACAAGAGAGTAATGTGATGGATGGCTACTTAGTGGGCAAGCCTCCTATCGACCGCTCTGGGAAGAAGAAGTTTACATAGTGACATAGCAGACAGTTGGCCACTAATGCTGAATCATAATCTATCACTGCAGTGGAGGAATCAGTGGGTGAAACAGGGAATGAAATGCCAAGTCTGGTGTCAACTTTGTAAAATGTGAGACTTAGTTTTCTTACGTCTCAAATCATCACCTTGGACGATACAGTAACAGTGCAGCTCTATGGTTTGACTTTTGACCATGGCATTTGTACTATCGATTCACCACAATGCGTTTGTCCTGTTCATAGCTGCACTGTGTTGATGAAAGATAACGGTTTACCATTACCCTTTTTGTCTCTATGATTAATTATCAAATTTCAATTGTAAAGTTGACATAACATGACCAAGGTAATTGCTGGATGTACGTCATTCTGCAATATTTCTGTCACCTCTGATCCACAAAGCTCTCTAATTGGTCCCAGACTTAATACAGAGGACCCAAAACAAAACGCGGCCTTTGTAGCACTTTCTATTTGAAATATGGTTAAACACACACTTATATATTCAACCCAGTAAGGCTTTGCTGCAGTGTGCATTTCACATGTCCATCCCTGTCAGTGTGGCTGCTGTGTAAGACGATTTGTTTTGTTCTTAATGAAAGTGAAGTGTACCAGGGGGCATCGCTGCACCAATTAGGCATCTCTGCTCACTCTGTCTCTATTCCCCTGTGCCATCCCTGTACTCACAAGAACACACCATCCATCCTCAACATGACCATAAACAATGATTCTTTTTGATGAAAACATGACAATGGTGGCTTAGGTCTAAATAGAAGTCTTAAATTAAATAGCATTTTAAGATAATATTATTCTTCACTCATAAGATTGGTGTTGTTTGTGGATGTTTAAAGGCTTAAAGTTGTTGAGTCGTGACAGAAAAATGTAAATGTGTTTTGTTCCCTTGACACCCGGGTGGATACTGTTGCTTTGAAGTGAAAACGCTCGACTCAATTCTTTTTCAAGTTTGAAAAACAAGTCAAATGGTAAATGTCCTTGAACATGTTTGGGTTGCTTCATAAAGTTAGCATTACATTATACTTTTAGTTGTATTTTTCAAGGTGAATTTTGTAACTTTTTTGGTGGAGGGTTCGCCAACTGATGTTGTTGCTTTGCTATGAATTTTGCATAGTATTGGCATTAAAGCTGTCTAATCCCACGGAGAAAAGCAGGGTCACACACAGGCCAAGTTACAGGTCAGATCTGCGGAAGAAGAAGAATGCAACTGAATAAATGGTACAGTTACTCTTTCACTTGTCTGTATTCAGAAGACAGTTACTTTCCTAAAATCAAAGGTACACATGGTGGTACTTGATCTTGTAATGTTGGCTTTGAACTGACAGTTTTGGTGGAAAATAAAATAAGAGACCATGTAGGATCTGTCTTTCTCTGATTAGTGAATAAAAATGCATAACAAACAGTGGAATAAATCCTTTTAAAAACCTAGATCACGTTTTCATGCTATAATTAAATGCAAATCACCAAAGTTAGACTACACTGTGCTGATTGCATATATAATAGGATATGTTACAAAAATGTGTACATTTTAATGCAGGTATTCAGCATTCTGTAATTCTGCCCAACACTGTCCATGGTGACACCTTTGATAATTATGTTTGTCTGCTTGTTTCTTCAATGCCATTGGTGTAACTTGTACACCACCATGACACCTTATGCTATATGTTGATCATTTATTTATTTTTCATGCTTAATTCCCTATTGTAGTACATAGCATTTTCTCTGTATCCCTTTCCTTGACATATGTGCATTTATACGACTATAAATATTGAATAGAAGTGCTCCCATTATAAACAAATCCATCATGATAGAGCATGGCAACAGATATTCAGCTGCTCTCTATCAAAACCACACAGACATAGGTAACAATGGAGGGTGTTGATCTAGTGATTCACTCTCATTGAAATTAACAATCACTACTGACCGCAGATGTTTGAGCGCCGTCTAGCCCTGTATATGAAAGAATAGATGCGAGTTTGCGAACATGGACGTCTCTGCGTGTCTTGCTTGTAGGTCTATGACTAATACTCTACATTGATGTGCGTATCTTGGTTGCAGAGGTCAGTGAGAATGAGCGCCTGTGCTATTGTGAAGGTAAAACTGAGGAAATGTACTTGACAGTGACTATTGCTATCTGTCAATGCTGTGTCAATGTTAGGTAAGAGACATGGTAACAAATGGGACAGGCTGCAAAGAAAAGTGTGTGGGAGTCCACATCCCAAGTCTCACAAAATACACTGTTTCTATGGAGCTTTTATTTGATGTAAGTATTTGTTATCAAGACACAAAATGCATGTGTTTTTATTAACATGTTCTGTATATGGAGCAAAATAAGACACCAGGGCTCCAAGCCAAATAAGCATAGTCTAACAAGAAGTTATTCTGCTTTTATAAAGAGTAGCTCGAAATTGAACTCACAAAAGGCTCATTTTCTAACTCATGGCTTCAAATTATAGTTTCAATTTATAGTAAAATTGCCTCGTTTCTGCTTATCTTTCTGCTTAACAGAAGTGTGAGTGACAATGGCTATATTGTTTCATCCTGACAGATTCAGCAGAAACACTTTTTTTTAATATATATATACTGTATATACTGCCCCTTGGACGATTATTTGTGCAATTTGTCATAGCTAGTGTCATGGACCTTTAGGTCAAGGTGCGTCTTTTTGTTACACGATGAACCTTAAGATCACACATTATTACACTGTAGACAATGTCTGGCCTCTGAACCTTTATATTGAAGCGTACACCTCTGCACATGTGTGTGTCTCTTGTTGCAGACACAGGTAATAACAGCACTAACAGAGTACTACAATAAACTTTCTCTGGACTCACAGGCCCCGCAGCTGCTGTCCACCATGATGTCTTTATTTGTACCACACAAGTCTGTCTTTTCAATGGTGCGTCTCTGTCACCTTTTGATTGGTGCAGTGCCGCCCGAGGCACAGAGAGACGCAGCAGCACCCACTCGGCGTGACTCTTAACTCTCCCTGTGGGTGCCACACAATACAGCCGCTCCCCACTGGTTAATCACAAACCTGCGAGCTGCCTCTTGGTCATAAAATATTGATTTTTGGACAGAGAAAGCTAGAAGAAAATATAAAAATGTTGTTAATACATGATGTAACTGCATGATGTATTGTGGCAGTTATTTAATTAGCCACACTGCTAGCTCTGTCTCAATGCATGGTGCTGTGATGCTGGCGTCATCTTTAGGTCATTGTTTCATACTGACATAATTTGTAACAGCACTGGGTGGCATAGCAAACTATCAGAGGCCATAATATAATTTTTCCAAAATAAAAAGGCAAATAAATAATCAGTTCCTCCGGTGTTTCTCTGTTAAATCCCATTATGTCAAGACGTACTGTATATTAGGTGATCTTAAAATTCAGATTTTCGGACATAAAAGCACAGGAACGCAAACAAGTTGGAATTCCAATTTCTTATCTGGTTCATTGGAACCACATGAATGAACAAGGCTCGCCACCCGAAAGCTTATGTAGTGATGCTTTAATCCTGAATCAATTACACAGCTTTGTAGTAATTGTACGTTTCCCTTTTCTCTCACATTAATAGACATCTACTGTAAGAATCTCTTCTCGTCACAAATCTTTGTCCCTTTCTCCACTGAATAAGAAAAGTGCTCCAGGACTAACCACACCACCCAATCTATGACCTTCTTGTAACCACTCATAAAAGAGGCATTACCCAATCTCTTTCCAAATGAAGGCTGAGGACAAATATGTTTCTTAAAATGAAACAGCCGAGGGATTGCCCTTATGGGAAATAACCTGAGCAACAATATTCAATGTTAATGCCAAAAGTTTATATGTTATCAATGAAAGGAATGTGTAAAGCATAATTAGCCACTGGACATTTCCACTGTCAATATTTACCACTGTATTTATTATGCAAACTGAGGCTAAAATCAATGCTTTAGCCTATAAACATGTTGC